>CM054061.1:86282984-87482984 GCA_028641055.1 Alopecurus myosuroides
ATACACACTTCAAAGTCATAGGCAGAAAAAAAATTGATTAGCCACGTCAGCAATCGGTCGGTCCAATGGGCCAGACCGGGCACGATTCCGGACGGCCCCGCGCGCACGAGGTCAGCTAGAAGCACAAGATGAGACGCGCCTACTAGCGGTGGTTGCCGGTGGGCGCCCTGGCTGCGCACGCACTACCTATCGCCTAATGCGAGTCCTAGAAGGACTCCCCCGCACAAGCCCTGCTCATAAGGCGGTCCACCTTTTCAGTATGTTTCCTTTTTCGTTTTTTCTATCTTCATTTTTCCTTTATTTTTTTTTCTTAGTTTCTTTTTTCAAGCCTAAAATGGATACTTTAAAATCTGAATAATTTTCAAAATTTTCCATTTTCGAAAATTGTTCAGTATTATTCATAAATTGTTTGTTTTCAAAAATTGTCCACCTTTGCAAAAAAACATTTTAAAAAACTAGTCACTTTAAAAAATTGTGCAACATTTTAAAAAATTCTTCATTTCAAAAATTGTTCACCTTTGCAAAAAAAATATTTTCAAAAACTAGTCACTTTAAAAAATTGTGCAAAATTTTAAAAAAGTCTTGATTTAAAAAATTGTTCACTTTTGAAAAGAAACTTTTTCGAAAACTAGTCACTTTAAAAAATTCTTCATATAAAAAATTGTTCATTTTCAAAATTGTTCATCATTTGCAGGAAATATTATTATAAAAACATTCAAATTTTAAAAAATATTGTTCATCTTTGAAAATTGTACATTTTTCAATTGTTCACATTTTTTGAAAAAATAAAAAAGTGTTAAATTTTGAAAATGTACAAAAAACTAAAAATTGTTTATTGTTGAAAATTGTTCACATTTTTGGAAAATGGTCAAATTTAAAAAATACTCAGCTTGAAATTGTTCACTTCCAAAATTTGTTCAATTTAGAAATTTTGTTCATTTTAAAAAATTTATTCATTTTCAAAAAATGTTCTAATTTTGAAAAATTAATTTTTATAGTAGTTTTGGATTCCAAATATAATCATGTATTAAGTAATTATTCATATATTTATCAAAAAAGAGAGATAAAAGGTGTACCTGTATTGGGCCTCAAAGTCGGCCCAGTAGGGGACGCTGCCCAGTAGCGATCCCTGCAAGGGAGGACTAAGACAGCTCGCTACGAGCGATGTGTAGGCGATCCCCCTGGCTGCCCAAGGTCGATCCATTGGGTGTCTCGCCGGGGATTTAATCTCCTGCCGCGGACCCTCCTCCCTCCCGCTCGGGCGTCCCTCTACTCTCATTTTGCTCAAGAGTTTCACTATTGGGCCGACCCAATATCGTTTGTCCAATCCTTCTCTGCACGGTAGGCCCGGTAGCGCTTGGACCCACTTGTCAGACAGAAACCTAGATTCTATTGAATTGTTTGTACACTACCGAACGAACGTGGTATATAAGTTGGTGTATATCTTTCTAAAATTTCGATGTTGGACTAAATTTTTGCTCGTTCTGTACGCTGGTACGCTGCGCTGCCGTTGCCTTGACTCATGGATCCCCGCGACACTTGGCTGATGCCGACTGACAGTGCTGAACGCGCGAGTGCACACCAGACGTGCACATGGCATCGATTGGACCATTTCCTTGCACGTACTCCCTCCGTTCAACAATACTCCCTCCGTTCCATAATATAAGATGTTTTAGATGTTTCACATATTGTCTAGATTCACACTAAAGTGAGTGTACATATACACTAAAATATGTCTAGATACATGTGTATGTATGTGAATATGGAGAAAATCTAAAACATCTTATATTGTGGAACGGATGGAGTAGATGACTTCCACTTATCTATATATGGATGTATCTAGACATGTTTTAGTGTCTAGATACATCCATATATAGACAAATGCAAGTCATCTATTGTTGAACGGAGGGAGTACATGGGCAACTCTTTTTATCTTCTTAAAATTGATACGTACGTTTACTAGAGGACCCACATAACCACCTACTTGGACCATTTCCTTGCACCTTCCCCGCACGGACGAAGGATAAAATTTAGGTGTACCTAAGTAAATTTTTTTATGTATTAACTTTGTCTAAATTTGCATGTCTCTGGACATGTTTTACTCTTTAGATACATATAAATTTAGACAAAGTTGAGACATCCTTTTTTGGATGGACAGAGTATATCTCAAAATTTTCTTCGACAATATCACACGATTTGGTCAAAATCAAAAAGCTTTTCCAACAAGATTTTTGAAAGAGAAAAAATCTTTTGTTATGAGAAATATATAAACCAGAAACAAATCAAAGAAGATAAAAATACACCAACTTTTTTTTCCTGTTGCGGCAACTAAAAGGAAACAAAAATTTGGGTCACATGGAAAATAATTAGACCAAGCCAAACATAAATTAGAGCCAGAAAAAAATATTCGATCCCGATGAACAAAAAATTTGACAAATAAGAAAAATATTACCGATCACCAAACAAATAACAAGTAGCCCTGGAACACAAAATTTATCAAACAAGACAAATTTAGTAACTAGGAAAAAAAATCATGAAACACAATTTTTGTACCCACGATAAAGAACAAAAATCAACATATAATAAAACAAAGCTGGGAACCGAAATCTTCATAGAGACGGGGATAATAAACTAGGAACAATTCTCAGAAGAAAACTTCGAAACAAAATCTTCATAGGGGTAGCAACATAAATTATTTTATAGAGAGAGAAACAACGTTCGATGGACATAGGAACAAAAAACTTGGAACAAAAAAATATTGGAACAAAATCTAGGAACACAAAGCTCGAGCAAAAAAAAGAACAAAATGCTTGGAACAAAATCGAGGAACACAAAGCTCCCGAGAAAATAGGAAAAAATATTTGGAACAAAATATAGGAACAAAAAGCTAGGAACAAATATAGGAGCACAAAGCTCCGGATAAAAAATAGGAACAAAATGCTTAGAACAAAATATAGCAACAAAGTGTTTGGGACAAATCTAGGAACACGAAGCTCCAGATAAAATAGGAACAAACAGTTTGGAACAAAAATCTAGGAACGAAATGTTTGAACAAAAATATACATAGAGATAGGATCAAACATCTTGGAACAAACGATAGGAACAAAATCTTGGAACAAATATAGGAACACAAATCTCGAGAGAAAAAATAGGAGCAAAATGCTTGGAAAAAAATCTAGCAACAAAGTGGTTGGAACAAATCTAGGAATGAAATGTTTGGAACAAAAGGCTACACGGTGATAAGAACAAAAAAATTAGGAACAACACTAGGAACAAAAAGCACAAATAGAGATAGGAACAAAAATGTCCATAGAGGAACAAAGTTCTATGAAAGATAGGAACACAAATTATAAACAAAAGAAAGAAACAACGCTAGGAACAAATGGTTGAATGGAGCTAGGCACAAAAATGTCTATAGGGAACAAAGTTCCATGGAGATAGGAACAAAACTAGAAACAAAAGTGAGGAACAACCCTAGGAACAAAAGACTCAACGGAGGTAGAACAAAAATATCCATAGAGGAACAAAGTTCTATGGAGATAGAAAAAAACTAGGAACAAAAATATCCATAAAGGAACAAAGTTTCATGGAGATAGGAACAAAAAGCTCAACGGAGCTAGGAACAAAAATATCTATAAATGAACAAAGTTCCATAGAGATAAAAACAAAAACTCGGTCAACAAAGTTAGGTACAAAAGTTCCACAAAAATAGGAACACAAAGTCTGTAGAGAGAGGAACAAAGTTCCATACACATAGGAACAACCGCTCGAAAGATCCATTGACATAGGAACAAAATAATTGGAACAAAAGTGAGGAACAAAGCTAGGAACAAAAAGCTCAATGGAGATAGGAACCAAAAAGTCTACAAAGGAACAAAGTTCCATGGAGATAGAAACAAAAACTCGGTGGAACAATATTTTAATCTCAGTGGAACAAATATTTCATCTGCGAGGAAAAAAAATTGGACAAAGCTTTGGCGACCGCACAATAAATTGCAAGAAAATAAAATTAGCACTGGTGGACCAAAATGTAAGTCATATGAGATAAAACTGAACCACATGAGAAACAATTAAAGCTATCGGGAACTATACTTTATAAAATCACGGTACAAATAGTATCAGTGAAA
Organism: Alopecurus myosuroides; assembly: GCA_028641055.1. Taxonomy (NCBI): domain Eukaryota; kingdom Viridiplantae; phylum Streptophyta; class Magnoliopsida; order Poales; family Poaceae; genus Alopecurus; species Alopecurus myosuroides. The sequence continues at coordinate 86,287,112 of CM054061.1, forward strand.
CACATTAGGTAGGAAACTCGTTTTTAGACTAAAAGAACAAAAAATGAAAACATAAATTGAAATAGAACAATATTTAAAACTAAAGTAAAAAAGGAAGAAAACATATGAGAAAACAACAACCTAAATGAAATAAAGGATGAGAAACTAAACCGAGAAAAAATAAAACAGAAAAATAATAATAATAAAAAGTATAAAAGAAAGAATCCATAAAAATGGAATAGAAAAAAATCAAGAAAGAATAAAAAATGAACGAAAGCAGCCAAAGTGTGTGCATAGACCATGTGTGGGCGTACACGAATGAAAGCCTAGTTCAGCCGTACAGGAACGAAGGAAAAGCTGAACCTTATACGTGAACAGGTAGCGATGCCAAAGTGTGTGCATACACGATGACCATGTGTGGGCGTACACGAATGAAAGCCTAGTTCAGCCGTACAGAAACGAAGAAAAAGTTGAACCTTACGTGAACAGGTAGCGATGCAACCCTCGCGCGAAACGGGCCGGCCCACAAATACAAATCCTTGCGCGAAATGGGAGCATCAATCGCTCGGGCGATGGGAGGGTTGTCGTCTGCCGCTCCCTAAAAAAAAAAAGCTCCAGCCGGCCCACGTACTCAAGCCACAGGCCCACAGCCAGCGATAGCACCGTTCTAGCACGCGTTGTGAGTATGCGCTTCTAGTTTGTGCAAGATTAGGGATGTAAACGGATCGGATCGGATCGGATAATGCTCTCTCCATATCCTTTACCATATTTTTTTGTCGGATGCGGAGCGGATCGGATAATGACCGGATACGGATGCGGATGCGGATAATATCGGACTCCGGATGCGGATCGGAAACAGAGCGGATTCAGACAGGAAACGGGTAAAACTTATCGGATAAATACGTACAAAGAGACGTATTGTCACCATGCAAAAATAACACTGGAGAGTGGCCAAACGTTTAAAATTACCCCAAAACAAAGATAGTAATTAAATAGTACTTAAAAGTGTCACAAAATGATTGATGATTTGCAATATGAATTTGCGTTTAGCAACTAGAAACTTTTGTAGGGATAAATAATAACTCAACTCTTGAGGGATTTTCGCGGAAGGCAATTTCTGCATTGAGTCAAGATGTTGAACATAGATTATACTAAGCTACGAACGGGTGATTTGGTCTATGGGTCAATGGACTAAATGTATATTTAGGATGATAGTGTGATGTTAATCGGATTATCCTAATTGATAAGGACGGATAATCCGCGAATAAGTGCGGATAATCCGTATCCGTCGGATAATAGCAATATCGTATCCGCTACCATATCCGTCGGATATCCGCTTGACCAAAATCCACATCCGCGTCCATATCCGGCGGATTCCTATTATTGCATACCATATCCTTAAAAACGGATTCGGATGCGGATTCGGGGCGGAAATTATCCGTACCATTTACATCCCTATGCAAGATCAACACCACTTCCACAGGCAATAATCATTTTCTTTCGTGTGCTCGTTGGCATTCTATATGATTGGGTCGAATCTTTTCGTCCTCTAGGAAATTCCCGCATTTTGAGGGCCATATGCAAATTTTGAAGAGTTTCAACAATTTTTTGAGATTGCAACTAACACCAGTTGGTACTAGAATACAAAACATCCACTTACTCCTAACAGATGCTCCAAGCCCACTGCGAAAGCTCTGTCTAAGTGGAAATTTGTAATGTGTACGTAGCTGACAGGCTCACCCAGAAACTGTTGCTGACAGGCCCACGATTGGGTCCATCGATCATAACAGGCTCACCCACAAACTATAGCTGACAGGTCCATGTCATGTTAACAGGCTGGCCCACTTACTTTACCGGACAAGTCCACATCAGTTTAATTAGCAGGTTGATCCATTCAGATTAAGCTAGGCATGGCATCTACCATGGTTCATAACCCTGACATAACAGTTGACTGTCCGTTTCGGGGTCTCTGTTATATGGCATCTGCCACAGCAGTTTGTCCGTGGTTCATGCCAACCCATCTACCATCAAATTTCTTGTCCGTGGTAGGAGAATCAACCACGAGGCCTACGCCACGGTCCCGCTCCGTGGGGTAAAGTTTTTAACCACTAAAAAATGACTTTCTACCACGAATTTTAACTATGGTAGAAACCAACTTTTATTCTAGTGCATTATTCAAACGTGTGCGATTCATTGCACCATAGCCAACCCACCGATAGCGGCGGTCGTGTGCGCTGAAGAAAAATGATCGTGTGCGATTGCGTGATCTGTACTAGTAAAAACACGTTATTACTAAATTGAAACCGAATATTTTTTATATCAATTTTTGTAGCTATACTCGAAGCGAATTTTATATATGCAGAAAGAATGTCTATGTGGGTTAGAAACAAAATATGCAAATACATTGGTTACCAATAATGTTAGATCGAAGAAAATTTGAGGACAATAGAACCGAATTACAGTAGCATTGAAAACCATATTTATGACGGAATACTTCTCCATTTGATGGTAATAATTTTAGTTTCATAGGAATCATTTCTATATGGATTGAAAAAAAAATATTGCTTTAGAAACAAAAATAATAATTGAAAACCGTATTTGTCTGATGAAAAAATAGTGTCACTAGAAGCAAAATTTCCAACTGAGGAAACATATTCTTGTGTGCTGGATATAGGCTGTTTCGGATCAAAATAAACTTAAACTATATTAGAAGAAAATTTCATTAGTGTCGCAAAGAAAATTTTATATATAATATTCTCAAGACAATAGGACATAATAGATACTCAAGATAAGAGAATAATCAGAAGAAATTATCTCGTAAATGATTTTTGGGAGTAATATCTTTTTGGATGCAAATCCAAACTAGTTACATCGTTATATGGAAACTTCAAGTGAGGTGGGCATTTTCTTAGAATGAATCTAACATTCTCAATACTTTCTAATAGGACGATGGAGTACTAGTACGAATGGATACTTAGACGCCGATCCTTAGCGGCGCCCTTTTTACATACTCCCTCCTGCCCAAAATTTGTTGCTTTTTTTGTGTCAAAGTAAAACTTGTAAAGTTTCGTTAAGTATATACTGATATGTATGGACATCTATAATACGCATGCATATAATTTTTAAAAACCATTTTAATTATAAAAAATATCGATTTGGTATCAGAGATGTTGACACTTTTATCAATATAGTTGGTCAAACCTTATAAAGTTTGACTTTGATAAAAAAATTATACGTGTTAGAGATATATTAGGTGTACGTATCTTTGGTAGTTTAGCATTTGTATCAATCTTCTACTCTATCTCTACGAGGCTTCTTGCCCTCCAAGTTTGTACACCAATATATACTCGCCCATGAGACTCAATAACACATCCATCATATTCCGCCAATCTCATCCTTCTACATGGTATCAGCCTAAACACGATCTAACCCTAGCCGCCGCCGCCGCTTCCGCCTCGCGCCGCCCCCGGGACCGTGGATCGGCTGCCCTAGAGCGTCTTTCTCTTCGCCGGTCGCTTGGCCGGCGTTTTCTTTTTTGGTTTTCCGATTCAAGATCGGTTTGCGTCGCCCAACGCCATCGTCGATCCTCACGCGCCTCTACACCGACACCGGCGCGACTACCGGCCTCTTCACCGACACGGCGGAGTCACACGCCACGCGGCGGCCGTAACGGCCGTTGTCCATGTAGCCTCTTCGCCGCCTCGGCGGCCTCGCGCGATGTGGCGGCCTTAACGGCCGCCTTCCGCGCGTCTACCCGCCCGTCGCTTTGTGTCGGTCGTCATCGCCCCTGCTCCGATCGGGACTCCTCCACTACCCCGCCTTCACCGTGGTTGCCTCACGCACGGAGCTGCCTTGGCCGCTCAGGCACGGCGCTGCGTTCGCCGCTCGGCCACCACCACCCAGCCTTACGTCGTCATCATCGTGCTGAGTGGCGCATCCTCCACCTCGCGAGCAAGCGGATTGATCACCCGCCCGCCCGTGATCCGTTCCATCCAGGCTGCGCGGCCGACCCGTACAGTCGTCTGCGTGCGCCTCCGCAGGTTCCCGTGAAGATCGTCCCTGAGTGTGTGGCTATCACCGATCGAGCAAACGGGCTGCCACTGCGTCGCCCCATCGGGCCGTAGCACCGCCACCCCGTGGTTCTCCCCGCGGCTGCATCACCCCGCGCGCTGCCGCTGCGTCGTCCCTTTGGGCCGTAGTGCCACAGCACGCGGTGCCCGTCGCCACGAGGCCGTTCCCGCGGTTGCCCTGACGGCGTGCTGCCGCTGCGTCGCCCCTTCGGGTTGTAGCGCCACAGCACACGCGGTCCAGGTCGCCGCCCCGAGGTCTTCCCGCCGTCGCCCCGACACGCACGTCGCCGCTGCGTCGCTCTTCGAGGCGTAGCGCCACGACGTGCGGTCCACTCCGCCGTCCCCGCGCGTTGACCTCTTCGTGGTATGCGTCGCGCGGCCTCCCTAGGCACGGGAACGCCACCGTCCGCGCGTGGTCTTTTTCGAGTTGTTGGGTTCTTCTTCGCCTACTACGAGCATCGCCGCCGCGCTTCTACACGTGACCGCCGTGGCCCTTCGCGGGCTACCGCCGCCGTGTCGCTCCTAAAGGCAACCGACATGCCCCCCCACGGGCTGCCTTTGGTTCCGCTGACTACATCGCCGTCCACCTCTTCCTCTGCTCCGACAACCGTGGTTGACATCGGCACCTTCTACCCCCACGCCGACTGGCATTGCAACTGTCGTCGAGCCTTCGTCCACGACGTGTCCCCGGGCCCGGCAACCCTGGTGCGACGCCTCGTCAACATCGACTTCGTCCTTCTACGCATCGCCGTCATCTTCCTCGACCACTTCCTCTGCTCCGACAACCGTGGTTGACATCGGCACCTTCTACCCCCACGCCGACTGGCGCTGCAACCGTCGCCGAGCCTTCGTCCACGACGTGTCCCCGGGCCTGGCAAGCCTGGTGCGACGCCTCGTCAGCATCGACTTCGTCCTTCTACACATGCCCGGTGCTGGCAACACTGGCGCGTGCCTTAGTCCACGACGCATCCACGGGCTTGGCAAACCCGGCGCGACGCCTCGTCCATACCGTCTTCTTCCCGGCGCACCACTACTTCAACACCACTGCGCCTATGTCTAACTTGGCGCCTCCTTGCGCCCCGCGGCTCCACGGCGACTACCTCGACACCGGCTACCCCGACTCTACATCGACCTCGGCAATCCTCGCACGGCTACCTCAACCACGGCTACACCACCATATGCTCTCGGCTACCTCGACCTCGACACAAAGGGATATCATCTCGTCTTGAGCACTCATCAGCTTCCTCTAGGGTCCAAGCTCCAGCGTCGTGACACCGTCCACGACGTCAGCCCACTGGATTCTACTTCGGTTTCTCTCCAGTCACACGCCACGCGGAGGCCGTAACGGCCATCCATGTGGCCTCTTCGCCGCCTCGGCGGCTTCGCGCGATGCGGCGGCCTTAACGGCCGCCTTCCGCGCGTCTAGCCACCCGTCGCTTTGTGTCGGTCGTCATCGCCCCTGCTCCGATCGGGACTCCTTCACTACCCCGCCTTCACCGTGGCTGCCTCACGCACGGAGCTGCCTTGGCCGCTGAGGCACGGCGCTGCGTTCGCCGCTCGGCCTCCACTACCCAGCCTTACGTCATCATCATCGTGCTGAGCGGCGCATCCTCCACCTCGCGAGCAAGCGGATTGATCACCCGCCCGCCCGCGATCCGTTCCATCCAGGCTGCGCGGCCGACCCGTACAGTCGTCTGCGTGCGCCTCCGCAGGTTCCCGTGAAGACCGTCCCTGAGTGTGCGTCTATCATCGATCGAGCAAACGGGCTGCCGCTGCGTCGCCCCATCGGGCCGTAGCGCCGCCGCCCCGTGGTTCTCACCGCGGCTGCATCACCCCGCGCGTCGCTCCTCCGGGCCGTAGTGCTGCATCACACCGTCCCCGCCGTCGCCTCGAGCTGTTCCAGCCGTTCACTGGCGATGCGCTGCCGCTGCGTCGTCCCTTCAGGCCGTACGTAGTGCCACAGCACGCGGTGCCCGCCGCTACGAGGCCGTTCCCGCGGTTGCCCTGGCGGCGTGCTGCCGCTGCGTCACCCCTTCGGGCTATAGCGCCGCAGCACACGCGGTCCAGGTCGGCGCCCCGAGGTCTTCCCGCCGTCGCCCCGACACACACGTTGCCGCTGCGTCGCTCTTCGAGCCGTAGCGCCACGACGTGCGGTCCACTCCGCCGTCCCCGCGCGTTGACCTCTTCGTGGTATGCGCCGCGCTGCCTCCCTAGGCGCGGGAACGCCACCGTCCGCGCGTGGTCCTTTTCGAGTTGTTGGGTTCTTACTCGCCTACTACGAGCATCGCCGCCGCGCTTCTACACGTGACCGCCGTGGCCCTTCGCGGGCTACCGCCGCCGTGTCGCTCCTAACGGCAACCGACATGGCCCCCCCACGGGCTGCCTTTGGTTCCGCCGACTACATCGCCATCCACCTCTTCCTCTGCTCCGACAACCGTGGTTGACATCGGCACCTTCTCCCCCACGCCGACTGGCGCTGCAACCGTCGTCGAGCCTTCATCCATGACGTGTCCCCGGGCCCGGCAAGCCTGGTGCGACGCCTCGTCAACATCGACTTCGTCTTTCTACACATCGCCGTCATCTTCCTCGACCACTTCCTCTGCTCCGACAACCGTGGTTGACATCGGCACCTTCTACCCCCACGCCGACTGGCGCTGCAACCGTCGTCGAGCCTTCGTCCACGACGTGTCCTCGGGCTTGGCAAGCCTGGTGCGACGCCTCGTCAACATCGACTTCGTACTTCTACGCATGCCCGGTGCTGGCAACACTGGCGCGTGCCTTCGTCCACGACGCGTCCACGGGCTTGGCAAACCCGGCGCGACGCCTCGTCCATACCGTCTTCTTCCCGGCGCACCACTACTTCAACACCACTGCGCCTATGTCTAACTTGGCGGCTCCTTGCGCCCCGCGGCTACACGACGACTACCTCGACACCGACTACCCCCACTCGACATCGACCTCGGCAACCCTCGCACGGCTACCTCGACCACGGCTACACCACCCTACGCTCTCGGCTACCTCGACCTCGGCATAAAGGGCTATCATCTCGCCTTGAGCACTCATCAGTTTCCTCTACGGTCCAAACTCCAGCGCCGTGACACCGTCCACGATGTCAGTCCACTGGATTCTACTTCGGTTTCTCTCCAGTCTGACCGTCCGCGACGCTCCTGTTGTTCGCAACGCTGCCGCTACGACTGCGGGGGGATGTTAGAGATATATTAGGTGTACGTATCTTTGGTAGTTTAGGATTTGTATCAATCTCCTACTCTATCTCTACGAGGTTTCTTGCCCTCCAAGTTTGTACCCCAATATATACTCGCCCATGAGGCTCAATAACACATCCATCATATTCCGCCAATCTCATCCTTCTACAATACGCAACATATTTTGGGAAGAAGGGGTTATATACCACCCAAGACCATACAATTAATGCAATGCCATACGTAGTTTCTACAACTAGAAGGATACCCCGCGTGTTGCCGCGAGGATCGCTTTAGAAACTACAAATTGATCATAATATATATTTTTTAAATTATTAATTTGAATAATTAGATGCTTTAAGAAATGGATCATGTGTAAACAAAAATTTATAAGAGATGTGATACATTATTTTTTCCAAATAAATATGCAAAATTAAATTCATCATACTATATATATTTTAAATTATTAATGTACAAATTGGATGGTTTAAGAAATGAGTAATGTGTAATTTGCATGTAGTGATTAATAAATATTAGTGAAGATGACATGGACAATTGATTGGCTATGAGAATGGATGAGTGAGTAGAGGTCGAAGACGGGGAGCGCCGAGCCCGTCGTAGTTGCCGTACAAGAACGAGGGCACGGACCAGGTACTTGGAGCTGGACGAACGGCCGGCGGCGGACGGGGTTAATGGGATTGTGTAGCAGCTCCGGACGGCGCCGGGGAAGCTGCGGACGTTGAGGTAGAGCCTGGAGAGGAACGGCGTGATGTGCTCGGCGGAGACGTTGTGGTTGGAGCCGGCGTCGGTGAAGACGCCATCTGGGACGTACGGCAGGTTGGTGGCGGCGTCGGTGTAGCCGCTGGCATGCTCCGGCAGGCCGCAGTCGATGCTGACGAATCCGGTGCTGTCGGGAGCGGGCTGGCTACGGACTCGGAGTAAGACGCAGGTGAGGCCGAGCATGAGAAGCCACGGGCGGGCTGCCATTGCTCCCGCCTGCCGCTTTGGTCGCTGATGCATTGCGCTATGTTACGTGCGCACATGCGGCCGCTCGAAAACTAGGACCAAATAACGTACTCTAATGCTAGCTCGCTATGGAGGCAAGCACAAGGTAGGTAGTCTTCGATCGGCACCGAGCGAAATGAAAACGAATCTGAAGTTCTTTGACTACGTATAGACTATGTACACACTTTAAAGTCATATGGGCAGAAAAAAAATTGATTACCCACATCAGCAACCGGTCGATCCAGAGGGCCAGACAGTGCACGGCTGCGAACGGCGCCGCGAGCACAAGGTGCGTATTAGATAAAATTTCGCATTTTAAAACCCACAACAAAAAAAATCGATGATTTTGTACTCCTCCGGCGAGGTGATGGCGGCCTCCTTCACGGCGGCCAAAGGCTCCGCCTTGACACGCCCGATGGCGAGGGGATAGGTCCGCTCCGTCTTCACCCTCACAGGCAGAGCAGAGGCGGTGGAGCGGCGCGCCGAAGAAGAGGAAACCGAAGTGGCCACCCTCGACGCGGGACCTAGGCGCTGACGAGCGGCGCCGCTGCTGAAGAGGAGCGGCGGGTGGCTCCGGCCAGCCCAGTGGTGGGATGTTGCCAACCTCGATGTGGGCGAGCACGATGGTGAGGGTGCGCCCTTCCCCGCTCCAAGACCTCGTCCTCCCCACCGAGGTTTTGCTGGCCGGCGCCGGCAGCGGGCCGTCGTAGTCAGCGAGCTGCTCGTCGCGGCGGTCGTGGAAGAAGGCGTGCCACCAGCGGGAGATTCTGGTGGTGCCTGGCTGGCTCGGTGCGCTGCGCAGGCTTCATGGCGACGCGAGCTTCATGGATTGGCCGGCTTCGGCACGGGAGGCACTGGGTAGCCCGCCGCACTGATCCTCCACCCACCACCGACGCAGGTGTCCGGCGGGACGGGGTACCCCGCCGCGCGCGTAGAGGAGGCGAGCTGCTCCTGCAACCAGCGGCGGACGAAACCGTTAGCCGATGCGCCGTCTCCAGGGAATCTTTCCTCCATTGATCTCTGGCGAGAAGTTAGATGTGGGGATGCGAGGGAATGAGAGGAAGGCGTGCGGAGCGACGAGACGGGGCTGTGGCCTTTTTAAAGGCGGCGAAGGAAGGGACGGGAGTGCGCAGCGGCACCATTACTCGCCTCGGAAGACTAAACAGCGGGCGCCATTACACCGGGAGGGGAACGAGGCGCCGGGGCAACGACGCTCTCGCCCACTACAGTCAGGACCCACCAGCGGGGAAAATGGCGCGGGCTTTTTTCCCGCGTTTTTATCCGACTGGCGCCCTCCAGCTGCCCCCAGCGCACTGGGTTCAGCCTGGGTTAGCCGGCTCTATTTTCGGCCCAATCCAACGAATTTTGGGCTGCTAGGGGGCGAGTGGTGATTTTTGTCCGCCGACGCAAAAAGGGCCGAAAAAGTGACCGGGGGCGTGGCGCCGTGTGTGTGTGTGTGTGGGGGGGGGGGGGAGGGGGCGTGGTGGAGGGGCAAGTGGAGATGCTCTAAAAACGAGCCCTGAGTCATGTTATGCAGTGCGTTCGGTTTCCTACATTTGATTTTTCTTTTTCCTCTATTTTTGCGTTTGGTTGTCTGCATGTTTTATGTACTCTTACCACTTGGCTACGCGGTGAACTTACCTCACACCACCATGGTGTAGCGCAACGGCATGCATCGGCGGAGGTGATGGCACGAGCTGTGCCGACGTTTGCGGGGATGCCGATGATGTAGCATACCGTGGCCACCATGACCACGTGAGGACCATATGAGAAGCGGAGGGGATACTGGCGCAGCATGCTGGCGTTGCGACGCTGAGGTAGCGGTAGAAGTTGCGTCCCTGCTAGTCAAGTTTGCGGGGACGCCGGTGATGTAGCACACCATAACCATCGTAAACACGTGATGACCATATGAAGAGCAAAGGGGATAGTGGCGCGGCATGCCGGTGGTGCGGAGGCAGATGTAATAGCAGGAGCTGCAGCACCGTCAGTAAAGTTGGCGCGGACGCTGGTGATGTAGCGCATCATGACCACCGTAAACATGTGAGTACCATATGACGAGCGGCGGGAATAATGTCGCGGCATGCTGGCAACGGCGAAGTTAACGATAGAGTTGCCGAGCGTCTGTGAATAATGCACAAGTATGTAACTCAGAAGCGCACGTGTATAAATATATAAATATACAGTATAACATCTACACGTATATATCTGCCAAAACAAAAAATTCACAACATAAAAGTTGTGGGGAACAAGCAAGATCGATCTACTCGTCAAAGGAATTCGCAAACGCTCCACCGAGTGCGATAAATTTGATAAAATTCGTTAAAAAAGTTGTAAACTTCGCTAAAAAATATGGAAGTTACAGCCGGCGAAACTCAAAACCGAGCACCAGAATGGAACCTACTCGTCGACACGCATATTTTTTTATGTACATTGTATTTTAAACCTGACTATATTTCGCTGGATTAGAGAGACACTAAGTGGAGGAGTTCAAGGGAGACGAGAGGAAGGTACCCGGTCTCCATGCCACCTCTGACGGGTAGGCATTGTTGGCTAAATTGCATGCGTTGGGCTGTCTCTGGAAAAATGGCCGGTTCGGCCTTTCCTGTTGGGCCAACTTTTTAGATGCCTTAAGGTTCGTGTTATGCAGATACGTGACTCGGCTCAGCCAACCGAACGGCCACTTTTTACGCCCAACGGACCTGGTTGAGTGCTTCGTGGGCAACCAAACACTCCCAACATGACACACACGTACTAGCGCAGTGGCAGTGTTAGTGGTGGGCACCCTGGTCGCCCGAGTTTGATTCCAAGTTCCAACGGAATGAATATTGCGTGTCTCACCGGGGATTTAATCTCCTGCCCTCCCACGTACTCAAGTCGGGTATTGTTCTTTTTTTTATAATCAATACCATGATATATTATTGTAGCACATTGTATATGATAGAGATACATAGGCATAAGCTGACTACGTCGATTACAAAATAAAATCTAAAACAAACTAGCAAATTTTTGAGATCTCGAAACTTTCTTCTTCCATGACATAGTCTTGTACTTTCCTGAAGGCAGTCATAAAACACACACCAACGAGGGTTCTCTCATAATTCTTTGATCCATAATGCCAAGGCCAAGAGCACGTAGACAATCATTAAAGTAATCAACCAACATCGGCGGGAGTACCAACACAAGTATTGCAGTGAAAAGTAACCGAACAGTCTGATCGACATCGCTGGGAGCCGAGTACGAACCACCATTGCCAAGGACGTACCAGTCGGGACAAATGTTACGACGACAATTATCCTCGCGACAACCATGAGAAAAGATCCAAAATCGATATAGCGAAGCAAGATCTGAAGGATCATATCCAGACAACCTGAACCTTTCAACACCATCATGAACATCAGGAAATAGATCTCGCCGTTGAACAGTGGAACAAAGATCTCTTTTTGCAGACGATGTCATCTTCGTTGACGAAGAAGACACCTAACGAAACCCTAACTTAATCTATTGAGAAACTCTAGTTTAACTAACAACTCAACTCATACATCGGATTCTCCAACCCTTCTGACTCCGGCGAGGCCGACCGGGGGAGAGCGGAACCGACTATGAAGGAGGAGGAAGTGGAGGCGAAGGCTTTTTCCTGACCGACAGCGGAACATGGACGAACGAAACACTCAGTGCTGAAAACCGATACGATTTATGACTTGGATCGATATGTACTGTTCTAGTACGCGTTGTGAGGACGATTATATCCTCTAGCTTGTGCACTTGGGTGTGCGTGCGTGGGTGTGGCGTGGGTGTGGTGTGAGTTAGTGCATAAATTACACAAGATACTTTATCGACGAGTGACTCGAGTATAGATTCCCTTTTTATTTGGGAGAGTATGTATTTACGTATTTAAACCGGTTTTGCTATTTCTCAGCTAGCTGAGAATTAGCTTATTGCCCAGTCGACACGTTAACCATCCGATCTGATCACTAAGATTCATGTAATTGATCTGTTCGCTTGACACATGCGCTATCCACAATCTGTATGTACCGTGTGTTTGGATGGGCTTTTAGTTACATTTTTTCTCTCCCACCCGGTAAACCCTTGCATGATGGGCTTTTCATCTAGTTCAAAATAAAAAAGCGTTTAGATTATGTATTTTCTGTTCACGGGCAAATTTCAGGTCACCGACATTCTCGGCTATTATTTGTTGGTTCACATGCATTTTTTTCACTATGATTTTTTGTTCAGCGTTGTTTTTAACTCACTTGTATTTTTGGTTCACATGTATTTTTTTTTCGCTATTATTTTCGGTTCACCGATATTTTCTATTCACCGGCCATTTTGGGTTCACATACAATTTTAGTTCACTATTATTTTTTGTTCATCGACACTTTATGTTCATCGGCATTTTCTGTTTATCGCCATTTTCGCTTCACTATAATTTTTTAGTTCACATGCATTTTTAGTTCACTATTATTTTTGAACCACGTGTGTATACTGTTCATCGGCATTTTTGGTTACCGTTATTTTTGGTTCATCCGACTTTTAGTTCCTTTTCGTCTTTGTTAATTTCATTTTTTTGGTTCACTTTTGTTACACACACGATTTGTTTTTTTAAATTTGGTTCATATGTTATCTGGAAACGCGCGCGAGCTACCTAAGCAAGATGTGTACGCGCGCGAGCCGGGCGAGCTGCGTACGCTCGCGAGCTGTGCACGTGCGAGCAGCTGGGCCAGTTTCCAGACCCATATATAGGGCGACCATCCAGACTCGTGCGGGCGGTCACGCACTCGTGTGGGCGAGTCGTTCCCCGACTCGCCTTAAGCAAGGTATAGGACGACCCCCCATGCCCCCCCCCTTTTTTCTATTTGTGTTTTCCTATTTTTTTCTTTTTTTAATGGGCTGAGTTGATTTTTGTCTTTGCGGGGCTGTTTTGTATTGTTTTTTTTCTGTATATTCTTTTTTTTGTTTTTTTTTGTGGGTCTTAGAGGTGTTGGAACTGAGAAATCACTGCATTGTTTTAGCTACAATTGATATTTACCTCTGTTATATGTGGGGTTGCAACTTAGATATTTCTAGTTGCAAGAGGGGTTGCAACTCACTTATTTTTTTCTAGTTACAGTGGGCATTGCAACTAAGATATTTTTCCACCTGAAAATGAGGTTGCAACTAAATATTTTTTTTTGCGGCAAATAGGGTTGCAACTGAGTTTTCCGAAATGCACGTGAGGTTGTAACTGGAGTTTTTAGTTCCAAGTGAAGTTTCAACTGACATATTTTTCGAGTTGCAAGGTTATTCACAACTAAGATTTTTTCGAGTTGCAACTAAGGTTACAACTATTTTTTTTTAGTTGCAAGTGAAGTTGGAACTGAGATATTTTTCCAGTTGCAAGGTTATTCGAAACTAATTTTTTTGAGTTGCAAGTAAGGTTGTAACTATTTTAATTAGTTGTAAGTGGGGTTACAACTGAGTTTTCCCAGTTGCACGTGAGGTTGTAGCTGAAATAATTAGTTGCATATGAAGTTGAAACTAAGATATTTTTCCAGTTGCAAGGTTACTCGCAACTAATATTTTTCTAGTTACAAGTAGGGTTTTAAGTAGGATATTTTTTCAGTTGCAAACGTGGTTGCAATTGAGATTTTCTCAAGTTGCAGGTGGGAATGCAACGACCACTTGCAAGTGGAGTTGCAACTGAGTTTTGCTAGTTGCAGATGAGGTTGTAACTAGATTTTTTGGTTGCGGTTAGGGTTGCATCCGAGTTATTTTTCCAGTTGTAAGGGGACGTCCAACTAAGATATTTTTTCCGGTTACAAATATGGTTGCAACTGAATTTTTTTGTTACAACTACGATTATAACCAATATATTTGTTTACAATGCTATTGAGATTATTTCCAGTTGCGATTGAAATGTTTCTAGTTGCAAATAAGGTTGCAACTGAGATATTTTTCTAGTCGTAAGGGGAATTACAACCAGATTTTTCTTCAGTAGTTAGAACTATTTTTTTTTAGTTGCAATTGGGGTTGCAACTGAAATAATTTCTTAGTCGTAATGGGAGTTACAACCAGATTTTTTTCGTTACAAAGGGAGTTTTAACTAGGTTTTTTTTTGGTTGTAGTTGGGGTTGCAACTCAGTTGCACGTGAGATTGCAACTGTTTTTTTTTAATTGCATGTGGGGTTGCAACTGCGATATTTTTTTTTTATTTGTAAGCAGACTTGCAACAAATATATTTTTAGTCGTAATAGAGTTGCAACAACTCAATTTTTCCCGTTAAAACTAAGTTTTGTCTAATTACAAGCGGGACCGTAACTGGAATTTTTATTGAGTGGTGTTGTAAGTGTGCACATAGTGTTTTTACTTAGTTTGCAAGTGAGTAGGGTCAGTACATAACATCCAAAAATAAAACGAGAGCTGGTTTGTAGGGGCTGCCCGCCCGGTGCGCGAATAGTTTCTCCGTGCAATGCTAAATAAGTGACCCAAATAGCGTTAGCTGATCCTGCCTGTATCCGTGAATTTTTATGCTATTGGTAAACATCATGCGCATGCTCGGATGAAGTAAGCTGACTGATAAATACTCCCTCTGTTCCAAAATGTAAGCCTTTTTAGCAAACTAGTTTAGCTTGCTAAAAAGGCTAGCTTATATTTTGGAACAGAGGGTAGTAGCTTATTTCTCGGTCAGCTGAGAAATGGATAGACCCTATTTAAAACTATGTGATATGATTGAATCTAGATAGAAATATGTCAAAATTTCGATTGACCGGAGGCCTTGGGTGTTGTATTTGTGTCGAATATTTATACGAAGGGGTTACGTTAGGACTTGGAGTTGTATTAGGTGTGGCTAGGTACGAGTATTATTGGAGTCGAACTCTTGTACCCGTTGGCCTCTCATATAATGTGGGGGTGCCACACAATGTAACCACGACGACTTGATAGCAATAGGCACGCAGGGGGAGCCGACGACTTATGCCGGCGCCTAGGGCGGCCGTTGCGGTATCTTTGGGGAGGAGCGCCCGTAGTCATGCCCCACAGATGTAGGCGTTAAGCGCTGAATTGCGTTAACAAATATCGTGCCTCCGTGTCGTCTATGATCTTGCATGGCGTAATTATCATAACAAGTGGTATCAGAGCCAGGCCGAGGCTATGCGGAAGATCATCTAGAGATACGGGGTTCATGCTCGGCGGGCGCCTGGAAACGTCCGATAGACGCAAGGTGGAGCATGGCGGCGAACGCGGATGCGGTCGGTGGTGTCGAACACTTCGGGCAGGAGGCCTGGACCGTTCGATGGGCTGCAAACCGGTAGGGATCGGCTAGACGTGGCGATCGGGCCGGCATAGTGGCTGAGGAAGACGCCATGGAGGCGGCGCTTCAGCTCGCGATCAGATCGGCGACCAGACGTGGAGGACGACCGAATAGATCGGAGCGGGAGAGCATCAGAAATATGCGCTCGGTGTTGCACACAGGTGGCGTCGTGGCACTGCGGACGAGTTGTATCGACGATGTGGGTGGCCATGGTGCACACGGCTCGTGCACGGATTATGCGCGAGGTGGCGACCGTTGCGGCAGGGTCAGCATGGCAAGCACGTGCAGGGCATGCGGCGGATTGCTGGCGAAGGATTCAAGAAACAGCGAAAGAACAGCCTAGGGTCGAAATCATCGGCAATATTTTTTTTTCCTTTTTCACGGAAAGATACCGATCAAGTCCGGTAACATGCGGCGGTCGGTTACGCTGGCGGTGTGCGGCGCCCAAAGAGAAAAAAAAAGATGCGTGCGAGGAGTAGTTTCCATGCACCATAATCATTGTTTCCTTTGATGTGTACGTTTTGGATTTGGAATAGAATTCATGTAGTACATGAAGTGAAAGAATCGGAGACGTGATTGCTTTGGGGACTAGAGCTAGCAACACAGGTTACTGGATCACGAGGTATGCTCGGTATCCGTGATAGGCAGGGAAAGGAACTGGATCACGAGGTATGCTCGGTATCCGTGATAGGCAGGGAAAGGAAGGACTGGTGTCCCAGCGCGAGATAAAAGGTGGGACGACATAAGCAAACAAACGCACAGAAAAATCGTTTGCAAGTTCAGAAGAATAAGGTGGAGGAGGACCTACGGTTACGATCAGATTCCACGGAAATTTTCTGAAGGGCGAACAAGTGCAGCACAAAGGTTTCTTGATAGATCGTGCAAATCTATTGGCAGAATTAGGATCGCGGATACAACGGGAGTTCATCGGAGGGCATTGACGATCAAGTCAAAGCAAGACATCGGAGGTTGAGCGGAAGTTATTCTTCGCCAGACAGCTGTAGATCATACCGCCATCGGGTACCAAGTTTGAAGTGCAAAAGTTCGATGGGACTGGAAACTTCGCGCTATGGCATACGAGGGTGAAGGATATGTTGGCACAACAGGGATGCTTGAAGGTGTTGCGGGATGTCAAGCCGGCTAAGATGGACAATGATGACTGGGAGGAGTTGCAGGTGCAACCAGCCGGGACCATACGGTTGTGTCTGTCGGACCAGGTCATGTATCATGTGATGGATGAGAATTCTCCGAAGAAGATTTGGGAGAAGCTGGAGAGTCAGTTTATGTCCAAGACTACAACGACCAAGGTGTATTTGAAGCAAAAATTCTATAGGCTGAAGATGCAGGAAGGGTCGGATCTTGTGGGGCACATGAATGCCTTTAATCAGGTTGTCACGGATCTAGCACGCCTGAGTGTGAAGATTGACGACGAGGATAGGGCGATTCTCCTTCTTTGTTCGTTGTCGCCGTCCTATGAGCATTTGATCACTACCTTGACGTACGGCAAGGAGACCGTTCAGCTTGAGGATATCACTGCGGCGTTATTATCCTATGATATGAGGAAGAAGAACAACGCGGAGGAAGTCTCTCATGGTGTTGGTTTGCTGGTCAAGGGTGAGTCAGGCAGGAAAGGACATGAGGCAGGAAAGAACAGGAAAAAGAAGAAGGTGCAATGTTACAAGTGCAAGCAGTGGGGACATACCAAGGACTGTCCAGATCTCGGTGGTGGATCAAGTGCTAATGTAGTAACTCAAAGTGATGACTCGGACGGCAGCGTTCTCTTAGTATCATATAGACGGTCAACTAAAGGTGAAGCGTGGATGTTGGATTCAGCTAGCTCTTTTCATGCGACGCCCAATAGGGAGTGGTTCTCTTCATACAAGTCTGGTGAGCTTGATATAGCCTACATGGGTGATGACACGGGCCACCGTGTTGCTGGAGTAGGTGACATCAAAATCAAGATGTTTGACGGAGTAGAGCGAGTACTTCGGGGAGTCAGGCATGTGCCAGGGCTGAAGAGGAATCTAATTTCGCTTGGAGTTCTTCATGATGGTGGTATGATATTCCGTTGTGATCGGAATAAGACGACCATGCAAATCATGGAAGATAAGGTGACCGTGATGATGGGAGAGAGGACATCTTCGCATCTTTACAAATTGCGAGGGAGCACTATTGCAGGTGGAGTCATGGAGACTGAAGTTACAGGAGTAGCAGCTGTGTTCCACGGAGGCGGCGAGTCTGCGGCAGACTCGTCGGGTAGCTCTCGGTAAGCTACGAAGAAGACAACCCAAGTCCGGAGTACATGGAAGTTTGACGCTTGGACGAACTCAAGGTGGTGGAGAATATTCGCCAAGGTGGAGTTTTTTGTATTTGTGTGGAATATTTGTACGAAGGGGTTACGTTAGGACTTGGAGTTGTATTAGGTGTGGCTAGGTACGAGTAGTATTGGAGTCGAACTCTTGTACCCGTTGGCCTCTCATATAATGTGGGGGGTGCCACGCAATGTAACCACGACGACTTGATAGCAGTAGGCACGCAGGGGGAGCCGGCGCCTAGGGCGGCCGTTGCGGTATCTTTGGGGAGGCCGTAGTCATGCCCCGCAGATGTAGGTGTTAAGCGCTGAACTGCGTTAACAAATATCGTGCCTCCGTGTCGTCTATGATCTTGCATGGCGTAATTACCGTAACATTGGGGTCGCATTTGCTAGAGCAGCCGGTCCTAATAGGGAGGCAATGTGTGCTTCTGCTGTTCTACTGTTTCCCTCGCGTGATTCCATGGTGAGGCTGGCACCAGTTGTCCCGCTCGACCCGTCCTCCTTGCCCTCTTTTTTTTCTGCACCATTGCTGCACTGCAAGTGAGGCTGTCGCCCTGCACGACGCCACACAAGAGCCGCCTGCTCTCCACCCGCCCTGCACGTACGCACCAGCGCGCACAAGCCTCTACTCCTGACCGACGCTCGCCTTCCCGCCCGCACGCCAGCGACCGCACGCCCGGTCGCCAACTGCGGACCCAAGCCCTGCCCTAATCCTTGCCCGGTCCCTACTTGTCATAGCCAAAACACATCCTGCTCGACGATCGCACTAGTACACACACGGCTTAGATTATTGTTCGTTGGAGACGGTCCATAATACTAACGAACTCTCGTAATAGTAGAGACGGAAAGAAATTTACGGCCGTATGTGGTGTTACATCCTAGTCGGTTTTTTTTTTTGACTTAACCGGCTCTACGTCCCATCTTGGATGTTAAGTTTTGTACTAGTGTAGGGTCCTACCACCGCCGTCAATGTCGTTTCCCTGGTCGCCCATCGTTGAGTCGACATATGAGTGTCCCATAAGTTTGCTTTCTTTAACTTCATCGATTTGACTTAAGTGGATAGTGTAACAGAGGCAGTGATTGGCTACACAAAATTTTGACCTTTCTTTCTCTTCATCGATGTGGTTTCAATTTCAGATCCAAAATTATAGCTAACTCTACGAATGAGTGTACGCAAGATCAACACCACTTCCACATGTAATAACAATTTCCTTTGTGTGCTCTTGGCCTTTCTATTTGATTGGGTCAAATCTTTTCGTCCTCTAGGGAATTCACCGTTTGGAGAGCCATTGGTAAATTGTGAAGAGTTTCAACAAATTTTTGAGATTGCAAACAACAGCAGATTGTACTAAAATACAAAACATGCATTGACTCCTAACAGATGCTCCAGCTCCACTGCAAAGGCTCTGTCTAAGTGGAAATTTGTAATGTGTAGCTGACAGGCTCACCCAAAAAACTGTAGCTGGCAGACCACGATTGGGTCCTTCGATCGTAACAGGCTCACCCACAAACTGTAGTTGACAGGCCCACATCTGATTAACAGGCCGACCAACTTATTGTACTGGGCAGGTCCACATAAGGTTAGCATGACGACCCATTCAGATTAAGTAGGCCTTAGCAGTTTCGTAAGCGTGACATAAGCACTAGTGGAAAGGGGACCTTTTGTCCCGGACCGTGAGGGCCATTAGTCCCGGTCGGCCAATCGGGACTGGCCAGGCGGGACTAAAGGCCAAACCTTTAGTCCCGGACCTGCTACGGGTCGAGACCAATGTCCCTCCACGTGGCTGCCGCATATCGCGTTGGGGCACGCCGTTTAGTCCCGGCCCGTATAACGGATCGGGACTATTGATTCTCTGCCGCGGCAGAAAATTGGCCACTTTCGGTGCCGCGGCAGAGAATTCATTTTTTTTTCTTTTATTTGTTTCTTTCTTCGTTTCTCTACGCTGCTAAATATATACCGTACACAATTACCGGAACTAGATCCCGTCTATTCGACTGAGCATATAAAATCACTTGTATTACGATTGAGCATACAAATATATACTTTGATATAGTTACATGGAGATCACACAACTACCGGGATTAGTGCCCGTCTATTCGATTACACGGGGATTATCAGTAGGAGCGACTATTTACACTAAATAGTCCGGCGTCGTCTACCATATCTGTCATCATAAAACCCGCCAGTTCCTCTGCAATTCCTATTAGGTGTTGCTGTGGTAGTAGACTATCCCGCATGGCCACGAACTATATAAGAAAAGGAGATCAATATGAATATCAATCATGATAACAAAAAGTGAAGGTAATAAAATAAAGTTGTGGATGTATTGCTTACGTTGTCTGTATAATCTTTCTGCTCTGAGGTAAACATGCGAATGAACTCGCAAACGTAGTATCCACATAGATGCGTCCCCGGTGGCTGGTGTGCGCACTTTACGAGAATAGAATTCAATCAACATAATAATATATCATCATAATTGTATTGAAAAACTAGAAGTAAAGAGACGCGCGGCTCTATCTCATACTACTTACCGAGGCCCTCTTAAACGTCAGCTCCTCATGAGAGATATACTTAGTCACACTCCTAAACTGCTTCCAAACCCTGCCCGGCAAGGAACATAAATGAATGAGTTATTCGTTATCTTAGGAAATCATCGAAAGAGACCGATATAGAGCGAGAATGATTGAAATTACCTCTGGAGCATGTCTCGCATGTTGCGGAACTTTCCATGTTTCTTGTTAATGGGCCGTAGACTTCAACTATTCGCTTATCAATTTGGATGTCTAGCAGAATCCAGTGGAAGCTACACACATTTATATATACGTCAGTAACTCATCAGTTACACTTAACATCGAGTGAGAGCAAAAGTGAATGGACACTCAACAGAGTATATATGACTCTCACCTGAAGTTGTAAGGAAACAGTATGTGCTCACAAAAATGTTGCTCCGTTAGAAACCTTAAAATGTTTCCCGCCGTCTCGTTGGGCTTGCACGTTAGCGTATGTATATGTACTTTATTTGGATCAATGAACCCAACATTAAAGATCTTCCTACTTTTACAGACCTTGATTTTCATTCTGCATAATAGAGTAAAAAGGGATATAATGAGGATAATTACATGCAATGAACTGAACAACTTATATGTAGACAATGAATCAAACAACTTACAGACAATAGCAAGTCATGAGAGATTTGTCGAGGGCTTCCAAATTGTACATCTGGAAGAGTTCTTTAAATTCGACATGAATCTCCTCCGGTCGGAAGTAGTACTCCCATGGGACTTTCGCCACGATCATTTTTCTGTGGGTGACTTTCAAGTACTATTCATGCAAATTACGCATATGCGTTGGCTGTTGTTGCAACTTCTCTTTGTTGACGAAAGGCTTCCCTGAGACATATGTAGGCTTAGGAGTACAACAACCTTGGGTAACTTGTCGTCTTGGGAACCTAGCAAGTCAGCAACACTCACATCTATCTTGGCCGCCAACTTCCCAGCTTCTTACATATTTATTTGCACACCACCCTTATCGGATAACACCAAGAGGGGTTGTATCGATTGTTTGGCCTATTGTCCGAGTTGTGGAAAGTCTGATCATTTCCCGCCTGCTTTTTTAGTTGATTTGCTCCTACTCACACTTCCACTTCCTTTACTCTTGCTCACTTCCTTCTGAAGAGTGCGTAGTCATCTGGCTTATGTTGCAAGTCATATTGAGATTTTGTGCTCAGATAATCAACCCCATATTTTTTCTGCTTGTCAGTGTATACCGGGCGGGGCTCGGGTTTCTTCTTTTGCAACTGCGCATCTTTACGGGCCTTTGCGATCACAGCGTTTCGCTCGCCAGTTAGATCGTAAGGTCTGATTGGAAGATTCGGATGAGGTACCTTTGGGAGGGGCGACAAATTTCGCTTTGGGCTCCATCGGTTAGAACTTATCGACGGATCGTTTTTGACACGCTTTCGCTTAGTTTCCTTAGAGGGCGGAGGCGGCGGCGGCGCCGAAGACGGCCGACCCAAGTCCGGCAGCAGAGATCGAGATGGACTCGTGCTATGGTGGGAGTAGTTATGAGGTGAGCTTCTTGGGGTTGATGGAGGTGTAGGTGACCTGCGACGACTCGGAGGAGGTGTTGTCTTTGGCGCCGTGCTTGGAAGTTTGATGTAGTTCTTGTCCCATAGAATGATTCCCCCTAGTACTTCTCCGAGTGTCCTCTCATATTCACGTCCACGAATGTCAAGCTCCATATAATGAAACCCCGTTACGATTTCATCCACCCCGACTTTAGCATAGCTAGCTGGAATCTCACGGTCATGCCAGCGTGCATCTGTTGGACAAGGTAAAGCATATCCGACAGCCACCTTCATGGATATGTTCTTCGGTTTCTGATGGAGCTCACAAGATACTGAATCGTTGATTCCATCCACGGGCTAGCCTGGACCGCCCTCTATCCTCCATGCATCGTCAGCCGGGACCTCTCGGTCAGCCACGCTGCTTTTCCGCTGAGATGAGTCGGCGGTAATATCAAGTGCAGGATCTTGCAGGCGCACTGCTCCTTTAAGTTCATCTATCTGCTGCTGCTGGTGGTTAATTCTGTCAACCCGCCGGTTCAACGTCTCTCCCACATCCTCTTGATTTTGCTCCTTTGCTCTTGTTCGGCTTCTATAAGTGTCTATGTATTTTTCAAACGCAAGACACCACGGAGTCTTGCCAAGTCCTCGTGCTCGTCCTCCGTGTTCTTCATTCCCAAGGACCAGTGTTAGCAAGTCTTTCTTTCTATCGGGACGGAACTTTAACTTGCCCTCTTTAATTTCTTGCACCACATTGATCCAATTTTGCCTGGGTACCCTAATCCCTTCACTGCAAACAAGGTCATTTGTTGTTTCGTCGTATGAACCCCATGCGCAAGGAACCAATTTCTTTCCCTCAATTCCCATTCTTCACACATTGGTTTAGGGGTGATACTTTTATCAAGCAACTCTTGCTCTTTTTTATCCCAATTTGGCATGGCTGTCTCGTAGCCCCCATGCCCCAAGTTATGGTGATATTTCTTCTTATCAGCATTTTTCTTGTTCTTTGCGGACAGGGCCTTGGCATCTTCTGACTCCTTGTACTTCTTAAATGCATCCCAGTGATTCGCATGCTTCGCTAGATAGCCTTCGAATACTGGAACTATCTTTTTCTTCAGAAAGTCTTGCCATAATCTTTTCTTCCACATCCGCAATAGTTCGGCCATCTTCTTGAGAGCCCACTTCTTGACTTTCTCCCTCAATTTTGAAGTGTCGGCAGGATCTTCACATTCTGTGAGGGTGAAATGTGCCATGAGATCATTCAAAAGACCATCTTTGTACCCGTCGGCGATATAGTCACTATCGTCGCCCCTCAATGCTTATTCCACTCTCGAACGATGATCGGGACGTTATCCCTAACAAGAACTCCACATTGTTTCTTGAATACATCGACAACCTTCTTGGGCTCCTTCGGTTCGCCCGTAGGAGCTATGAACTCAAATGTGTAATGCGTAAATGCGGCCAACTTTTTGGCCGGGCCTCGTTTCGAAGATTTGCTCGATGTGGAGGCCTAAGAGAAGAAACATTCCTCAATTTATATATATACATACAACTGAAGTGTAATTCTTCTACTTATCGCCGAACATCATACATATATTCCTTGCCAGACTTCGTTAAGGTTCCACCAGCTTTTCCATCATCAGAGCGATCGCCTTCTCCATCATCGGAGCCGTCGGCTCCATCCTCCCGCTCGACCTCCATTCCATCCCCGGAGGGGTTCAGATACGATGAAAGAGATTCAACTGGATCAGCATGTGGGGCGTCGTGGATAATGTCCTCGAGAATTTCTTCCTGTGCTAGGTTTCTGTGCATTGCACTAGGTGGATCCATAGTTTCTGCAAAATGCACACACAATATTAGAGTCAAATAGTTTATCCTTGACTTTCACACAAAACAAATATGATAACTCTAGTACTACTAGTATAAAATATCACCCAAAACAAATATGATAACTCTAATACATACCTAGGGTCCATTTTTATTCAAAAACTAGAATAATCCAGTTACATAGCTGGGGTTTATTTTCCACTAGAACCCTAATACATCATGATTAATAAAACCGATACATCTCACATGCATGCATGAACCTATCAACCTAACTACGACCGGGTTCTGAGCCGCGAGGTGCCGAGCCACCGGAGCTGCGCACCCAAAGATAAGGAACCCTCACAGGGTCGTAGCTGACGTGATACGGAACCCTCCAAACAAACGACCATGTATTGCTAGGCTGAGTATCTAGAAAATACATGTAGCGCCAGACGTGCTCGTCCTCCTCTCTGATACGGCCACGCACCACCTCATCGGGCGTTGGCTCCCTCTACACCGAGCATGGCCCACGGGACTGCCACCAAAGAAGATCCGGGTTGAGGACGTCACCCGGATTTCTCACCAAGCTGCGTCTACCAGATTCTAGCATCTCCTAGTGCCAGCCCGGCGGAGTCCAGTCGCGGACATCGCCCCTAGGGTCCAATAGGGACATCATAGACGAGAACAACAAACTAGAAACACAATTATAATGAAAACTAATTCTAAAAAAGGTTACACTAACACTAAGTCTATAAATGAAACGCTAACACTAAAATTAAACTAGTACCCAAATTTTTAGAAGAAAATATCAGTATTTATAATATCAAATCGATATAATATGAAAGCATATTACATATATTACCCTAAGGTAATAAATTAAACTAGTACTAAAATCTAATGATACTGAAATTTAAAATAGTACTAAAATTAAACTAGTACTAAAATTTAAACTAAACTAATACTAATATAATCTAATCCTAAATATAATATTGTACTAAATATAATCTAAACTAATACTAGTACTAAAATTAAACTAATACTAATACTAAATATTATCTAAACTAAACTAATACTAAATATTATTTTATCTGAACTAAACTAATTACAATAGTAAATACACTAAAAATATAATACTAAACTAAAATACAATACAATTAACAGAAAATATATAGTACTAAATACACTAAACTAAAATACAATACTAAATATTTATCTTTACCTCTTTATCTTTATCTTTATCTTTACCTCTTTATCTTTATCTTTACCTACTAATAAAATCACTAAGCCTTCTTGCGGTACGTCATTGAAATTACCCCTAAACTTGAAAGAAATTACCCCCACTGCCACCGGTAAGTGAAAAAACGGTCAGACAACTTGGTCTTGGCCGCCTGTCATCCGTGTTTCTTTAGCACCGGTCGCGCTAACCCTCTTACCTGAAGTTTTTGGTTCTGCACCTTGGCCCAGCCACCCGTGCCACGTTCCAAGTCAGAAACTGGTAGGTAAAACAAGTCATGTGGGAGTGGGACCAACCACACCGGATCTTCTCGTGGCAGGTGAAACAAGGAATCACGGATCAACTCGGCGGCTAGCTGGCACACGACGGCTTCAGGTTGCTGATGTGCAGCGACGCGTGCTCCTTTTGAAAAGTAGGCAAAAGATTTGCCATTTTCATTAAATAAGAAGAGAGTTTTAGAGGTTTTAGTTTTAATGCCTAGGACAAGCCCTAGGACTTTGCAAAAGCCTACTCTCCCAAAATTACATTGCTGGCTCGTCGGTGCCAAGTTCTTTCCTGGCATGGTGAGCGACCAGAGTACGGGGATGACTCCCCACGGGCCTGCACATGGTCCTTGGCGAGGGCATGTCACCGCCCTGCTCGCCCTATTCTGGCACGTGGAGTCCTCGGTGAAGTACATGCACGAGCTCGGGTCGGGGACATGCTCGACCACATGGCCGATGAGTCCCGTGAGGAGCTGACCACTGGGCATGAGTGCCTGGAGGAGGACGCAGTGCAGACATCCATGCTACGACCTTACTCGGAAGTGCCCAGTTGCTGGGGCGGAGGACGACGGTGTCGGACGGCTAGCTCATGGCATGAGGACGCTTCCTCGGTACAGGGCTATAGGCGGCCGAGCGTCCGACAGGTTTCGAGCAAGCATCCGCGGCAATTTTCGTTGGACGGGTCTACGGAGATGCATTACAAGTATTGCCATCTCAGGTAAACAACAAGTTCACCTCTTCCTCATTAGAGTCGGATTTAATTTTCCATGCCTACCCTTTGTGCATCTTTGATGTGATAAGATTAATATAACTGGGGAGCACGTACGTGTCAAACACCATAATGTTCTATTGCTTGCAATCTACATGACATCTGACGAGTTGGTATTATCTCATCATAGTGTCATATATAGTTTATGGCTTTGCAAGCTCAATGTGTCATCAAGCACCTCCTGCTGACGATGGTGCCCTTGATACAGAAAAAAACTGGGTAATGCATGCGTTTTAAAACCAGCTTCGAAGAACAAAGTTACGGTCAAAACATGAAACGTGGCTATCTGATTAAGCTTACCAAATATTATTCAGTTGACATGATATAATAACCTGAATAATCTTCTTTGAAGAATTTGCTTTCGCGTGGTACGTGCAAACCCCCTTTTGTATCAAATAAAATTGATTTGTATTTCAAGCTTTATAGATCCAGCGTGCAAGCAAGGTTTTTTTTTACTTACCCATTAAATCTCAATCCCTCGTTAACTAAATTTCTATAGTTTGTGCACATAAATGTTCGGTCCTTGTGATTTAAGGGTCTCGTTAATATATATCAACTAATGAAAGTAGCAGTAATTTAGATATTTAAATTAACAATTTTTGTACGGTGATATTTAACATGCCATTTATAAGGAGTGCTCTGTGAATATACCACCTTATTATTTTTTCCTTCTATTGATGTATGACTGAATAAATGCACACGTCTCGACATCAACACAAATCCAACGTATCGAGGTTAGTCCTTCCATGTTTTCCTAATTGAAGTGTACCATCTTATACTGAAAAAAATTTATGTTCAAAAATGTTCCTAGATATATTAATGGCTGATGTTTTGAGGAATGTCTCAGTAAGAGAGAATATCTCAATGATGCAACCAAATGTAGTTAGGAGCCATTAGGCTAGAAAAGTGTTACTTTGTACCCTCGGTGCAACACACGGGCATGTTTTGCTAGTACACTCACTAGTGGAAACAAGGCCATTTGTCCCGGTTCGTAAGGGCCATTTGTCCCGGTTGTGTAATCGGGATGGGCCAGCCGGGACAAATGGCCCTCACCATTGGTCCCGGTTGTGCCAGGACCCGGGATAAATGGGGCGTACCACGTGGCGAACCTGGCCAGGGCTATTAGTCCCGGTTCTTAACACGAACCGGGATGCATGCCCCTTCTGCCGCGGCAGATTTTTTATGTTTTGTGTTTATTATTTTCCTTTTTATTTTTTGCGATCCCCAGACCTCCCGGTGGCCCCTCCCCGGATCCCAGGAGAAGAGAGTAGCCCGGTGGCTCTTCCCCGGACCTCCCGAATCCCACGAGAAGAGAGGAGCCTCGGTGGCCCCTCCCCGGAGCTCCCGGATCCCACGAGTGAATAAGTAATACATATATATAGCAAAAGAAAGAACACTTATATTACAGAAGCAAAGTATATCGAGCATATTACATGACCGATGGAATGAATTACAAAATCGAATTCAGTTCCAACCGGTGCTATAGTACTCTCCATTTACATTTAGGACCTCTACATCTAAGAATCCCGCAATTTTCTCCTGAATTGCTCGTATGTGGTCCCTTGGTACAAGACCATCCCGGAGCCGTTCGATCTAATATAAAGAAGAGTGGTCAATATATATTAATGAAAGTAATTAACTAAAATAGATGGTAATAAGAAGAATTGACGACTAACGTACATGTAGGTGCTTTAAATTTCTGCTCTTGGGACATGTCGTCTGACGAATGAACTCGCAAACGTAGTATCCACACAAGTGATTTCCGTCTCCTTGTTGCAAGCACTTTACGAGAAATGGTTTTAATCAAAATAATAATCAACCAGCCATGATAAAGGTATCGACACTAGAATAAAGGAGATGCGCGTGGATCTAGATAGTACTTACTTGCACAACATCAAATGTAAGCTCTGATTTCCATTCACCGGGAGACTTTTTTGTGAACCTCTTCCAAACGCTACCCGAGAAAAAAAAGAATAAAAAGAGTTAGTAATTAATTGTTATCCGAAAATGAAACAAAGTAGTCGATATAGTGCCATATATAAAGACTGAAATTAATAAAGATTGAAATTACCGCTGGATCATTTCCTGCATGTCCGCCCACATCGCTAGGGGTTTACGTTTTGGGTCCATTACCATTACTTTTCCTTTGTCAACTTGGAAGATTAGCAGAATATAGTGAAAGCTGCGTACGCAGAACTCATCAATTATACAGTGGACATCGAGTAAGGAAAACAGAAAGTGTACAACACAGTAACACTAACCCGAAGTTGTAAGGAAATAGTATTTCCCGTCGGTGTTGGTGAAACATTATTGCCCTCAGAATATTATCTTTTGTATCCTTGGCAGATATCTCAAGAGTCTTTGCATTAACAAAATGTGGATCAATGAACCCAATATCATAGATTCCACCTCTTTTGCATTCGAGAATCTTCATTCTGCAATTATAATATATGAGTGTATATATATATATATATATATGCAAAATAGCTGGGTACCATGGGTGATAGGTACGCATGCACATCTGGCCATAGAATATTATATAGAGGGCACAACAGGAGCACATGGTGTTACAACGGATTCAACATCCCTTTACGATATAACATCACGACGTCACAATGGGAGCACGCGAAACACCACCCTTGTCTCTTTTACTCTCCACCTTCGACCACTATTATTTTTCTCTCATCAGCACCCCTCATCCACTTGGTAGAACACGGGAATTAATGATCACCCATCGGCCTTTGAAACTTTTTCCCTCTGTCATCTTGTTGTGTGTAAGGACCCCAGACCCACAGTCTGAAACCCTACGTATGCATACATTCACGATCCCAGAAAGATCAGTCGTGAACAACATACACAGTTGGCACACAGAAATACATCATCCATTACACGAATACATAAAGGTATTACATAAATGATCACATGATCAAGTTTAACACAACTGCCAAAAGGGCAGGCAACTTAACAAACACAGCGGAAGACAATTAAAACACAACGTAGTTGAGCCCAAGTCACGCCTTAACCTACAGGCTGCTGACCCGGAGACGATCCTAGTTCGCAAAGCCGTCAACTCCGTACTTCTCTTCATAGATATCCTTTGGAGGCTCCTTCTCCAAATCTGATAAGTAGATACCAGGGGCGAAACCATAATGAGTACATTTGAATGTACTCAGCAAGACATCCATCATATCACTTACCAACATGCAAGTATGCTTATATGGTGGAATAGGTAGGATATAAATAGGGTTCACTACCAATGGTGTTCATATATGATGACACCACAGTTGCAGTCAGGTTAATCTGTATCTTTGTTGAAAAAGATACTTCAGAAGAAATAATATATAGTTTTATTTCTCTTGTAGATATCACATGTACAAGAGGTTTTGTAAAGTTTTGTTAAAGAATATTTTCTCTTTGCAAAAACTTCTTGGAATCAGTTTCCAGAATTCTTGCTTAGAGTAGAAAAGGTTTTCTTTGCAAAACATTTTGTTTTGTATCACATCATCTGGCTTTTCATCATCGACGATACCTCCACGGTATAAGTTTCCATTCCTTTCCGAACTTCACAAGTTCAACACTTCCTTTCCAACAATTTCCTTTTCAAAAACTCCTTTTTGAAAAACATTGACACAATACTAGCTACATGGCCATTCAACTGTCCATATCCGAGGACGCGGCTTCTTCGAAAAAGTTATACTCTGCAGAGGTGTACACATCCACCAGATCCAGTACACCTCCCGTGAACAATCACGGGCTGTAACAACAGTATGTAAACATCAGGTATCTGATCATAACCATCCACTATGTTCAAGCTAGAATATGCCTATCTCTCAGTTGAGTTTTACCACATCCCCGGCACCGAGCTAATCCCCGCCAAGCCAGGATGCCTCATCTGATGCGACCGGAGGGAAAATTAATCCCACACTTTATATGTCTCCACTGACGACATTCGGTTCGAGGGTACGACGCCCCTTATAGCAAGTGAGATAGCACACACTAATAAGAACAAACTTCAAGTTAAGCCCCATGCCCATATTGGGGTAGGGTGGCAGTACGGTAAAGGTTGTCCGGCGAAGACTAGGTTATGTGTCATTTTTGAAAACACCACTTTCTCAAAAATGACCACTTCCACATTCCTCCGGAGAACAAGGATCCGCCTTTTCTCCGGGTTTTTCCGTAAAGCCTTTGTTTCGTAGAATCACAATTTTAGGGTGTCCACTTAGGGACTAGTATATTTGATGGTAATAAATACCATATGGTGGCTTATGGGCTTGGTATTACCAAGTTTAACTACTGGCATAATAGTAACCTATATACTAGTATAGTAGTAATCGCCACATCAAAAATAGTTTTGATAATCAAGTTTTGGTAAAACTTCAGAGGTAAAACATGCATGATATATAATGGTAAGTATTGTATCAGCAAGCAATCAGGATGCTTGCCTGGTATCTCTTTGTGTCCCTGGTTTTTGGAGTGACTGGAACTTGAACCACAGCTTCCCGACACTTCCTTCCTCTTCGTTTTCTAACGTCGTAAAAATAATAAAGGACACACATTCAGAACCAATCAAGGCAAGCAACCATATGTAACAATACATACAGCAAGGAAATCCAATAATAACCAATCACACAATTATTAATTGAGACAAACAATCAAACAAAACTACTTGGCAAAAATGCCATTTACTAAGATAGCTTAGGGTTGGAGGAACATGTCTCACAACCTCAATATCATGGATTCAGTGGGTGTGCCACTCTCATACCAAGATATTAATAAACCCAAAATACACTTAGGTTCACAAGGGTGAGCCTACTAAAAGTATATAAAACATGCACAAAAATAAGCATGGCAATGGGTCTGTCAACCACACCACAAAAAGAATAAGGTAGCTACTCTGCTAAGCCTAAATTCACAACAAGAATAATTAATACACATGATTTGCAAAAGTTTCTTTTACAAATCAGTGAGCCTACTCAAGTGTAACAAGAAAATAGACTCATCACAAAACGCACAATTTCTCATAGTGAGAACAATAGAAACAATGACTAAAAAGGAGGAATCCTTATAGACATGTTTCTACTAAAAGTTGGCTATGCAAGCATGCATAATAAGTAAAGTAATAACATGCAAACAAGGAACCATGTTATCATAATGGGAATGAAAACATGTCCTCATGCAAGGATACACAAATATCTACCAAACACAAGTTGGCAGAAAAATAATTCAATACAAAAACTGCTAAGGAAACTAGTATTACTTAAACATGAAGAATCAATGGATGAACTTCAATCAAGTAATTGAAATGCAATCAGAGGGTCCATGTCATAAAAACAGCAGTGAAAAACATCTATTCTTGCTATAACAAAAACATTCCATTTAACAAAACAATGCATCAATTTGCAGGGCAACTCCTACATACTAGTAGTAATAAAAAGGGCATTACTAGAGGAATCAAATAACACTCCAAGAATGTATTTTTCCTATAAAGCCACACATGATTACAACCTCTTACAAACAGAAGCATACCCATTTTTGTTTAGCACCAAAATTCCCAAAGCAAAAATACTAGGCACTCATTAGTTATGAAACTACATAAAAGAAATACATCTAGTTTGGGGAAATAATGTTTCCACCAAAAATGCTATGAAACCAGTGGGTGTTCCACTAGTATAACAAAGCAATTAAGAGTTCACAATGCCTCTGGTAATACTTGACAAAAATTAGCAAAAACCTAAACTAGCACCTAGTGCAATAACAATACTAGCAGAAAATAATAGGGTGCAAAAATAAGCAAGGCAATGCTACTCATGCTATTATTTCCACACAAGTGAAAACTTTAGGGGTCAAGTACTCATAACAACCTTATCAAAATGCTACTGGTCCTATGAATACAACATACAAATATGTGGCTACTCAACCACAAATATTGTGCTAAAAATTCTACACATGAGAGAATTTTTCCATAACATTCTCATAGTAATGACTAAATTACTCATGCTTCTCTATCAACTCAAATGCAAGCTAGCAGAGGTGATAACAACACAAAATATGTACCAACATGGTACTGGATCCAATCAACAATCCAAGTTCTTGCTCATAAATTAATCACTCAAAAATACTATGCAAGTATTTAACTAGGGATAAAACATATGATATTGAAATAAATCCTATTTCTTCTCAACTCAAGTCCACACAATCTAACATGCTAAAATAGCTAATTAACACTTAGAAAGCAAGTTCACACAACTTATACATGCTAGAAAACAATATTGCAACACAAAAATATCATCACACAAATTAATTAACTAAAATGCCAAAATGGCAGAAACAGGTGAAACAAAGATCTGTCCACCAAATTTTATATGATGCTCTAAAAATTAAACCCTTCTAGTTTTGGATAGCCCTAAACATATACAAGACCATCCAGTTGAGTTTGCATCCAAAATCATTTTTAATTATTTTATAAAAATCACCAAAGTGCTCTCTGGTGTTTTACCAAATTGCATGCCATTTAAAAAATACAATGAATTTGGAAGCAAGGTTAATAGCTGCTGTTAGGAAATTTCAAGGGCTTTCCAATGAAATTGGCCTCACTTCATTTAGAGTTGTGAAATTAAAATGGTGCTCATTTTGGTGTTTCTGGTACCTGTTGCCAAGTCATTTTTCGTTGCAAAAATATCCATCCAAATGTAGATCTACAAGTTGGAGGTGGTTTATATTTAGTTGCTTTACATCTGTGAATTTTGGTTTGGTCAAATTCATCCTTTAGATAGGTTTTTAAGCTCAAAAGTAATCATGCATCATTCTGTGGAAATTAAATTGGAAAAAGACTTGACAATGGGCCAGATCTCAAACTGGGCCGGCCGGATCTATTGTTACCGCGAGCGGATCTACTCTAAGGGGCTGACCAGCG
Organism: Alopecurus myosuroides; assembly: GCA_028641055.1. Classification (NCBI taxonomy): domain Eukaryota; kingdom Viridiplantae; phylum Streptophyta; class Magnoliopsida; order Poales; family Poaceae; genus Alopecurus; species Alopecurus myosuroides. Next base: position 86,320,014 of record CM054061.1, read on the forward strand.
GGTCATGCTGCCACGGGGCTGCCACGCAGGCGATGCGCAGCCCCACCTGCAGGTTTGACCGCACCGCGCGCGGGGTCAAGGCGCGGCTGACGCGGGCATTGCGTCACCACGACGTCACCGCCGGCGGGAGAGCTCCGGCGAGCTCCAATCCGAGCGGAAACGTCTACCGTTTCACAAATCGAAACCATATACTCGTTCCTCTCGACGTGGGCAATCATCTAGGGATAGTTTCGTTTCCAGGGAGGCATCGGAGGGGCGGCGGCGACGGTGCGCGGCGGCGGCCGGACGGCGACCACGGCCCTGCGTCGTTTCGGAGGGAGAGGGAGAGGGGTAAACGGTCGGGGAGGTTCCCCTGCTCACCTTGAACTTAATGGAGGGCTCGGCTAGGGCGGAGAAGAGTCGTGGCGGTGGGAATCCGTCGCCGGAGTGCCGTCGGGGCCGAAGAGGAATCGGGACGGCGCGGCCACCACAAAGCACTCCGCCTCGATTCCTTCGGCAGGGAGGGCCACCATGACGAGGCGGAGCTGAAGAGCTACTCAGCGGCCGGCGGCGAGCTCGGAAACGACCGATTGCCGGCGAGCCTCTAAGCTAGGGTTTCGAGTTTGGGCAAAATATCTAAGAGAGAGGGTGAATGATTGAGGGGGGGAGAGAGAGGGGGCAGGTAAGAGGTGCACACGGGTCTTTTATCTACCTAGCAACCTTCTAGTCGAAGAAAAGAAGCATGGGCTTCCATGCCTGCTACTTGAGCTACAGGAAGAAGAAGATGACAATGACTAGGATCACATTTTGGTCCCTACCAACTTTACAAGTAGGTCCCTGTACTCTCTGAAAATGGATGTTTTCACCAAGCAAACAAAGTCAAAATTTTAAATCCTTTTGCCCAAAATTCTAATTAGTTGAGATGTACAACATATATGAAAATTGGCTCATTTTCCTAAACTTGATAATTCAAAGTTGTTCAAATTTGAATTCTTACATAAATGGACATTGAATTTATTAGACAACTTAGGAGCTTCCAAAAATGATAATTTTTGGCACACATTCCGTATTTGATGTGTTCCTTATGTGGTAGAAAATTCAAGTCATTTTGAGTTACTTTATAGAACAAACTTGTTCAAATTTTTAAAAGGTGCTGTCATGAAAACAGGGGTTTTTGGCAACTTAAATTATTCAAAAACTTGTGCCCTTTTGGTTTTCATCCTTAATTATGATTTAGAGCATGTGGTATTTATTTCATGGCATTTGGAAAAAGTTTGTAGAACAAACTTGTTCAAAATCCCAATTGTTGCTGTGGAGAAAACCCATGTTTTCAGGACTTTAAAGAATTCAATTTTTGGTCTCCTCTTGTGTGTGTTCCTTATTTGATATAAGGAAGCAATGGTATGAATTTCAAATCATTTGAGGAAAGTTTCCAATAGTAACTTGTTTTAGTTTTCTGTTTCTGGAAATATTGGAATTTCTATTTAATAAAGCACTTGGCTTTTCTTTAACAATGCTTTGCCAAAATATTCATATGACTTGAGATAGCAAGTCAATGCTCTCCAATACCTTTGTTTTTAATCTTGCAAGGTTGGAAAAACATTTGATAATATTTTGGTGAAGCATTTAAGAATGCCCCTTTTTCTGATAATCTTTTAGGGAAATTTTATTAAGTGTTTCCTCTTTCTTAATTTAGGTCTTGGAATAATATTCAACAAGTATGAGATTCATAAGATGTTTTTTTGGAAAACTCTTTGATCAATATTTACTTTATAAAATATTGCCAAGGTCATTGGAACAATATGTTGAATATTTTGTTTTCAATTTCTTAGCCATGTAAGTTTATATAATTAGTTTGTTTAGTTGCACTCAAACAAATACAATCAAAGTTTAATTGTCACAATCAAAGTTTAATTGTCAAGCCATTAGCAAAACAACTGTGTTATCAGGTATTCCAAAATTGGGATGTGACAGGTCTTCCCCCCTTAAAAAGAATCTCGTCCCCGAGATTCACAAGCGAGGACTAAGGGAGGGCCAATAAACACAATGTTAGTGTTGGAGTGCAGGTGCTTCCCCCCTTTGACTTTTCTTGGGAGGTGGGGTACTACCCTAAATTAGCAACTTCATTTTAAAAAGTACACCAGCACTGTGTTAGGTCCAAAACTTTTGTTTCCTAGTTTGAACAAAAATTAAGGTTAGTGCAGAACTACCTGGAAATGTACCGTCAATTATTACATGAGTTCTTAGCTATATCCCACATCTTACATAAAACATATGGAGTGGTGTACCACTCTCATAACAAGGTATATAAGAAGCTAAAAATATAGCTTGTGGGTGCAAAGGTTAGGTTGCTAAGGTAAAATAAACAGACAGAATAATACCCATGGCAGTGGTTATTACCCACCACAAGCAACTATCACTTTAATAAGTTCATGATTTTAGTTGGATGTTTTAGTTTCATAAGATACTCTTAAGCACAATCATAACACAAGTATAAATTCATGCTAAGGTAAAACATTTAAACAACATCCAATAAGCAAGCAAACAACACCACCGATGAATAGACTATTTATTCACTAGGTTATTGTTTACTAGAGGTTTTGGAATCCATCAATCATGAACAATTAGAAAACAACCAGTAGCTAAAAACCAATGAATACAATCATAAAGGTACTCTAAAATACCATCTTTACACAAGATGAAACTCCTATTACATAGGCATAAAAAAGGTCTGCACCAATAACACACTAGTATGAAAAATCTACATCAGCATGCTATAAGAGATATTCATATCCTATAACCATAGAACATGTAACTAAATAAATCATGGCATGATAACAGAAGTAATAACTTCCTAAACATGCTATATCAACACATATACTCATAAAATAAAAAGAGGGTAATACTAGAGCAAAAATCACCATTTCCCAGTGGTGAAACTAGTTTCACTCTAGAGAAGCAAATAATGCTATTATGATGTTTAAATCTAAACAAGCAAGACATGAACTTAAATGTACCTAATAACAGTACACAAAACTTACTCATGTTAGTAAGCACAACATCAAAACAATTCCATGATACAACTATTAAACATGCATAAATTGATTCTAGCAGTTTATGTTTTTCTTAAACCAATTACTAGCAAACAAGCAAGGTATAACTCACACAACCAGTAGCTATGTAATTAATGAAAAGTTATCTAAACCTTTTCAAAAATCCATACACTTAACTTAAAATCATTCACAAACAATCTACCAATCAAGAGGAATTTATTTTATTTGCGAACAATTTAATTTCAGCACACGATAGTGAAACATTTCTTAACATGACACCCCTAAGGAATATTATGCTAAAAAAAAGATCACACTTAAACATATTAGTATTTACTAATAAGAAACAATCTTCTCACTTGCATAAGCGACAAAAAAAAGAACAATTATATTTTCCATGGTGGAAAATAGAAATCAATCACATAGTGAAACATGCTATTTTTACACATGTGTATGGTTGGGGATTTTCATCCTCAAGCCAAAATACAATGGGACCAGTGGGATATGGCCCACTAATACCAAGTAAAGATAGGTACTAAGCCGCTGGTTACTCATGAAAAACTTTGCATACAAGATAAAAATATAAGGCTATTTAATCTAGTGAAGCAATACTAGTGCATATTGATAGCAATGCTTACACACGCTTTAATATTAAGGGACATGCAAGCTAACATAGGTACAAGCATCAAAATAACAGTACCTAAATGTTACTTGACTCAAAGAACACATAGCACAAAATCTACTAAGAAAGTATACACAGATCTAGCTCTCACAATACTTCTAAATAATAAACTAGAAGGTGACAAATGCCATTTCATTTTTATTCGAGTTTCCAATCATGCACACACTTTCTAGGGTAGATTTATTGTAATAAAACAACATAATAACAAGTACTAACAAGTCCATATAAGTTAGGAAGCAAGATTGAATAAAACACAAATTTATTTCAATCAAGAGCACACAAAGAAAACAAAAACAGGAAAACTGCTGTTTTCTAGATCTATCATAACTATTCCATCGTTCACTTTATTTCTAAACCTCGAATTTCATAGTACCTACAATGTCTACTAATATTTGGTTTCCAAAGTAGATACACACGATATCCTATTGACTTGTAAACGAATAAGTCATCATCTTATTTTCTCGTGACTTCTCCTTTTTACCAACTAGATTAAAAGGTGTCTTAAATCACTTAATTCTTTGGTTTAGAAAGAGTTGTCTGTAGTTCACATGCCTTGGTTAGGTGTCAACCTAAGATTAGGCAAAGCATGTTAGTCTTGTTAGCTTTCTATTTAATCATGTTTGTCCGACAAGATACGACTAGCGTCATCGTACGTCGAACATTGAATTGTGCTCTTTTGATTGGCTTTTTAGGGGGTTGCGCATCATGGCATGTGAAAACTTCTTTTGCACCTTTCTCCAAAAGAGGGAGGTATATAACTTTTAAAAAGGGGATTTCTCTTGTTTGGTCTTTTAAAAGGGGACATAAAAAAAGTGCGACATTTAGCCAACAGGGTAAAAAGAGTCTTTTGCAAACATACCAAACATAGAGGTTTTGGTCAGTATTGGTTGGTTTTCTTCACGCCTTTTCTTCTTTGAGGGTTGTCGTTGTTGGAGCTTTATCTGTTGGAGTGCATCACTGGTAGCAACGCTATCAGCTCGTGTGGCTTGATGGTCCTCTATTATTAGGCACAACGGTGCTTTCATTGATGGTGAGGGAGATGGTGGTGGTTCACGACGGGTGGCATTATGAAGCGAAAAACCAGTATAAGTATAAGCAACAAATTCTTGTTTTTGAATACTATACAAACATTTTTGCTTGCAAAAATTTAACACGAGGCGATTCAAAAACAAGAGCGGGGCAATCACAAATTTGCAAAATTTGAGCACCCCACAAACATATAGAAGCCTAGATGAACCAAATTCTACACCACACAATAGCACATAGTCCTACGGACACACATAAACAAGCCAAAACACACAAGCAAGGTTCCATTGGAGCTACGTCGGGGGAGGCTACTCATGGAGTCATTGCTAAATTACTCCAAACTAGACTAATTCTAAAATCCTAGAAGTGGCTGAAGAACTATATCTACTGCTGACCAACATTACTGTAGAGCTAGGCAATTATTTTGGTCTTCTCGGGACATCGGCAAGTATAAAAGTTTTTGTATGGAAACAAGATAATAGAAGTAAAGTTTCGAGAAAACTTTATGCAACAAATTGTTTTTGAAACTCCAACTATTTTCTGGACAGAAAACTTCAAAGACGAGAGATGTTTTCAAAAACAGAGCGGAGCAGTTGCAAACAAGTAAGAAATAAACTCTTAACCGAGAGAGATACCAACTCTATAAGGCCCGCCCTTCGAACCACTGTTCAAGGACGCCCTTGATATGCATTTAGAATCTTTTGAAAAGATATAAAGGAGGGAAAATATACTAAAATTCCCTTAGATAAAATAATTTAGATAGTAAATAGGTTTTTACTCAAAAATACTTTTCTTTCCTATCTGACGTCCATGCTAACTAAGGTCTCCTAAGGTCAGGATGGCTCTGATACCAACTCTGTAAGGACCCCAGACCGACAGTCTGAAACCCTACGTATGCATACATTCACGATCCCAGAAAGATCAGTCGTGAACAACATACACAGTTGGCACACAGAAATACATCATCCATTACACGAATAAACAAAGGTATTACATAAATGATCACATGATCAAGTTTAACACAACTGCCAAAAGGGCAGGCAACTTAACAAACACAGCGGAAGACAATTAAAACACAACGTAGTTGAGCCCAAGTCACGCCTTAACCTACAGGCTGCTGACCCGGAGACGATCCTAGTTCGCAAAGCCGTCAACTCCGTACTTCTCTTCATAGATATCCTTTGGAGGCTCCTTCTCCAAATCTGATAAGTAGATACCAGGGGCGAAACCATAATGAGTACATTTGAATGTACTCAGCAAGACATCCATCATATCACTTACCAACATGCAAGTATGCTTATATGGTGGAATAGGTAGGATATAAATAGGGTTCACTACCAATGGTGTTCATATATGATGACACCACAGTTGCAGTCAGGTTAATCTGTATCTTTGTTGAAAAAGATACTTCAGAAGAAATAATATATAGTTTTATTTCTCTTCTAGATATCACATGTACAAGAGGTTTTGTAAAGTTTTGTTAAAGAATATTTTCTCTTTGCAAAAACTTCTTGGAATCAGTTTCCAGAATTCTTGCTTAGAGTAGAAAAGGTTTTCTTTGCAAAACATTTTGTTTTGTATCACATCATCTGGCTTTTCATCATCGACGATACCTCCACGGTATAAGTTTCCATTCCTTTCCGAACTTCACAAGTTCAACACTTCCTTTCCAACAATTTCCTTTTCAAAAACTCCTTTTTGAAAAACATTGACACAATACTAGCTACATGGCCATTCAACTGTCCATATCCGAGGACGCGGCTTCTTTGAAAAAGTTATACTCTGCAGAGGTGTACACATCCACCAGATCCAGTACACCTCCCGTGAACAATCACGGACTGTAACAACAGTATGTAAACATCAGGTATCTGATCATAACCATCCACTATGTTCAAGCTAGAATATGCCTATCTCTCAGTTGAGTTTTACCACATCCCCGGCACCGAGCTAATCCCCGCCAAGCCAGGATGCCTCATCTGATGCGACCGGAGGGAAAATTAATCCCACACTTTATATGTCTCCACTGACGACATTTGGTTCGAGGGTACGACGCCCCTTATAGCAAGTGAGATAGCACACACTAATAAGAACAAACTTCAAGTTAAGCCCCATGCCCATATTGGGGTAGGGTGGCAGTACGGTAAAGGTTGTCCGGCGAAGACTAGGTTATGTGTCATTTTTGAAAACACCACTTTCTCAAAAATGACCACTTCCACATTCCTCCGGAGAACAAGGATCCGCCTTTTCTCCGGGTTTTTCCGTAAAGCCTTTGTTTCGTAGAATCACAATTTTAGGGTGTCCACTTAGGGACTAGTATATTTGATGGTAATAAATACCATATGGTGGCTTATGGGCTTGGTATTACCAAGTTTAACTACTGGCACAATAGTAACCTATATACTAGTATAGTAGTAATCGCCACATCAAAAATAGTTTTGATAATCAAGTTTTGGTAAAACTTCAGAGGTAAAACATGCATGATATATAATGGTAAGTATTGTATCAGCAAGCAATCAGGATGCTTGCCTGGTATCTCTTTGTGTCCCTGGTTTTTGGAGTGACTGGAACTTGAACCACAGCTTCCCGACACTTCCTTCCTCTTCGTTTTCTAACGTCGTAAAAATAATAAAGGACACACATTCAGAACCAATCAAGGCAAGCAACCATATGTAACAATACATACAGCAAGGAAATCCAATAATAACCAATCACACAATTATTAATTGAGACAAACAATCAAACAAAACTACTTGGCAAAAATGCCATTTACTAAGACAGCTTAGGGTTGGAGGAACATGTCTCACAACCTCAATATCATGGATTCAGTGGGTGTGCCACTCTCATACCAAGATATTAATAAACCCAAAATACACTTAGGTTCACAAGGGTGAGCCTACTAAAAGTATATAAAACATGCACAAAAATAAGCATGGCAATGGGTCTGTCAACCACACCACAAAAAGAATAAGGTAGCTACTCTGCTAAGCCTAAATTCACAACAAGAATAATTAATACACATGATTTGCAAAAGTTTCTTTTACAAATCAGTGAGCCTACTCAAGTGTAACAAGAAAATAGACTCATCACAAAACGCACAATTTCTCATAGTGAGAACAATAGAAACAATGACTAAAAAGGAGGAATCCTTATAGACATGTTTCTACTAAAAGTTGGCTATGCAAGCATGCATAATAAGTAAAGTAATAACATGCAAACAAGGAACCATGTTATCATAATGGGAATGAAAACATGTCCTCATGCAAGGATACACAAATATCTACCAAACACAAGTTGGCAGAAAAATAATTCAAAACAAAAACTGCTAAGGAAACTAGTATTACTTAAACATGAAGAATCAATGGATGAACTTCAATCAAGTAATTGAAATGCAATCAGAGGGTCCATGTCATAAAAACAGTAGTGAAAAACATCTATTCTTGCTATAACAAAAACATTCCATTTAACAAAACAATGCATCAATTTGCAGGGCAACTCCTACATACTAGTAGTAATAAAAAGGGCATTACTAGAGGAATAAAATAACACTCCAAGAATGTATTTTTCCTAGCAAGCCACACATGATTACAACCTCTTACAAACAGAAGCATACCCATTTTTGTTTAGCACCAAAATTCCCAAAGCAAAAATACTAGGCACTCATTAGTTATGAAACTACATAAAAGAAATACATCTAGTTTGGGGAAATAATGTTTCCACCAAAAATGCTATGAAACCAGTGGGTGTTCCACTAGTATAGCAAAGCAATTAAGAGGTCACAATGCCTCTGGTCATACTTGACAAAAATTAGCAAAAACCTAAACTAGCACCTAGTGCAATAACAATACTAGCAGAAAATAATAGGGTGCAAAAATAAGCAAGGCAATGCTACTCATGCTATTATTTCCACACAAGTGAAAACTTTAGGGGTCAAGTACTCATAACAACCTTATCAAAATGCTACTGGTCCTATGAATACAACATACAAATATGTGGCTACTCAACCACAAATATTGTGCTAAAAATTCTACACATGAGAGAATTTTTCCATAACATTCTCATAGTAATGACTAAATTACTCATGCTTCTCTATCAACTCAAATGCAAGCTAGCAGAGGTGATAACAACACAAAATATGTACCAACATGGTACTGGATCCAATCAACAATCCAAGTTCTTGCTCATAAATTAATCACTCAAAAATACTATGCAAGTATTTAACTAGGGATAAAACATATGATATTGATATAAATCCTATTTCTTCTCAACTCAAGTCCACACAATCTAACATGCTAAAATAGCTAAGTAACACTTAGAAAGCAAGTTCACACAACTTATACATGCTAGAAAACAATATTGCAACACAAAAATATCATCACACAAATTAATTAACTAAAATGCCAAAATGGCAGAAACAGGTGAAACAAAGATCTGTCCACCAAATTTTATATGATGCTCTAAAAATTAAACCCTTCTAGTTTTGGATATCCCTAAACATATACAAGACCATCCAGTTGAGTTTGCATCCAAAATCATTTTTAATTATTTTATAAAAATCACCAAAGTGCTCTCTGGTGTTTTACCAAATTGCATGCCATTTCAAAAATACAATGAATTTGGAAGCAAGGTTAATTGCTGCTGTTAGGAAATTTCAGGGGCTTTCTAATGCAATTGGCCTCACTTCATTTAGAGTTGTGAAATTAAAATGGTGCTCATTTTGGTGTTTCTGGTACCTGTTGCCAAGTCATTTTTCATTGCAAAAATATCCATCCAAATGTAGATCTACAAGTTGGAGGTGGTTTAGATTTAGTTGCTTTACATCTGTGAATTTTGGTTTGGTCAAATTCATCCTTTAGATAGGTTTTTAAGCTCAAAAGTAATCATGCATCATTCTGTGGAAATTAAATTGGAAAAAGACTTGACAATGGGCCAGATCTCAAACTGGGCCGGCCGGATCTATTGTTACCGCGAGCGGATCTACTCTAAGGGGCTGACCAGCGGGCCATGCTGCCACGGGGCTGCCACGCAGGCGATGCGCAGCCCCACCTGCAGGTTTGACCGCACCGCGCGCGGGGTCAAGGCGCGGCTGACGCGGGCATTGCGTCACCACGACGTCACCGCCGGCGGCAGAGCTCCGGCGAGCTCCAATCCGAGCGGAAACGTCTACCGTTTCACAAATCGAAACCATATACTCGTTCCTCTCGACGTGGGCAATCATCTAGGGATAGTTTCGTTTCCAGGGAGGCATCGGAGGGCGGCGGCGACGGTGCGCGGCGGCGGCCGGACGGCGACCACGGCCCTGCGTCGTTTCGGAGGGAGAGGGAGAGGGGTAAACGGTCGGGGAGGTTCCCCTGCTCACCTTGAACTTAATGGAGGGCTCGGCTAGGGCGGAGAAGAGTCGTGGCGGTGGGAATCCGTCGCCGGAGTGCCGTCGGGGCCGAAGAGGAATCGGGACGGCGCGGCCACCACAAAGCACTCCGCCTCGATTCCTTCGGCAGGGAGGGCCACCATGACGAGGCGGAGCTGAAGAGCTACTCAGCGGCCGGCGGCGAGCTCGGAAACGACCGATTGCCGGCGAGCCTCTAAGCTAGGGTTTCGAGTTTGGGCAAAATATCTAAGAGAGAGGGTGAATGATTGAGGGGGGGAGAGAGAGGGGGCAGGTAAGAGGTGCACACGGGTCTTTTATCTACCTAGCAACCTTCTAGTCGAAGCAAAGAAGCATGGGCTTCCATGCCTGCTACTTGAGCTACAGGAAGAAGAAGATGACAATGACTAGGATCACATTTTGGTCCCTGCCAACTTTACAAGTAGGTCCCTGTACTCTCTGAAAATGGATGTTTTCACCAAGCAAACAAAGTCAAAATTTTAAATCCTTTTGCCCAAAATTCTAATTAGTTGAGATGTACAACATATATGAAAATTGGCTCATTTTCCTAAACTTGATAATTCAAAGTTGTTCAAATTTGAATTCTTACATAAATGGACATTGAATTTATTAGACAACTTAGGAGCTTCCAAAAATGATAATTTTTGGCACACATTCCTTATTTGATGTGTTCCTTTTGTGGTTGAAAATTCAAGTAATTTTGAGTTACTTTATAGAACAAACTTGTTCAAATTTTTAAAAGGTGCTGTCAAGAAAACAGGGGTTTTTGGCAACTTAAATTATTCAAAAACTTGTGCCCTTTTGGTTTTCATCCTTAATTATGATATAGAGCATGTGGTATTTATTTCATGGCATTTGGAAAAAGTTTGTAGAACAAACTTGTTCAAAATCCCAATTGTTGCTGTGGAGAAAACCCATGTTTTCAGGACTTTAAAGAATTCAATTTTTGGTCTCCTCTTGTGTGTGTTCCTTATTTGATATAAGGAAGCAATGGTATGAATTTCAAATCATTTGAGGAAAGTTTCCAATAGTAACTTGTTTTAGTTTTCTGTTTCTGGAAATATTGGAATTTCTATTTAATAAAGCACTTGGCTTTTCTTTAACAATGCTTTGCCAAAATATTCATATGACTTGAGATAGCAAGTCAATGCTCTCCAATACCTTTGTTTTTAATCTTGCAAGGTTGGAAAAACATTTGATAATATTTTGGTGAAGCATTTAAGAATGCCTCTTTTTCTGATAATCTTTTAGGGAAATTTTATTAAGTGTTTCCTCTTTCTTAATTTAGGTCTTGGAATAATATTCAACAAGTATGAGATTCATAAGATGTTTTTTTGGAAAACTCTTTGATCAATATTTACTTTATAAAATATTGCCAAGGTCATTGGAACAATATGTTGAATATTTTGTTTTCAATTTCTTAGCCATGTAAGTTTATATAATTAGTTTGTTTAGTTGCACTCAAACAAATACAATCAAAGATTAATTGTCACAATCAAAGTTTAATTGTCAAGCCATTAGCAAAACAACTGTGTTATCAGGTATTCCAAAATTGGGATGTGACATTGTGTGCACGCATATTTTTAAATGTTTCAACTCAGCCACATGTATTTTTCTCGCTACGACATGCTACACCTGAAGAATAACACGGGCACCCTGCCCGCACAATTCGTACAAGACATCGACGACTGATATTACCAAATGACATGAAGAGACCACTTCTGTTTATTTTTAAATTTCACCAGCCATTCTCGTTTTTCACCTACAAAAACCAATATTGGGCGTACTTTTCACCAGTTTTTGTTGTCAAAGTAGTCTCAAATGATTCTCTCATTATTTATATGTCTTATATTGCGCCATCATCGAGGATCCCGGCAACAATGCATGTTTAAATTGGTCGTAATGGTTCATCCTGATAGGCAGCAAGGATTTATTCCGTGAGGAACTTCTTCTTGCACCGCCCAACCACATTTTTTCGCTTTCTATGTCATAAAACAAAAACATCAGAATCGGTTACGAGGAAAAATAAAATACATGGTGTATGAAATATCTATAGGGAACTACATGTACCCCAGATCATGGCATTCACATTATTCCAAGTGGCCACCACCCCGCTAATTTCTCGTACACTCCAGCGGACAGTTGAATGTGAAATCAGGATTACAACACCACCCAGCAATAACGAATTGCAAATCCCCAAACATTATTTTTCACGTTAACATGCACCTCTATTATTTCTCGGGCGCATGTGGACATGCAAATCCCAACCACAGATGCTTTTCCACATGCACGTCCTTCGCGCCACACAAACCTTGCACAGAAGAAATAATGCGCACGTTCACTGGAAAAACAATGTGCATGCTTTGTCGTAAGCCAAAACAATGTACACGGTGCCTGCAAAAAATAATGCGCATGCTAGGATGGATCATGGGCTAGCTTCTTCTAAGATAACACCTCTTGGGCGGACGTATAGATCACGGCCAGGGACATCCGTCTATGATTCCCAACGGCAGTGCATGCATGCATCTCGTATAATATAACTTTGCACATGGAATCCTACGATTGCGAAGACATGCACACCTACCACCCATGGTAGCAAATCCGTGTCCATATATATATATAGGTAAATTAACAGATGCTCCTTGATGCCAATGCTCCTGTACAAAATACTGTTCAATTGGTACAGGTGTACATTATGGATACCTTGAATACCTAGAAATTGGGTTTGTATGACGTATATATACACTTGGGTATACATACCCAAGGTATCTACATACCTTACATACCTAGAATACATATACACAAGTGTACGCATACCTGTCAGATATGTATATATACGTACAAGTATATATATACTTTTTACGTATGTATACCCTACTATGTGCATACCTAGGGGAATATATACGTACTACATACCCAAGGTATACATACCCGAGGTATTCATGATGTCTACATACCTAAAATGTACGGTATTTAATACCGGTGCCCATGCTCCTAGGTGCCCCATCTGGGCTTCCTATATATATATATATATATATATATATATATATATATATATATATATATGCAATGAACGAGGATCATAACCAATCCATCTCCATACCCGTAGTGCTCGTCCTTAACGCCGGAGACATATCCAGTCATGAGATTTCTCAGCGGCTTCCATATACCAACTATGCACTCTTCGCATTTTCGTTGGTAGATCCTTTATCTCCTCGGGTTTGACGAGAGGCTTCCCGTACTGGTATTTGTACGCATATTCAGCTTCGGGGAAATAGTCTATTGTTTGCATATACTCAACAATGGACAAATCCGCAGCAGCTGCCCTGTCTGCGTACAGTGTTATAAACTCCGGATCAATTTTCTCGTCAGCAATATTAGTGCTCGGTCCCACCTGGGTATTGGAAATCACTTTGAGCGGGGACATGGATTGTTTTTTCTGCTCTCCGAGCTGGGCACCTGATTTCCCCCTTTTCCCGCTTGCGCTACTACTGTTCGTCGACCGCACCATTTCCTGGTGTGACTTCAGAATAGAGCGGTCATAGTTAGATGACAGACTCGGCTCGGGTTGATGAAGAGTATTCACCATTTTCCAAGCTCGTTCTACATCTTCTTCGGTCTCGGGGAAATCCGCCTTTTTCTTCTCCTTCCGCTTCGATTTCCACGCCTCGTATTCGTCCCTTGCGATTTTCTGGTTTTTCTTAGGAGTATAGTCGTAAGGTAACTTGGGTACCTCCTTTGGTACCTTCGGGAGGGGTGACCGTTGACGTTTGGGTGATCTATTACTTTTCCCCAGAAACTTAGTGGGCGGAGAAGGCTGACGCGGCAGCGTTGGCGACCGCGGTGGAGAAGGCTGACGCGACGGTGTAGGAGACCGCGGTGGAGAAGGCTGACGCGGCGGCGTAGGCGACCGCGGTGGAGACGTGCACGGCGTAGGCGACCGCGCTAGAGACGGCATGCATGGCGAAGACGACCGCGATGGAGACTGTTGCGCTGGAGAATGGCGAGGATTCGATGGCCTTGCCGTCTGATTTGGGAGCACAATGCATTCCTTTAGCCATAGAACGGTTAATTTCTTGGCTTCTCCAAGTTCAGTCAACTCTTCGTCTTCACCTTCAGGGAAATCAAGCTTTACCCGCTCGAATCCGTTGACAACTTCATCGACCCCAACAACAGCGTATCCCCGTGGAACCGGAAGACTATGGTGAGTTGGTTCGTTGCCAATTGGTAAGACATAGCCGGCCGCCGCCTTGATGGTTATATTGACGACCTTCACGTGGAGCTCACAGGTTGTCATCTCCGTGATATCATCCACCGGGTTAATCATCGGCGGTGCATCATCACCCGGTAGCTGCGTGGACGCAACGCTGCTTTTCTGATGAGAATGTGCGGCGCCGGTAGCCTCGACTTCACCTTCTACCATGTTTGGTACGCCGGTAGACACTATCTGCTGGCTAAGTGTGTTAATTTGGTCCTGCTGCTTCTTTGCTACATCCTGCGTCAGCTTTATCTGATCTTCAAGTTGACACCTCCAGTTTGCCTGAATCTCTGCTTCAGCTGCCTCCGCGTCCTTTTTCCGTTGACGGCTTCTATCGGGGTATCTCTTTTTGGTGTCTTCGAACCCAGTACTCCACGGGGGATTGCCTTTTGTGCCTCGTGTACGCCCTACGTGTTCCTTATTCCCGAGGGCGCGTGTGAGCTCGTCGTTCTCTCTATCTGGCACGAACTTCCCCTCTTTAATGTCCTTTATTGCGGTTCTCAGACTTTCTATGGGTAGAGGATTCTCTTTATGCCTTAGGTTATAGATTGCATTTCCTTCGGTGTCCAACGTGCCCCCATGTCCGTAGAACCATGACCTTGTCCGCTCGACCCACAAGAACGGCTCGGAAGTGATCCCCAGCTGAAGCAGGTCGTTCTCCCATTTCTCCCACTTGGGACTGGAACCCTTGTAGCCAGCTTGCCCCATAACATGCTGATATACCTTTTTGGCGGCGTTTTTCTCATTTGTTTTTGTCCTTTCCTGTTCATTCTCTGACAGCTTGTACTTCACAAAATCTGCCCATAAGGGTTTTATTTTCTCATACCCTTGAGTGAAATCTGGAGTCTTGCCCTTCTTAACATAGTCAAGGTTCAATCTTTTCTTCCAGTTTTTGAATTGCTCGGCCATCTTTTTCAGGGTCCACGCCTTGACCTTTTCCCGTATCTCAATTTTCATTTTAGTAACATCGGCCTCATTCACATCCGCCTCATTCTCGTCCACCTCCGGCAAGGGTAAGTTGAAATTAGACAAGATCTTCGAGAAAAGATGATCTTTGGCTATTTTGCTGACATATGAAATTCCTTGTCTCCGAGGATCTTTTGGCTGATTCCACTCATGAACAGTGATCGGGATGTGATCCCTAACTAGCACTCCGCATTACTTCACAAATTTTTGGGCAACATCAGCGGGAAGCTCGGGTGCGCCGTCTGCTGCGATCGTGTCGATCCTATATCTTTCTGTATCTTTCAGCTTCTTTGTTGCGCCTCGTTTAGTCTTTTTCCGGTTGATATGCTTGAACCGGATGGCTAAAAATATAAAGACTGTTAATACATGTATATAGGCAACGGATGCTTCATTAATTAACATATCTATATATGCACCTCGGAGCCGGTGTTTGTAATTTGTACGGCTCCACCGGAGCCGTCGGCTGCTCCCTTATCGGAGACGCCGGCTTCTCCCTCACCGGAGTCGTCGGCTTCTCCCTCACCGGAGCCGTCAACTTCTCCCTCAGCAGAGACGTCTCCCCGGGTGAGCTCCGGATCTCCCTCACCGGAGTTGTTCATCCACTGGCTCACATCGGTCTCTCCATCGGCCCCGCGGATGAAACCCTCGAGCAAGTTTTCCGTATCTTCGTCTCTTGGCTCCACACTATATATTCTGAAAATACACAAAAAGAGTAAATATATGTTCCAGATCCATTTCATCAAAATTGCTTATAGATAATACACAAAAAGAGCAACATATTCATGAAATACTTAAAGTATGATAATACACACCAAGAGTTACATATAGCTCGGGTTCATTTTATTCAACCCAAATACATCACGGTCGAATAATATCACTTATACATAGTCTATGAAATCTCTCAAACTAACTAACTCCGACCGGGTCCTAAGCCGCGGGGTGCTGAATCGCGGGTGCTACGCATCCATAGATAAGAAACCCTCACAGGGTCATAGCTCACGTGGTAAGGAACACTACGAATAATCGACCAACTGCTACTATACTGCCTATCGAGCAAGCACATGTAGCGACGGACGTGCTCGTCCTCCTCCGTGATACGCTGTTGTACCACCTCCTTAGGGGCCGGCTCTCTCCACACCGAGCGTACGTGGCCCACGCGATTGCCACCAAAGAATATCCGGGTTGACCACGTCACCCGGATTTCTCACCAAGCCGCATGCCCCGGTACTAAGGAGCTCCCAGTGCCAGCCCGGCGGGGCCCAGTCCCGGACATCGCTCGGCGGGTCCAACAGAGACATGAACTAAAAACAAGTCCGGACTAAGTAAATATTCCATAATTAAGTAAATACCTAAGTAAATTTTTCTTACTCTAATTTTCTAAGTAAAATTTTCTTTGTAAATTTTTCTAACACTAAATTTTTTCTAAGTCTAATTTTCTAACACTAAATTTTTTCTAAGTCTAATTTTCTAACATTAAAATTTCTAAGTCAATTCTAACAAATCTAAAATTCCTAAGTGATCTAAAATTCCTAACATTTGTAATAATTCATAACTAATGATTCTAACATTTATAACACTAATAGAAAAGTAAAAACAAAAACAGTAAGTAAAAAAGAAAATAAACAAAAAAGCCCTCTATAGGGCGCGATGGAGGCAGGCCTTACCTCCTCTCGGGCGCGCGACGGAGGGCGGCGGCCGGCGCGGGCAGTGGCGGCGCGCGGGGCAATGGAGGCGCCGCGCGCGGGCGGCGCGACGGAGGCGGACGTACGGCGCGCGCGACGGGATCGAGGATGGCGCGACGGAGAAGTGCAGCACGCGAGCAGTGGAGGCGCCTCGCGCGCGGGCTAGTGGCGGCGCGACGGGGGCGTGCGGCGACGGGCGGCGTCCGGCGCGACGGAGAATTTGAGCAGCCTGGCGGCGTCGGTTCGTCCTTCCCTGCGCGCGGTTATGAATTTGACGAGGGAAGGAGACATGTATATAGGCACGGGCATCCGTCCCGGTTGTTTTCTTTTGTTTTCCATTATATCCTTTATGTTTCAAATAATAACTCCACACGTTTCAAATACAGAACAAGGTACGTTAAATTTATAATAAGTGCACTTCAGACCAATTTATAATAACTCCATGCATTTACATAGTTTCGTCGCATACAAGGCATCCGGGTGATTTGTATTCGGTCGATGAACCTTCAAGGGGGGATGTAGAACAAAACAATCGGTATCGCCATCGTACAGCCCGACCGTGGCTATTGAGTGCATATATGCATATCAAAAGAACGGTCGGACGTATGATGGCGAATCCGGGTGATTTGTATTCGGTCGATGAACTGAATGATATATCAAACCTTTTGTCAAACTTTCAAGGGGGATGTAGAACAAAAAAATCGGTATCGCCATCATACTCCCCGACCGTGGCTATTGAGTGCATATATATGTGCATATCAAAAGAACGGTCGGACGTATGATGGCGAATCCGGATGATTTGTATTCGGTCGATGAACTGAATGATGTATCAAACCTTAAAGGGGGATGTAGAACAAAACAATCGGTATCGCCATCATACAGCCCTACCGTGGCTACTGAGTGCATATATGTATACCAAATGCACGGCATGACGTATGATGGCGAATCCGGATGATTTGTATTTGGTCGATGAACTGAATGATGTATCAAACCTTAAAGGGGGGATGTAGAACACAACAATCGGTATCGCCAGCATACAGCCCTGCCGTGGCTACTGAGTGCATATATGCATACCAAATGCACGGCAGGACGTATGCTGGCGAATCCGGATGTTTCGTATTTGGTCGATGAACTGACCGGTGTATGAAGGTGGGCTATATATAGGGTCCTCTGGCTCACAAAGTGTTGTGCTAGGGTTTTGATCCAACGGTTAAGACACACCCTGATCCAACGGCTCACAATCGCTCGAAAGAAACACACCGTAGCCCCGATCGAACGGCTCACAACAGCTCGAAAAAACACACCCCTGATCAAACGAATCACAAGCGCTTGAAAGAAACACACGATCCGTGTGATTCTTTCTGATTGGTCCAAATGAAACCCTAACCATTTCGTCCCGGTTGGTAAAACAGGCCGGGACTAAAGGGACGATCCGTTTCCCAACGAAACCCGAACCCTTTCGTCCCGGTTGGTAAAACAGGCCGGGACTAAAGGGATCTGTTTTCTTCTCCCTATATATATGTATGCATTGCCACACCATTGGCATAAACACATATAACATCACCACTCTCTCATGGCTTCTACCGTACCCACTCTAACCTTCATCCAGGCGGAGGCACTTTCTGCCTCGAACTACCCTGCCCGCCCGGCTATAGCGTTCTCGCCGGTTGGATGCTGAGCGCCGGAGGAGTGCCGGTCCCTCCTCTTCCTCAAGGTGTGGCGCGTCGGGCGGCCATCACAAACCACTACTACCACGAGCTCACGCCGGAGCAGCGGAGGAATCCCAGTTGGAATCCTTACTACCGCCCGACTTGGGACGCCTTATTCATTAATCGGCGTGAGAGTGCGCTCGCCAGGTACGAGGAGAACGGCCCGCCTTCTTCGAACTTCAACGAGGCCGGTCGTCGGCTGTAGTGGGGCGGCGGACGGACTCTTCAGAGCGTCATGAACTACATCAGGGCTGGCGATAACCCCCGCCTGCGCTACCCTCACGCCCAGTCCTGGAGTCGTGATCCTCCGAGGGAGTCCAGAGCACCGTCCGACGATAGTGACGACGACGGCGGCGACTACGACGACTACGAGTCGGAGTACTATAGGCCTAGGAAGGAGTATGACTAGCAGATATCAGATCCAGTCTTGCCATTATGTAGATATCTATGCTCTCCGTTTAGGTTTATATCCACTCTTGCCATTATGTACTGCCTTTTTTATCTATATATCCAAGATGCATGTTTGTGTGCAATATGGGCGCGAGCGCCGGTGCAACAATATTTGTGAACACTTTTTCAACAGAACTATGATCATGTATTCCACGTTTATTATTACACATCACCAACAACATCCCTATCTAGTCTTCTGAATTTTCTTCGTGTAGAGATGGTCCATGAACCCTTGTCCATGAACACACACTAACATCCACGTCTCTCACTCCTCCAAGCAAAAAAGGGAAGGGGGGGGGCCTGTGAGGCAGTATATGTAGCGGAAGGGGGGCATTGGTCCCGGTTTGTGGAATGAACCGGGACCAATGCCCATGTGCGTGCCATGTGGCCTGTGGCTAGGCATTGGTCCCGGTTCATGCCACAAAACGGGACCAATGCCTCCCCACGAACCGGGACCAATGCCCCCAGGCAATTTCTGTTGCCTCGGGCGCACAAACCGGGACCAATGCATAGCATTTGTCCCGGATTTTGTTGCAACCGGGACAGATGCCTTTTCTGGCCCTGGACGAAAAGGGTTGTTTCCACTAGTGACTAAAAATACACTACTAGATACACTAAACTAGACTAAAAATATTATCTTATCTAAACTAGACTAAAATACAATGCTAAATACAGTAAATACACTAAAAATATAATCACAACAAAAAACAATTAACATGAAAAAAATAACACAAATGACATCATGCTGACGTCATCCGAGAGGAGGCCAGGGCGCTCACCGGAGG
Organism: Alopecurus myosuroides; assembly: GCA_028641055.1. Taxonomy (NCBI): domain Eukaryota; kingdom Viridiplantae; phylum Streptophyta; class Magnoliopsida; order Poales; family Poaceae; genus Alopecurus; species Alopecurus myosuroides. The sequence continues at coordinate 86,339,984 of CM054061.1, forward strand.
CCGCACCGGAGCGGTGGCGGCACGGGGATTCCTCCTTGGTTGCGCAGCACCGTCATGCGTGGCGTACGCCCGGCGTTCTCCGGCATGCGTCGCGGCCGGCCGGCGTGTGTGGCGTCCGTTCGACGTGCGTGGCAGGCGTGCGTGGCGACATCTGCGCGGCGTCCGGCATTCGTCCGGGTTTCCTCCGGGGTGCCTCTGCGCGGAGCTCGGGCCCGACGGCCTGACGGCGTTCCTCCAGCGTCATTCGTCTGCGTGCGTCTCTCCCGCCTCTGGTCGTCTCTGAAACTGCTAAGGACCGGGGAAAGAGGAGGGCGGTTATTATACCCGACCCCTTTAGTCTCAGCCCGTGGCACGGGCCGCGACTAAAGGGGTCTTTAGTCACGGCTCGTGGCACAGGGCGGGACTAAACGGGGGGGAGGGGGGGTGTCTTCAGTTTCGCACCGTGCCATGGGCCGAGACAAAGGGGGGAGTTTCACTTACACGCGTGAACGAAAACCTTTATTCCCGATCCGTGGCACGAGCCGCGACTAAAGGGTAAAAAATTTGCGCGCAGAAACGGCGGAACGCCCCCGACCAATCAGAACGCACCATTTGCTATGCCCCGGATCGATCACTTTTCTTTTCTTTTTTTAAATTAAAACAAAATTGATCTAAAACTTCAAAAATTCATAAGTTCTGTTATGTAATTTCAAATTAGATCTTCATAATGTGTAGATTAATCTAAAAAAATAATATTTTAATTTTGTAACGTGCAATCACATGTTATTTGTATATCTATTTAAATCATTATATTGGGCATATCTTTTAATCTAAAAATCCTTTTAGGATGAATCTAAAATGTTTTTATTTTGATGTTCCCTATCTAATAGAAACAAAAGAAATTCACTAAAACAAACTATAGCATGGATTTGGCCATAACACTCGTCATTTGGCCCGAAACCTTAGAATGTTCGGAGGAGATAGCTCATTTTTGTGAACACATTTTCAACACAACCGTTGTTTTCCAAGTATATCATTTTTGGTGGATACTATGACATATATAATGACAGCACCCGAAGGTCTTGCATCATTTTGGGTTTTTTTTTTAATTTTCTAGGAATTTTCTAAACCGGTTTCACGGAAAAGTCAAGACGGCGGGCATGACCGGTCATAGCTAGGGGTTTAATAATGAGAAAATCTTGGTGTATCTCTGATGAAATAGGTAGTTGTGTAAAATGATGTTTTCTAAAAATCATGAGCAAACTAGGAGGCACCTCAAGTTCAAATTTGACCCATTTCCAATTGAATCGGCATAAACTTGTGTTTTTCGAAAGAGGTAGATGGAATGCTTTTCTTAGGAAACAAATTGGTTATTTGTACATATAACATGGTCTAGTATATTAAAAAAAATGCAGCTCCCAAGTTTTGCAATATATTTGTGTAAGTCCTTCACACAAAAAAACCCATTTTTGACATTCGGAAAATGGAAAATGATTTTTTATTCAATAGAAAGGAAAATTTCCTCTGTCAACATTGTCCGTGCTTTCAAGATGCATGTTTGTGTGGAATATGGGCACATTTAAACAAACTATGTCATGCATTTGGCCATAACACCAATCATTTGGCCCAAAACCCTAGAATGTTCGGAGGAGACAGCTCATTTTTGTGAAAACATTTTCAAAACAACCCTCCTATTCCAATTTTATTATTTTTGGTGGATACTAGGATATATATAATGACACCACGTGAAGGTCTTACATCATTTTGTTTTTTTTTTAATTTTCTGGTATTTTCTAAGCCGGTTTGAGGGAAAAGTCAAGACGACGGGCACGACCGTTCGTAGCTAGGAGTTGAATATTGAGAAACTCTTGGTGTATCTCTGATTAAATAGGTAGTTGTGTACCTAAAAATGATTTTTTCCAAAAATCATGAGCAAACTAGGAGGCACCTGTAGTTCAAATTTGACCCGTTTCCAACTGAATCGGCAGAAACTTATGTTTTCCAAAAGGGGTGGATGGAAACCTTTTCTAGGGAAAAAATTGGTTATTTGTGCATATAACATGGTCAAGTATATTAAAAAATGCAGCTCCCAAGTTTTGCAACATATTTCTTGTAGGTCCTTCACAAAAAACCCATTTTTTACACTCGGAAAATAGAAAATAGTTTTTTATACAATAAAAGGTAAAACTTCCACCATCTACATTGTCCGTGATTCCACGAACATTGTGTCGAATATGGGCATATTTAAGAAAACTATGCGATGGATTTGGCCATAACACCAGTCATTTGGCCCGAAACGCTATACTGTTCGAAGGATATAGCTCATTTTTGTGAACACATTTTCAACAAATCCCTAATATTCCAAGTCTATTATTTTTTGTGGATACTAGAACATATATAATGACACCACGCGAAGGTCTTGCATCATTTTGGGGAGGGGGGGTTGGAATTTTCTGGGATTTTCTAAGCCGGTTTCAGGGAAAAGTCAAGACGACGGGTATGACCATTCGTAGCTAGCGGTTCAATATTGAGAAAATCTTGGTGTATCTCTTATGAAATAGGTAGTTGTGTATCTAAAAATGATGTTTTCTAAAAATCATGAGCAAATTACGAGGCATGTGAAGTTAAAATTTGACCTGTTTCCAATTGAATCGACAAAAAATTGTGTTTTTTAAAAGAGGTGGATGGAAACATTTTCTTAGGAAACAAATTGGTTATTCGTGCATATAAAATGGTCTAGTATATTAAAAAAATGCAGCTCCCAAGTTTTGCAATATATTTGTGTAGGTCCTTTACAAAAAAAAAAATCATTTTTGACACTCGAAAAATGGTTTTTTATTCAATAAAAAGGAAAACTTCGTCCCTCAACATTGTCCATGCTTCCAAGATGCATTTTTGTGTAAAATATGGGCACATTTAAACAAACTATGCCATGGATTTGGCCATAACACACATCATTTAGCCCGAACCCTAGAATGTTCGGAGGAGATAGCTCATTTTTGTGAACACATTTTCAACACAACCCTTGTATAACAAGTTTATTATTTTTGGTGGATACTAGAACATATGAAATGACACCACGCGAAGGTCTTGCATCATTTTGTTTTTTTTTATTTTCCTGTAATTTTCTAAGTCGGTTTGAGGGAAAAGTCAAGACGACAGACATGACCGTTCGTACCTAGGGGTTCAATATTGAGAAAATCTTGGTGTATCTTTGATGAAATAGGTAGTTGTGTACCTGATGGAGTGTAGACACACGGTCGTTGGGAGACCCCAAGCGCAAGGTGTGAAGCATCAAGTTTTCCCTCACAAAAGAAACCAAGGTTGAATTGACCAGTACGAGGAAAAAGAACTTCTGAAGGTTGATGCAGCTGAGATGGCAGGGCGCACTACCGGTTTAGCAGCAACGTGCAATGAACCAGTGAGGTTGTCAATCTCACCGGTTTTGCTGAACACAAAGAGGTTAAACGTATGGTATGGAAAACTGTAGGAAAACAGTAGGAACAGAATGAAAGCAGTAGGTGTTTTATCAGTATGAGGAAAATGGACCGGGGTCCATAGTTCACTAGTGGTGTCTCTCCGTGAAAGATAGATAACATGTGTGGTGAACAAATTACATCTGGGCAATTGACAGAAATGAAGGCTGGACCATAGTGCATATGCAAGACATAAAGATAACTATGTGATTCATGCGGGCATTACAACAAAATACATAGACCGTCATCCAATTGCATCTATGTCTAATAATCCACCCTCCGAATATCATCCAATCAAACGTTGGGTATTAATTTGCTAGAAACAGATTATCACCGTAAGCAAAGTGTGTAATGTAAACAGTGTAGACTAGGTAAACACCGTTGTATTGTCCCTAATGGCAACATCACATCCTCCATCCAGCACGTTTCTGTCACTCGAGCACAGATGCAAAGGAGGCATGAACCCACTATCGAGCATAAATACTCCCTCTTGGAGTTACTAGCATCTACATGGACATAGCATCTACCAATAACGAAGAGCATGCAAGATCATAAATAACATAAGCATGAAGATAACATGATAGATTGATAATCAAAAGACATAACATTCAACATTCCTCAGATCCCAGCAAACACAACACGTAGCATTACATAAAGATGATCTTGATCATGTTAGGTAGCTCACAAGATCTAAACATGAGGTACAAAGTGGAGAGAACAACCATCTAGCTACTGCTATGAACCTGTAATCCAGGGATGAACTACTCACGCATCACTTCAGAGGAGGGCATGGCAGCGCGACAGAGGCGGACGTACGGCGCGCGCGACGGGATCGAGGATGGCGCGACGGAGAAGTGCAGCACGCGAGCAGTGGAGGCACCTCGCGCGCGGGCTAGTGGCGGCGCGACGGGGGCGTGCGGCGACGGGCGGCGTCCGGCGCGACGGAGAATTTGAGCAGCCTGGCGGCGTCGGTTCGTCCTTCCCTGCGCGCGGTTATGAATTTGACGAGGGAAGGAGACATGTATATAGGCACGGGCATCCGTCCCGGTTGTTTTCTTTTGTTTTCCATTATATCCTTTATGTTTCAAATAATAACTCCACACGTTTCAAATACAGAACAAGGTACGTTAAATTTATAATAAGTGCACTTCAGACCAATTTATAATAACTCCATGCATTTACATAGTTTCGTCGCATACAAGGCATCCGGGTGATTTGTATTCGGTCGATGAACCTTCAAGGGGGGATGTAGAACAAAACAATCGGTATCGCCATCGTACAGCCCGACCGTGGCTATTGAGTGCATATATGCATATCAAAAGAACGGTCGGACGTATGATGGCGAATCCGGGTGATTTGTATTCGGTCGATGAACTGAATGATATATCAAACCTTTTGTCAAACCTTCAAGGGGGATGTAGAACAAAAAAATCGGTATCGCCATCATACTCCCCGACCGTGGCTATTGAGTGCATATATATGTGCATATCAAAAGAACGGTCGGACGTATGATGGCGAATCCGGATGATTTGTATTCGGTCGATGAACTGAATGATGTATCAAACCTTAAAGGGGGGATGTAGAACAAAACAATCGGTATCGCCATCATACAGCCCTACCGTGGCTACTGAGTGCATATATGTATACCAAATGCACGGCAGGACGTATGATGGCGAATCCGGATGATTTTTATTTGGTCGATGAACTGAATGATGTATCAAACCTTAAAGGGGGGATGTAGAACACAACAATCGGTATCGCCAGCATACAGCCCTGCCGTGGCTACTGAGTGCATATATGCATACCAAATGCACGGCAGGACGTATGCTGGCGAATCCGGATGTTTCGTATTTGGTCGATGAACTGACCGGTGTATGAAGGTGGGCTATATATAGGGTCCTCTGGCTCACAAAGTGTTGTGCTAGGGTTTTGATCCAACGGTTAAGACACACCCTGATCCAACAGCTCACAATCGCTCGAAAGAAACACACCGTAGCCCCGATCGAACGGCTCACAACAGCTCGAAAAAACACACCCCTGATCAAACGAATCACAAGCGCTTGAAAGAAACACACGATCCGTGTGATTCTTTCTGATTGGTCCAAATGAAACCCTAACCATTTCGTCCCGGTTGGTAAAACAGGCCGGGACTAAAGGGACGATCCGTTTCCCAACGAAACCCGAACCCTTTCGTCCCGGTTGGTAAAACAGGCCGGGACTAAAGGGATCTGTTTTCTTCTCCCTATATATATGTATGCATTGCCACACCATTGGCATAAACACATATAACATCACCACTCTCTCATGGCTTCTACCGTACCCACTCTAACCTTCATCCAGGCGGAGGCACTTTCTGCCTCGAACTACCCCTGCCCGCCCGGCTATAGCGTTCTCGCCGGTTGGATGCTGAGCGCCGGAGGAGTGCCGGTCCCTCCTCTTCCTCAAGGTGTGGCGCGTCGGGCGGCCATCACAAACCACTACTACCACGAGCTCACGCCGGAGCAGCGGAGGAATCCCAGTTGGAATCCTTACTACCGCCCGACTTGGGACGCCTTATTCATTAATCGGCGTGAGAGTGCGCTCGCCAGGTACGAGGAGAACGGCCCGCCTTCTTCGAACTTCAACGAGGCCGGTCGTCGGCTGTAGTGGGGCGGCGGACGGACTCTTCAGAGCGTCATGAACTACATCAGGGCTGGCGATAACCCCCGCCTGCGCTACCCTCACGCCCAGTCCTGGAGTCGTGATCCTCCGAGGGAGTCCAGAGCACCGTCCGACGATAGTGACGACGACGGCGGCGACTACGACGACTACTAGTCGGAGTACTATAGGCCTAGGAAGGAGTATGACTAGCAGATATCAGATCCAGTCTTGCCATTATGTAGATATCTATGCTCTCCGTTTAGGTTTATATCCACTCTTGCCATTATGTACTGCCTTTTTTATCTATATATCCAAGATGCATGTTTGTGTGCAATATGGGCGCGAGCGCCGGTGCAACAATATTTGTGAACACTTTTTCAACAGAACTATGATCATGTATTCCACGTTTATTATTACACATCACCAACAACATCCCTATCTAGTCTTCTGAATTTTCTTCGTGTAGAGATGGTCCATGAACCCTTGTCCATGAGCACACACTAACATCCACGTCTCTCACTCCTCCAAGCAAAAAAGGGAAGGGGGGCCTGTGAGGCAGTATATGTAGGGGAAGGGGGGCATTGGTCCCGGTTTGTGGAATGAACCGGGACCAATGCCCATGTGCGTGCCATGTGGCCTGTGGCTAGGCATTGGTCCCGGTTCATGCCACAAAACGGGACCAATGCCTCCCCACGAACCGGGACCAATGCCCCCAGGCAATTTCTGTTGCCTCGGGCGCACAAACCGGGACCAATGCATAGCATTTGTCCCGGATTTTGTTGCAACCGGGACAGATGCCTTTTCTGGCCCTGGACGAAAAGGGTTGTTTCCACTAGTGACTAAAAATACACTACTAGATACACTAAACTAGACTAAAAATATTATCTTATCTAAACTAGACTAAAATACAATGCTAAATACAGTAAATACACTAAAAATATAATCACAACAAAAAACAATTAACATGAAAAAAATAACACGAATGACATCATGCTGACGTCATCCGAGAGGAGGCCAGGGCGCTCACCGGAGGCCGCACCGGAGCGGTGGCGGCACGGGGATTCCTCCTTGGTTGCGCAGCACCGTCATGCGTGGCGTATGCCCGGCGTTCTCCGGCATGCATCGCGGCCGGCCGGCGTGTGTGGCGTCCGTTCGACGTGCGTGGCAGGCGTGCGTGGCGACATCTGCGCGGCGTCCGGCGTTCGTCCGGGTTTCCTCCGGGGTGCCTCTGCGCGGAGCTCGGGCCCGACGGCCTGACGGCGTTCCTCCAGCGTCATTCGTCTGCGTGCGTCTCTCCCGCCTCTGGTCGTCTCTGAAACTGCTAAGGACCGGGGAAAGAGGAGGGCGGTTATTATACCCGACCCCTTTAGTCTCAGCCCGTGGCACGGGCCGCGACTAAAGGGGTCTTTAGTCACGGCTCGTGGCACAGGGCGGGACTAAACGGGGGGGAGGGGGGGTGTCTTCAGTTTCGCACCGTGCCATGGGCCGAGACAAAGGGGGGAGTTTCACTTACACGCGTGAACGAAACCCTTTATTCCCGATCCGTGGCACGAGCCGCGACTAAAGGGTAAAAAATTTGCGCGCAGAAACGGCGGAACGCCCCCGACCAATCAGAACGCACCATTTGCTATGCCCCGGATCGATCACTTTTCTTTTCTTTTTTTAAATTAAAACAAAATTGATCTAAAACTTCAAAAATTCATAAGTTCTGTTATGTAATTTCAAATTAGATCTTCATAATGTGTAGATTAATCTAAAAAAATAATATTTTAATTTTGTAACGTGCAATCACATGTTATTTGTATATCTATTTAAATCATTATATTGGGCATATCTTTTAATCTAAAAATCCTTTTAGGATGAATCTAAAATGTTTTTATTTTGATGTTCCCTATCTAATAGAAACAAAAGAAATTCACTAAAACAAACTATAGCATGGATTTGGCCATAACACTCGTCATTTGGCCCGAAACCTTAGAATGTTCGGAGGAGATAGCTCATTTTTGTGAACACATTTTCAACACAACCGTTGTTTTCCAAGTATATCATTTTTGGTGGATACTAGGGCATATATAATGACAGCACCCGAAGGTCTTGCATCATTTTGGGGTTTTTTTTTTAATTTTCTGGAATTTTCTAAACCGGTTTCACGGAAAAGTCAAGACGGCGGGCATGACCGGTCATAGCTAGGGGTTTAATAATGAGAAAATCTTGGTGTATCTCTGATGAAATAGGTAGTTGTGTAAAATGATGTTTTCTAAAAATCATGAGCAAACTAGGAGGCACCTCAAGTTCAAATTTGACCCATTTCCAATTGAATCGGCATAAACTTGTGTTTTTCGAAAGAGGTAGATGGAATGCTTTTCTTAGGAAACAAATTGGTTATTTGTACATATAACATGGTCTAGTATATTAAAAAAAATGCAGCTCCCAAGTTTTGCAATATATTTGTGTAAGTCCTTCACACAAAAAAACCCATTTTTGACATTCGGAAAATGGAAAATGATTTTTTATTCAATAGAAAGGAAAATTTCCTCTGTCAACATTGTCCGTGCTTTCAAGATGCATGTTTGTGTGGAATATGGGCACATTTAAACAAACTATGTCATGCATTTGGCCATAACACCAATCATTTGGCCCGAAACCCTAGAATGTTCGGAGGAGACAGCTCATTTTTGTGAAAACATTTTCAAAACAACCCTCCTATTCCAAGTTTATTATTTTTGGTGGATACTAGGATATATATAATGACACCACGTGAAGGTCTTACATCATTTTGTTTTTTTTTAATTTTCTGGTATTTTCTAAGCCGGTTTGAGGGAAAAGTCAAGACGACGGGCACGACCGTTCGTAGCTAGGAGTTGAATATTGAGAAACTCTTGGTGTATCTCTGATTAAATAGGTAGTTGTGTACCTAAAAATGATTTTTGCCAAAAATCATGAGCAAACTACGAGGCACCTGTAGTTCAAATTTGACCCGTTTCCAACTGAATCGGCAGAAACTTATGTTTTCCAAAAGGGGTGGATGGAAACCTTTTCTAGGAAAAAATTGGTTATTTGTGCATATAACATGGTCAAGTATATTAAAAAATGCAGCTCCCAAGTTTTGCAACATATTTCTTGTAGGTCCTTCACAAAAAACCCATTTTTTACACTCGGAAAATAGAAAATAGTTTTTTATACAATAAAAGGTAAAACTTCCACCATCTACATTTTCCGTGATTCCACGAACATTGTGTCGAATATGGGCATATTTAAATAAACTATGCGATGGATTTGGCCATAACACCAGTCATTTGGCCCGAAACGCTATACTGTTCGAAGGATATAGCTCATTTTTGTGAACACATTTTCAACAAATCCCTAATATTCCAAGTCTATTATTTTTTGTGGATACTAGAACATATATAATGACACCACGCGAAGGTCTTGCATCATTTTGGGGAGGGGGGGTTGGAATTTTCTGGGATTTTCTAAGCCGGTTTCAGGGAAAAGTCAAGACGGCGGGTATGACCATTCGTAGCTAGCGGTTCAATATTGAGAAAATCTTGGTGTATCTCTTATGAAATAGGTAGTTGTGTATCTAAAAATGATGTTTTCTAAAAATCATGAGCAAATTACGAGGCATGTGAAGTTAAAATTTGACCTGTTTCCAATTGAATCGACAAAAAATTGTGTTTTTTAAAAGAGGTGGATGGAAACATTTTCTTAGGAAACAAATTGGTTATTCGTGCATATAAAATGGTCTAGTATATTAAAAAAAATGCAGCTCCCAAGTTTTGCAATATATTTGTGTAGGTCCTTTACAAAAAAAACCATTTTTGACACTCGAAAAATGGTTTTTTATTCAATAAAAAGGAAAACTTCGTCCCTCAACATTGTCCATGCTTCCAAGATGCATTTTTGTGTAAAATATGGGCACATTTAAACAAACTATGCCATGGATTTGGCCATAACACACATCATTTAGCCCGAACCCTAGAATGTTCGGAGGAGATAGCTCATTTTTGTGAACACATTTTCAACACAACCCTTGTATAACAAGTTTATTATTTTTGGTGGATACTAGAACATATGAAATGACACCACGCGAAGGTCTTGCATCATTTTGTTTTTTTATTTTCCTGTAATTTTCTAAGTCGGTTTGAGGGAAAAGTCAAGACGACAGACATGACCGTTCGTACCTAGGGGTTCAATATTGAGAAAATCTTGGTGTATCTTTGATGAAATAGGTAGTTGTGTACCTGATGGAGTGTAGACACACGGTCGTTGGGAGACCCCAAGCGCAAGGTGTGAAGCATCAAGTTTTCCCTCACAAAAGAAAACAAGGTTGAATTGACCAGTACGAGGAAAAAGAACTTCTGAAGGTTGATGCAGCTGAGATGGCAGGGCGCACTACCGGTTTAGCAGCAACGTGCAATGAACCAGTGAGGTTGTCAATCTCACCGGTTTTGCTGAACACAAAGAGGTTAAACGTATGGTATGGAAAACTGTAGGAAAACAGTAGGAACAGAATGAAAGCAGTAGGTGTTTTATCAGTATGAGGAAAATGAACCGGGGTCCATAGTTCACTAGTGGTGTCTCTCCGTGAAAGATAGATAACATGTGTGGTGAACAAATTACATCTGGGCAATTGACAGAAATGAAGGCTGGACCATAGTGCATATGCAAGACATAAAGATAACTATGTGATTCATGCGGGCATTACAACAAAATACATAGACCGTCATCCAATTGCATCTATGTCTAATAATCCACCCTCCGAATATCATCCAATCAAACGTTGGGTATTAATTTGCTAGAAACAGATTATCACCGTAAGCAAAGTGTGTAATGTAAACAGTGTAGACTAGGTAAACACCGTTGTATTGTCCCTAATGGCAACATCACATCCTCCATCCAGCACGTTTCTGTCACTCGAGCACAGATGCAAAGGAGGCATGAACCCACTATCGAGCATAAATACTCCCTCTTGGAGTTACTAGCATCTACATGGACATAGCATCTACCAATAACGAAGAGCATGCAAGATCATAAATAACATAAGCATGAAGATAACATGATAGATTGATAATCAAAAGACATAACATTCAACATTCCTCAGATCCCAGCAAACACAACACGTAGCATTACATAAAGATGATCTTGATCATGTTAGGTAGCTCACAAGATCTAAACATGAGGTACAAAGTGGAGAGAACAACCATCTAGCTACTGCTATGGACCTGTAATCCAGGGATGAACTACTCACGCATCACTTCGGAGGAGGGCATGGTGGTGTAGACCCCTCCGATGATGAATTCCCCTCCCGACAGGGTGTCGGTGAGAGCTCCAGAACCCTCCCGATCTCGGGATGACGTTGACGGCGGCCTCGGGTGTTTCTCGGGAAAAGTGGGATCTTTTTAGGTTTACGTCTCGGGGGGTATGAATAGGCGAAATGGCAAAGGCGATGGAGGCTGGGGGGCCCACACCAACCCATGGCGCGGCCAGGGGGCGCACCGCCCTATGGTGTGGCCCCCCTGAGGCTCCCTCCGGGTCTCTTCGGGACTCCGTGGAACCTTCGGGAATTCTAAGACTTCCGGGCTTCGAATTTTCCAATTCCGAGAATATTTCCAGAACAACTTTTCTGAAACTAAATACAACAGAAAACAAGGAACTGTCTCTCTATGGCATCTTGTCAATAGGTTAGTCCGGAAAATCGATAAAAAATGACATAAAGTGTATAGAAATCATGTGGGAAACAATAAGAAAACAACATGGAACATCAGAAATTAAGGATACATTTATGACGTATCAACATCACCAAGCTTAGTTCCTGCTCGTCCTCGAGTAGGTAAACAATAAAAACACATTATTTCTGAGGTGGCATGCTACCAACATAAACTTGATCATCAATAATGTAAAAGCATAAGTAATCTGAGATCATAGAACTTTAACACAAGCATGATAAATAGAACTTTAATAATAAAGCATAGCAACCACCTTGCATCATGAGAAATAACTCAAGTAAAAGATCACGAATAACAATGGAAAGAAAGAAATACGTTTGTTTCAAGTATAGAGAAAGCATGTCAAAGTGATATTTTGCTAGTCCTTAAGAGTGGGGAAAAATATAAATGCCAGGACACCTTCAAAGTTCATCTGCTAGGGATCTATCAGAATGTTTCTGGGAATAATTAGAGAACAAGCAATAACACATCATAAATCAATTAATAATGTTTCTGGGACAAATGCACATAAAACTCAGAATGGAAACTATGCTCTCTCAACTGTGCATAAAGTTAGAAGATGAAGACTCAACATAAAAGTAAAAGAAAGGCCCTTCGCAGAGGGAAGCATGTATCACTCATGTGCTAGAGCTTTTATTTTTATTAAACAAAGGTATAAATTTTTTGACACTCCTCCCAACCATCTTTCACAAACCATGGCTAACCGAATCCTCGGGTGCCTGCCAACAATCACATACCGTGGAGGAGTATCTATATTTTAAGAGAGGTGTATGCTTATGTCAACGAATGGTAAACATAAAATATAGTATGTCACAAGCCAACTAGACTTCACAAGAGCGGCTCCCATAGAAGGACGCATATGGGTAGAAGGTCATCCCTCTTTCTCTTTTGTTCACACAATTATGCTTTGACTGATAAATCAAGGGCAAAAATAGTGAAGAGAATTTGTGTTATTAATTTGGGGCTGGGCACCCTGCTGCCAGCTCTTCTATCATTAGATAAGCCGATGAAGCCACTAGTCAAGGGTGTGAAAGTCCAATGAACAAGTGAGATAAAGATTCTCTATTTACGTCCTCATGAGTAATTTTGAAGGTTATAAAGGTAACAGATGTGCAATTTACTTTGGAGTGGCGGTCAAATACCACATGTAGGTAGATATGGTGGACACAATGGGAAAAATTTGTCTTTTGGGAGTTGGATGCACGAGTAGAGCTCACTCAGTACACGTGGAGGCTAGCAAAATACTGGGAGTGACAAATCAAGAGAGCATAAGAGCCATAATCATGCATAGCAACAGAAACATCATTAATCAAAGCATAAGTGGTACCATAAGTTCAAAAACTAAATGATCATGGAGGCTATTTGTGACTGGTTCATAGTCATAAACATGGTGCGAGCATGCACCAAGTCAACCAAATAAAAACACTCAAAGGAGAACACCACAAATTTATGCTTCAATATGACAAGAATAGCTCATGATTCTTTCAATGGCACATTAAACACTCTCAGCTATTTGAGGCTAATCATGCTACTAAATAACCACAAGGATTTAGAACTAAAATAACACCTATCATGATATGAAAAAGTCTAGCCATAGTCTATACAAGCTTCTACTTGCACCGTTAAAGATTCTACCTCAAGCAACAATTTATTTTCCCAACAAGAACCACACAAAACATGCTTAACACAAACTCTCTAAATGCTACAGCAAGAAAACATGAGAGTACTCACATAAAGCTACTAAAACTAACAGCTCTGAACAAGAGATGCAATGAAAACACGAGCTAAACAGGAATTTTTGCAGCAACTAGAAGAAAAACTAAGAATACTAGCATAACAAGTATTCAAACGAAAAAGCGTAGCGTGTCTCTCTCCCAAACAAAGAATCCTGGGATCCAACCATATTATTCCAGCAAGGAAAACAAAACAAAACAAATTAAAACGAAAGAAAACGAAATAAAAACAAACAGACGCTCTAAGTAAACTTCATATGATGTGACCGAATAAAAATATAGTTTCACATGAGGCGACCTGATAGATAGTTGATGAAGAAGGGGATGCCTTGGGAATCCCCAAGCTTAGATGCTTTATTCTTCTAAAAATATGCTTATATGAACCACAGGGGTATCCCCAAGCTTTGACCTTGCAATTTTCTTGATCACATATATCACCTCTTCTCTTGACACTTCAAAACTTCCTTCACACCACAGTCAAACAGTAATTCACATTAGAGGGTTAGTGCAACAATTAAAAATCCATTGGTTATGTATGGCACAAGTTCTATTGATACTTTTAAACATTATATACAACGACTAATGTTTCGTGAAGCAAAGAAATCCACTTGACATCGCAAAAGAGCAAATGCAAGAAAAATGGCAGAATCTGTCAAAACCAGAATAGTCTGTAAAGACGATTTTATTAGAGCCACTTACGTTTCTCAGATAGAAAAACTTAAATAACAAAAAAGTTGCGTAATTAGACGAGGAATAGGCACAAGAAATTTCAGGTCATTCTGATTTTTCTATGATGTATACGATTTCGTACGGTGGACAGCAGAAATCTGTTTCCTGTGCAGAAATCCAAAAACCAACACCAACTCTCGTCAGTAACCTTACTTGGCACTACTAAAACATGAAAATAAAGACACAAAGGAGTTTTCTACAGAATTATACAACCCCTTGACTCAAAGAAAACAGATAAAAACAAAGCAAAAATAAAACCATTTGTTATCTCCCAAGAAGTGCTTTTCTTTAACGCCTTTTAGATAGGCCCAGAAAATTGGAATGAAGTATTTTCAAGTGAAGAATCATTCAAATTGTAACTTGTTCAAATAATGGAATCAAAAGGCAACTTCATTACCTTTATAGGAAAGTGTTCCATACCTTTCTTGAGTGGGAACTGAAATTTAATATTCCCTTCTTTCATATCAATAACAGAACCAACAGTTCTAAGAAAAGGTCTTCCCAAAACAATTGGACAAGAAGCATTGCATTCAATATTCAAGACAACAAAATCAATAGGGAAAAGAGTATTATTAACCATGATAATAACATCATCAACTCTCCCCAAAGGTTTATTTCTAACATTATCGATGAGACGGATATCCAAATAACAAGGTTCCAACGGTGGTAAATCAAGAATATCATAGAGTTTCTTGGGCATAACAGAGATACTAGAACCAAGATCACATAGAGAATTGCAATCAAAATCATTCACTTTCATTTTAATAATAGGTTCCCAACCATCATCTAGCTTCCTAGGGATAGAGGCTTCACATCTTAATTCATCCTCTCTAATTTTTATGAGAGCATTTGTAATATGTTTTGTGAAAGCCATATTCATTGCACTAGCATTAGGACAACTAGCAAGATTTTGTAACAACTTAATCACTTCAGTTATGTTGCAATCATCAAAGTAAAGATCATTTTTATAAATGGTAATGGGACCATAGTCTCCCATGTTTCTAAAAATTGCAGCACTTTTATCAGGAACATTTTTAGTAGTTTCAGGCAATTTTGCATTTTTAATAGCAGAAGTGGGAGTGTTTCCAACACCAATTACTTTACCATTGATAGTAGAAGGATTTCTAGCATGAAAAGCTTCAGTTTTACTAGTGGTGGTAATGGTACAAACATTATCTATATTATTGTTTCTAGCTATTTCATCTTCTTTTCCCAATCTAGCATGCGATTCAGCCAACAGCCTAACATTATCATCAATTAGAATTTGAATAGTTTTTGTAGCAGCAAAAGGATTCTCATATATGGTTTCAGTTTTAGCATTCATTCTATTAATCAAAGAATATTGAGCTTCAGACATGGATGAAATAGAAGTTTCAGCATGAGCAATTTTAACTTGCAACCCATATATTTCTCTATTAAAACTTTCAAGTTGATAGCTGATATTTCTTAACATAGCAAATTGTTCCTCCATGCTTTTAGTAAATAGTTTATTTTGCTCAAATTGTATTTGCATAAAGTCTTTAGTGGCTCTTTTAACTTCTGAAATTATTTCATTAGACATTCCAGTTCTATTATTGTTACCACTATTAAAAGGATATGGCCTATAATTATTGCTACCAAAACTATTCCTATAAGCATTGTTGTTGAAATTATTATTTTAATTAAGTTCACATCAACATGCTCTTCTTGAGCAACCAAAGAGGCTAAAGGAACATTATATGGATCAATAGGAGCATGTCCATTCACAAGCATATACATAACATCATCAAGTCTTTCATTCAAAGAGGAGGTTTCTTCAACATAATTTACCTTCTTACCAGTTCTAGCTCTCTCAGTGTGCCACTCAGAATAATTTACCATCATATCATCAAGAAGCATTGTTGCTGCCCCCAAAGTCATGGACATACAGGTTCCTCTAGTAGCTGTATCCAGAAGGTTTCTTGAAGAAAAATTCAGAGCTGCATAAAAGGTTTGGATGATCATCCATGTAGTCAGTCCATGAGTGGGACAATTCTTCACTAAAGATTTCATTCTTTCCCAAGCTTCAGAAACATGTTCATTATCAAGTTGCTTAAAATTCATAATGCTACTTCTTAAAGATATAATCTTAGCAGGAGGATAATATTTTCCAATAAAATCATCTTTACACTTAGTCCAAGAATCAATACTATGTCTAGGCAAAGACAACAACCATTCTTTAGCTCTTCCTCTCAAAGGTAAATGAAACAATTTCAGTTTAATAATATCTCCATCTACATCTTTATATTTTTGCATCTCACATAGTTCAACAAAATTATTAAGATGGGCAGCAAAATCATCAGCACTAACACCAGAAAATTTCTCTCTCATAACAACGTTCAACAGGGTAGGTTTTATCTCATAAAAATCAGCAGTAGGAGCAGGTGGAGCAATAGGTGTGCTAATGAAATCATTTTTGTTGGTGCTAGTCAAGTCACACAACTTAGTGTTCTCAGGAGTAGTCATTTTAAAAAGACTAAAAACAGGAATAAAACTACAGCTAGAATAAGAACTAATTTTTTTTTGTGTTTTTGATAAAGAGAAGCAAACAAGACAAAATAAAATAAACTAAGAAAAACTAAAACAAAGTAAAGAGATTGGAAGTGAGAGACCCCCCTTGCATAAATTCTCTTCCTCCCCGGCAACGGCGCCAGAAAAGCTTGATGGAGTGTATACACACGCTCGTTGGGAGACCCCAAGCGCAAGGTGTGAATAGTACAGCAGCAAGTTTCCCTCAGAAAAGAAACCAAGGTTGAATCGACCAGTAGGAGGAAAAATCACTTCTGAAGGTTGATGCAGCTGAGATGGCAGGGCGCACTACCGATTCGGCAGCAACGTGGAACCTACACAACACAAACAATTCACTTTGCCCCCAACGAAGAAGTGAGGTTGTCAATCTAACCGGTTTTGCTAAACACAAAAAGGTTAAACGTATGGTGTGGAAAAAAGTAGCAACAGTATGAAAACAGTATGAAAGCAGTAGGTGTTTTGTCAGTATGAGGAAAATGGACCAGGGTCCACAGTTCACTAGTGGTGTCTCTCCGTGAAAGATAGACATGTAACATCCCTGTCTTGGTACAACAGGGTTGTGGCGTGTGGTGTTCATCTCATACATGCAGGAAACAAAATTTTAATCATGTTTGAACCAATTTGAATTGTGAATTTAAATGGATTAGAGAAAATACCACAAATACAACTTAATGTGGGTGTCAAAATATTGAACTGAAAAATATTTCAATTTCACCAAAGCAAAACATGGCGAGGTTGGAAATTTTGTGAGGTTTCCAAAAAAGTCTTTTTGCCAAATTTTCTGTTTACAAAAAGGCCCTCAAAACAATGCTTCCTGTCCTGTTTTAAAATAGAAAAGGACCTTTTCGTAGTTTCCAAAAACTTCAGGGGGTTTTCATAAAACGGCCTTTTGTCTCTTCCACCTTCGGCCAGCAGGCGAGAAGAATGCCGGCGGCGCCCTTGCCACGTCCTGCTTCAACCCCCCGGCGTGGATAAGACCCGAGGAGGCGTCTGCATGTCGCCTCCCCCTGCTCCCACTCGCCCAGCGCCCTCTCTCTGTCTCTCTCTGCCGTGGATGCAAACCCTAACCGAAACCCTACCGCCGGCGATCTCCTCTCGCTGCCGCTACGTCGCATCCCTCGCCGCTCCGAGAAGCCCATGAGCTCCGCCTTGAGGTCCTCTTTCGCCTCGAGTTCGCGCGCAAGCCGGGACGCCCTGGACGTTCCCAATCGCGCATTCGTTTCCATCTTCGGCAGAGCGTCCCCGTCGCGCGATTCGTCGTCATCAGGTCTCTGTTCGCCTCCTCGACACTTCCATCGAGCTCACGGTGAGCATGCGCTTCTTACGGTGGTCTCAACCACATCCATCCCCCTCTAACGCCGTTTGCGTCGATGACCGCCGCCGGCTGCCGCAGTTCATGCACGGCGCCGTCGCTCCGGCGACCATATCGGGGCGGCTCCGCCACAGAGAGGTAGCACGTGTCGCCCTCGTTCGAACGCGACCACCCGCGCTTCCCCGCGTGCACCCCGTCGCCGCCGGCGACCACATCTGTGGCTCTCCGACCAAACAGCTGACGTCATGCTGACGTCATCGTGGGGCCAGACTGTCAGTTTAAATCGTCTTTAATGAAATGTTTAATAGTAGAAAAGGTTTATGACACGTGGGCCCCACCCTTTTATAATTATAGAAATTAATTAACACTTATAAATTCAATATCTTTTATTCTGTTAATTAGAAAAATAAAATAAAAATATGGTTATATTCAGAACAATAAACTCTACATGATTATATCATTTGTGCACATGTTTGACAAAGTTGTTTTTGACCATTATTTTAATATTGTTTAATTTATTTAAAATAGAGAAAATAACTTTTTATTCAATAAAATCAGAAAATTACAAGTTATATATCAAATTGCTCAAAATGACAAATCTAACCTAGTTATGATATTTTCAAACCCATTTGAGCATTTTAACTTTGACACACTTTCAGAATTGTCCGAGGTGCCCCTCCTGGGTCCATTTCGGGCTAATTTATATTAAACTGCATAACTGACATGCGAACCCTAGCAACCCATCGAACATGTTTAGAGCTTTATTTCAGTGAATTAACTTGCTCATGAATACATATTGCACATTGCATCGATGCCATGTTTGATTGTTGTTCTTCTTTTCGGTGTTGTTCCTCCTCGGTAGAACGCGACTCCAAAGTGAAGGCCATCAACTCCAATGGTGAATACTTGATCTTAACCGACAAGTCAAGCACTTATTCCTGAAGCTTCTATTTGGTTTTCTTATAACCAAGGCAAACATAACCTCTTATCTGCTCATATATGGTTTCAAAGTGCTTTGAACCTCGTACTTTGCATTCGGTTCCAAACTATTTGATGTAAGTAGATAGAGTTCTCCTATATAATGCATAGCCTACATAACCTGATCCACTGTACCTAACAGCTATAGGTTTGTTCTTGCGTGCTTTGCTAAACCCTGTGAGTCTTGCTTAGCGCTGCCTAGTTGTGATCTGATCCATCCGGTTGATGAATCTGGTCAATGCGTGAATCTACTATGTCAGGTTATTGTGAATTGAATAATCTTTGATAACTTGACTAATAATGGCATGGATGTGAGGTCACAATGGGTTGTGGCATTTTGTCCTGTTCATGCCCCTACGAGCGAGTTCTCGCCTTCGAGCCAAGACTGAGCGTAAAGCCACACGTGGGCCGATGAACCCTGCCCTACTAACTAACTTGTTTAACCTTATCCATGAGCCACGTAGTTTGAGCTTTTCATCTGCGTGTGTGTCAGAAAATATTTTGGAGAAAATTAGGTCATGACCGGGACAAGTGATGGACGTACACGGATCTTGATCCCGACTCACAGAACATGTGCCGTCAGGAGGTGGCCAACTCCCTATTGAAGGTGTGGCCCTGTTTTGGTTGACTAAGGGCTGGGAATCGACCACCCTCTGCCGGCACTTCCCGGGCTAGTGCTAACCTAGTGGAACTAAGAGTCGGTTGGTACGTGTGGGTAAAGTTGTACACCCTTGCAGGGAGAAATCTTTTCAAAAAGCCGTGTCTGCGGTTAAAGACGACTTGGTGACGGATTCTGTGATCATAGATAACTTGAACGCAATGACTAAAACTTGTTGATAACGAATGAAGGATGCCTCCTCGAAGATGCCGTGAGGGGTTACCTTGTCGCATGAGGTATCAGAAGAACTTGAGGTGGTGATCTTTAAAGCACGAGGTGCTGAAATGATTTGGTGGATTAAAAAGATGATGATATCAGTAGTTGAGTAGCTATCTCATCTGTTTTCAAAATACTCCATGGGACGTGCTATTCCTTCCTAAACTTGGAAAAAACAAAGATGGCTTTACGCAAAATAACCTTGATAACTCTTTCTAAAAGAAGCAGATATATAATAGGTTAACTAAGTCTTGTTGAGTACCTCCCATACTCAGGTTTGCTTAATTTTGGTTCAGGTGAAGTTTCTCACATCGGTGGTGATTCAACGTGGACATCGACGAGTAGTTTGTGGGTTTCCAGGTAGGAGTGCGGAATCTGATGGAGGGATAATAACCCGGTAGGCCAATTCCAAGGTGTAACCCGGCCCAAAGGACGCTGCGCAGGATCCGGCTAAGGATAAAGAAACTTCAGGAAGGCCCACATTTGTAGGCCCTGTAACCCGGTTTGTGGGTTACAATAAGGAAAGTTGGGGTTTGTATGCGGTGTCCGGGTAGGATTCAGGGTGCGCCTTGGAGGACAAGCCAGGGGGTACGGGTGCTTTATAAACCGATCCCTAGGTTTAGCTGAGAGAGATCCAAGTCTTAGCAATATCACCTAATATCGAATATCCAGTGTAATACGAGAGTTGAGTTATTATATTGAGATCGGAGACTCGGCGACTTGATTGCCAGCTACCAGATCGAGTATCATCATGTTTTCCTCTGAGCTAAACCCTCTCCCAAACGCCTGTGTCGTCTTGCCCCAAGATAAGTTACCCCCGGTAACGTCTGCCGTGATTATCCCACGACAGTTGGCGCCCACCGTGGGGCCTGCGTCCAAAGGTGTTTACATCACGGGAGAAGCTCGGAAGAACATGGAGAATCTTGTCGTCGGCGAGATCTACATCGACCACGAAGGGGAGAAGATGGTGGACGATTCCGGCTGCGGGCCAGAGTCGGATCACCTCGAATCCGGATCTATTGTGACGATCGGCCAGATCAGCATCTTCATCGGTATGGAACTTCTAATAGGGACAAAAAGATACTCAAGCAAGCTGTGAACTCGGTTTCCTCGGCTGTTCCGGGATACCTGAGATGGGCGGAACAAGAGATAACGTGGAGCAGAAGAGATCACCCGGAAAGAATAGAGCACCCAGGAGTCTTAGCATTGGTGGTCGCACCACAGGTTAATGGTTACGAGTTAAAAAGGGTCCTGATGGACGGTGGAAGTAGCATCAATATCTTGTACTGGGAAACTTTTTCACGCATGGGTCTCAAAGAGTCCCAGCTACAGAAAAGCTCAACAATTTTTCATGGAATAGTGCCGGGTCACTCGGCATGTCCCGAGGGGAAAATAGCATTGGAGGTAGCTTTCGGAGAATCAACGGATAATTATCGAGTTGAGTGGCTCACGTTTGAGGTGGTCAAATTGCGCAGTCCTTATCACGCACTATTTCGAAGACCGGCTTACGCCAAATTCATGGCCAGGCCGTGTTATGTGTATTTGCAGCTGAAGATTCCGGGTCCTAAGCAGACCATCACCATACATGGAAGCCGGGATATAGCGGCCGAGTGCGACGAAGGAGATTAGGTAATGGCCGAGCAAGCTTGCAGGAAAGAAGAACTCAAGTATTATCGGTCTCAAGTAGATCCGGATGATGGAACGGCATTGAAAAGGCCGAATACTGAGGACGAAAGAGCAAAATTCAAGGCAGCACAGGACACCAAGACGATAGCTTTTGTCGAAGGTGATCCCACTAAGCAATTTACTATAGGGTCTAACTTGGACAGCGAGCAGGAGAAGGCACTTGTGGAGTTTATACGTTCGAATGCGGACGTATTCGCCTGGACACCTAGCGACATGCCGGGTATCCCTACAGAGTTGGCAGAGCACAGTTTGCATGTAGATCCCAAGTCCAGGCCTGTGAAGCAGGGCTTGAGGAAGATGAATGAGGAAAGAAGGAAAGCTATAGGTGAAGAAATTTCTCGGCTATTGACAGCCGGCTTCATCATGGAAGTATTTCACCCGGATTGGTTAGCAAATCCGGTGCTAGTGATGAAAAAGACCAATGAGTGGAGGATGTTCATTGATTTTATGAGTCTCAACAAGCATTGCCCAAAGGATCCGTTCGCACTACCAAGGATAGATCAGATCATAGATGCAGTAGCTGGGAGTGACCTATTATGCTTTCTGGACGCTTATTCCGGATATCATCAGATTAAACTCAAGAGGGAGGATTGGGAAAAAACATCGTTTATAACCCCTTTTGGGGCCTTTTGTTACAAAACCATGACGTTTGGGTTGAAGAACGCTGGCGCAACTTATCAACGGTGTATTCAGAAGTGCTTCGAGGACCAAATTGGACGCAACGTCCATGCTTATGTGGATGATGTGGTTATCAAGACCAGGAAGGCAGAAACATTTATCGATGATCTAAACGAGACGTTCAAGAACTTAAGGAGGTATCAGATGAAGCTTAACCCGACAAAGTGCGTATTTGGAGTTCCAGCCGGGAAATTACTTGGCTTTATCGTTTCCGAGAGAGGAATTGAAGCAAACCCGGACAAAATCAAAGCTATCCAAAGTCTGAAAAAGCCGGAAAATTTGAAGCATGTTCAAAAGCTCACGGGCTGCGTAGCAGCCTTGAGCCGATTTATATCAAGACTCGGAGAAAAGGCAATACCCTTGTACCGACTCTTGAGGAAATCCGACAAATTTGAATGGGATCAAGAGGCGGATGAGGCGTTCGAGGCACTAAAGAAGCAGTTATCTGAAGCACCAGTACTAGCGGCCCCGGGTCCTAAAGAGCCTATGTTGCTATACGTGGCAGCTGGCCCCCGAGCCGTCAGTGCAGTAGTGGTTGTGGAGCGTAAAGAGGATGGGAAAGGTTATCCAGTCCAGAGGCCGGTTTATTATGTCAGTGAGGTATTATCAGAGGCAAAGCAGCGCTATCCGCATTGGCAAAAGCTGGTTTTCGGGGTCTTTATGGCCAGCCGGAAACTGAAGCCGTATTTCCAGGAACACCCCATAACAGTGGTTAGCTCAATACCAATGTCGGATATCATCAGAAACTCGGATGCGACCGGAAGAATAGCCAAATGGGCGATAGAAATGGGGGATTATCACATCAGCTACGAGCCCAGGTCAGCAATCAAATCTCAGGCTTTGGTTGATTTCGTTAATGATTGGACACACACAGGCATGACTACCATGGTTACAAACTCCGAGTCATGGATCATGCACTTCGATGGATCAAAGCAGTACGAGGGATCAGGAGCTGGAGTGGTGCTAACATCACCCAAAGGAGACAAATTGAGTTACGTACTACAAATTCACTTTGACTGTTCCAACAACGTGGCTGAGTATGAGGCCCTATTGCATGGCTTAAAGGTAGCCAAGGAGATGAACATTAAGAGGATACGATGCTTCGGAGATTTGGACCTTGTGGTACAGCAGGTGTCAGGAACTTGGGATAGAAAGGACGCAACTATGGCATCATACCGCAGGGAAGTTGATAGGGTTGCAGGATGTTTTCCGGGTATGAGGTGGAGCATATAGACAGAAGAAAGAATGAGGCAGCCGACGCCCTCGCTAGACTCGGCTCGCGCAGAGAGCCGGTTCCACCTAACGTTTTCCTGGACGAATTATGGCGACCATCAGTTAAAACCGAGTCAGAGGAGGAATTGGCAAATCAAGACCCGGATTTAGGACTCGTGGCCACTGTACGTGCTATTCCCGAGTGGACAGAACCGTTTTTGGCCTACCTATCACGAGGCGAGTTACCACAGCAAGAGGTGTTAGCAAGGCAAATTTTGCAGCGAGCAAAGGGATATTCTATCATCAATGGGGAGTTATACAAGAGAAGCGCAGCAGGAGTCTTTTTGCGCTGTGTAGCACCAGAAGAAGGACGACAGATTCTTAAGGAAATCCATGAAGGTGATTGTGGGCATCATGTATCCACAAGATCCCTTGTGGCCAAAGCTTATCGACACGGATTTTTCTGGCTCACGGCTCTAGCAGATGCGAAACGATTAGTAGCAAGGTGTGACGGATGTCAAAGGTACGCTCGCCAAACCCATGTGCCGGCTATGGAATTACGGACCATCCCGTTAACTTGGCCGTTCGCTGTCTGGGGTATGGACATGGTTGGCCCCTTTCATATGTCACCTTGCAAGAAGACACATCTTTTAGTGGCTATTGATAAGTTTACCAAGTGGGTTGAGGTTATGCCAGTTACTAATTGCGAAGCAGCTACAGCAGTCAAGTTCTTGAAAAGAATTATCTACCGGTTCGGGTATCCCCACAGCATAATTACCGACAATGGAACCAACATGTCCCTTGGTGAGATGGAAAAGTTCTGTGGCAACAATGGAATCCGGCTTGATGTAGCATCAGTGGCTCATCCATAGGCCAATGGACAAGTGGAGAGGGCAAACCAAGAATTGCTTCGCGGATTAAAACCACGATTGCGAGTTCCCTGTATCAGGGCTGCTGGTGCATGGGTCGAAGAACTTCCTTCCGTGGTTTGGGGTATCAATACTACACCTAACAGATCCACTCAGATGACACCCTTCTTCATGGTCAATGGTGCGGAAGCAGTGTTACCGAGTGACATTATTCACGATTCACCGCGAGTATCAGCTTACGTCGAAGTGGAGAACGAAAAGACCCGGCAGGATGCCATAGATATGTTAGAAGAACAAAGGGAACAAGCCCTGGAAAGATCAGCCATATATCAGCAAGATTTACGGAGGTATCATAGCCGGCGCGTGAAAACCCGGGTCTTCCAGGAAGGAGACCTAGTTCTGCGCCTGGTACAGTCAAACGAAGGAAAACACAAATTATCACCACCATGGGAAGGACCGTTTATCATAAGCCGGAATCTGCATAATGGATTATATTACTTGGTAGATGCAAGGGAAGAGTCGGCTACAGTTAATGACACCGCTCATACCACTTCATCTATGCAAGAAAGAGATAGACCATGGAACGTGGCTCAGCTAAGTCCATATTATACTTAGTAAAGACTATATTGGCAAGTGGAATTGCACGATGTAACAGGCAGCAGGTTTCAGACGCACTCTTTTCCTATCCAGGGTACCCTTGGGGACTGGATGGGTTTTTAATGAGGCGGCTTGCTGGCCCAACATTCTCGTATCAAGAAAAGAAGTGGTTATTCTAATGTTCTTTAGTCTCAGTACGTTGCATATATATAGGTCTTGGGGGCTGATTGCTTGAATAGCACAGTTGCAAACTCAATGACCCGGCCTTGATGCCTATGAGTTATAAGGGCCGATTACTCGCAAACGAGTACGGCTGCAATCTTATAACCGGACAAAGGAGCCAAACTTTCTTGACTTTTCTTACTTAAGCTCGATGTGACTCGCAATAAAAGTGGCATGATTTGCTCGCTTACGATTACAATCAGCCATGAAGCCCAATGGGACTTGCCTGACCCTGTTTTCGTATAGATGTAGCAACATGGTATCCACACGAAAGCCGGCTTATAGTACAAGATAGTCAAAAGGGTCATCTAAACCACAAGTTATGCAGAGTACAAAGCTAATAGCCGGAAACTCAACGTTTATCAAGCATAACTTCATTACCTATGTGAAACGGCTCCGGGTCTGGGCTTAGCAAACAACAAACTCGTTCTCTTCGAAAAGACCACATATCCCAGACTCGGAAATTCGGGTCTTGGCGATTCGGGATTTTGGAAAAAGAAAAAGTTGCTTAGTTGCTAAGGCTCAAAAAACCCAAACATCCGAGTCTTGGGGACTTGGGGACTTAGAAGCAAGTCCGCTCGTCAACACCCATGAAACTCGGAAACCGAGTCTCACAAAAGGATCGTAAAGAAAGTCGGATATCAAGAGAAAGTGAGTTCAAAAGTGGATAAATTTAAAAGGCCAGAAGAGGCATAGAGTATATCAAGACCTTAGCGTGCATTACAAAATCCCGGTAAATGATATCAAAGGTGCACAGGCGCACCATCCAAAAAATAATTGTTTAAACGGCACATCGGCCGACTGACGCATGAGAAGTAGCATTAAAGAGCAGGTATCACTCGGCATTCTAAGCCGCGGCGTCCATCTTCGCCTTACCCTTGCCATCACTTGGGGTAGCAGCAGCACCCGGATCAGCAGTACCGGCTTGCACATGAGAAGGAATGACTGGTGTGGAGGTAGCGGGCGCAGAATCGGCTTCAGCCTTCTTTTTGGCAGCCTCCTCCCTCAACTTAGCAGCTTCCTCCTTCCATCGGGCCAGCATGTCATACGGCTCGGGAAGATCCGACTTAACCGCTTCACCAGCAGCATCGTATGCAGGAACGAGGGAATCGACATCTAAGCCGTCAGCAATCACGCTGGCCGGGTAGCGGACCTCCTTCTGGACGGCCTGGAAATCCTTCACGGAGAACTTGGACCCATCAAGCTTGAATTCCGGGAAACCGCCCATAAGTTTGGCTAGCTCGAGCTTAGGGAAGTAAGCCTTGGCAAGTGCAAGCCCCCGGGTTACTCCAACCCGGCAGGACGAGCGTTTCCAGTGCCAAATCCACTCGGGGATAGTGGAGCAAGCGTCTAGCATTCTCTTCAGGTCGCCATGCCCTTTACCCGGCCACCGTATTTCTTGAAGGATCCATTTGGTTCCGGCGCATAGCTGCCGGATAACACTCTTGATAGTTTTCAGCCTGGCAATATCATCCTCGTCCGGCATCACTTCATCCGGACCTGCAGAAAGAAATGGAAAAATGAGTAAGGAAACTCCGGCTATTTATCAGAAGGACAACCCGGATGAAGAAACGTACCAAGCAAAGCACGATACATATCAGCAATTTGAACAGAAAGGCTCGCTAGGTCATCTTCTGCTGTGTGGGCCCTCCGCCTATACTTCTTCATTATCTTCCCACTCCTCCTGGCTTCAGCCTCGGCCTCCTCACGCAGAGCCACCTCCTTTTCAATGAGCTTGGTGGCCTTTGCCAGTTCCTTCTCAGATTGAGTCACGAAGGACTGCACGGATGCAAGGAAGGATTAGCCGGGTAAAGGGGCAAGTTATCAGTCGCTTATACCGTAAAGTTCCAAGCAAATTGTGAATCAATTCACTCGGAACTTGGGGACTAGATAAGGACACAAGCAATATTAGTCGGGTTTACCTCGTGTTTGGATATTAAAGCCTCCAAGATGTTTTCTTCATTAGCCCTCAAAGTGCGCAGGGTTTCGAGCATCTGGGCAAACGTCAGGTCCTCGGGTCGGACACCAGAAGAGCCGGCAGCCTGGTCACCTGATGGGGGAGCTCTCCCTGCCCTTGGGGTCGAGACCCGGACAGTCTGGGTATCTGGGTTGGGAGAACCCATCCTCGTGTCCGGAACCTCGATCTCCTCGTCCACTGGTTTGGATGACGCGGGAGACCCGGCGGCTTGGTGAAGTGGATCGCCCAAGGGGCCTTGTTCCTGGTTGTTCTCAGTATCACCGCCAGATGCGGCGTCTATGTTCTCAGTCGGCTTCTCCGCCTCCTGGTTATCCATCTCCACATTCTCCGGGTCACTAACTGTGACTTGAGCGCTAAAGAAAGGGAGGAAGAGCAGTTAGCAACAGCAGTTGAAAGTTATCAGGTATGAAAGGATGTCGTATAATGAAGACTCACCCGGTATTTACAGCGTAATCAGGCGGGAGTTTGCTGCTGGAAGCAGATGAAGCCCCCAAAGGGACTGATAGTGGGACCCGGAATTGCCCCGCGAGTGGGTGATTGGGAGATGGATGGCGCTGAGGAGATTTGGAGGGGCGAGGAAGAGGAATATCGGCACGGAGTTTTGGCGAGGAGGAGATACCCGGGTTAAGGGGATCGTCCCCTGGTGAACTCCGGGTCACTCTGCGCTTGGCCGGGATAGAATCCTTCAAGTGCGAGGAGTTAGATAGTCGTTGGTTAAGTCTGTGCATGTTATCAAAAGAATAGGGTTCGGAAGACATGGTGGAATAGGGAACCTTGCGCACCACTCCTCTGGTTTTCCTCTTGGCCCCGACTGTGGCTTCCTGATCAGACTCGGTGGCCTCCGGGTCGTCCTCCTCTTTTTCTTCTTCGTCCTCCAGCCCTGAAGATCGAGTATGTATCAATAGAAAAGAGTTAAGTGGAAAGAAAGTGACGCAAATAAAGATAGCACAATATTCGGATAAGCACCTTCATCATCGTCAGCCGGCTCGTCCTCTTCTTCCGGGTCTCTGGAAGGGGGGAGGTTTCAATTCTCCAGAAGGGATCGTCAGCCTACGACCGAGAAAATGAAAGCAAGAATTAGAGGCGGTATCAAGTCAAAATGTTGAAATAAGTTATGAGTACCGGATCTTACCGCTGGGGCCGGGTTTTCCCGGGTGAATGGCGGCAACCCGGTAATGTTCTTGATCACTTCCAGCTTTTCCGTCAAGAAGCCTTTGATGGTTTTGTTGGTGTCGCCGGCTGCAAAGCTCTTGGTGGAATATCGGAGTGCATCCGTGGTATGCCCTGAGTACTCGCACATCAATTTGGTGCGGATAGAATTGGGTTGGATCCGGAAATCAACCCAAGTTTTCACTAGATTGAGCCCAAGAAGGCCTTGGGCGGAGAGGACGGCTATTCTAGCTAGTGAAGGCAGGATTTCTTCCCTGTCCGAGTCAGGGGCGAAAGCATTGAATTTCTCGGAAATATCAAGGAGGCCTTCTGAGTAACCCGGCAACCTCTTTTCGCCGGGTGGGCAGGTGTCCCGGCAATAGAAGTATGAGAGTTGCCAGTGTTTGACGTGTGAATTAAGAGTAAGAGGTGGCATTAGAGAATTCTTGCGGCGCTGGATAGAGACTCCGCCGCAAGCAAGAAGTGCTCCGTCGCCGCTTTCGCGGCACGGTTTGCACTGGAAAAGTTCGGTGAAGAGAGCCAAACTCGGTGGGGTGCACAGGTATGACTCGGACAGAACAATGAAGTGGGTAATATTCAACATAGAGTTAGGCCCTATGTCGAATATCCTGAGGCCATAATGGCTCAGGACCTCACGAAAGAAAGGGTGACCCAGAGGACGGAATCCCCGGGTCATGTGCTCTATAAAACAGATTACCTCATCCTCGGCAGGTGTGGGCCGGGTCTCATCACCCGGCGCCCTCCAATGAATGTCCTTCTGAGAAGGAAGGACCCCCAACTCGGCCAGCTCGTCCAGCTTGGCCTTTGTGACTGTGGATCGCCCCCAATTGGCGGATATGGATTGGGTTGTCTTCGCCTGGGCCGGCTGTTTCCCATGCCTTTTGGGAGCCATGGGATCAACCTTCAAAACACAAGGAAAAAAGGTACAGGAAATAAGACTCGGAAGTATTGGATTATCCGAGTCTGGAGTATCAAGAAAATATGAAAACTATCCGGGTATCACACCATGGAGTGAAGATTGCGAGGTATCCGGGTATTAAGTACAACTATGGAGATTATTGGTCACTTACGTATTGAAAAGTATTTGGGGAAGACGGATGGTTGCCCATGTATCTACTGCAAGCAAAATAGCCGGAAAAGGAGGATTTTCCGGGTATCAATGTTATGCGCGGAAAATTGAGGTGAAATGGATCTAGATTGGAAAACTTGCGGACGATTCTACGAAGAAATTGGTGATTAATAATGGTAGGAGGATGGGGTGTAATCATCAAACAGGTTGTTAAAGGAGTTAGCGAGCGTCAAATCGATCTAATCCGGTGCAATAGGAAAAACAGCCCGCGCGTTGACCTAGATCCAATCTAAGGTGAATCAAAAAATTGCGGAGCTATTTTGACGAGTACTTACTGGGAGGAGCTTGAATCTGGCGTTGCGGCGGCCGATGTCGCGGTCTGGATGTCCCCCTGCAACCCTTGATGAGCGGAATGAAGGCGCGGTGGCGGAGTTTGGCGGCGGCACGGAACAGTTCAAGGATGAACGTGGCCGGCGGCGGCCTTGCTACGATGGCGGGCTTGAGATTCTTGTGGAATTGCGGAGCGCAGGGAATAAGGAAGCAAAGGGAAGGTTGGAGTGAAGCGTTGGGATCTAAGTTACCCTCTGAGCTCTATTTATAAGATGCGGGCGGATAAACCTATCCTAACGGGCGGAATCCGGAAATATTGGGGATAACGGTCATCTGTGCGGATTTTTTGAGATATGCTTTGAGTATTGAACGTGATATCCGGGCAGAAATAAGAAGGAGATATTTTCCGCGATATCAGGGTTAATTATCGAGTAAAGTAAGTCGGGCTTTTGGCATTTTTATCAGGGTTTAGACCTGGAAAGCTAGGCCAAGTACTTGGAGAAAAGCCGGGTTACTATATGGCCCCCATGGAGTTGGGCCTAGCTATTTATCAAAGCACCTTAACCCGGCCTCCATACACTTGTGCGTTTGATATTTTTGCAGGGAATAGCAAGCGCTTCAAGGAAGAATCCGTGAAGCCCAAGCTATTCTGGGGACTACTGATGGAGGGATAATAACCCGGTAGGCCAATTCCAAGGTGTAACCCGGCCCAAAGGACGCTGCGCAGGATCCGGCTAAGGATAAAGAAACTTCAGGAAGGCCCACATTTGTAGGCCCTATAACCCGGTTTGTGGGTTACAATAAGGAAAGTTAGGGTTTGTATGCGGTGTCCGGGTAGGATTCAGGGTGCGCCTTGGAGGACAAGCCAGGGGGTACGGGTGCTTTATAAACCGATCCCTAGGTTTAGTTGAGAGAGATCCAAGTCTTAGCAATATATCCTAATATCGAATATCCAGTGTAATACGAGAGTTGAGTTATTATATTGAGATCGGAGACTCGGCGACTTGATTGCCGGCTACCAGATCGAGTATCATCATGTTTTCCTCTGAGCTAAACCCTCTCCCAAACGCCTGTGTCGTCTTGCCCCAAGATAAGTTACCCCCGGTAATGTCTGCCGTGATTATCCCACGACAGAATCTATGGGCTGGGACGTCGCCTTATGTTGCGGCCTCTTAGGCCTTTTTGGTTCTTGTTGACTGGCAACATAATTTGCTTTCCGTTGTGTGATGTAATGTTGGGTCGAGTGACCTCTGTTTGTACAACTATACTCTAGTAATACATGTTGATTACAGCTTCATGTCTAGAGTGCTGCTTTGATCGGTTGTTGGTTTCGAGCTCATTGTTATACAGTTTTGGCTATGCCTGCGTTGTTGTCGCAGTCGAGGAGTTGTGGAGCCGATGATCCATTTCTGAGCACGCATGCCGATGTGATTCGGCCTAGGGCTTGGTAATCCCAGTAAACCTCGATTGTTGTTGCAATTCCTGGACACATAGCAGCTCTGTATAGCTTTGGTCCCATTCCTTCAGTTTCATAAGATTCGTGGACGCTTTGATATGCGTAGTTGGTTATGACTAGCATGGACACAAG
Source organism: Alopecurus myosuroides (assembly GCA_028641055.1). Lineage (NCBI taxonomy): Eukaryota > Viridiplantae > Streptophyta > Magnoliopsida > Poales > Poaceae > Alopecurus > Alopecurus myosuroides. Next base: position 86,371,380 of record CM054061.1, read on the forward strand.
GAGTAGTAGTACCGTGGTGATCTGGCCTGCGTGCCGATGAATCCGGTCTGCCTGCCGTTGTTTGTTGCGGCCGGGGCTGGTAACCCTGAAGCCCTTGTGGGTCCATGACTAGAAGCGCATAACAGTATGTATACCTTTGGGTCCGGGGTCGTGACAAGTCATGGTATCAGAGGAGGACTGCCTGTAGGAAAACCTTAATGCTTGGTCGATGTCGAGTCTAGTGTTTGTGAAAACTATTTTGAAACCAGAAATGAGTTGTGAAAACCTCTCTAGTATTCTTTTTACTCCTTATCTGGTATCGCTCTAACTCTGGGTCACCTTACCTGTTTTAATTTGAAAAGGTTCTAGTCATTCAAAACCTAGGTGCCTTCTTTGGCAAGGACGTCTTTTACCCAAGTTGACCTAGTGTTGATTCTCTAGAGTTGTGTGTGTTCCATATTCCGTTATCTCTTAAACTGGGAGATTTCCTTTCCATCATAATCTCTCATGTCCATGTGGATTCCACATTCTTACATGTTCCAAAGTCCCAAATCCTGAACCTCGAGATCTGTTTCCATCCCGAATGTATCCTTTATCTTCCACTCCAGTTCTTTTGAAGTTATGTTTGTGTTTTGAAAGATTCTTCGTGATTTCTATTCGTAGTGTCCTTCAAGGCACTAAGGTAGTAGTTACTCCTTTCTATGGGGTTTCAACCCTTGGACTTGAACCGAAGGTCCCGGAATGTGCTGAATTGTGGTGGGTTGAATCATGTGGTTCTATAACCATGTGATGCTCACGGTATCAGTACAGGATGCTGACCTTTAATCCAAGATCCGTTCTGTTGACCCTGAGGAACATTTTCCACCTCACGATGGCTAGGTAATCTCAACTCCAATAGATATAGGTTCTCTCCTGGAGTCAAAAGGATCACGACAAGAGTGTTCTTTATGATTCCACATATTTATTCTTAGTTCAGCTATACCACTTTATTAGCATGGGTTTTACAAATGAGTATGACTCTGTGCATCCAACGTGATCTCGGGATTTTTCGAGAGCATGTTCTTACTCTTTAGTTGCTTCCCGAACTTCGTCCATTGTTTGGAACATAAGTTGCACATGTGTGTTGGATTCTTCCAATGCACTTGTTTCTGTGTTCCCTCAGAACATTCCACTTTGGACTGTCAGGAGAAACAAACTCCAGTACCTCGTTCATCTTTAGGACCAGGTCAAAATTTTGTAATTCACAGAATTAGGAGATTTCATTAGCTTATGTTCTGTTCTACCTTCGAGCGTTAGACTCTTCTATATCAAGAGGCCGTGTTGAGTTTCATGGCCTTATTGATGAAGTGATGCTCTTACACATCTTCACTCCGCCTTCACTCCGATCTTGAATGCTCAAGAATGTTGGGTGTGTATCAGGTATTCCTAGCAACTCTTATTGCTTTGAAAATCTAAGAAACATTTGTATCATTCTTAGCACTACTGGTCAACCGGTCTTTAATTAAAAGTTGACCGTGTTAGCAAACCCGTTCATTGTGGTGCTCATTCTTGGTCAAATAGTTAGGTTCATGCCGGAGCTGTCAAGATCATCTCAGTTGTCTTGAAAGGCAAGATTCCTTCCAAACTCCGAGACATACGGTAGGTTGTGATATTCTGGTTGTCTTTCTAGAAGTATCACCAGGTTGTTACCTGATCGTGATGTCTAAACAAGGGGTAATCTGAACTACTCCTTTCTCCAAGAAACTATGCTGGATATCCTGGACTAGTTGGTTGAGCTTAAACAATAACTTGGAGGGTTGAAAGACAATGGCTCGGCTTAACTTGATCTTTCGGTAAGGGATGTCTAGTTCCTTTGCGTTGAAGTAGGATAGTATCTCCATAGTGGACATGCTATCATCCTACCTTTGATTTGATTTGGGCTATCGTCAAATCAGGATCAGATTAAAGGACTATCTTGATGGTGTTTCCACTCATGGTGTTTTTCCCGAGTACACCTTTATGTCCTTTGGTCTGACCAATATACTGCCTTATTCATATATCATATGAATCCCTTTTCTTGGAGTATTTTGATAAGGGTGTTATTGAGCCCATCGATGACATTCCTATTTTCTCCAAGTCGCAAGAGGTTCATGTTGAACAATTGGAACTAATGTTGGAAACTCTCGAGAACCATCTCTGTGTCATCGCGAAGTTGTGTTCTAGATGTTTGAAGTAACCTACTCTGGTTCATGTGCTTATGGTGAAAGTTGTCGCCATGAATCCGAGTAGAGATTCCTTGTTCCTTCGGGAATAACCCCTAGTCGGTCATTCATGTGTGAACTATTATTGAGATGATAGTTTGTTACCTCTATTTCCTATAGAAGTTTGTATCCACACCCTTCCACTGACTGATTGGTCGTGAAAGAGAAGAAGTCTAATAACTTTGTTATCTTTGTATCGTCTTCCCAATAAGGACTTCGATGTGTTTCATTGCAGGTAAACCATGTAGGTGAAACCATCTTTCACAAGTTGCCAATACATCAGTCCTACAATATCGCTCATCCTCTTGAGCTTGACATCGTAGTCCATATCTTGAGAATCTAGCATACGTATCTCGTTGGTAACCGGTGTAACCTCTTGGATCAAACATACTGAGTCTGAGTTGTCAACCCACTAACCAGAGTTGAATCTCAAGCAGCAACGATGGTTGGTGTTCCTCAAGGGTATTGGATCAGGTCTTTTCAAAATCCGGCATGGTTAATGTTATGGTTGACACAATCATCCGGAAGGCCTAACGTTGTAATCTTTTGAATCAGTATGAACAACCACTCTCTGTGAGGATTCTTGTGTGACTTATTTTAGAAGTTACCTCATGGTTCTTGTAATCCGAAGTTTCACTTCCACTTGATGACCTATTGAAGGCTTATTGTAAGCTGGATATTGGTATCGGGAACATCAAGGAGACCTTGGAACTTACTATGTCCAATGTCTCTCTACCAATCCTCCAAACCTTTGTTCTAGTGGAAACAAGTTATCATGAGAATGTCTCATAGTGTTTCGTAATCACCATTTATCAGTTCCCTTTTTCAAGTTGTTTGTACTTGAAGTTCTGTTCATCTCACACATTGTGTGAATTTGTCACTCACTTCAGCCATGGGATCTTAACCATGTGGTAGATGGATTGCCACGTCCAAACCACAATAGGAAATAGATTCCTTATTCCTTTCGGTGTTTCAATCCCCGTTGGTTACCCATCCTTATGGTGTGACCAAGAATTCCTCCTTAGTTAAGATGTTCCAACATCCTTTGGTTACTTATCTTCTGCTGTGAAGTAACATCCCGATCCTTGATAAGGATTTCGAGAGCTGCACCCAATCCGAAGAGTGAAACTTCCTCTTGTGTCAAACTTTCTCTGACACATGATTTCCATGTCTTCCCGTGTTTCCCTCGTCTACGGATATTATGTTTTGGTATCCAAGACCATCCTCTCCATCTTGGTATTCTTTTTGAAGAAACCCGATGTCACAAGTTGTTCAACCTTTCTTTTCCCAAAAGAATGTAAAGTCTTGTGCAAAGCTCATATTCTAAATCCTTTCAAGAACCATCCTCCACAAACTTCAAACCTTCTACTACTTCCTCCGTTACCTTGACGTGTTTCATGTTTGCTAGCTCATGAGTTGTTTGTGAAACTGTTTTCCTGAGTTGGCCATGAGATACTCGATTTTCATGAAGATCAATTCCTAAGAGTTTTCCCTCTACCTAAGGTGTATCCGCTCGATATCTTCGCAAGTGTTACAGATCAACCCTTTCACGAACAGAATGGTAAGGTTTGAGAAGATCATTCAAAACCGGTGTTCCTTCTTTCTTTCTCCTTCGGGAATCTCGGGACGAGATTTTTGTAAGGGGTGTAGATTTGTAACATCCCTGTTTTGCTACAATAGGGTTGTGGTGTGTGGTCTTCATATCATACATGCATGAAACAAAAATTTAATCATGTTTGAACAAATTTAAATGGTTGGAGAAAATACCACAAATACTACTTAATGTGGGTTTCAAAATTTTGAACTGAAAAATATTTCAATTTCACCAAAGCAAAACATGGTGAGGTTGGAAATTTTGTGACGTTTCCAAAAAGTTTTTTTGCCAATTTTTTTTACAAAAAGGCCCTCAAAATAATGCTTTATGTCCTGTTTTAAAATAGAAATGGACCTTTTTGTAGTTTCCAAAAACTTCAGGGGTTTTTTCACAAAACGGCCTTTGTCTCTTCCACTTCTGGCCAGTAGGCGATAAGAACGCCGACGGTGCCCTTGCCACGTCCTGCTTCACCCCCGGCGCGGATAAGACCCGAGGAGGCGTCTGCATCTCGCCTCCCCCTGCTCCCACTCGTCCCGCGCCCTCTCTCTGTCTACCATGGACGCAAACCCTAACCGCAACCCTACCCGCCGGAGATCTCCTCTCGCTGCCGCTACGTCGCCTCCCTCGCCGTTCCAAGAAGCCCATGAGCTCCGCCTTGAGCTCCTCTTTCGCATCGAGTTCGCGCGCAAGTCGGGACACCCTGGAGGTTCCCAATCGCGCCGTCATTTCCATCTCCAGCCGAGCGCCACCGTCGCACGATTCGTTGTCGTCAGGTCTACGTCCGCCTCCTCGACACTTCCATCAAGCCCACGGTGAGCATGCGCTTCTCAGGGTGGTCTCAAACCCCTCCATCCCCCTCTGTAACGTCGTTTTCGTCGATGACCGCCGCCGGCCGCCGCAGTTCATGCACGGCGCCGTCGCTCCGGCGACCATATCAGGGCGGCGCCACCACATAGAGGTAGCCCACGTCGCCCTCGTTCGAACGCGACCACCCGCGCTTCCTCGCGTGCACCTAGTTGCCGCCGGCGACCACATCTCTGGCTCTCCGACCACCAGCTAACGTCACGATGCCGTCATGTTGACGTCATCGTGGGGCCAGGCTGTCACTTTAAATCGTCTTTAATTAAATGTTTGATAGAAGAAAAGGTTTATGACACGTGGGCCCCACCCTTTTATAATTACAGAAATTACCTAAAACTTATAAATTCAATATATTTTATCATGTTAATCAGAAAAATAAAATAAAAATATGGTTATATTCATAACAATAAACTCTAAATGCGTATATCATTTTTGCACATGTTTGACAAATTTGTTTTTTGACCATTATTTTAATATTGTTTAATTTATTTAAAATAGAGAAAATAACTTTTTATTCAATAAAATCAGAAAATTACAAGTTATACAAAAAATTGCTCAAAATGAAAAAATGCAACCTAGTTATGATGTTTTCAAACATATTTGTGCACTTTAATTTTGACACACTTTCAGAATTGTCCGAAGTGCCCCTTCGGGGTCCATTTCGGGCTAATTTCTGTTAAACTTCATAAGTGACATACGAACCCTAGCAACCCATCGAACATGTTTAGAGCTTTATTTCAGTGCATTAACTTTCTCGTGCATACATATTGCGCATTGCATAGATGCCATGTTTGATTGTTGTTCTTTTTTTCGGTGTTGTTCCCCCTCGGTAGAACGCGACTCCGAAGTGAAGGCAAGCAACTCCAATGGTGAATACTTGATTTTAACCGACAAGTCAAGCACTTATTTCGGAAGCGTCTATTTGGTTTTCTTATAACCAAGGCAAGCATAACCTCTTATCTGCTCATATATGGTTTCAAAGTGCTTTGAACCTCGTACTTTGCATTCGGTTCCAAACTATTTGATCTCAGTAGATAGATTTCTCCTATTTACTGCATAGCCTATATAACCTGATCCACTTTACCTAGTAGCTATAGGTTTGTTTGTGCGCGCTTCGCTAAACCCTCTGAGTCTTGCTTAGCCATGCCTAGTTGTGATCTGATCCATCCGGTTGATGAATCTGGTCAATGCGGGAATCTACTATGTCAGGTTGTTGTGAATTGAATTATCTTTGATAACTTGACTAATAATGGCATGGATGTGAGGCCATAATGGGTTGTGGCGTTTTGTCCTATTCATGCCCCTAGGAGCGAGTTCTCGCCTTCGAGCCAAGACTGAGCGTACAACCACACGTGGGCCGATGAACCCCGCCCGGCTAAATAACTTGTTTAACCTTATCCATGAGCCACATAGTTTGAGCTTTCCATCTGCGTGTGTGTCGGAAAATGTTTTGGAGAGAATTAGGTCGTGACCGGGACAAGTGATGGGCGTACACGGATCTTGATCCCGACTCACAGAACAGGTGCTGTCTGGAGGTGGCCAACTCCCTGTTGACGGAGTGGCCCTATTTGGGTTGACTCATGGATATGGTTCGACAAGGTAAAGGATGGAAATCGACCACCCTCTGCCGGCACTTCCTGGGCTAGTGCTAACCTATGGCACTAAGAGTCAGTTGGTACATGTGGGTAAAGTTGTACACCCCTACAGGGTTAAATCTTTTCGAAAAGCCGTGTCTGCGGTTAAAGACGACTTGGTGACGGATTCTGTGATCATAGATAAATTGAACAAAATGACTAAAGCTTGTTGATAACGAATGAAGGATGCCTCCTCGGAGATGCCGAGAGGGGTTACTGATACGACAAAAAAGTATCTCCTTTTCCGAACAATTTTACTATTGTTTGCCTCTAAACTTGTGTGTTTTGAATGCAACTAACACGGACTAATGCTGTTTTCAGCAGAATTACTTTGGTGTCTCGTTTTTGTGCAGAAAAATCAAATTTCAGGAAATTGCCCAGAAAAGACCCCATTGGCCCTAAAACACTAGAAGACCCCGGGAGCCAGAAGGAGACCCGGAGAGGGGCCAGGAGGTGGCCAAACCACCCCCCGGCGCGCCCCCTAGGCCGTGCCAGCAGGTGGTGTGGGCCACTCCCACACCCCCTCGGTCTCCCCTTTCGTCTACAAATAGCCTTCAACACTAAAACACGAGGGGATTCGATAGTTTTCCAGAAATAAGTCTGTAGCTCCGCCGCCACCCCGAACCTCGATTCGGGGATCAGAAGTTCCTGTTCTGGCACCCTGTCGGGACGGGGAAGTGGAGGAGATCATCGCCATTGTCGTCACCAACGCCTCTCCATCGACCATCCATGTGTGAGTAATTCCTCGCTGTAGGATGAAGGGGATGATAGGGATTGGATGAGATCGTTCATGCAATAATGTCGTGATTGTTAGGGCATAGTGCGTAGTATACTCTATTAGTGCTATTAACATTGTTGCAACTTGTTATGCTTAATGCTTGCCACTTTGGGCCCGAGTGTCATGATCTCATATCTGAACATGTTATTGAACCACGATGATATTTATTGTTTCTTGATCATACCTGCAGGTTGTTTACACATATCATTGTCCGGAACCCGAGGCCCCGAAGTGACAAAAATTGGGACAACTGAAGGGGGTGGCTGTGATGTGAGGATCACATGTGTTCATGGAGTGTTAATGCTTTGCTCTAGTGTTCTATTAAAAGGAACACCTCAATTACCAGTAATTTCCTTAAGGCCCCGCTGAAAACGGGTTGGTCGGACAAATAGATGTTCTGCAAGTTCTCATTGCGAGCACGTACGACTATTTACGGAACACATGCCTATGGTTACTTAGTGCTTGGATGCTTTATCTTATTTATCTGCAATGCCCATGTCTTGATTATTATATGAACTATCTTATCTATGCAACGCCCGTTCATCCATCCCTATGCTTACAGTATTTAATCCCGTTGTTTACTTCAAACACAACTGCTGGTGCTGCTGTTTTCATCTCACTGCTGCTATTATTTCAGTACTGCTGCTACTATAAAACTGTTACTACTGATAAACCACAGCGAACAAAAGTACTTTCAGGTGCAGGTGAATTAACAACTCACTTGTTAAGGCTCACAAATATTCTTTGGCTCCCCTTGTGTTGAATCAATAAATTTGGGTTTTACTTCCCTCGAAGACTGTTGTGATCCCCTCTACTTGTGGGTCATCAAGACTATTTTCTGGCGCCGTTGCCGGGGAACATAGCTTTATTTGCGAGCTCACCGGAGAGTACTATTATCTACTGCCATCATTCATCACGGGTAAGACTCGTGATGGAAAGTTTCCTATATTACCATCCACTACAAGAAGAGCTACAACTCTGAACACCTCTGTTGCTCTTGATTCACCGTCTGTTATGAGTAAGCTGCTTACACCACCACATGCTGCACATGCTACTTCTGCTGAATCTGAAAATACTTCTGATACTTTTGATGATGCTTCTACTGTGCTTCATGAGAGTGGTTCTCTCGGTCCTTTGTTAGATGCTACTATTGCTAAAGCTAAAAATATTGCAAACACTGAAACTCCTGCTGTTTCACCTGAGCTTATAGAAAATCCCAGTGATGATTTTGATCATTCCTATATTGATCTTAATGATGATCTTATTGATGAAATACATGCTATGAAGGAGAAAGATGATGTTATAAGTCTTATTGAAAGTCGCGTTGTTAAATATAAATTATCTCCTGATGCTAAGTTTGCCACCTCTCCGATTAATATTAGGGATAAGGATTATGAGTTCTCTCTTGATTTATCTTATATATCTATTGTTGAGAAAGAACCTTTTTGTTGTACTGAAAATGAAAGTGCTATGAAACATATGAATGAGCTCTCCTCTTTGAGTAGTTTATTCTCTGATGATCTTAAGAAACGTAGCTACTTTGTTGCTAAAATATTCCCTTTCTCATTAAAAGATGGAGCTAAAACTTGGTTTAATTATTTGTCTCCTGGATCTATTGATAGTCCTATTGGTTGAGTTAATGTTTTTTTTCAGAAATATTTTCCTGCTAGTGCTCAACATGCTGCTTTACAAAATATATTTAATTTCAAACAATTGGAAGGAGAGAAATTGCATGTATCTTTGACAAGGTTCTGTTCTTTAGTTAGGGATAAACCTGGGCATAAGCTAGAAAATAATAATCTTCTTGATATATTCTATAATGGACTAACTGTTGAATCTAGGACATACCTGGATAGTTGTGCTGGTTGTGTTTTTAGGCAAAGAACTGCACAAGAAGCTGATGAATTAATGGCTAAAATAAGCCAAAATCATGATGATTCGACTATGATTGAGCCTGAGCCGACCCCTACTCTAGTGTCAACACCAACACCAACACCCAAGAAGAGGGGAATGATTGAATTAAATGATGATGTGATGACAGAAGCCAATAAATCTCTTAAAAAGAGGGGTATTAAATCTGAAGATGTGAAGAATATTCCACATATAGAAGAATTACGTAAGCCAATCCCTCACTCATCCACTATTGAGGTACACTCTCTCCAATATTTTCATAGTAGAGATATTCCCTACATAAACCTCCTGATCAATGTTTAGACGAATTTGATGATTATGTTATTAAGCAAGATAATTTTAATATGAGAGTGCAAAATCACCTAATGGAAAAATCTAGAGCTATTGATAATTTGCATGGTATTATAGAAAGAACCTATAATGATGTTAAAATGATTGTTAAACATTTTCAAATGGTTCAAACTCAAATTGATCAACTTGCTAAAGTGCAAAAAGATTTGCTAGTTAATGCTTCTAAAGAAAAACATCCTTATGAAATAAGACTAGAAGTGGTATTGATACACAAGATCCTTTATATCCTGAGGTACATCCTAAAAGAATTGAACAAGATTCCGAGCAAACTAATGATAATGTTATACATACTAAGAAGAAAAAACATAAAACTGCTGTAGATTCCTCTGAACTTGCTAAAGATCCTAATAGTATATCTCTATCTCTGATGCTGAAAGTGAAAGTGGTAATGAAAAGAATGATGCTTCTGATAAAGAAGAACCTGTAGCTGAACCTGAAAAGAAAATTAAAGCTGCAAAGTACACTAAGGAAGATTTCAATGCTTATAAACATGGTAATGAGAGAGAACCCTGGGTGCAAAAACTAATGCTTTTTCCTAATAAGAAACACAAATCTAAAGAAGAAGAACACTATAACAAGTTTTGTGAATCGATGAAACCTTTGTTCTTGCAAATTCCTTTAACTGATGCTATTAAATTGCCTCCTTATGCAAAATATATGAAAGATATTGTATCTAACAAAAGGAAGATTCCTAATGAGAAAATTTCCACTATGCTTGCTAATTAGCCTTTTAATGGCAAGGTTCCTGAGAAGCTTGGAGATCCTGGTATACCAACTATTCCTTGTTCTGTTAAAAATAATTATGTTAGTACTGCTTTGTGTGATTTAGGAGCTGGAGTTAGTGTCATGCCTTTTACTCTCTATAAAAGACTCCTCCGAGAAAAATTGATACCAACTGATATATCTTTGCAAATGGCTGATAAGTCTACTGCTATTCCCGTGGTTATATATGAGGATGTTCCTGTTCAAGATGATGATATGTCTATTATTCTTGGAAGACCTTTTCTTAATACTGCAGGGGCTGTTATTGATTGTAATCAAGGAAAATTTACTTTTAATGTTAATGATAAAGAGCACACTGTTTATTTTCCCAAGAAGATTGATAGAAAATATGGTCTAAATTCCATTGAAAATATTGAGACCATGAAGATTGGAGAATTATATTGTCCTATTCCAAAGCCACCCAAAGAATATGAAATTATTATGATTGGGAGTATGTCCATCAAGGTTGAGGTAACATGAGTATTTAGTGAGAAACACAGTTTTGTTTCATATAAAATTATTTTGGTAGCAAGACTTGATCACCCTTGTTAACAAAATGATTTTAAATGAAATGGGCAATGTTTTCACTATGTTTTCACCTTCCCCATTATGTTTTCACTATGTTTACTTCTGTTATTACAATGCTACTTGAGTACAATCATGTTTTCCATCATCCTTATGCATGTTTTCCTGATGTTTTCACTCTGATTAATGAGGTTATGCATGTTTTCACCACCCATACTTTTGTTTTCACCACTACCACCTTTGTGTTCTTTGGATATTCTTCCATTAGAGTGTCATAGAACCTATGTAGTACTGGTTTTGGTTTTGTTTTCCACCTTTTCACTTTCTTTTTCCTGGTTTTTATTAATTATAAAAATTCTGGAAATACCTCAAAATTAAAGTTTCTCGAAAAATTCTAGAAAAATTATAATAATTTTTTACGTCAAAAATGAGGCAGAAAGCCACCTGGGAGGCCCCAGGGGGACCCACCAGTTAGGCACACCACATGGTGGAGCGGCCAGCCCCTGGTGGCGCCAGCACATGGTGTGCGGGCCCCCTGGCCTTCCACTTACTCTATCAACTGCCAAAGTCTTCTCTCTCACCTGCCAAACTGAAAACATTTCCTGGAACCCGTGTTGTTGCTGTTCTTCCTCTGGATTTTCGATCTCCCTCTTCAGCCCATCATTTGTGCTGATATTTGGTGTGTTTGATCTCCAGTATGTGACTCCTCCGATGATCCAAGTAGAATTTTGTTTGATGAAGTATTTCTCGAGTATTTTGGTACTGTAGGTGACATCTTACGTGAGTTTTCATGCTTGATTTCAGTAGAAATAATGTGTTTTTGATGTATGTTTAGCTCTCATATAGGTCCCTATGGTAGGTTCCACCTTATAGTTGCTTGAAATTAATTCTTGCAATGATTATTGAAAAATTTCAGAGATGGAGCACAATGTTCATAAACTAAACCAGCATGTGTTAGAGTTGCATGAGGTCATGCTCGCGCACTATGAAGAGAGAGTGTTCCCATCAATCTATCCATGTCAGGAATTCATGAGGATTACGGAAATTTCACAGGATTTTAACACTCTAGTGCATAATGTAGGCTTGGACCGTTTCATTGAGGATGATCCCATCCAATATGTGAAACTAACTATGTCTGTGGTGCCTGATTTTTGTTCTAAATGGTCCTCATCTAACCCAATGGTCCATTATAAATTTACAATAAAGCTGTGAGCCTGCCTTTCTATGATTTTTGTGCAGCTATTAAGGTACCAGAGTGGGGTTCTTGTGAGAAGATTAAGGGGCAGCCCAAACCACAGCTGGAATTATATGAGGAGATTTGCCAAGGAAGAAGATTCATAGGGAGAGTGGTAAAATTCATGAAATTCAACTCCCTAGCATTCTATACTTTGCCTACTTTATTTCTAAGTGTGTGTTAGCTAGAAAAACTGCCAACAAGCTATCTGTCTATGATTTGGCGTTTATTGCAGCTGCCTTAAGATGTGATAGGTCTTACAATTTTGGCTCTTTGATTGCTTACCGTCTCTCACATAACTGTGATAAGGGCAGAGTTTGTGGAGGTCCTGTTGCCTCGCGCTTGTTAGCTTTGCATGGTTTGGAGCCGCACCCTCTAGACCTGCAGTTTCCTATAGAGAGGCTTGATCTTGTTTCCATGGTTCAACATAAGTTTCTTGCTACCCATGATCACTTACATAATCTATCTTTTGAATTAAGTTTCTCCAAACGATCCGGGTGGAGAGTTGTTAAAAAATTTAGGGAAGTACTTTTGCCTGCACCTCTTTTGCTTAATCTTAATAACATGCAAGGATGGGAGCTTTATGAGAGCGAGCTGGACACATACCTTGAGCATCACCTCCAGCAAGGGGAGGATGCCGACGAGGGGGACGATGGTGAGTTCGTCCATCCCTATGACACCACGGGGATCCCATACCGGCACCCCGGTTATGAATATGCGCCCGCTGCTTCATCTTCTTCTTGGGCGCCCCAGTACGACCACGCGAGGGATGACCCACCACAGTGGGGATATTTCCCGCCCTTTGATTGATCTCCACTTAGGCCAAAAGCCTATGCTTCAGGGGAGGTATACCGACATCACACTCATTTATATATCATGTTCGGTCGGTTCTTTGTATATCCATGTTTTTCATTTCTTTCGTTTATTTTCGTTTTCTTTCGTTTCTTTCATTTCTCTTTGTTTTATTGTTTTGCTTTTGTTTTCCAAAACACAAAAAGACGAAAAATATTTCTATTGTTTCTCTCTATTTGTTTCTTTATTTGGTTTGCTTTCTTTTGTCATTTCGGTTTAGTATTCAAAAATCCAAAATTATTTTGCTTTGTTTGCTTGTTCTCTTTTCGTTCGTGCTTGAATTGAAAAACACAAAAAAAATTGTTGTTCTTCTTTGGTTTTGTAAAGTTTGCTGCAGAGTTCAACAGTCGTCCGGGACTCCATTGGAGCTTGGTTTTCATTATATATTATTCGAGCTACAAGCGAAGAGCAATAATGACGATCTACGACAATTCAAGTTGTGGTGAGGGGCTGGTATGAACTCTATTTGTTTTCATTTTTTTACATATATCCATCTATGCGAGTGTGCTTAGTTTGTTCGTATAAGATATATGTGACTTAATGGCTGCTTAATAGTTCGTGCTCTCTCATGTTTTGTTCCAATTTATTAATGGTAAATGACATGTCAATTTATTAATAGTTCGTGCTCTCTCATGATTATGATAGTTGTTGCTCTCTTGATTGTCGCTCCCTGTCTATTTGCTAGCCTTCACCTGTACTGAGTGTGAGCTCTACTCATGCATCCAACTCCCAAAAACAAAAGTGTGCCAAATGTGTCCACCATACCTACCTATATGTGGTATTTAACCGCCACTCCAAGTAAATTGCTCATGTGCCACCTTTAAAACCTGCTAAAAATTATTCATGTTTTGTGCCCCTGTTTTAGCTCACGAGGACGTAAATAGCGAATATGTATCTCACTTGTTGATTGTATTTCACACCCTGGACTAGTGGCTTCATCCGCTTATCCAAATGATAGAAGAGCTGGCAGCGGGGTGCCCAACCCCAAATTAATACACACAAATTCTCTTCACTATTTTTGCCCCTGATTTATCACTCAAGGCATAATTGTGTAAACAAAAAAGAAAGAGGGATGACCTTCTATGCAGATGTGTCCTTCTATGGGAGCCGCTCTTGTGAATCCAGTGTGCTTGTGACGTACTGTATTGTCTGTTCACCATTCGTTGACATAAGCATACACCTCTCTCAAAACATTTTCAATACCTCTATTTAATAAAATGAAAAGCTCTAGCACATGAGTGATCCATGCTTCCCTCTACAAAGGGCCTTTCTTTTACTTTTATGTTGAGTCTTCATCATATTCTTTGAGCACTTTCTTGAGAGCACAATGGTCATTTTTAGTGTGATGTGTTTGTCCCAAAGCACGGTTGATTGTGGTATAATCTTGACACATGTATCTTTGATATCTTTACTTCTAGTCTTCCCTTGAACTTCAGAGGTACCCTGGCATTTATGTTTTGCCCCACACTTAAGGGCAAGCGAGATACCACTTTATTAGATCCTATTATGAATATTACAATCTTGCAAATAGTTATGCTTCATGTTGTTTATTATTAATATGTTCTTATCTCTTCATGGTTTGCATAGCTATTAAGTGACAGTATCTTGCATGTATCTTATCATGAGCATAATTAAGTATTTGATCATATAGTGAGTATATTTACATCATATGAAACAAATGTGTTCGTAAAAGTATTTTATCACACTCAGTTGTCACTGAATTGTTTGAGGACAAGCAATAAGCTAAGCTTGGGGGTGTTGATACGTCGAAAACGCATCTCCTTTTTCAAAAACGTTTCCTATTGTTGGCCTCTAAACTTGTGTGTTTTGAATGCAACTAACACGGACTAACGCTGTTTTCAGTAGAATTACTTTGGTGTCTCGTTTTTGTGCAGAAAAAACAACTTTCGGGAAATTGCACAGAAAAGACCCCATTGGCCCTGAAACACCTGAAGACCCCGGGAGCCAGAAGGAGACCCGGAGAGGGGCCAGGAGGTGGCCAAACCACCTCCCGGCGCGCCCCCTAGGCCTCGCCATCAGGTGGTGTGGGTGATGCATGTAAAATGCATACATGAACTTTGCATGTTATTACTTGTTTTTCCTACATATTTGCAACTTATATTCATGTTTTATAATGATTTGGGAGATTTTCTGAACAATCCCCCTTCTTTTGGTTCTAACCCTGTTTTTCCAGAAAACGTACTTTTTAGTGTTTCAGACTTTCCGGGAGCTTCGGGACTCCAAAAAGGGCAAGGCCAAAGAGCACGGTTCAGAATTTTCGAGACGAAGACCATGGGCCAAAGTAGAGGGCCAAAAGGCCAACCAGGTGCAAAAGAGGACCCTCCACGCGGCCAGATTCCTTGGCCGCGTGTGGGGCCCCCATTTTGCCCCCGTGGCTCCGATGCCGTCGATCTTTCTTCTCCCGAGTGTCTCGTGACCTAAAAACGACTATATAAAGGGTCCCCTGGCCTTTTCGAGAAGGAGGCGGCGCCGAGAGACGAAACTACGAAACAGAGAAACAGAAGGCTACCGCCGGAGAAGATCGGAGGGGGGAAACACCGCCGGGATCACGCCCAGAGGGCTCCACCCCCCTCCGGCGTGTTCATCATCAACATCTACAGCAATATCAGCTCCATCTCTCCACTGTAATCTCTTGGAAAACACGATGTATGATGCAATACTATATTCCCTTGATGTATTGTGTCTCCCCGTCTATGTTTGAGTAGTGAATTATTCTTGTCAATGGTGAAATAGTTCGTTGATTGGTTGCATACAAGTTTGTTATCTTCTATGATTGTCTTTATGTACAATATATGAGTGCACGCATATGCTGGGGAATGCATGTAAGGTGATCACCGGTAGCATAATGGAGTGGTGGTGACTTGGGAGTGACAGTAACCTGAGACCGAGCCACAAAGTTAAGTTATTGGGGGATATATATAGGGGACCTAAGAACGTAAGGCTATGGTGGGACTTTATGTCTTAATCAATCTTGTGCAGTCATTTACTTGGCCACATGATCCATCATAAGGGGTTGTAGATCATTTACTTGACTATACCTATTCATGGCTCCTTCCTAGAAGAAACAACTAAGACTAAAACATGTGCTTCACTAATTGTGACAGCCACACGAACGAAACACCTATTGCTAGAACATTTTCTCCCTTGAGATACTTGAGATATTTGTTGCTTGCTACTTTAGAAACTTGATTGAGAAACTTGCTTTAGGATTACTTGCATTTTAAACTTGCTTCACTAGTTACTAGACAAAACACAGTCCACGTCACTTGCTTTTAATTAGTTAGTTCCTTTTAGTCAAACTTATTGCTTTGCATAAACAGCCATATAAGAGGGTTATAGGGATTTAGAGAATAGATAGCTTACCTTCAGCTCCTCGTGGGTTCGACACTCAAATACTTATCGAAAGGTACTACAATTGATCTCCTGCACTTGGGAGTCATCAAGCACTTTTCTGGCGCCGTTGCCGGGGAGCGTTGTGCTAAGCTTTTATTCTTGTTTGCATTGCATACTAACATATAAACCTAAAACACAAAAAAAAATTATAAAATGGAAAGCAACCAAACAATTTTAGAACTTTATAATATCTACCTTGAATTAGGACATGAAGTGTTTGAGGAGAAATTGAAAAATTATTTGCACAACAATCATATTTGTGGTAGTACTAATTCTTTGAATACCTTTATTGCTAAGGAAAACCTTGAGCTTGGGGAAGTTTGTCTTGATGAATATGATATTTTTAGTCCCCCTACTATTGAGGATAAAAATGATATACTTGCTGATTCTATGGAAATTTTTAAGCTTGGGGAAGTTGGTTTTGATGAGCATGATATTTCTAGTTCCCCAAGCTTGCAGGAGAAAATTCACTTTGATGATACTATGCCTCCTATATATGATGATTGCAATGAAAATTATGAATGTTTAACTCCCACTATCACTAATGAGGATTTTACTTATGTGGAGAGTAGTGATTCTTTTATGCATGTGTCTCATGATAAGAATGTTTTATGTGATATTCATATCGTTGAATCTATTCATGATGCTACTGAAAATTATTATGAGAGAGGGAAACATGGTTACACATATTTCAACAATATTAAGTTTCCCCTCTTTATGCTGAAAGTATTGAAGTTGCACTTGATCTACCTTTCTATGCTTGCTATTATGTGCTTCTTTTATTTGTTTCATTACAAAATGCCAATGCATAGGAAATGGGTTAGACTTAAAAATAAATTGTTTAATTTTTTTTGGTGTGTTCCTTATGCTTTAATTTCCTATTCGGTTTGAGCACACATTTATGTCTTTACAACATGTAAAATTCCTTTACCAACTGTTATGTATCATTTAGTTTAAGCTTTTCATTTTATAAAAAAATTGGGAAAGTAAATGAGAAGGATGAGTAATGGAGAAGTTGGGGTCGACCTTGAACATGTGTTGTTCATGCCAATGAAACCATTGCAAAGTCTCTATCATTAAAACTTTTTCCAAAGCTAAAAACAATAAAAATATTAGTTCACTACTGTAACATCACATTTCTGTCTTATTTCTCATCTTAAATGGCAAGAATAATCTTATATGAGAGATAGGATTAAACAATAGTAATTAGCTGTCAAGAAAAAAGATTCCTAAACTTCACTGCGAAAAATGTTTAAAATCACAGAACTGGAATTTTGACCTGGTAATTTACGACAGAAATATTTAGTTATGACTACATATTTCATTAGTTTTAAGTTTTCTGATTTGAGCAACTTAAGTGCCTCTAAAAATTCACTCTTTACGGGCTGTTTAGTTTTTGGCAGATTATGTCTTTATTTTGCATTGCTCTCATTACTTGTGTTTTGTGTGGTTCTTTTGATCAAGGAGCAATGCACAACTGTAGTAACAGTAGTTAATATTTAGAATCAATTCATGATGTGTCTTTTCTGTACCTATGTGGATTTTATTTATGGAGGCACTAACCCCTCTAATCAAGTTTTATGTTGAGATTTGTGTAAGAAGAATTTTTCAGGAGGAAGAGTTGAGTGAGATGAACAAAGATCAAGAGGGAGAACCAATCAAGCTTGGAAATGTACCCCTGGGCTCACCCTACATGTATCAAATAAGTACAAGAATCCAAGCTTGGGGATGCCGAGCCACCTCACTCCAACCATCATGATGTTAAGTAAGAAAAGCCTAGCTATACGACTATCAATAAAGCGCTTTACGGGAGGCAACCCGGTTGTTCTTAGTTGGTTTTTCCTAGTGTCCTCTTGCTGTAACAAGAGACTTAGTCTTTAGTTTAGTTTCTGGAGTTTTCAATAAAGTGTCAAGTTTCACCCATTTGGATTTAAAAGTTGCTATCCTAGTGCTTGGCATTTCTGTTTCAGCACGATTCTGCTCACCGTACGATTTTACATTTTTTATCTGTAAGTCGGATTGAGCTAATTTTTTAGTATGTTCTTCAACTTTTCGTACTATGTAATAAACCAAATTGGATTAATTTTTTGATGAGTCTAGCTTAGGGAAAACGTTCTTTTTTCTGCTATTGCTTTTCTGGACAGATTTTGCCTTCTTTTGTTGGATGCACTCTTTGGGTTTGGGACTTGAATTTCCTTGATATTTTCGAGCTAGAGAGTGAACATACAACATTATGAACCTTATTGTCTATCTTCTGGAGCATTTGTTTTGGAATTTTGCGCAGCATGCATACGTTTTGTTTGTCCTTGCTAATCTCACCCCACAGAAAAAGAATGAGAGAAACATGTTTTGTAAAGTTTTTTCACAGGGAATAGAGGAGCTGCGCCAAGAGAGATCCAAGAGTGGTGAAAACCACAAGCTTGGGGATGTGGTTAACACCCCCCTGGACTAACGCTCTTTTGGTTAGCACACGTCTACTTTCTGTTTTTCTAAGCAAAGCATTTATCGCAGAAACTTGAAGCGTCTAGTTTTGTTTTTTTTAGTTTATTTGTGAGACCACCACCACAATTATCTTTATGAGAATCGGCTACTAGAATAATGGGTTGAATTAAGTTGGATGCTGTTATATTTATTGGGAAAGGGATGATTTAGTTGATTATAAAAGCTACTTATAGTTGCATGATTTATATGCTGTTTTAGGTGTAGAAATTTGCAATAGTGTTGTCATGAGCTATCTCTTATTCATGTTTTTTATGTTAATTGTTAGTTTACTTAGTTTGTCATGAAATGAGTAGTTCTATGGACACTAATGCATGCATAGTATCTGGTCAACTATCTCCCTCTTGCTAGCCAAAAAAGTAAAAATTCCAACAAGTATAAACTTGTTTCCAACACCCTTTAGCCAAGTATTTCCAGTGAGTCCACCATATCTACCTATTAGCTTCAGAGCTATTCCGAGTATGTTCACCATGTTATAGTGTCATTTATGTTCTAAATTAAGATATTCACTTTATTAATTTTCATGAGCTGAATTTGGGATAGGACTCTCACGAACTTTTGAATGCACACCTTTACTTTTCATTGCACTTAATAAACATGACCCAATATGGGAGCTAAAAGTTTTGCGTTTGACAAGTGTTTGGTTGGGAGCTAGCTATAAACGTGTATCACTGGAAAGCTTTCAACATTGCACAAAAATTTACATTTGGTTGATATCATGTACTTTTGTTTTTGGACTCCTGCCATGCCGAAATGAAATAGAGGAATAGTAAGTTTTGATGAGTAAGTATATTTATGACTAGAGAAACGCATTGGGACGCTAACCCAAGCCATGCTTGATCATGGTGGAAATTTACTTACAGCTAGAGTGGACTCTACAAACACATCCTACAATAAAATAAGAAGCTATGCATATAGTGAATGAAATAAAAAAGGATGATGAGTCTACTCCGTTTGTTCATCTTGTCATTGTGACATGGGCTGGTTTCCATGTCATGGGGCAAGAGGTACCTCTTTGCGGTTCTCTATGATGTCATTAATACTTATTATGATTGTACAAAGCTTATTAGGAATCTTAAGTTGAGTAATCATGGAGTAGGTTTTCACACTCACGGGGCATGAGGCATTCAACCAACACCTTCTCAATCACTTTACTTCAACATTCACAATTTAAGATGCTAGTGATAAAGGGGCAATGAGAGTCTTAGACCAATGGATGCCACATTTCAATTAGTAATTTTAGTTGAATAATTTAGAGGCTAAATAAGACTTGATCATGTTTTACCTCTACTCAATTTTCTCCAAAGTGTCCATCATATTTTCTATTTTCCATTATGCTATTCTTTGACAAATATAGGATTTTATTTTTCATTTTGTGTATGCATTTGGTCCATAGTGCTTTTATTTCATTATACACTTTGTGAACTTTCATGAAGCATCTTTGCTTGTATATTTGATATTTCTTATAACATGAATTGTATGTTGCTACTCATCTACATTATGAATTATTTGATTATATGTAGCATGAATAATCTTCTTTGATATTCCATGATTGTTTTAAAATGCAAAGTCCATGTTAGTTTTATCACCCTCATACTCGAGGACGAGTATGGGTTAAGCTTGGGGATGTTGATGCATGTAAAATGCATACATCAACTTTGCATGTTATTACTTGTTTTTTCTACATATTAGCAACTTATATTCATGTTTTATAATGATTTGGGGTATTTTCTGAACAATCCCCCTTCTTTTGGTTCTAACCCTGTTTTTCCAGAAAACGTACTTTTTAGTGTTTCAGACTTTCCGGGAGCTTCGGGACTCCAAAAAGGGCAAGGCCAAAGAGCACGGTTCAGAATTTTCGAGACGAAGACCATGGGCCAAAGTAGAGGGCCAAAAGGCCAACCAGGTGCAAAATAGGACCCTCCACGCGGCCAGATTCCTTGGCCGTGTGTGGGGCCCCCCTTTTGCCCCCGTGGCTCCGATGTCGTCGATCTTTCTTCTCCCGAGTGTCTCGTCACCTAAAAACGACTATATAAAGGGTCCCCTGGCCTTTTCGAGAAGGAGGCGGCGCCGAGAGACGAAACCACGAAACAGAGAGACAGAAGGCTGCCGCCGGAGAAGATCGCAGGGGGGAAACGCCGCCGGGATCACCCCCGGAGGGCTCCACCCCCCTCCGGCGTGTTCATCATCAACATCTACAGCAAGATCAGCTCCATCTCTCCCACTGTAATCTCTTGGAAAACACGGTGTATGACGCAATACTATATTCCCTTGATGTATTGTGTCTCCCCGTCTATGTTTGAGTAGTGAATTATTCTTGGCAATGGTGAAATAGTTCGTTGATTGGTTGCATACAAGTTTGTTATCTTCTATGATTGTCTTTATGTACAATATATGAGTCCACGCATATGTTGGGGAATGCATGTAAGGTGATCACCGGTAGCATAATGGAGTGGTGGTGACTTGGGAGTGACAGTAACCTGAGACCGAGCCACAAAGTTAAATTAGTGGGGGATATATATAGGGGACCTTAGAACATAAGGCTATGGTGGGACTTTATTTCTTAATCAATCTTGTGCAGTCATTTACTTGGCCACATGATCCATCATAAGGGGTTGTAGATCATTTACTTGACTATACCTATTCATGGCTCCTTCCTAGAAGAAACAACTAAGACTAAAACATGTGCTTCACTAATTGTGACAACCACATGAACGAAACACCTATTGCTAGAACATTTGCTCCCTTGAGATACTTGAGATATTTGCTGCTTGCTACTTTAGAAACTTGCTCAAATACTTATCGAAAGGTACTACAATTGATCTCCTGCACTTGGGAGTCATCAGTGGGCCACTCCCACACCCCCTCGGTCTCCCCTTTCGACTACAAATATCCTTCAACCGTAAAACACGAGGGGGTTCCATAGTTTTCCAAAAAGAAGTCCGTAGCTCCGCCGCCACCCCGAACCTCGATTCGGGGATCAGAAGTTCCTTTTCTGACACCCTGCCGGGACGGGGAAGTGGAGGCGATCATCGCCATCATCTGCACCAACGCCTCTCCATCGACCATCCATGTGTGAGTAATTCCCCACTGTAGGCTGAAGGGGATGGTAGGGATTGGATGAGATCGTTCATGTAATAATGCCGTGATTGTAAGGGCTTAGTGCCTAGTATCCTCTATTAGTGCTATTGACATTGTTGCAACTTGTTATGCTTAATGCTTCCCACTTTGGGCCCGAGTGTCATGATCTCAGATCTGAACATGTTATTGAATCACGATGATAATTATTGTTTCTTGATCATACCTGCAAGTTATTTACACATATCGTTGTCCGGAACCCGAGGCCCTGAAGTGACAGAAATTGGAACAACCGGAGGGGATGGCTGTGATGTGAGGATCACATGTGTTCACATAGTGTTAATTCTTTGCTCCGGTGTTCTATTAAAAGGAACACCTTAATTACCAGTAGTTCCCTTGAGGCCCCGCTGAAAAAGGGCTGGTAGGACAAAAGATGTTGTGCAAGTTCTCATTGCGAGCACGTACGACTATTTACGGAACACATGCCTATGGTTACTTAGTTCTTGGATGCTTTATCTTATTTATATGCAATGCCCATGTCTTGATTATTATATGAACTATATTACCCATGCAACGCCCGTTCATCCATCCCTATGCCTACAGTATTTAATCCCGCTGTTTACTTCAAACACTACTGCTGCTGTTTTCATCTCACTGCTGCTATTATTTCAGTACTGCTGCTACTATAAAACTGTTATTACTGATAAACCACTGCGAACAAAAGTACTTTCAGGTGCAGGTGAATTGACAACTCACTTATTACGGCTCACAAATATTCTTTGGCTCCCCTTGTGTCGAATCAATAATTTTGGGTTTTACTTCCCTCGAAGACTGTTGCGATCCCCTATACTTGTGGGTCATCAGTTGCCTTGTAGCATGAGTTATCGGAACAACTTGAGGTGGTGATCTTTAAAGCACGAGGTGCTAAAATGATTTGTTTGATTAAAAAGATGATGATATCAGTAGTTGAGTAGCTTTCTCATCTGTTTACAAAATACTCCATGGGACGTCTACTCTAGTAGTTGAGTAACTAAGTCTTGTTGAGTACCTCCCGTACTCAGGTTTGCTTAATTTTGGTTCAGGTGAAGTTTCTCACATCGGTGGTGATTCAACGTGGACATCGACGAGTAGTTTGGGGTTCCCAGGTAGCAGTCTGGAATCTATGGGCTGGGACATCGCCTTATATTGCGGCCTCCTAGGACTTTTTGGTTCTCGTTGAATAGCAACATAATTTGCCTTCCGTTGTCTGATGTAATGTTGGGTCGGGTGACCTCTATTTGTATAGCTATGCTCTAGTAATACCTGTTGATTACAACTTCATGTCTAGAGTGCTTCTTTGATCGGTTGTTGGTTTCGAGCTCATTGTTATACAGTTTTGACTATGCCTGCGTTGTTGTCGCAGTCGAGGGGTTGTGGAGCCGATGATCTATTTCCGAGCACGCTTGCCGATGTGATTCGGCCTAGGGCTTGGTAACCCTAGTAACCCTCGATTGTTGTTGCACTTCCTGGACACATAGCAGCCGTGTATAGCTTTGGTCCCGTTCATTTAATTTCGAATGATACGTGGACACTTTGATATGCATAGTTGGTTATGACTAGCATGAACACAAGGAGTAGTAGTACCGTGGTGATCCGGCTTGCGTGCCGATGAATCCGGTCTGCCTGCTGTTGTTTGTTGCGGCCGGGGCTGGTAACCCTGAAGCCCTTGTGGGTCCATGACTAGGAGCGCATACCAGTATGTATACCTTTGGGTCCGGGGTAGTGACAAGATAACATGTGTGGTGAACAAATTACATCTGGGCAATTAACAGAAATGAAGACTGCACCGTAGTGCATATGCAAGACATAAAGATTACTATGTGATTCATGCGGGCATTACAACAAAATACATAGACCGTCATCCAACTGCATCTATGTCTAATAATCCACCCTCCGAATATCATCCGAACAAACGTTGGGTATTAAGTTTACAGCAACATATTATCGCCGCAAGCAAAGTGTGTAATGTAAACAATGTAAACTAGGTAAACACCGTTGTTTCCTCCCTAATGGCAACAACACATCCTCCATCTGTCACGTATCTGTCACTCGAGCATAGATTCAAAGGAGGCATGAACCCACTATCGAGCATAAATATTCCCTCTTGGAGTTACTTGAATCTACTTGGCCAGAGCATCTACTAATAACGAAGAGCATGCAAGATCATAAATAACATAAGCATGAAGATAACATCATAGATTGATAATCAGAATACATAGCATTCAACATTCATCAGATCCCAACAAACACAACATGTAGCATTACATAAATATAATCCTTATCATGTTAGGTAGCTTATAAGATCTAAACATGAGGTACAAAGTGGAAAGAACAACCATCTAGCTACTACTATGGACCCGTAGTCCAGGGATGAACTATCCACGCATCACTTCGGAGGAGGGCATGGTGGTCTAGAACCCTCCGGTGATGAATTCCCCTCCCGGTAGGGTACCGGGGAGAGCTCTAGAACCCTCCCAATCTCGGGATGACGATGACGGCGGCCTCGAGTGTTTCTCGGGAAAAAGTGGGATCTTTTTAGGGTTTACATCTCGGGGGGTATATAAATAGGCGAAAGGGCAAAGGCGATGGAGGCTGGGGGGCCCCACACCATCCCATGGCGCGGCCAGGGGCCCCGCCCTATGGTGTGGGCCCCCTGAGGCCCCCCTCCGGGTCTCTTCTGGACTTCGTGGAACCTTCGGGAATTCTAAGACTTCCTGGCTTCGGATTTTCCAATTCCGAGAATATTTCCAGAACAACTTTTCTGAAACTAAAAACAACAGAAAACATGGAACTTGCTCTGTGGCATCTTGTCAATAGGTTAGTCCGGAAAATCGATAAAATGACATAAAGTGTATAGAAAACATGTGGGAAACAATAACAAAACAACATAGAACATCGGAAATTAAGTATACGTTTATGACGTATTAGTACCTAAAAATGATTTTTTTCCAAAAATCATGAGCAAACTACGAGGCACTTGTAGTTCAAATTTGACCCGTTTCCAACTGAATCGGCATAAACTTGTGTTTTTCAAAAGAGGTGGATGGAAACCTTTTAGTATGAAACAAATTGACTATTTGTGCATATAACATGGTCTTGTATATTCAAAACATGCAGCTCCCAAGTTTTGCAACATATTTGTGGTAGGTCCGTCACAAAAAACCCATTTTTGACACTCGGAAAATGGAAAATTATTCAACAAAAAGGAAAACTTCTTTCGTCAACATTTTCCATGCTTGTAAGATGAATGTTTGTGTGGAATATGGGCACATTTAAACAAACTATGCCATGGATTTGGCCATAACACCTGTCATTTGGCCCGAAACCCTAGAATATTCGAAGGAGATATGTCATTTTTGTGAACACATTTCAACACAACCCTCATATTCCAAGTTTATTATTTTTGGTGGAGACTAGGACATATATAATGACACCACACGAAGGTCTTGCATAATTTTGGGGTTTTTTTTATTTTTCTGGAATTTTCTAGGCCGGTTTGAGTGAAAAGTCAACACGAAGGGCATGACCGTTCGTAGCTAGGGGTTGAATATTTAGAAACTCTTGATGTATATCTGATGAAATAGGTAGTTGTGTACCTAAAAATAAGTTTTGCCAAAAATCATGGCACCTGTAGTTCAAATTTGACCCGTTTCGAACTGAATCGGCAGAAAGTTGTGTTTTTTAAAAGAGGTGGATGGAAACCTTCTCTTAGGAAACAAGTTGGTTGTTTGTGCATATAACATGGTCAACTATATTTTAAAAAATACAGCTCCCAAGTTTTGCAACATATTTGTGGTAGGTCCTTCACAAAAACCCCATTTTTGACACGCGAAAAATGGAAAATGTTTTTTTATTCAATAAAAAGGAAAACTTCCTCCGTCAACATTGTCCGTGATTCCAAGATGCATGGCTTCTACTGTGTCCACTCTAATCTACTTGGATGCGGAGGCGCTCTCCGCCTCAAACTACCCATGCCCGCCAGGCTACAGTGTCCCCGCCGGCTGGAGGCTGAGCGCCGGAGGCGTGCCGATCCATCCTGTCCCTCAAGGTGTAGTGCGCCGGGCGGCCATCAAGAACCACTACTTCCACGAGCTCACACCGGATCAGCGGAGGGATCCCCGTTGGGATCACAACTACCTCCCTACTTGGGAAGCCTTCTTCATTAACCGGTGTGAGAGGGCGCTCGCCATGTACGAGGAGAACAACCCGCCTCCTTGGAACTTCTATGAGGCCGGTCGTCAGCTGTGGTGGGGCGGAGAGACTCTTCACAACGTCATGGACTACATCAGGGCCGGTGATAACCCCTACCTGCCTACCCGCACTTCCAGTCCAGGCGTCCTCACCCATCGAGGTTCCAGCCCCAAGCGTCGTCCGAAGATGATGACAACGACGGTGATGACTACGACGACTACGAGGACGAGTATTATAGGCCTAGGCAGGAGTATGACTAAGCCGGAGATCCACTTTTGTGTCATTCAGTACTGCACCCCACCATTACCCCTAGTCTGGTTAAGTAATAATGTTTGTGTGGAATATGTCACATTTCAAGTTTAATACATTATTACACATCACCGTGGAGAATTCCAAGTTTAATATATTATTACACATCACCAACATCCCTATCTATTGATTCTGTTTTCTTCTACGTCGTAGCCATGGAGAGTCTTCATCACTTAGCATGATGCTTGGGTTAGTTCTTACTATGTAGGGAGGAATTTCATGAAACTTATTATAATCAACTGACAAGTCTGTCTTCTCATCTACTCCCACGATGATTCTTTTCCCTAAAAGAACAATGTGGCACTTTGGCTCATCGGACAATGTATTCTTTTGCTGATATCTTTTTCTCGGTTTGGTAGACATGTACTTCACATAGAAAACCTGAGCCGCATTGTTGGCTAGGACAAATGGTTCGTCCATGTATGGAAGATTGTTCAGATGCACTGTTTTCATGGCGTACTTTTGGTCTACATCTACCCCACCTCCTGTCAGCTTGACCCATTTGCACCAAAACAAAGGGACCTTAAAAGTAGGTCTATAGTCAAGTTCCCATATCTCCTCTATGTACCCATAATATGTGTCCTTCTGCCCATTGTTGTTTGTTGCATCAAAGCGGACACCATTGTTTTGGTTGGTGCTCTTTTTATCTTGGGCAATGGTGTAAAATGTATTCCCATTTATCTCATACCCTTCAAAAGTACATATAGTCGAAGATGGTGACCTAGCCAAAAAAGTACAGCTTATCTCCAACAGTGGTGTTATTCATGAGATGTGTCTGCAACCAACTGGAGAAAGTCGCCTCGTGTTTCCCTTCAATCCAGGAGTCGGCCTTTCCTGGGTTTTCGGAACGTAGAATATTCTTGTGTTTCTCGATATACGGAGCCACCACGGTGGAATTGTGCAGAACTTTGCTTGAGTGAAAGAATGCCCGTCCCTACATGCCATTGCTTTTCTTCCTAATTTGCCTTTTCCAGTCAGCCTCCCCTCATACCGAGATTTAAGAACACAAATCGACTTAAGGTGAGGAAGAAAGTCAACAACTCAATGCCCTCTTTTGTTCCATAGCCCATGGAGATGTTTCCTTCTGGCCTAGCATGGTTACGAGCATATTTTTTTAAGTCACCCATGAACCTCTTGAAGGGGAACATATTGTACAGAAACACATGACCGAGAATTCTAATCTCTTTGACTAGGTGAACTAGGAGGTGCGTCATAATATTGAAGAAGGATGGCAGGAACAACAACTCGAAAGTGACCATACATTGGACCACATCAATCTGTAACCCTAATAGATTTTATTGATAGATTACCTTCTGTGAAATTGCATTGAGGAATGCACATATCTTCACAATGGTTAGTCGAACATTTTCTGGTAGAAACCCCCTTAATGCAACTAGAAGAAATTGTGTCATAAGCGCGTGGTAGTCATGAGACTTTAGGTTCTGGAAATTTTTCTCTTTCATATTTACTATTCCGTTTATATTCAACGAAAAGCCAAACAGGACCATGATACTGAAAAGGACTTCAAAACAGATTTCCTACTCTTCCTTGGTAAGAGCGTAGCTGGCAGGCCCTTGAAACTACCATGGATGCATGTCGTCTCGTCCTTTAAGACATTCCTGGTCCTCCCGTGCTTCCGGTGTATCTTTTGACTTCCCATATAAACCTAGAAAGCCTAGAATATTCACGAAAAGATTCTTCGTCAGGTGCATCATGTCGATTGCAGAGCGGACCTCATGGACTTCCCAATAGGGTAGCTCTCAAAATATAGATTTCTTCGTCCACATGTGTGCGCGCTTATCAGTGCCGTTCAGAACAGGTTGGCTGCCAGGACCCTTTGCAAAGATTACATTTAAATCCTCGACCATGACA
The DNA here is from genome assembly GCA_028641055.1 of Alopecurus myosuroides. NCBI lineage: Eukaryota > Viridiplantae > Streptophyta > Magnoliopsida > Poales > Poaceae > Alopecurus > Alopecurus myosuroides. Next base: position 86,399,503 of record CM054061.1, read on the forward strand.
AATACTTCAGCACCAGTACGGGAGGTAGGCTTTGTCCAGGTTTCTATCTTTCCATCGAAATGCTTGCCTTTTTTCCTTAAGGAATGCCTGGGCGGAAGAAAACGACGTTTGAATGGGTACACGTTCTTCCTATATTTATCGAGACATATAATTTCTATCTGATCCAAACAGTGCGTGCATGCATTATATCCCTTGTTCTTCTGGCCTGAAATGTTACTAAGAGCATGCCAATCATTGATGGTTACGAAAAGAAACGCTCGTAGGTCAAATGGCTCCTGTTTGTGCTCATCCCACACAGTTGCGTCATCGGCTAATGACCTTAGGTACAGATCAATGTCGTCGCCAAGTTGCTTCGGGCCTTGGATGAGTACTGTCATCATAATGAACGTCCGCTACATGCACAACTAAGGATAAAGGTTGTAGATACATAGAGTCACGAGCTAGGTGTTGTAACCGCAGCTCTACTCCCCAAAATGATTCAAGCCATCTGTTCTTAGCCCAAACCATAAGTTCCATGTGTCACCTGCGAAGTCCTTGAACTCTCTCTCGATTTTATCCACTGCCGACCATCAGCGGGGTGCCTCTACTTGTCGTCTTTTTTACGGTCTTCCATGTGCCATCGCAACAACTTGCCATGCTCTTTGTTTCTGAACAGACCTTTCAACCGTGATATTATAGGAGCATACCACATCACCTTGGCAGGAACCCTCTTCTTAGGTTGCTAGCCCTCAACATCACCAGGGCCATATTTTCAGATCTTATACCGCAATGCATTGCATACTGGACATTTATCCATATTCTCGTACTTCTCACCGTGTTAGAGGATGCAGTCATTAGGGCACGCATGTATCTTCTGCACGTCTAATTGTAGAGGGCAGACAATCTTTTTTGCTTCGTACATGTTGGCGGGCAATTCGTTCTTTCTTGGAAGCATGTTCTTCCATAGTACCAACAACTTTCTAAATGACGAGTCAGTCACACCGGTGTTTGCCTTCCACTTCAGCAATTCCAGTGTGGTACCCAGCTTTTTCTGGCCATCTTCACAAGTTGAATACAACAATTTGTTGTGGTCCTCCAACATCTGATCGAACTGCAACCACTCCCTTTCAGTGTCGTAGCCTCGCCTTGCATCAGAAATGACCCGACCAAGATCATTAGCGGGCTCATCTTTTGCCTGTTCTACACCCCTTCTTCTTCATTGTATTCCATTGCAGTATCGGCGCATTCAGGGAACATAGATCGGTAGTTATCATCATCGTTCTCTTCTTCGTCGCCGTCTTCCATCATAATCCCTCTTTCACCAGCTTGGTCCAAACATTATAGTTGGACTTGAAAACGGGCCGAAGTAGGTGGCTCTGACTCTTGAGGAAGTGTGACGAGCTCATGCCGGATTAGCGGAGGGATCCCCACTGGGATATCGACTACCGCCCTACTTTGGAAGGCTTCTTCATTAATTGGCGTGAGAGGGCACTCGCCAGGTACGAGGAGAACAACCCGCCTCCTTCAAACTTCAATGAGGCTGGTCGTCAGCTTTGGTGGGTCAGAAAGACTCTTTAAAGCGTCATGGACTACATCAGGGCCAGTGATAACCCCCACCTGTGCTGCATGCACTTCTTGTCCAGGTATCCTCACCCATCGAGGTTCCAGCCCCATGCGTCGTCCGACGATAATGACGATGACGGCGGCGACTACGACGAGTACGAGGACGAGTATTATAGGCCTAGGCCTGAGTATAAATAAGCCGGAGATCCACTCTTGTGTCATTTAGTACTGCACCCCGCCATTACCCCTAGTCAGGTTAAGTAATAATGTTTGTGTGGAATATGGTCACATTTCAAGTTTAATACATTATTACACATCACCATGGATAATTCCAAGTTTAATACATTATTACACATCACCAACATCCCTATCTATTGATTCTGTTTTCTTCTGCGCCATAGCCATGGAGAGTCTTCATCATTTAACACGATGCTTGGGTCAGTTCTTACTGTGAAGGGCGGAATTTCATGAAACTTATTATAATCAACTGACATGTCTGTCTTCTCATTTACTCCCACGATGATTCTTTTCCCTAAAAAACAATATGGAGCTTTGGCTCATCGGATGATGTATTCTTTTGCTGATATCTTTTTCTCGGTTTGGTAGACATGTCCTTCACATAGAAAACCTGAGCCGCATTGTAGGCTAGGATGAATGGTCCGTCCATGTATGGAAGATTGTTCAGATCCACTGCTGGCATGCCTTACTTTTGGTCTACATCTACACCACCTCCTGTCAGTTTGACCCATTTGCACCGAATAAAAGGGACCTTAAAAGTAGGTCCATAGTCAAGTTCCCATATCTCCTCTATGTACCCACAATATGTGTCCTTCTGCCCATTGTTATCTGTTGGATCAAAGAGGACACCATTGTTTTGGTTGGTGCTCTTTTTATCTTGGGCGATGGTGTAAAATGTATTCCCATTTATCTCGTACCCTTCAAAAGTACATATAGTCGAAGATGGTGACCCAGCAAAAAATGTACAACTTACCTCCAAAAGTGGTGTTATTCATGAGATGTGTCTGCAACCAACTGCAGAAAGTCCCCTCATGTTTCCCTTTAATCCAGGAGTCAGCCTTCCCCGGGTTTTCGGAGCGTAGAATATTCTTGTGTTTCTCGATATACGGAGCCACCACGGTGGAATTGTGTAGAACTATGTAGTGTGCTTGAGTGAAAGAATGCTCGTCCCTATATACCGTTGCTTTTCTTCCTAGTGTGCCTTTTCCAGTCAGCGTCCCCTCATACCGAGATTTAGGAACACCAATCGGCTTAAGGTGAGGAAGAAAGTCAACACATATTTTTTTAAAGTCTCCCATGAACCTCTCGAAGGGGAACATATTGTGCAGAAACACATGACCGGGACTTCTAATCTCTTCGACTAGGTGAACTAGGAGGTGTGTCATAATATTGAAGAAGGATGGCAGGAACAACAACTAGAAAGAGATCAGACATTGGACCACATCAATCTGTAACCCTAATAGACTTTCTTGATCGATTACCTTCTGAGAAATTGCATTGAGGAATACACATATCTTCACAATGGCCAGTCAAACATTTTCCGGTAGAATTCCCCTCAATGCAACTGGAAGCAATTGCGTCATGAGCACGTGGCAGTCATGAGACTTTAGGTTCTGGAATTTTTCTCTTTCATATCTACTATTCCCTTTATATTCAACGAAAATCCAGACGGGACCATGATACTGAAAAGGACTTCAAAAAATATTTCCTTCTCTTCTTTGGTAAGAGCGTAGCTGGCAGGCCCTTGAAACTGCCATGGATGCATGTTGTCTCGTCCTTTATGACGTTCCTGGTCCTCCCGTGCTTCCAGTGTATCTTTTGACTTCCCATATAAGCCTAGAAATCCTATAATATTCACGCAAAGATTCTTCGTCAGGTGCATCACATCGATTGCTGAGCGGACCTCATGGACTTCCCAATAGGGTACCTCTCAAAATATAGATTTCTTCTTCCACATGGGTGCACGCTTATTAGCGCCGTTCAGAACAAGTTGGCTGCTAGGACCCTTTGCAAAGATTACATTTAAATCCTTAACCATACCAAATACTTCAGTACCAGTATGGGAGGCATGCTTCGTCCAGGTTTCTGCCTTGCCATCAAAACGCTTGCCTTTTTTCCTTAAGGAATGCCTGGGCGGAAGAAAATGACGGTTGAACGCGTACACGTTCTTTCTACATTTATCGAGACATATACTTTCCATCCGATTGAAATAGTGCGCACATGCATTGTATCCCTTGTTCGTCTGGCCTGAAATGCTACTAAGAGCAGGCCAATCATTGATGGTTACAAAAATCAACGCTCGTAGGTCAAATGGCTCATGTTTGTGCTCAGCCCACACAGGTAAGTCATCGGTTAATGGCCTTAGTTACACATCAATGTCGTTGCCAGGTTGCTTCGGGCCTTGGATGATTACTGGCATCATAATGAACTTCCGCTACATGCACAACCAAGGAGGAAGGTTGTAGATACATAGTCACGAGCCAGGTGTTGTGACTGCAGCTCTGCTCCCCAAAATGATTCATGCCATCTGTTCTTAGACCAAACCATAAGTTCCTTGTGTCACCTGCGAAGTCCTTAAATTCTCTCTCGGTTTTCTCCACTATCGATGATGCAAACGTTGGTAAACCCCAAGTGGAAGTCTATGAAGAGTGCAGCGGCAAGTTTTCCCTCAGAAAAAGAAACCAAGGTTGAATTGACCAGTAGGAGGAAGGAGTAACTTCAGAAGGTTGAAGCAGATGAGATGGCAGGGCGCACTACCGGTTCAGAAGCAACGTGGAACCTACACAACACAATCAAATCACTTTTCCCCAACGTAGCAGTGAGGTTGTCAATCTCACCGGTTTTGCTGAACACAAAGAGGTTAAACGTATGGTGTGGAAAACAGTAGGAAAACAGTATGAAAGCAGTGGGTGTTTTATCAGTATGAGGAAAATGGACCGGGGTCCACAGTTCACTAGTGGTGTCTCTCCGTGAAAGATAAATAACATGTGTGGTGAACAAATTACAACTGGGCAATTGACATAAATGAAGGCTGCACCGTAGTGCATATGCAAGACATAAACATTACTATGTGATTCATGTGGGCATTACAACAAAGTATATAGACCATCATCCAACTGCATCTATGTCTAATAATCCACCCTCTGAATATCATCTGAACAAACGTTGGGTATTAAGTTGCTAGCAACAGATTATCGCCGTAAGCAAAGTGTGTAATGTAAACAATGTAAACTAGGTAAACACCGTTGTTTTCTCCCTAATGGCAACAACACATCCTCCATCTGTCACGTTTCTGTCACTCGAGCACAGATGCAAAGGAGGCATGAACCCACTATCGAGCATAAATACTCCCTCTTGGAGTTACTAGAATCTAAATGGCCAGAGCATCTACTAATAACGGAGAGCATGCAAGATCATAAATAACATATGCATGAAGATAACATGATAGATTGATAATCAGAAGACATAGCATTCAGCATTCATCAGATCCCAGCAAACACAACATGTAGCATTAGATAAAGATGATCTTGATCATGTTAGGAAGCTCAGAAGATCTAAACATGAGGTACAAAGTGGAGAAAACAACCATCTAGCTACTGCTATGGGCTCGTAGTCCAGGGATGAACTACTCACGCATCACCTCGGAGGAGGGCATGGTGGTGTAGACCCCTCCGGTGATGAATTCCCCTCCTGGCAGGGTGCCGGGGAGAGCTCCAGAACCCTCCCGATCTCGGGATGATGATGACGGCGGCCTCATGTGTTTTTTGGGACGAAGTGGTATATCTTTAGGGTTTACGTCTTGGGGGGTATAAATAGGCGAAAGAACAAATTGTGTGGGCCCCCTGAGGCCCCCCTCCGGGTCTCTTCGGGACTCCGTGGAACCTTCGGTAATTGTAAGACTTACGGGATTTGAATTTTCCAATTCCGAGAATATTTCCAGAACAACTATTCTTAAACTAAAAACAGCAGAAAATAGGGAACTAGCTTTGTGGCATCTTGTCAATAGGTTAGTCCGGAAAATCGATAAAAAATGACATAAAGTGTATAGCAAACATGTGGGAAACAATAAGAAAACAACATGGAACATCAAAAATTAAGGATACGTTTATGACGTACCAGCCGACCATCAGCGGGGTGCCTCAACTTGTCGTCTTTCTTACGGTCTTCCAAGTGTCATCGCAACAACTTGGCATGCTCTCTGTTTCTGAACAAACGTTTCAACCATGGTATTATAGGATCATACCACATCACCTTGGCAGGAACCCTCTTCCTGGGTGGCTTGCCCTCAACATCACCAGGGTCATTGATACGTCTCCAACGTATCTATTATTTCTGATGTCCATGTTGATATTATGCCAATTGCTACATATCTTCTGTATGGTTTCCTACGTTTTCTTACGTTTTCCGGTACTAACCTATTAACAAGATGCCAAGTTCCAGTTCCCTGTTTTCTGCTGTTTTTTATTTCAGAAAAGTTGTTCTGGAAATATTCTTAGAATCGGACCCCACGAATCCCAAAGTTCCTATTTTCCCTGGAAGCATCCAGAAGTCCGAAGAGGAGTTGAAGACAGGCACCACGGGGGCCTCACCATAGCCAGGCGCGGGCCCCCCTTGGCCGTGCTTGGGGGTGGTGACGCTACCCTGGTGGCGCAACGACGTTGCCCTTTCGCCTATATAATCCCCCCGATGCAAAAACCCTAAAAAGAATCGGCGAAATTCCACGAAACCTTCCGCAACCGCCGTCATCGTCAACCCAAGTTTCGGGGGACATATCTCTGTTGTGGCACCCTGCCGGGACGGGAAGTGCCCCCGAAAGCCATCTCCATCGACTCCACCGCCATCTCCATCGCCGTTGCTGTCTCCTATGATGAGGAGGGAGTAGTTCCCCCCCGAGGTTGAGGGCTCTACCGGTAGCTATGTGGTTCATCTCTCTCTCCTATGGTGTGATCTATATGTGATCGTGAGCTTTGTAATCTAGTTGAATGAGTAGATGTTACTCTTCATCTATTGTGCTACTCAAGTGTTTTATTAATATGAACTTTGGAGTCACCTTGTCCCGCGGTGTGAAGGTGACAGTGTGCACATCGTGTGTGTCTCCTCTATGAATTGTGGTGTTTGTCTAGTACCTTCTAGGGCGCTCAAGTTGACAGTGTGGGGCTAACTAGACATGGGAATGCTTACTTTAAGGAATGCTTTTTGCAGCCTTACGCAATGATTAGTGTTTGTTATCCATCCGGAGAGGGTGAAGAGAAGATATTTAATTATTCAATTATGTGATCATTGTTGAGAGTGTCCACTAGTGAAAGTAGGATCCCTAGGCCTTGTTTCCAAGCATTGAAACACCATTTTCCGCATGTTCTGCTAAATGTTTGCTTGCTGCCATATTTATTTCAGATTGCTATCATTACTTATAACCATCCATATTAATCGGATTTCACTATCTCTTCGCCGAACTAGTGCACCTATATACCTAACAAGTATATTGGGTGTGTTGGAGACACAAGAGAATTCTTGTATCTTAATTGCAGGGTTGCTTGAGAGGGATATCTTTGACCTCTACCTCCCTGAGTTCGATAAACCTTGGGTGATCCACTTAAGGGAAACTTGCTGCTGTTCTACAAACCTCTGCACTTGGAGGCCCAACACTGTCTACAAGAATAGAAGCGTGCGTAGACATCAAGCTCTTTTCTGGTGTCATTGCCGGGGAGGTAAGGTAAAAGGTACTCACATCCTCGGGTATGAGTGCTCGAAGTTATTTCCTTTAGATTCTGCAATTAAATCATTTTATTTCTTGTTTTTATTTTCACTAGTTAGGCTTAATGGAAAACAACCACTACTAGGAAAATGGCTATAGGAGTGATGATACCCATGACGCACCAACAAAACGGCGCGTCACGCCTAATAGCCGTGGCGCACCACGGTTTGGTGCTTCACGCCTATGGGCATACCCGTGACGCACCAAACAAACCGTGCGTCACGGCTATATGTGGGTGTTCGGTGGATACCATAGCCGTGGGGAAAGATAGCCGTGACGCACCGTTTGTTTGGTGCGTCACGGGTATTGCAATAGCCGTGACGCACCAAACATACGGTGCGTCACGGCTATGCTATCCACCAAAATGTTCCCTCCACACCCCCCCCCCCCCCGGGACCGCCTTTCTAGTTTTGTCACGGAAGATTTCCATGTCTAAAAATCATCAAAAAATAAATTCCTTATAGATGCACGGAGAGTTTAATGTATACTTTTTTAACAAATTTTGAAATACATATTTCGACTTTCTGAGCAAAAGTTCTTTAAAAAAAGTAAAATGGGCATAACTTTTGCATACGATGTCGGAATTTAAAGTTCAATATACCAACGGAAACTAGAGAAAAAAAGGAATCCAACCTCACTTGCCTTCGGCCTGTGAGCCTTTTTTAGATTCTCCAAATTCCGAAAGGAAAAAAAGTTATAGCCGTTTGAAGATTTTTGACTAGAAATTAAAAAAAATAAAAAAATAAAAAAAGATAGGCGTGACGCACCACATGTATGGTGCGTCACGGCTAAGTAAGATAGGCGTGACGCACCACATGTATGGTGCGTCACGGCTAAGTCTGGGCAGAAATTTTCAAATTTCGAATCCGGGAGGGCCACCCACCTATATATACTCCCCTTCCTCCTACTTCCTCCACTCTTCTCCATTCCTTTCTCCTTCCTCCACTCTCCATTCTCTCTTCTTTCTCTCTTCCCTTTCCTCCTCCTACCACCACCACCATCACCACCACCACCACCACCACCACCACCTCACGTCTACTCCGGCGACTACTCCGGCGGCGACCTCTACTCCGGCGACCACCTCCTCTACGGCGACCACCTCGACTCCGGCGGCCACCTCCTCTCCGGCGGCCATCTCCTCTCCGGCGGCCATCTCCTCTCCGGCGACCTCCTCCACTACCACGGCCACCTCCTCTCCGGCGACCACCCTCCACTCCGGCGACCACCCTCCACTCCGGCGACCACCCTCCACCCACCATCCTCTCCGGCGACCACCCTCCACCCACCATCCACTCCGGCGACCACTCTGTTTTCGTTTTTCAAAATTTCAAAATTTTGGGCGGCCAGATCTGGATCTGTCCCGCTTTTTTTTTTAATTTCGAAATCAATAGCCGTGACGCACCAAAAACAGGTGCGCCACGGGTAACGAAAGATAGCCGTGACGCACCAAAAACAGGTGCGCCACGGGTAACGAAAGATAGCCGTGACGCACCAAAAACAGGTGCGTCACGGCTATTTTCAATAGGCGCGGCGTGATAGCCGTAACGCACCATGGTGCGTCACGGATAAGCCAAATGGTGCGTCCCGGGTAAGCTTTTCCCTAGTAGTGAACAAAAATATGAGAGAGCTTTATAATATTTATCTTGAGTTAGGACATGAAGTGTTTGAAGAGAAAATTAAAAAATCTATGGAGCTTTATTTGCATGCTAGTAGCAATGTTATTAGTATGAATTATTTGAACACCATTACTGCTAATGCTATGGAAAAGTCTAAGCTTGGGGAAGCTAGTTTTCATGAATATGATATTTTTAGTCCCCCAAGTTTTGAGGAGGAAATTTTATTTCATGATACTTTGACTCCAATATATGATGATTATAATGATTGTGGTATTCTAGTACCACCTATTATTGAGGATAAATTTTATTGTGATTACGATATGCCTCTGATATGTGATGATTACAATGATAAATATGATATTTTCGGTCCACATACTATTGAGGAGAAATATAATTATGATTGCAAAATTCCTCCTATATTTGATGATTATGGTGATGAGAATAATAATGATAGCTATTTTGTTGAATTTTCTCCCACTACTATTAATAAGAATGACTATGCTTATGTGGAGAGTCATAATTCTTTTATGCATGTGGCTCATGATAAGAATGCTTCGTGTGATAGTTATATTGCTAATTTTATTCATTATGCTACTGAAAGTTATTATGAGAGAGGGAAACATAATTTTATGCATCTCAACAATATCAAGTTTCCCCTCTTTATGTTGTAATTTTTGAAGTTGCACCTATTTTATCTTCCTATGCTAGCCACTTTGTGCTTTATTGAATTGTTCTTATACAAGATTTTTTTTCATAGGAAGTGGGTTAGACTTAAATTTATTTTACATTTTCTTCTTTGTGCTCCCTTTTGCTTCAATTAATATTTCTCATGTGAGCATCTTCTCGAATTATCATGCCTAGCTGAAAAGGCTTTAAAGAAAAGCGCTTCCAGGAGACAACCCATTTTATTTCTTTATTTTCAACCCGTTTTCCGTCGTTTCTTTCTGTGTGCTTTGCACCTGGGTGTTTTCTATTTCCTTAGAAAACCCGATGTATATTTTCTTTTGTGTCTTTGTTGAGCCAAGTAAATCCTCTAGTGGAAAGTTGAGACCATATTTCGGATTTCTGCGCAGGAAACAGATTTCTGTTGTCCACTGTTAAAATCGTATAAAATCACAGAAAATTCAAAATGACCTGAGTTTTTTTGTGCGTCATCCTGGGATACATACGCAACTTTTCTTAGTTTACCACTTTTTTTATATTAGTAACAGAGGATTTTCGAAAAAATCATCTTTACCTGCTGTTCTGTTTTGACAGATTTCTGACAATAATTGCATTTGCATCTTAATCTCTTTATTTTGGTGTTCTTTTGAGAAAAGAGTTTTTAAAAGATGTTGTGCCAGTAGCTAATATTTTTATGAGTGTTAGGATTGTGTTGAAACTGTACCATGTGAATTTATTATTTCGATTGCACTAACGTCGCTAATGAAGATTGTGAGAAGTTTGGTGTGAAGGAAGTTTTCAAGGGTCAAGAGAAGAGGATGATATGACGTGATCAAGAAGAGTGAAGAGCCTAAGGTGGGGGATGTCCCGGAGGTACACCCCAGCAAATTCCAAGAAGGCTCAAACGTCTAAGCTTGGGCATCCCCTTCTTCATCGACAAATTATCAGGTCACTTCTAGTGAAACTATATTTTTATTCGGTCACATCTTATGTGCTTTACTTGGAGCGTCTTTTATTTTTTCTTTCAGTTTGTTTAGTTTTCTTTTCTGTAGTTTATGATTGGATCTTATCATACTTGTGTGGGAGAGAGAGACACGCTCCATTTTTATTGCTTAGAACACTCTAGTTTTCATTCTTATTATTCTGTGAGTGTTCACTTTTTGCTAGTACCGCGTTTAGCCTTTGTTTTCATGCATCTCTTATTCAGAGCTGTTAGTTTTAGTAGTGTTATGTGATCACTCTCATGTTTTCTTGCTGTAGCGTGTAGAGTATTTTTGTTAAAACATATCTTGTATGGTGCTTGTTGGGAAAAGAAACTGTTGTTTGAAGTAGAATTTTTAATGGTGCAAGTAGAAGCTTGTATAGACTGTGGCTAGAACTTTTTCATATCATGCTAGATGTTATTTCAGTTTTAAAGCCTTCTGGATATTAAGTAGAATGATTAGCCTCAAATAGCTGAGAGTGTTTAATGTGCCATTGAAAGAATCATGAGTTGTTCTTGCCATATTGAAGCATAAATTTGTGGTATTCTCTTTTGAATGTTTTATTTGGTTGACTTGGCGCATGCTCACACCATGTTTATGACTATGAACCAGTCACTAATAGCCTCTATGATCATTTAGTTTTTGAACTTGTGGTACCACCTTATGCTTTGATTAATGATTTTTATGTCGCTATGCATGATTATGGCTCTTATGCTCTCTTGATTTGTCGCTCCCAGTGTTTTGCTAGCCTCCACCTGTACTGAGTATGGAATTCTACTCGTGCATCCAACTCCCTAAAACCAAGTTTTCCCATTGTGTCCACCATACCTACCTACATGTGGTATTTAACTGCCACTCCAAGTAAATTGCTCATGTGTTACCTTTAAAACATTCAAAATTACTCCTGCTTTATGTTCCTGTTTTTGCTCATGAGGACGTAAATACAGAATCTTTATCTCACTTGTTGATTGGATTTCACACCCTGGACTAGTGGCTTCATCCTCTTATCCAATTGATAGAAGAGCTGGCAGCGGGGTGCCCAGCCCCAAATTAATACACACAAAATCTCTTCACTATTTTTGTCCCTGATTTATCAGTCAAAGCATAATTGTGTAAACAAAAGAGAAAGAGGTATGACCTTCTACACCATTTGCGTCCTTCATATGGGAGCCGCTCTTGTGAAATCAAGTTTGCTTGTGACATACTGTACTTTCTGTTTACCATTCGTTAACACTAGCATACACCTCCCAAAATATAGACACTCCTCCACGAAATGTGATTGTTGGCAGGCACCCGAGGATTCGGTTAGCCATGGTTTGTGTAAGATGGATGGGAGGAGTGTCAAACTTTTAATACCTCTGTTTAATAAAATAAAAGCTCTAGCACATGAGTGATCCCTGCTTCCCTCTGGGAAGGGCCTATCTTTTACTTTTATGTTTAGTCTCCATCTTCTAACTTTATGCACAGTTGAGAGAGCATTTTGCCATTCTGAGTTTTATGTGCATTTGTCCCATAAACATTATTAATTGATTCATGATGTGTTATTGCTTGTTCTCTAATTATTTTTTCTATTCTTCCTCATGAACTTTGAAGGTGTCCTGACATTTATGTTCTGCCCCACTCTTAAGGACTAGCGAAATACCACTTTTCCACGCTTTCTCTATACTTGAAACAAACATATATCTTTCTTTGCATTGTTATTCATGATCTTTTATTTGAGTTACTTCTCATGATGCAAAGTGATTTCTATGCTTTATTATTAAAGTTCTATTTATCATGTTTGCGTTTAAGTTCTAGGATCTCCGTTTACATATGCTTTTACATTACATTTTGATGATCAAGTTTATGTTAGTAGCATGTCACCTTAGAAATTATTTTGTTTTATCCTTTACCTACTCGAGGACGAGTAGGAACTAAGCTTGGGGATGCTTGATACGTCTCCAACGTATCTATAATTTCTAATGTTCCATGTTGATATTATGCCAATTGCTACATGTTTTCCGTATGTTTTCCTACGATTTCTTACGTTTTCCGGGACTAACCTATTAACAAGATGCCAAGTGCCAGTTCCATGTTTTCTGCTATTTTTTATTTCACAAAAATTGTTCTGGAAATATTCTCGAAATTGGACCCCATGAATCCTGAAGTTCCTATTTTCCCCGGAAGCATCCAGAAGTCCGAAGAGGAGTCGAAGACGGGCACCAAGGGGCCCTCACCATAGCTAGGCGAGGCCCCCCCTTGGGCACGCCTGGGGGTGGTGAGGACACCCTGGTGGCCCACCGACGTTGCCCTTTCGCCAATATAACCCCCCGATGCAAAAACCCTAAAAAGAATCGGAGAAATTCCACGAAACCTTCCGCAGCCGCCGTCATCGCCAACCCAAGTTTGGGGGGGCAGATCTCTATTCTAGCACCCTGCCGGGACGGGGAAGTGCCCCCGGAAGCCATCTTCATCGCCGTTGCTGTCTCCTATGATGAGGTGGGAGTAGTTCTCCCCCGAGACTGAGGGCTTTACCGGTAGCTATGTGGTTCATCTCTCTCTCCCATGGTGTGATATATATGTGATCGTGAGCTTTGTAATCTAGTTGAATAAGTAGATGTTACTCTTCATCTATTGTGGTACTCAAGTGTTTTATTAATATGAACTTTGGAGTCACCTTGTCCCGCGGTGTGAAGGTGACAGTGTGCACATCGTGTGTGTCTCCTCTATGAATTGTGGTGTTTGTCTAGTACCTTCTATGGCGCTCAAGTTGACAGTGTGGGGGCTAACTAGACATGGGAATGCTTACTTTAAGGAATACTTTTTGCAGCCCTACGCAATGATTAGTGTTTGTTATCCAACTGGAGAGGGTCAAGAGTAGCATACTTAAGAGAAGATATTTAGTTATTCAATTATGTGATCATTGTTGAGAGTGTCCACTAGTTAAAATAGGATCCCTAGGCCTTGTTTCCAAGCATTGAAACACCATTTTCCGCCTGTTCTGCTACATGTTTGCTTGCTGCCATATTTATTTCAGATTGCTATTATTACTTATAACCATCCATATTACTCACATTTCACTATCTCTTCGCCGAACTCGTGCACCTATATACCTGACAAGTATATTGGGTGTGTTGGGGACACCAGAGAATCTTGTATCTTGATTGCAGGGTTACTTGAGAGGGATATCTTTGACCTCTACCTCCCTGAGTTCGATAAACCTTGGGTGATCCACTTAAGGGAAACTTGCTGCTGTTCTACAAACCTCTGCACTTGGAGGCCCAACACTGTCTACAAGAATAGAAGCGTGCGTAGACATCAGTCATCTTTTCTGATCTTATACGCAATGCATTGCATACCGGGCATTTATCCATATTCTCGTACTTCTCACCACGGTAGAGGATGGAGTCATTAGGGAATGCATGTATCTTCTGCACATATAATCCTAGAGGGAAGACAAGCTTCTTTGCTTCGTACATGCTGGCGGGCAATTCGTTCTTTCTTGGAAGCATGTTCTTCAGTACTACCAGCAACTTTCCAAATGACGAGTCATCACACCGGTCTCTGCCTTCCACTTCAGCAATTCTAGTGTGGTACCCAGCTTCTTCTCGCCATCTTCACAAGTTGGATACAACAATTTGAGGAAACTCCTCTTTGGTGTCGTAGCCTCGCCTTGCATCAGAAATGACCCGACCAAGATCATCAGCGGGCTCATCTGGTGCCCGTTCTGCACCCCCTTCTTCTTCATTGTCTTCCATTGTGTTATCGGCGTATTCAGAGAACATAAATCGGTAGTTATCATCATCGTTCTCGTCTTCATCTCCGCCTTCCATCATAACCCCTCTTTATTCGTGCTTGGTCCAAACATTATAGCCAGACATGAAACCGGACAGAAGTAGGTGGCTCTGAATGACTCTTGAGGAAGTGTGATCCTTCTCATTCCGACATTCAACACATGGACAATTCGTAAAGCCATCCCGCCGCTTGTTTTCTTAGGCCGCAAGGCGAAAAGAACGCACGCCTTATCTGTAAGAGGCATCGTGTCGGTCACCGTACGTCCATGGATGGCTCATCTACATTATAGAACAATATATCAAACGCAACCACGATGCTAAAATTAGTATCAAACGTTCTAAACGAGAAAATAGTTGCTAACCTTTTAGGACACTTAGAAATAAAGAGGAGGAAGCTTAAGTGTGGGTCGGGCACCTCATATCATATTTTTCTTGTGTGAAAAGAAGTAGTATCGCTCTAACATGCATTTCACCGAACACTTATAGTGCATATGAAGAAAAAAACTAGCACAAACCACACCACCTCCCACCAGAAAAAAACAAGAGAGAGGGGGAGGGGCTGCCATATAAATAGGCATGGACCAAAAGTCCCGGTTTGAGATACAAACCGAGACTAAAGGGGAGGGAACAGGCTGCAGCGGGCCTCATACCCCTTTAGTCCCGGTTTGTATCTCAAACCGGGACTAAATGTGCCTAACGGGTCGGGACTAAAGGATGTCGTGGGCTGCGGCGATTTCGGGTGACGTGTCCGGACCTTTAGTCCCGGCCCGGGCCACGGACGGGACTAAAGACCCAGACGAAAGGTCCCTTTTCCATTAGTGAAGGGTTGACGGTCCGTTTTGGGGTCTCCATTATATGGCATCTGCCACGGCAGTTTGTCCGTGGTTGGTGCCAACCCATCTTCCACGAAATGTCCTGTCAGTGGTAGGAGAATCAACCATGCGGCTTACGCCACGGTCCCGCTTCGTGGAGTAAAGTTTTCAACCACGAAAATATAACTTTCTACCACGAATTTTAACTGTAGTAGAAACCAACTATTCTTCTAGTGCTTTATTAAAATGTGTGTGATTCACCCCACCATACCCAACCCGCCGATAGCGACGGTCGTGTGCATTGGAAAAAATTGACCGTGTGCGATTGCGTGATCTGTACTAGTGGAAACACGTTGTTACTAAATTGAAACCGAATATATTTTTATATCAATTTTTTAGTTTTACTAGAAGCGAATTTCCTATATGCGAAAAGAATGTCTAGGTGGGTTAGAAACACAATATACCAATACATTGGTTACGAATAATGTTAGATCGAAGAAAATTTGAGGACAATAGAACCGAATTAGACTAGCATTGGAAACCATATTTACCATGGGAAGACTTCTCTATTTGAAGGTAATAATTTTAGTTTCATAGGAATCATATTCTATATGGATCCAAACAAATTTTCTTGCTCCAGAAAAAAAGTGAAAACCATATTTGTCTTCGATGAAAAATAGTGTCACTGGAAGCAAATTTTCCAATTGAGGGAAAATATTCTTATGTGTTGGAAGCTGGACACAGACTGTTCCAAATCAATATAATCTTGAGCTATAATAGAAGAAAATTTCATTAGTGTCGCAAACGAAATTCTTTATATAATATTCTCAAGACCGGACATAATATATACTCAAGAACAAAGAATAATCAAAAGAAATTATCTCATAAATGATTTTTGGGACTAGTATCTTTTGGGATGTGATACGTCTCAAATGTATCTATAATTTATGATGTTCCATGTTGTTTTCATGCCATTTGCTTCATGTTTCCTACACATTCTATGTCATTTTTATGGATTCCCTGGGACTAACCTATTAACAAGATGGCACAGAGCCAGTTCCTATTTTCTGCTGTTTTTGGTTTTAGAAAAGTTGTTCTGAAAATATTCTCGGAATTGGACGAAACAAAATCCCAGAGCCTTAGAAATTTGTCAGGTACATAGAGTCCGGAGGGGACCCGGAGGGGGGCCCTAGAGCCACCACACCATAGGGTGGTGCAACCCCCCTTGGTCACGCCACCAGGTGGTGTCGCCCCCTGGCTGCCCACTGACGTTGCCCTTTCGCCTATTTAAGCTCCTCCTCGGGTTAACCCTAAATACCTGAGCCTCCATCCACGAAAAGTTCCGTAGCCGCAGTCATCGTTAACCCTTGTTCGGGAGGGTTCTGAAGCTCTCCCTGACACCCTGCCGGGAGGGGAAATCATCACCTAAGGGCTCTACATCACCATGCCTACCTCCGGAGTGATGCGTGATGTGACGCCCCTGGATCAGGTAGTATGAAGATTTGGGCGTTCCCGCCGAAATTGCCATAATATCGACCCTAGGTTATCATTTCTGATACCATTACAATAGTTCACAAATAATCCACAAAACAACAGAAGAGATATGTACAAAACGACTCCAACGAGTCAAGAATACAACTGATACAATACAAAGATCCAAATAACAACGGAAAACGAAATAGTATCCGACTACGGGCAAGATACAAATTCGACTAAGAGTCCTGAAGATAACCGATGGCGTCCAATCCCTGCCCAGGCCAAGCCGGAGGGATTTGCAAGCTAACGTCATCACACTTCAAACCTGATGAATGCATTGTGAATACAACCCTGAATGTACCAACAAGTGGAAAGCAATACTCACAAGATACCACTACAACCAGACATCACAAGATACAAATACTTTGGGTACAAAGGAGGAAGTTGTTGTAATGAAGCGACAACAGGCATCACTAAGAAATCTACAGAGACACGCTACAACTCTCGTCTATTAGAAAGGGATGAGAGAGCAGGACGAAACCAACTACAACAACTCATCAGAAACAATACCCGTTCAGGGTTAACCCCCCTCACAAAGTGCCAGGAAGTACCCGAGGAAATCTCACACGACTTACTAATATGACATTTATAATATAGTGAAGGTATATCTGTCTTACTATTCAAGTTATCATCATTAGATGTAAGTTTTCTGAGTACTTGTTTGCCAGCACTTTCACCAAGTTGCCACATATCCACGGACAACACGGCTTCTCGAGAATATTTATCCCTGCAGGGTGCGCTACAGTACCCGTACACGTTCGATCAATCCATAACCACAAAGGCAGGATATCTCAACTCGACCTTTCCTATCACCACTGCACATCAAAGGCACCACGGGAAATTTGGGTGCACAATTATTCCACCCCAAAACAGGACCTTCATAACACTCTAAGAACGTGCCTCCATAACCGCAACGACTACATCAGGTCACCGTAGCACCATGGGCTCGTACCTGCAAGTTATCGTGCCAAATGGAAAGCCCGAACTAAGTGTGGCCCCTGGATGAACAACATCTCTAGTACTAAATCAAGGGGAGTGCCCATACTCACCACCCACACGCGGTTAGCGCGCTCATCATGGATCAGAGGACAAGACCCTTTTCCTAAGCTCGACACTAGCAGGCTCTAAAACCACGCCGGGCCTCCTACCGGTGCCTTATCATCAAATTATTATTACCCCAATCATTAACATGATGTTAATTAATTTGAAACCCAACCAGCATACTAAACAGGTCACAGGACAAAGAACAACAAGACGCGAGCGCAAACAACACCAAGCATGCAACTATGACACGAGGGCCAACAAGTAAACACGCAACAATTAATAGGAAGTGGAGGAAAGGCTATATCATGGCGGCAAGGTAAACATAAGATAGAATCGAGACACAAGTATCGAATCATAAGGCTAGAATAAAGGGAACGGAAAAATATCGGTAACAAGTGAGGAACGGCAGCCATAGGTAGCAAGTGAGTAAAGCTTGCCTGGACCCCAACTGTAGAGGAAGAAGAATGTGGATATATACCGATTAGGGGTATATCCGGCATTGGTATAAAGAGCCGGATTATCAGGATGGCCTGTTGGTAATGGATTACAGCCCATTAGGCGGCCCAATAAGATGATGCGCAGGAAGCCGGATACTAGAAGAACCCGGACCACGGCCCGAAGTGGTGCGGCTTGGAGGAGAAGAAGTATTCCTTACTTTCCAAGTTAGATACTTTCCGTAGTCTTCTAGGTTTCCTTTCTGTAAGACCTAACCCGGCTATTTATATAAAGCCGGACGGGAGAGACGACCGACAGACAACTAGCTAGAAGCCAACTCGTCGAGAAGTTGATCCTCGCCAAGTTAGCGAAACCCTAATCACATTGTACTTTGTATACTTCAGGCTTCATCCCTGATTTAGTGAGATTTCAGGAGTAGGAACGTCGCCTAGTTGCACCGTACCGAACCTGGGTAAACCAGGTATTCTCGATTGTCGTACTACCACGTCCCCCCACATCTCTACCCGTAGGCTCATGGCACCCCCGTCTATGATCCTTACTACGATGTCTCGACAGTTGGCGCCCATTGTGGGGCCAGCGACGTCAGGCGTTATGTTTCGATCGGGGATACTCGACGGAATCTGCAGTACCATAACTGTCGGAAGCCTAGAATTCGACGACGACCACAGGCGCTTCCTCGACAATGGATCGTACATGCCAGCACGGAATCACCTGGTAAGTGCCTGCGTTTTACCGATTGGATCTCCAAACATCTTTATCAGATTAACTGCAGAAGCAATGTGATTCTGTGGAGGAAGCAAATTTATCCCACCCGCCCTATACCCAGTTGAAGAGAACTATGATACCGAGTTCTGCTCAGATCGCCCATACCCCGCTGAAATTGCTGCCTCTTCGGAGATGCCCGCAATCAGATCTCACTTCAATGGCATGGTGCAGTCCGAGGTCGCTGAAAACACGAAAGTAAGTAATCCTGTGGAGGAAGCAGAAAACAACAATCCCACAGAACAAGTGGAAGATCCGATACCCGTCAGTGAAACGATAAACTCGGAAGCCGACTCCGTATTGGATGCTATAGAAGTAAGATTGGAGTCGGAACTCGGATCTGAGCACATAGATTCGGAAGACGAAGATGAAGACGCTTTCGAAAGAAAGGTGAAATCTATGCAGGGGAGCTTCCATGAAGTACTTATGGCAAAACCAACTAAAAACTCGGATGCCGAAGAAGATGAAGACCCCAAAACACCTCCACCAGATGAGGAAAGAGAGGATGGAGAAACCAGTCCCATCTATCCTGATGTCAAGGAGTTGACAGAAGAAGAACCTAGAAAAAATCCTCCCTCTTCCAAGAAGAAAAGGAAGACTGCCAAGAAACTTCAGTACAAACTCCAGAATAAAAACTTGGCACACACTGCTAACCAAAACCTGGAAGCAGGAGGAGGAAGCGGAGTCCCACCTGTGTTGAAGAAAAAGAAATAAATCCCTGACCCCCAAATGTCAGAACATGACGAGATCGATGTGATCAAAACCCCGGTCGGACCATACGAACCACCGGAAGTGCTGGAAGATGAAGGCTAGCAATTATGCGGCAGCAGCAACAACTATTTTGATCTCAAGAAAATCTCCTCAAAGCCGAAGCTACTGTAAAAGCAAAACAGGAGGAAATTGAAGAATTCGAAAGACAGAATATGTCCGGGATAAAACCCAGAAGATTACCCGGAATTGCAAGGCCGGATATTCTTCCAGTAAAAGAACGGTTGCAAAACCCTTCCTGGCAAAGACAGGTTAACGGCGTAAACGCTAAGGGCGAACGCATCTACAAAACCGCAGCAGAAAACTCGAAAGCCGCGTTCGCCATCCTTAATGACGATCTGTATTCGAAAGACAAAAAGCTTCAGGGAGTGTATGCTTTCCTAGGAAAAGCATTACACCAACAAAAGAGAGGACGGGCAAGATCAGGGAAGTTGCACGACGACTCGGCCCTATGAAAAACTGCCACTTGCGCCGCTGGAGCACCTGGACCTGGCGAACCTGGAGATTCAGGCAATTCTAAGGAAAAGAAGGGAGATCCTAAGAAGGACAAGAAAATCCCAGACAATAGGGATGAAGCGTCCATAACGGGAACCCATGTGTCGAAAGGTTGAAATAAACCCCGTGATCACAAGGATCGGGAGGAACAAAACTGGAAAGACGGAAAAATGATGCCGCCTCCGAGACGTCCAACTGAAAAAGCTGGAAGATATGAAAATCCTGACATGCATGATAGATCCCTTACTCCTCCTAGGAAAAAAGAAATGCCAAGGAGTAGAACTCCGCCTTATTCCAAAGGAAACGACAACGGACGAAATAGGGATAACCCCGAAAAAGCGCACTTGCGCAACAATGGGCCAGAAAGGAGCAGATCCCCTTCTGTCCATTCAGCCGGCAGATATTCCGCACATGTCGATAAGGCATAAAGAGATGATCTATACTTTGGACCTAAGTGCTTCACTGATAGGATCCGAAGAATAACCCTCCATTCTGGCTTTGCCAAAGTTGGTCTAACTTACCAAAAGTATACCGGAAGTACAAACCCAGATACATGGCTCTCAGATTACTATACTGCCGTTCAGATCAACAAAGGGACATACTTGGAAGTGGTAAAATTTCTCCCCCTAATGTTGTTGGATGGAGCCAGAGATTGGATCAACGGGCTTCCGTCTAGAACCGTGGATATTTGGGATGATATGGCTAGAGTATTCGCTCAGCATTTTAGGGGTACGTACAAACGCCCTAAGGGCATCAACCAGCTAAATCGTTGCGTCAAGTTTGAAGATGAGTTGTATGTCGACTTTATATCAAGATGGAAAACAATGAAAAATAGCTGCTCTGGAGTAAGTGATGTACAGGAAATGCATGCTTTCAGCAATGGCTTAAAACCCGGCCTTGTACCGTTCATGGTTGGTTCAAAGGAGCACAAAGATCTCGGATCTATGCTTACTACTGCTAATGAACACGTAGCGGCCGAAGATGATATCAGAGCGAGAGGTGGAAACATTGACGCTTTCGTTCAAGCCAAAAAAGATACCACGTTCTGAAAACAAAGCTACTCCAGAGGCACAGGCAAAGACCAAAGAACTAAACGCAACCTTTGGAAAGGATAATGGCAGCAAATGGAAAGGAAGAAGCACAGAACCAATCTCCTACCCTATGGAAGAGTGGGAAAAGATAAAGTCGGAAAACTGTGTCCACCATTCGCAATTTGGGAAGCCTGCCCATACAAATGCGCAGTGCCGCCTCAACAAACATATGAAGGGCACTGCAGGATCCGGGAATAAGGGAAAGAATTCCAAGATGAAGTTCCACAAGAAAAAGTCGGAAGCTGAGAAAGAAGAAAGTGTATCGGACACTGACGATAAAATCCATGAGCAGCAGCAAAAAGGAGAGCCAAAATTCCCGAGAGTTGAAGGAGAATGTAACCTAACTTTCCTGGCAACCCCCTCAGCAAAGCAGGCGAAAAGGATACTTCGAGAAATCAACGCGGTTGTTCCACCAACACCAAAGTACTTGAAGTATTCAAATAAGCCAATTACCTAGGATCAGTCAGATCACCCGGAAACATCCCAGAACTCGGCACGCATCCTTTGGTCGTAAGTCCTATTGTTCAAAACACTAGGCTCAAAAGAGTGCTGATGGATAGAGGATCTAGTATCAACATTATGTATCTGAGTACATTGAAACATCTACATATTTCCGAGACTCGGCTCAGGCACAGCAATATACGGTTCCACGGTATTGTTCCTGGTAGGCAAGCACAATCCCTAGGAGAAATTTTCCTAGACATAACCTTTGGAAGTACAGAACATTTTCACCAGGAAAAAATCTCATTCGAGGTGGTGTCGTTCGAAAGCGTTTATCACGCAATACTCGGACATCCGGCTTTCGCCAAATTCATGGCAAGATCATGTTATATCTATAACAAGCTGAAGATGCCAGGACAGAAAGGAGGAGTAATTACCATAACTGGAGATTAAAAATTGGCAAACGAACTGGAGAAAGGAAACGCCCTTTGCGTTGAACAAGTGATCGCAAGGGAGGAATTGAAAGAGCTGGCAAAAGAAGTTTCGCCGATGGAAATGCCGTCAGGAATAGAAAGTCGGAAGCCGACAGGTAGCTACAAGGCCTCTGAAAATACAAAAAAGGGTTATCCTAGATCCCAAAGATCCAAAAAATTTGTCGTAGTGGGAACTGGGATGGCTGGCAAATAGGAAGACGCGCTCATCAAGTTCCTTCGTGAGAACTGGGACATTTTCGCCTGGTGTCCTGCTGACATGCCAGGTGTACCCAGGGAACTTGCTGAGCAACAACTCAAAGTAATTCCAGGTTCAAAACCCATCAAACAAGGTCTTTGTCGTTTCGATGGAAGAAGACGGGATGTTATAGGCAAGGAAATTATCTGAATTTTAGCAGCTGGTTTTATCCGGGAAGTTATACATACTGATTGTTCTGTAAACCTAGTATTAGTCCCGAAGAAAGACAGTATTGTTCTTAAGATGTCTATAGATTACACCGGCTTGAACAAGTTGTGTCCAAAAGATAGGTTCGCGTTACCGCGAATCGATCAAATAATTGATGCTACTGCTGGCTCTGAGCTTTTATGCTTTTTGGATGCTTATTCCGGGTACCATCAAATACGTTTGAAGGAGGAGGATGAAATTAAAACTTCCTTCATAACCCTGTATGGAACATACTATTACATAACCATACCTTTTGGCTTGAAGAACGTCGGTGCAACTTACCAGCGTTGCATGCAAAGATGCCTGCATTGTCAAATCGGCAAAAATATCCATGTTTACGTGGATGACATTGCCGTGGTTTCCAAGGAAAAGGATACACTCCTTGAAGATCTACGACAAAACTTTCAAAAACTTGCGCACTTATAAAATGTAGTTGAATCCATTAAAGTGCGTATTCGGGGTTTCCTCAGGAAAGCTTTTGGGTTTTATCGTTTCTCACAATGGAATAGAAGTAAACCTGGAAAAGATCAAGGCAATCTTGAATATCACAAGGCCTACGTGCTTAAAAGATGTCCAAATATTGACGGGTTCTGCAGCCGTAGTTACCACATTCATAAGCCAGCTAGGAGACAAGGCTCTGCCATTATACAAATTGTTGAAGAAATCCGACAAATTTGAATGGACAAAAGAGGCGGACAAAGCATTAACCCAGGTAAAAGAAACCTTGATAAAAGCTCCGATTTTGGCATCCCCAAAAGACGAAGAACCATGTTACTGTATCTTACAGCAACAAACAGGGTTATCAGCGCAGTGATAATTGTGGAAAGGCGGAAAGACGAACAAAGTATACCAGATCAGCATCCAGTGTACTACGTTAGCAAATTATTCTCCGAGTCAAAGCAAAGGTACCCACATTATCAAAAACTAGCATATGGCGTGTTTTTTGCATCTCGAAAATTCCGCCATTATTTCCAAGGACATTCCATAATAGTGGTAAGCAAAGCACCACTAGGGGATATTATCAACAATGCGGACGCAACAGGCCGAGTTGCCAAATGGGGCATTGAGCTCGCTGCGTTCGACAATAAGTACCAACCCATGAAGGCAATTAAATCACAGGTGTTGGCAGATTTTGTCGCTGATTGGACAGAAGCAATGGAAAACACACCAATGCCGGAATCGGAATATTGGATCATACATTTTGATGGATCCAAAATGAAGGAAGGCGCCGGAGCTGGTGTAGTGCTAAAATATCCAAAAGGTGACATTATGGAGTATGTATTACAAATACACTTCAACGCCAGCAACAATGTGGCAGAATACGAAGCTTTGTTTCATGGCATGCATATTGCAAAGGAAATAGGCATCAAGCGCATACTCTGTTATGGTGACTCGCATTTGGTACAACATCAACTAAACCAAACATGGGATGCCAAAAGCCCCATTATGGCCGAATATCGGAGAACTGTGGACGATTTTGGCATTTGCTTCCTAGGATTTGAAGTGCTTCATATCAAAAGGGAAAAAAACTGGAACGCGGATGCATTAGCCCGCATAGGATCGGAAAGAGTGAAAACCCTACCACCCGGTGTGTTTGTCCAACATTTGCATGAACCATCGATCAAAGGTGGAGATGTGGATTATCCTCTCGTTTCCGAGTCAATTGAAGTCCTGCTTGTTGAACCGGAATGGACAATTCCATATTTAAACTTCTTAGTCGATCAGAAGTTCCCGGATGGATCAGACGAGGTCTTGCAAAGACAGATACAATGTCTATGCAAAGGATATACATTAATTAATGGTGCCTGTATAAACGCAGTACTATCGGAATTTTTCAGCGGTGTATTTCACCAGAAGAAGGACGAGAAATATTGCAAGAAATCCATGCAGGAGATTGCGGACGTCATGCTCAATCAAAAAGCGTAGTCAAAAAAGCATTCCACGGAGGGGTTTTCTGGCTAACAGCCAAAGCAGACGCAGAGGACATAGTAAACACATGTGCCGGATGTCAGTATTATGCCAAGCAGACGAATATGCCGGCTCAAACACTCAAAACTATCCCTATAACATCGCCATTCATGGTCTGGGGGCTAGACATGATGGGACCATTCAAAACTGCAAGAGGCGGACTTACACATCTACTCATTGCAGTAGATACGTATACCAAGTGGGTGGAGGCGAAAACTATCAAAAAACTTGACGGTGTGACTGCCAGGAATTTCATCATTGACATAGTCATGAGATACGGCGTTCCACACAGCATAATCACGGATAATGGGACAAATTTCTCTATTGGAGAGTTGGCAAAATATTGCCGACAAACGGGAATTCGCCTACATCTAGCATATGTGGCACACCCACAATCCAATGGACAGGTTGAATGAATGAATAGTTCTATCCTGCAGGGAATACGCCCAAGATTCGAATCTCCTCTTCATAGAGCAGCTGGAGCATGGGTAGAAGAATTGCGTTCCGTGCTTTGGAGTATTCGAACGACTCCAAATAGATCAACTGGAAAAACCCCGTTTTCCCTGGTTTATAGTGCAGAAGCAGTGCTTCCTACGGACATGCTCCATGATAGCCCAAGAGTTCTAGCATACGAAGACTCGGATGCCGAAAATGCACGACAGGATGCCGTCCATCTTTTAGAAGAATAACGAGAACTTGTGTAAAAGGATCCGCCATTTATCAGCAGGGACTGCGGCGATATCATAGTCAGAAAGTCAAACATCGTTCTTTCAAAGAAGGTGACCTAGTGCTAAGATTGGTGCAGGAAAGGAAGCAAAAATTAGCCTCAGTTTGGGAGGGACCATTTGTCATTAGCAAGGCTATGAAAAATGGTTCATACTATCTTGTAGATATTCGAGATATGGAAGATGATCCTAAAAAACCGAATCGCAAAAGAAATAGAAAAATAGATGTCGAACAAGGAGAGACAAAGAGACCCTGGAGCATCTAGCAGTTACGTCCCTTCTACACTTAGTTTAATTCCTATGTAAACATCTTTGAGATCATGAAATAAATTTGTCGGAATTCATGCATTATTGTTTTATCTGTTCATTTTCATACAAGGCATAAGTCCATCTTTATCTATTTCCCAATGATCTTTCGAAATACTCAATGTTAACCCGAGTTGTGACTGCGTGCTCGGAGTTATAAAACTGAATGCTTTGCAGCCTAAGGAGTCTTAAGGAAACCCAGATTGTGCCTGCGTGCCTGAATTTCATACATTTTCAAAATTCCTTACTCTTTCCTATGTATTATCTGATTGTTTGTGTGTTGGGTCACTGAAATTAGTAAGTAAAAAGCCTTAGTACAAATCCATGTTTCCGAGTTTTGACTGATAGGTTAAACCTAGTCACTTGGCATGAAGATTAAGTGCTATTGAGCTATTTCAACACTAAGGACAGTCAAAACATACAAACTAGAGAACTTAGAAGGCAAAGGAATTAAAACCCGAAAAATCTTGCAAAGACATAAATTTTACTGCAAAAGGGGGATGCTTGTTTATACAAATGATAGATAACATTACAATGGATATTACATCGAGAGAATAGTAATGCTTCTATTTTTTCCTACTATCTACCTAGGAAACAAGCGGCCTCTTCAGAGTCCGAGTCCTCCTCTTTGCTTCTGGGGTCCTCGAGAATTGCCGATATTTCCTCCTCTGGGTAGAAGGTGGAGATGTTCACCATTTGCGCTATCTCGTAGGGTGGCCTTTGACGGAGTCAAAGATGCTGGCTCGCTGCTGTTGGAGATATGCCCGAGATTCAATCATAGAGATGATGATATATTCATGTATCCATGATTTGTAATAATGTGCCTTGAATAATATTTTTGTATTGATTGTCAAGTATGTGACTTTTTTGTGAAACTCTTTACTTACATGGTTATTATAAATATGTCCCTAGTCAGAGTTCATGTGAGGATACACCTGAACACTAGACTAGCACATGTATTGGTTGATGGTTATGTTTCACAAGTCATAGACATGGTGATGTCAAACTAATAATGTGAACTCATGTTACGAACATGGTGTTGGACTGACCCAGCTTGAGACGTTACAACAATGTTAATCGTTCTCTCTCTACACGTTGTGCTTGCTTTGTCCTTAGACCCGAGATTATCGCATGTTCTTGAGATGTGAATCGACCTACTTTGGGACTATCAAACGCTACATCGTGACAGGGTAGTTATAAAAGTAGCTTTCGGTTTTGTCATGAAGCATGCTGCAAGGCATGGTCAGTCAAGATGGGATTCGCCCCTCTCTTCACTAAAGAGAGATATTTCTCTGGGGCTTTCGAGTGATCGGATCCAGAAATGCATGGCCATGCTGAATAAGGTAAATAATTAATCTGGAAAGAGATTCCTATTCACAAGATCGAGAAAGAGTGATAAGCTAAGAGTATGATCAAATATCGTGAGGCAAAAGGAATAGCATAAACATGTGATGGTTCGTCCGATGTGATCTTTATGCACGTTTGGGAGTTGGCACGTTTTGCTAGAAGCCGCTACCAACTATTGGCCGAGTAGGTATACTTGTGTCATGTATGAACGTGCGTGAACCTATAGGGTCGCACACTTAAGTCAGAAGAAGCAGAATTTCGGATTGGATCCGAAATGGGATGGAAATGGAGTCCAGAGTGGGATGTTTTAGTGGCAGCCCATTATGGGGACGTCTATATAAAGGAGAGGAGGCTGTGTGTTTTAGGGTTGCTGATTCCGCACCACATTCCACCGCCGGCACTGTCTCTCCATGCCCTTGCTGCTTGTGCGGACCTAGCAGTCCGGCGAGCGGTGCTTCCATGCCGCACGTGTGGATACCGATAGAGGTGTTGCATCTGTAGCACTTGGACGAGCCGCCAAGAGGAGTTGTTCGTGGGAGCGACGGAATCCGGAGGATTCGTACGACTACCCTGCCCCGGCCTACTACACCGGGATCGGCACAACGCATCTAGTAGTAATCTCGTGATCTATATTTTGCAGCGGATCTTGGTTGACGCGGTAGAAAATTTGATTTGCGCTAGTGTAGCCTACCCTGTTTTCCTTCAGCTGCGCGTCCATGTATCCTTGGGGGATACCGGTCGCCACGCGCCAAGAATTGGCGGTGTTGTAGTGCATACGCATGAGCCCAAGGGCCGTGCGTGCACCACCACGAGCTGCGGAGCGAAACCAGGACTCCTTCTGGTTCGCCACCTCTTCGATTGCTTCCGGAAGTTTGCTAACTTCCGAGAGTTCTCCTGCTTTATCGCGAATGTATTTGTTAACAAGTAACATCCCCGCGGATTTCAGCGCGGCGAAGATCCTCTCGAAAGCCCGGATTCTGTCAATACGGGTAAGCAAGGGGTTTCCCTCTGTTTATATCAACAAAGAGGAGTTAGAAAAAACGGAGGAGAAAAAAAACATACTGTAAAAAGTATGCGGAGAAAAAATCCGGTAAAAGACTAAAGATTTTACCAAGAATCTTGTCCATTTCAATGCCTTCTTCAAGGCGTTGATTTAGCGCGTTCTCCAGGTCGAGGATGGTGGCCTTGTCCTTCTCAGCCTGGGAAGATTCCTTGGACTCGGCGATCCCGACAGCTAGCTGGCTGGCCTCTAGGCCCTTCTGGAGCTTTACATTGATTTCGTAAAGCTCCAAGTTTTCCTCTCGGAGGTTCTCGGCATTGCCGGCAACTTCAGCAATTTGCTTGGCTTTCGCCAAAGAAGATGAAAAGCAAGGAAAAAGAAGAGTTCAAAAAACTCGGAAAATGACTTAGAAAATTTCTCACAAAAACATCAGTGTGAAAGAATGAAATACTTACCTGCTGATTCCTTCAGCTCACGCTGAACAGATGCCAATTCCGAGTCTTTTTCTTCAAGAATTCCAAGGAGAGTTTTCACCTCCTTGTTCTTGATGGTAAGTTTACTGAAAACCTCCATGTTAATTGTCTCGGTAGTTTGCTGAAACATGGACAAGAGAAATAACACTTAAGTAAAAAACAAGCAAGAACAGGAAGAAAGCATTCATTCAAAAAGTATACAATTGGCTAAATGCTTGGGGGCTAGAGATATTTACCTGGCTCATTCTTGTAAGACTTGCCAGATTTTTGTTAAATTCCTTTGCGTATTCGGCAAAGAGAATTCCGACGTGGCAAAGGTCGTCTTGTATGACCTGCTGAGGCGAGAACACGTAATTATTCCTAACTATAAGCCCACCTTGCAACCAGGGATGGATTAAAGGAGCTTGAGCGAAGTACTTTGTCGCCCACGGATGGATATACCCGTATTCGTCAAAAGGCTCTTCTTTTACCATGAAGTCTTTGTCAAAAGTTGGGATAGGCTCCTCCTCTGGAACTTGCGAAGGGACTCCCACTTCCGGCTCCGCCCTTTCCCTCGCGTCCGACTCGGGCGCAATGGGCTGGCTGGACTGCATGGGATATTCTCCCTCCCTTGCAGCTGAGTTTTCTTCACCTGCTCTAGTCGGAGTGTCGGGTGCTGCAGCGGGAGATGGCTGTCCTCCTCTCTTAACAGCAACATTATGTTTTTTCCGGCTTTTTGGCTTCAGAGTGGTAGGAGCAAGGCTAGAAAGGAAAAACAAGGAATTCCGAGAAGTAAGAATCCGAGAAACAAAATTCATGCAATAAAAAGAAAGAACCTGGGATTTCTTACCTGGATGTTGCGACGGCGACACCGTCAAGGTCGATTACCTCCTGAGTGGCGGAGGGCTTCTTGCGCTTATGTCCGCCTGCAAAGTTGGCACCTAGCGCGTCCAACTCGGCATCTCTGGCGAGCTCTGCCTCAGGAAGTTCGAGAGATGCAAAAAAGAAGCAAAGTCCGGGTAAGACAAAAGATCCGAGAAAGAGGAAAATCAAGAAATTGCCCAAAGAGGAAACACTTTACCTTTGGAGCTGGATTTCCACCATGGTACATTTGTCGGCTTTCTTCATACTGGTCCCCAGTGGAAACCAGTTGGTTTAGCCGTTTCTTGAAATCCTTCTTGGTCAAAGCTTTGTCCGTCGACCTCATTGCGTCCTCCGGGCCTGAGTACTCGCACATTAGCCGCTTTCCACGATGGGCCAAAGGCTAGATTCGCCTTCCGAGCCAGCACAAAACCGTATCTGTGTCGGTGAGAGGAGGGGTGGCGAAAACAATCTTGGTGATACGCCGCTTGATCCTCATCAGATCTGTCGGCAGAGTCTAGACCGCGTCCACTGCCCAATTATCTTGGGGAGTGGCCACGGAATTCGCAAAAGGTGGAATTCCCATTTCCTTTCCAGGAAATGGGACATCGTCATGATAAAAGAAGGAACCCATCTAGAAATTGACGGATTCCGAAGTTTTGATTTTTCGGAACAAATCTTCCCTAAACCTACGTAAGATAAAGGAGATGGTTCCACAGGTGGGGAGAGCGCCCTCAGAGGGGTTGCGCTTTACTCCAAAGCAATATTACCAGAAGTCTAGCCTAGGCTCTATTCCTAAGTACCCCTCGAAAAGGGCTTGAAACCCGGCAAGATAAAGAATAGAGTTGGGAGGAAGATTGTGCGGTTGGATGTTGTAGTGGTCGAGGACTTGAATAAAAAAGGCGGAAGGTGGGAAACCCATACCTTTGTTGATGTGAGAGGCAAGGAGAAGCATTTCTCCGGCTTTTGGCAAAGGCTCGAATTCGTCCTATTCGCACCGCCATTTGCCCTTCAGCACGAATCCTTCCTTCTCCATTGCCAGAAGAAGGGGCGGAGCCACGTTACAGTGGCTCCATTTCTCGGAGTTTTCCTCCGCTTCTTCTTCAGCTCCGGCGGCGCCGAAGGTAGCGACCTCCTCGCCACCGAGAATGGTATTTCGCTCCGTGGGTTCGGTGACGAGAGGCGGAGGAGGAGCAGTCGACGATGACGGCACGTTCTCGGCTGCGGTAGGAAGATCCCCACGAGCCGAATCGTCGGCGTTTCCCTCAGGCGTGCTTGTGGTGGCGCGGACGGGGGAGTCGAGTTGCGGGTCCACATCATTGATGATCGACTCGATGTCCATGGTGGCGTTAGTTGCGTCTGCGGTGCGGGAAGATTCTCCGTCAACCATTTGCGGGCGGCGCAACCGTGAAGAAGAGCCTCCGATGGTGTTTTCCCGGGAATGTGGGGAGGCTCGTTCTCTATGCTCTCTAGCTCGGGCTCTGGCTGCTGGCTATGGCGTTGGGGGCTTGAGGGAGGAGATGGAACGGAAGAGAGACCGGAGCCCCCGAGGAAACTATTTATAGCCGGGGACGCGCTGAGATTATTTCCAACGGCTATTTTAGTTGTTGGATCATCGATGTGTGTCATGCCCGAGATTTCCGGGAAATAAAGGGACGAAGTGATAACTGTTATCTCCTTGTTTCCCGCAAGAATCTTTCAGAGGATACGTTGCAGGGTTTTGACTGAACCCAAGCGTCCGTGATGTCAGCATGATTTAATCGCTGATGTCACGAAGTTCCTTCCCTGCGAAGGCTCGTGGAAGAAAATGCCGGATTCTGGTAAATCCGAGTTATGTGTTATGAAATTTTCGGGAAAAGAAGAATCAAGACACAGCGCCAACATTTCCCAGTAAAGAATCCAAATTGATGAAAGGTGGCAGAATAAAGTCTCAATCCTTCTTGGGGGCTACTGTCGGATATATACCGATTAGGGGTATATCCGGCATTGGTCTAAAGAGCCGGATTATATGGGTGGCCTGTTGGTAATGGATTACAGCCCATTAGCTGGCCCAGTAAGCTGTTGCGCAGGAATCCGGATTCTAGAAGAACCCGAACCACGGCCCGAAGTGGTGCGGCTTGGAGGAGAAGACAGATTCCTTACTTTCCAAGTTAGATACTTTCCGTAGTCTTCTAGGTTCCCTTTCTGTAAGCCCTAACCCGGCTATTTATATAAAGCCGGACGGGAGAGACGACATACATACAACTATCTAGAAGCCAACTCGCCGAGAAGTTGATCCTCACCGAGTTAGCGAAACCATACTCACATTGTACTTTGTATACTTCAGGCTTCAGCCCTGATTTAGTGAGATTGCAGGAGTAGGAACGTCGCCTACTTGCGCCGTACCGAACCTGCGTAAACCTGGTGTTCTCGATTGTCGTACTACCACCCCCCCCCCCAACACATCTCTACCCGTAGACACATGTCACCCCCGTCTATGATCCTTACTACGATG
The DNA here is from genome assembly GCA_028641055.1 of Alopecurus myosuroides. Taxonomy (NCBI): domain Eukaryota; kingdom Viridiplantae; phylum Streptophyta; class Magnoliopsida; order Poales; family Poaceae; genus Alopecurus; species Alopecurus myosuroides. Next base: position 86,431,347 of record CM054061.1, read on the forward strand.
TCTCGACACAAAACTTGCCATTGCTCACATCATCTCAACGTCTCATCCGTGAAGAAGCAAAGCACTAGAAGAAAACAACGGACGCAACACTTACTACTACGCAAAAGATCCAGCATGATCAAAATATGGATGCATGACATGCGGAACCAGAGTCCCAACAATTATCTAGAATGTTCAATTTATTTATCTAACCATCCAATTAAATGTTGATTAACATGGACGACAAATTATAGTTGAGCTACACAAGATTAAATGGAATAGGGCACAATTTAAATTAAGTACCCAAACATATTCCATGTTTAATTATTTAGGTGACATGCATAACACTACTAAAATTCAAGATGAAAGATGCAAACAGGAACATGGATGGCATATTAATATTCCTTTCATTTTTCTTATCATAATAGACATAAATTTTGCATTATTTGGGTTAGTAAAACAAAAGTTATTAGCATACGAAAAATAGGGTGTTTTCTGGAAATTGGAGGGGCCTGTGCGTGAGGAAAACATAGGACTGCGGGCTCCAATACAAATACAGGAAGGCAAGGGACCTGAAGGCGAAATTATAGATCCAGATCTGGAACTGGGAGAGTTTCGCCGCCGGGCTAGCTAGCCAAAGAGGATGGCAAGCGGCCCCAGATCCACGCGGTGCTGACGGGGTGAGGTTGGAGCCACGGTGGCTTACAACGTCACCGACAGGTGGGCCAGCCCCGCGTGGTGAAAATCGAAAAAAGGTGGAAGCAATGCCTCACGAGGGATTTGAACCCGGGTCTCACCAGTGCGGATAGGGTGTCAAGCCACTGGGCTGCGCTCAAGTTGGTGATACCATACGGATCTGACGGAACAAGTGGTGTACGCCGCAGTCTTAACTGATTTTCGAATCCGAGAGTTTTCAGACTCCAGCCAGAACGACGACGGGAACCGTGGGGAAACCCAACCACGACGACCAGAACAGTGCGCCGCTCGTATGCTGCTATGTGGGGTGAGGTGTATGGTGTGTGCGTGCTTCAGGGGTGTGTGTACGCACGGGAGAGCGAGTGCTGGGGTAGGAGCTCCTGTTCGAGCTCCCGAGAAAGCCATGGCTGCCAAACGTGTAGCACCTGGGGACGTCGCCTAGAGGATGCGAAAAGGCAGGTAAGGGTCGGGATCGGACGAGGACCTCACCAAGAGGTGCTCGGTGGAGTCGTATGTGTTTGGTGGCGATCGTGGAGGATGGAGACGACGACGACCTGTCGGTGTCGTGCTAACACACAGTGGGGAAAGACGACCATGGCGGGGACGAACTGGGCCGCCTCGGCTCCTGTTCTGCAGCGTAGGCGACATGGACGATGCGGCGGTGCAATTCCCACGCTCAACTCGGCTTGAGGAGGGTCCATGGTGGCGGGGCCACGACGAGGTACTCCGATGTTGCTTCAAGGGTACAGAGAAATTCAGAGAAGTACCAAAAGATAGAGGGAAACACGAATGAGGAGGAGGGGGGAGTGGCGGCGCTAGGGGAGAGGAGAAAGGCTAGGGTTTCTGGCGATCTGGAGAGGAGGGGTAGATAAGGAAGAGAGGATGAGGGGACCATGGAGGTGGTGGTGGTTTCATTGGGAGGGGAAAGCGACAGCAGGTCGCTCTCCTCGTGATCGTCCGTACGGAGGAGAAGGGGAAGTGGGCTGGGTTTGGCCATCTTGGGCCGGCCTGGCTAGGCTGCACCTTCCACAAATTTTTTTTTTTGTTATTTTGTTTATTCATTTTCAGAAAAATACGAGAAGAGGTTTAGGGATTTAGAAAAGAGATTTTAACCATTTAAAATAATGACGAAATAGTTTTATTTATGCCATGTGATATGATGCATGAAGCATGACGATGCACAAAAGGAAAACAAACAAATTAATTGGGGGAATAAATCCCCGGGTGTTACACGTGAGTAGTTCATCCTTGGACTACGGGTGCATCGCAGTAGCTAGATGGTTGTCTTCTTCTCTTTATGCCTCATGTTTCGATCTTGTGAGCTTCCTAACATGATCAAGATCATCTTATTATAATGCTACATGTTGTGTTTGCTAGGATCCGATGAATATTGAATGCTATGTCCAGTGATTATCAATCTATCATGTTTATGTTATTTATGATCTTGCATGCTCTTCGTTACTAGTAGATGCTTTGACACGTTGATACTTTTATTCCAAGAGGGAGTATTTATGATCGATAGTGGGTTCATGCCTCCCTTTCATTCACACTCGAGTGACAAAAACGTAACAGATCGGGGATGTGATGTTGCCATTAGGGAGAAAACAACGATGTTTACATTGTTTACATTACGCACTTTACTTAATGCAATAATCTGTTGCTTGCAACTTAATATCGGAGGTTTGATTGGATGCCGCTCCGAGGGTGGATTATTAGTCATAGATGCAGTTGGATAACAGTCTATGAATTATGTTGTAATACCCGAATGAATCACATAGTAATCACCATGTCATGCATATGCAGTACGGTGCAGCTTTTATATCTGTCAATTGCCCAGCTGTAATTTGTTTACCCAACATGTTATCTATCTGTTTTTGAGAGACACCACTAGTGAACGGTGGACCTCGGTCCTTTCTTTTACACTGATAATACAACAACTGCAAACACTGTTTTCCTTTCATTCACTGCCATCACTGTTCTCCTTTGATTTACTGCAAACAATTATTATTTTCCACACTATACATCTAATCCTTTGTGTTACCAAAACCGGAGAGATTGACAACCTCACTGTTTCGTTGGGACAAAGTACTTTGATTGTGTTGTGTAGATTACGTTCCACGTTGCTGCTGAGCCTGGTAGTGCGTCCTGCCAACATCAGCCGTCTTCAACCGTCAGAAGTGATTTCTTTCTCCTACTGGTCGATTCAACCTTGGTATCTTTCTGAGTGAAACTTGCTGCTATGCTCTTCATACCTTCCTCTTGGGGTCTCCCAACGAATGTGTGTCCACGCGCATTAGGATGCAAATCCAAACTAGTTACATCATTATATGGAAACTTCAAGTGAGGTGGGCATTTTCTTAGAATGAATCTAACATTCTCAATAGTTTCTAATCGGATGATGGAGTACTAGTCTGAATGGATACATGTCGCACCCGGACTTCTAAAGGATACTCGCCGTTCCGTTGAACAGTAGTAGATTGGATTACGGGGCTTACCGGCACCCGCGTCCTCTTACGAGTAGGCCAACACACGTATGTGTGACAACCAACCCCTGTCTGTTCATCGTCGACGTAAACTATCCCATAGAAATCAGGACACTACCACTGACGTACTTCATACCATACACACATGGTACGTCAACGGTTTGTAACAGAATGATAGCACAACATATCTCTAAGACACAAAAGATTGAAATAAGTTGCAAATAGCTCTCACTAGAGCAGAGATAGCAAATACAATCATCCAGAGGACACATGTCCCAACATAACATCATTACATCTCAGCGGAAGCATTCAAAGGGGTCTGAGTACATACAAATCCAAATAGGCTTAAGAAGCCGGAAACTGAAATAAAGACGGAGCCCATCCATGTAGTCTCGGATCCTGCCCGGGTCCGCTACCTACTCGTCAGCAGCCTCGTCAAACTCCACGTAGTAGCCGTCACCTGGATCCTCGTAAGCGTAGTCTGCGGAAACCACAGCCCCAAAGGGGTCAGTACATAGACGTACTGGCAAGCAAGACTCATAGTTCACCAAAGTGTAACCCGTCAACACCAAGCACAGGTGCCTTGGGTTCAACGGAAGAGAGGAGATATGAAAGATGCTGCAACTGGCTGCACTAACCAACTACAGAGATTCTACCACTTCCGGCTAACAGAAAGGAGATAAGATCGAGTATTGTAACCAACTGAAAGATAACTTCAAACAAACCCATCCTGGATCTCGCCCCTTATCCAAAAAGCAATCCGAGGATAACTCACACAGTTGGAATAAGGATGAATCAGGTTATTGTGTCAATAAGCCTATTACTAGTCAAGTTGTTAATCATTGGGTGTGAGATTGTGAATCATTAGGTTTAAGTTGTCCTGAGTACTTGTTAGCCAGTACTTTCACCAAGTTAACCATAACCGCGGAAAACACGGCTTCTCGAGAAGATTATCCCTACAGGGTTGCACCAATTTGGCCGTACACGTAAGAATACCCCGCCAGATGGGATGCCTCCCACCAAGCGTGGCACTCAACACAACTCAACTCTTCTTCGCATCAAGCCCAAAGCACCTTGGGCGCACGGCTAATCAAGCCCCGAAGAAAAGGGGCCCTCATAGCACTCTAAGACCGTGTCCCCCTATATGCCGACTACAAAAGTTCCACCCTGCGCTGGGCTCGCAAAAACATGCATGCGACAAATGGAAAACACGAACTAAATGAGGCGATTTGGACGAGATGCGAATCGAATCAAATTGAGGGGGGCGCCCATACTCGCTTCCCACATGCGGGTAGTGCGCTCATCATGGATCAGTAGACAAGACCCTTTTCCTATTAGGGTCGACACTAGCAGGCCTCAAAACCACACAGGGCCTCCTGCCGGTGCCTTATCATCAAATTATTATTTAGCAATAACATTAGCATGATTGATTGATTAAACATCGAGCCCCCAGAACATAATGAAAATATAGTAACTGAAAGTAACGGGTAACAGACTCGAGCAAAACAACCCAAGCATGCTAGTAAGACACTGGCTCAAACAAAGGGGTTGTAGGAGTGGAGGTGAGGCAATATCAGGGTTAAGGGATTCATGTGATAGGTTCGTAACAGAAACAACAACTACTATGGATTAGCAGGAATAGACAACGGAAAGTATCGGTAACCAATGTTGAAAGGAACACAATGGTTCATGTGAGTGATAACTTGCCTGCAAACTCAGCAGCCTGGTACTGAGCTAGATCCTCGGAAGGGGTGCTGTAAAGATCATCTGTCTCAACGTCGTCGCCTATCCGAGAAGAAGCAAACAAACAAGGCAGAAATATAAACAATCAATATCATGGCATAGTGCACAATCATGGGATGATGCATGTCAAGTTAATGGTTGCATCAAAATAAACTAGTTGACAAAGTGACACAATTTAAATGGACCCCTATGCAATTGGATTGCATATGGAAAAGGTCCATTGATTAAGTGGAAATAAATGATCTATAATTGATCAATATGTGAAAGTTTACTTATCATGATGCATGCATGAAGATAACAACAAAATAACAACAATAGATGCAAGTGGAAAAGGAATTCAACAAGTTTGGAAATCATTTATTAAGTTGGGAAATTTTTGGTTACTTAAAGATGTCACACAAGCATTTGTTGTTTTCATCAACTTAAAATGTTCAAAACAAATAACAAAATTCATATTTGAAAAGAATACCAAATTTTAGTTGGATTACATGTTTCAATTATTGAAAAAGGAATTAGGATGAATTTATTATGACTTAAACAATATTAAACAAGTTTTAAATGAATTTAAAACAAGTGTGAATTTTATTTGAATTTTATTTGTTCAAAACATAAATTCAAACTCACATTTGAAAAGTTTATACTTTTCTAGTTTGAAAACATATTTTGCATGTTCAAAAATAATTTAATTTGAGCAAGTTATGATTTTATCAAATTTAAATGATTTAAACAAGGTTTAAATTATTTAGGCAATTTAAATTATTCAAAACCTGAAACAAAATTTATATTTGAAAAGTTTATTTGAAATAGCATGGAAAACATATTTTATTTGCATTTATTGGATTAAGAATTAAATAGTTATGGATTTTAGCAATTTGCAATTGAATTATTTGAATTCAAATTTGAATTGCATTTTGAAAATTCAAAACAGGAAACAAATTCTACCATTAGATAGATAATTAAATTTAGACTAGCACACATATTTTATTTTCATTGTTTGGAGTTGTAAAATAAAAGTTATAAGGTTTTTAAAACTAGGGACCAATCTGCAATTTTTAAGGGGTTGGATTTGAAAACAGAAAACTTTAAAACATTTTCTACCGCACAGAACCCTACCCTAGGCACTGCTGGGGGGGGCCCAGGGTCACGGTGCTTGCGTGGCCACCAGGGTGGCTGACTGGTGGGCCACTGGCGCAGGGGAAAAATCCCAAAAGAATTTGGCGCTGCGGGGACTCGAACCCACGACCAAGCGCTTGAGTGAACAGCGCACTGCCACTGCGGTAAATTCAGTTCGTTGACAGATACCGCGATGCAATGAGGTTAAGGTGTTGGCCGTTTTCTGAAATTTTATCTGACGAAGGAAACCTTCTGCAACCTGACGGCGAAAACGACGGCGGCCGGCGATGTGCGATGTGCTCGTGCTCGATGCAGTGCGGGGTTTGGTGAGGTGCGCGTGCTTGCGGGCAGACAGAGGACAGGGAGGAGGAGGAGAAAGAGCACGGTGGCCTCACCACCGTTGTAGATGTTGCAGAGGCGCGAGGTAGCGGTGGTCGTCGCCGACGGCAGCAGCAGGGATCGCGGCGGCGCTCCAGCAGGTATCCGGAGTAGCTGCGGTGTCCAATCGAGAGCCGGAGGGGTGGCGGTCTAGTTTCTGTGGCTAGAAAGGTGGGAGGCGCGGCGAGGTGGAGGTGATCGACATGGATTCAGGCGTGCTTGCTCCGGTGAGAAAAATCAGAGAGGTGGGAGGTGGCCGTGAGGGGAAAATGGCGGCGCGAGCTCGGGGAACGAGGGAGGCTAGGTCTACGGCTTCGGCGCGGAGACCTAGGTGGTCTTATAGGGGCTCGGGGAAGCTCCTGGCCGTCGGCGCGGCGTCGCTGCCGCCGTGGCCTGGCTGCGCGCGAGGAAAAATGAAAGAGGTGGGCTGGGCTGGCTGCTAGCTGTCGCGCGCGCGCGTTTTTTTTTTCTTATTTTTGTTTCTCTGTTTTTTTTTTGCAGCAAATGAAAATGGAAGCAAATGATAGGTTTTTGATTTGATAAAAATTTGGAAAAAAATCATGTGAGTTTGTTAGTTCAACATCTACCACTTGGCCACTTAGGTTTTTGAAAATTCAAATTTATTTGCTGTTTTTGTAATGGCTTGCATTTTGATGAATTTTGGTTAATAGTTGGTTATTTAAAACAAGATTTTTAATTATGGTAATCCAATGAGTTTAATTGGAAACAAATGAGTACATTTGTTTTGTAATTCCATAATTTCAAAAATGGTTACTGTTTGAAAGTTTTGGGCTTGAATTTGAATAATTTAATAATTAATTGATTACTATTGGAAACAATGTTTTTATTAGGGTGACCCCTATTGATTAAATAGAACAATTGTGATTAGCATTTTTTTGGTATTTTTATAATTTTCAAATGAGGTTCTGTTTGAAGATGCTTTGAATTTGAAAGCAATTTGGAATTACCTAATTGAAATAAAGCATCATTTTATTAGTTGATTCATTATGGAATAATTGGAAACCAAAAGGTTGTTTGAATTAAACTTTTATTTGAAAACAAGATTGTAACATGACAAGTATGAATTAAATGTTTGAATATTGTTTGGATTCCTATTATGAAAACAGAATAAAAACAGATGCAAAACAAATAGTAACAAATGCAAACAAGGGAATAAACATGATGACATGATGCAATACTTTGATTAAACAAGAAAAAACATTCTAGGGGTATTTTCATACTTGGGATGTTACAATACATAGACACTGGTCCTTAGCGGCGCCTTTTACATACTCCCTCCTGCCCAAAATATGTTTCATTGTTTTTTGTTGAAGTAAAACTTGTAAATTTTCATTAAGTACATACTGATATGTATGAACCTCTACAACGCGCGTGCATATAATTTAAAAAAAATATCATTTTGATTCTAATAAATATCGATTCGGTATTAATTATAGATGTTGATACTTTTATCAATATAGTTGGTCAAACATTATAAAGTTTGAGTTTGATAAAAATTATACGCAACATATTTTGGGAAGAAGGGATTATGTACCACCCAAGACCGTACAATTAATGCAATGTCATACGTAGTTTCTACGATATGTATTAATCTGACCTATACTAGACTATTTATTTGGACTTTGGAGAAATCTAGTAATACAATAATCTAAATTGGGGGTCAATTTTATTAATAACTTAACTACGAGAAACAGTGTAATCGAGATTCAAATCTTATGTAAGCATGCATCAACCCAAAAGGCTTCATTAAAGAGAATTAAATATCACACTTCAGAATTCATGTACATCTATAGATGTACAATCGCTTATGCAAAATTAAAATGCTTAGAAATACCGTCGGTATCTCTTCAACGAGAAAACTATAAAAATTAACGGTTGCAGTTGTTATTGACTACCAACGAAACATAGAAGTCTTCAACGTGCAGAAGGACCAGTAGGCATTGTTGGCCCCCTCCTAAGATTATGCTCCGTCTCAAACGCAATGCTGTTTTCACTCACAATACTAGACTGATAAGTACTGTAAGCATCATAATTCATGTTTGGGTCGACATTGTCGCCGCCACTACCGGTGTAGAAGCTAGAGTCTGCATAGTCTCCGGCACGTCCATTCTGCAGCTCTATGCATTCATGCAACTGTGCGACCACCTCGGTCATAGTGGGACGTTGGAACGAGGACTGTGCAGTACACTTGAGTGCGATATCTGCAACCTTCCACACTGCATTAACATCATAAGCACCGCGCATCCGTGCATCCACCACGGCCTCGATGTTGCCCTGTGATAGTTGTTGTCGCACCCATGTTATAATGTTGATGGGCACTGGCTCCCGCAGAATGGGTGGCTTTCCTGTGACCAGCTCCAGCAGGACGACTCCAAAGCTATACACATCGCTCTTAGCCGTCGGCTGCATTGTTGCATGGTACTCAGGATCAACATATCCGGGTGTGCCCACGAGCGTGTTTGTAGAAACGTGGTTGTCATTGCTATTGAAGGCCCTGGACAAGCCGAAGTCGGCAATCCTAGCCTCCAACTTCGCGTTCAACAGGATGTTGGTGGCCTTCACATCCCTATGGATGAGGGGTGGATTGCATCCCTTGTGTAGATACTCTAGGCCTACACATTACCAGACAGGTTGGTGCTTAGGTTTAGTAAAACACAAAACATCCATGCAGAGGCCGGAGGTTATCCTCCATTTCTAAAAAACAACAATATCAAAATATTGGACTATGCATTCCAATGCATACCTTGAGCAGATTCAAGTGCAATTCGAAGCCTCTGTGCCCAGGACAAACATGCTCCGTTGTGGTTGCTTCCTGTAAATAATTATACAATGTAAGATGAACAAAAATATCAATTTTGTATGTTCAAAGTTCTCAAGTAGCAATAAATCTCCTCGTCGATACTGAAGCCATAAGCTAGTGTTTTCTCTCATTTAAAACATAATCTTTCAAAGTATATTTCTCAACAGTTGCATACCTTCAATGTGCTCGTGCAAGGTTCCTTCAGACATATACTCGTAGACAAGGGCCATGTACTTCCCATCCATGCAATAACCAATCATGGAGACAAGATTCATGTGATGAATCCGTGTTAAAATCTGAGCCTGGACAAATATTCGAATATAGACTATCACATTTCAATTTGAGATCTCTTAACCCTGAAAAATTATCTGTTGTAATTTTCTTTACCTCTGAGAGGAACTCCTTGACTCCTTGATTGGAAGAATGTGACCGCAACTTCACCGCAACCTGGGTGCCGTCTTCCAGGAAGCCGCTGTACACATACCCAAACCCTCCTTGGCCGAGCACTTGCTGGAAATTGTTTGTAATAATCACAAGCTCCTTGTACGTGAACCGGCGGCTCTCAAGGCGTCGTAGCGAGCTATCGTCGCCGACATCATATGTCGGTGTGTGGCTAGTTATCGCGTCATTCTGTGGCATTATGGATTTTTCCATTGAACCTTCAATGTGGAAAATTCCACTAGCTAACGTTAGTGGTGCTCGCGTATGGGAAATTTTATCAGTCAAGTGGTTTTCTCATGCATAAGCCTACCTTTGTTCTTTCGTTTTCGCAAGCAAATGAGTAATACTGTCACTAATACTATCACAGCAAGCAAAACTACAGGGACAGCAATGTAGAGTGCCAGCTTGCTGTTCTTTTTTGCATGTTGTTGGCATGAATTTCCATTGGTGCAGAGGTTTGGATTGTTGTCATATCTGAAAAAATAACAAATGGAGATGCTAATGCTGAAATTTTTCAAGAAACATGTAAGATGGATGGAATGGGGAAAATGTACTTTAGATTGAGAGAACCATCTTGAATTCTTTTGAGGAGTTCAGAGGGGATTGATCCATTGAGTTGGTTATTTGACAAATCTCTATGGAAACAAAATAGTGTCACGGTCAATAGGATAGTTGATGCAAATTGGGTAAAATTTGACAAAAGTTGCTGGACATACAAAACCGTCAATGAAGGTAACTGCGAAAGGGAATCTGGAATTGAGCCAACCAAGTTATTGTTTGACAGGTCCCTGGAAGATATGAAACAAGATCAATTTTCTGAACATTTTGTTGTTGCAAAAAACCTACAAAAACAAGGCTAAAATGAATCCAATACTCCGAACGTACAAGTACTTGACTGCCTTGAGGTTCGAGAACGAAGATGATATATCACCATTAAGACCACTCGAAGACAGGTTTCTGCAAAGAGAAAATTTCAAATGGTTCAGCTTTACTATGGTAGCTGTGCACACTTCTTTATTCTCGCCATGAAAACTTCTTTGCAGAAATGAAAATACTTACACGCTTGTGATCCTTGGACGAGCACCAATGTCGTAGGTGCAGGTCAACCTATCCCATACCATGTCCTTCGGAACGCATGGATCACCCATCCAGTTCTTCGTCACCCGATACTTTTTCTTGATCGTCTTGATTGCAGATGCTACAGTTAATCGCCATGATGCGATTAATCAATTGCCTCTCTTTTTTGTCAGGAGAAATTTATCACATTTTCTTATGTTTGGCTAATTTTACTATGCAGCTGCACGATAAGACTAACAGGGAAGTTTGAGTTATTCTTAGTGGGGAGTGGTGTACAATGAAACTTCCACTTACAGGAAAAACACATGTATGCATCACAATCTATCAGATCATTGCTGACTCATCGAATTAATTGTTAATAAGTGCGAATATTTAAAATAATTTATCTCATAACCGTTAATCGTATTAGCGTCTTCATTGATAAGTTTGTACTGACGACAGCTAATGTTCATATGTTTCAACAATAAAATTCATTGCACCGGTTGCAACTGTTAGTGTGGTTGCCAAATTAACAATAAATTGTTTTGAAGATAATAATACATAATTGGTAAATGATTTTATACATGTTTATACGTATTGTCGTGTTATTAATTCATGGTAAGAGAGTGGGTATCTCGGTGTTTACCGTAACTAAGAGATTATATTATTCCACCAAAATTAGTATCATCTAACCTTGCATTGATTGAAAATGTTGTACAATGACCAAACAACCAAATTAATATAATTTGACGACTAAGTAATATGTAATCTAGTAAATAAGCAATAACAATATGACAATTACGGATGGAAACAAATTATCGAAACAATTCAACATGGGATATGGTTCCAAAAATCTCGTTGGTGAAATCGAAATAACAAACAAATTAAAAAGTTGAAGAGATAAACGTTTAAAAAATTTTAATACAAAGCTTGTGTTAATGTTTTTAGCTGTATGAATGTATACATGGTATGTATATATAGTTTTGTGGTTTTATACATGTTTACATTTTGCATGACATACCGTCCTGGGAGTCGGTGCCAAGGTTGGTGGTGGGGAAGACGGAGAATATCTCGGCAGCGTTGATGATCGGCGGCAGCGTCGCCTTACCGGTGGCCTGGACGGAGACGGTGTATTGGCTGGATTCTAAAGGGACACTGTTGTAGGCGACGGTTTCATACAGGTACTCCGGCGTGAGGCCGTTCGTATCCAACGGCTTGTCGTTGAGCACGACGTTCAGTTGGCGCACGGTGTTGGCGGTGAGGACCTCCAGCTCGGCGAAGTACAGGATGGCGATGTACTCCGGTGACGGGTCCATAGGGGTGGGCTCGGAGGACCATGTGAACTCTAAGTTCCGAGAGGCGTTCCGCGGCCTGATCGCCGTCTGCAGCACCGCCGATGGAGCCTCGAACGAGGCGTCGTCTCTGTTCTGCACCTTCTGCGTCGTCGATATATCGGCCCAGTTTACCGTGTCGACCATAGGATACCATATCCGGTCGTGTGGATCATCGGGATACCTGACGACGACGGTGTCGTCGGTCGGGCCGAAGTTTTGCCGGGTTTTCAGGGCCAGCGCCTGCGCCGCGGTCGCCTGCGGGTACAGTGTCCTGTGCAGCGGCCTCAGGTCAAGGCTAGAGATGAAGGGCGTCCCGGTGCCGGTGTTCACGAGGCACACCTGCACGAAGTCATCCGGTACCACTACGATGGCCTCCACGAACTCCTCCACCACCGGGCCGGAGATGTTCACGGTGTGCCAGTAGTTGACGCCGATGTGGAGGTCGAACACCGGGGGCCGGTCGAGGCCGTCGTAGTTGCCGTACTTGAAGGAGACGCGGATGGCGTACTTGAGCCCGGACACGAGGGAAGTGAGCGTGTAGCAGTTGCGCGTCCCGGCGAAGCTGCGCACGTCGTACCAGCGCTTGTCCATGGACGCGGTCACGTACTCTCCCGAGATGTTGTGGTTGGTGCCGGCGTCGATGAAGCCGGCGTCCGGGGCGTAGGAGATCTTGGTGGTGTCGTCCACGTAGCCCGTCTCCCCCGAGAGGCCGCAGTCTATAGATATGAATCCTGCGACGCATGTTACGCGTAGGACCGGTCACAGGGAGATTCAGAGACACGACGAAGCAATATGTATGTATGTGTACCCGTGGCCGGTGCATAGCACAAACTGTGAAAACATGCAACGAATCCTTTCCATGATATTCCCAGAAATACTGAGTAATTATTACCTTTGCTGTCAGGCTGGGCGCGAGCTTGGAGCACGACGCCGGCGGCGAGGCAGAGGAGCAACAGCCATGGATCGGCCGCCATTGCCCGCGTCGTTGATCGCTTCATCAGACACATATGCAAGCGGCCGCGGCTGTGCAGGGCGCTTCATATATAGGAGTACATATGCATGCATGTCTCCCACCAACTCTTGGGGCTGTCATTAATTAGGTAGCCTAATGATCACAGTGATGCTACACCTACAGAAATAAGTTACAGAAAAATCTTACGGATTAGGAGGTTGTGTCAGGGAGAATATCAGTGGGTGGCCCCCCGGTGAAAATCAGGGTGGGTCGTGAGAGGGAGCGAACTAATTGGACGTGGACACGTACGCCGTATGTTTCATCCGTAAGCATGCCATCCGTAAGTCTAGTATTACCCCTAATGATCACATCAACCACGCCATTGTTAACCATGTCAGCGCGTCTACCAAATATTCCATACACAACTTGCACGGACGGGCAGTAAGTGAGCGGCTGACCGGTGGGTCCTGCTGTAGCCTTCTCTGCGTACCCCTTCGTCGTACGTGGTCAATTTGGCCTAGTAGACACCATGGCCGCGACTTCCGTTGGAGCTGGGTCAGCGTCCTTGCTGGCCGATCCTTTTCCTGAAACAGCAGCACTCCACTTGGCTCGGCGTCATCGTGGCCCACTTCTTTTTTTCTCGGCAAGTGGAACTGCATTCTTTTTTTCTCGCGACAGGGGGAGCTTAGCTGGAACAGTGGCGGGCCTAGAATTTCGAGAGCGTGAGGGTGTACTAGAAGGGAGAGGCGCGCGTTGCCGCGCCCGTTTTATCCTTGGTCATCATGTATCCGTGAAGCTTTCTTCCGCATTATGTCTGTTATATTCTGTATATCATTCTGAGAAATCAATATCAATTAGTAATATTTTAAAATACAATCCACACTTTTTTTTTGAATTGAAATATAATCCACAACTGGACCACATAAACATTTGCTTCTCTTGTTGTTTGCATACAGGAGGGCAGTTTGACACTCAGGATTATCATATTGTCTCAAAGGTCCAGACATCATCAGATGTTCATTCTTTGAAATATCTCCACTGTGTGATCACCTCTTTTCTCCAGCTTCTTCAGGCATGATGGCGTGTGGCTTCCTGACTTGTTTTACCCGTGGATGCCGCAGCAGCCTATCCAGTGCGCCTGCTGCTAAAAGGGTTGCCAACTGCTGTTGCCTGAGATGGTGGCTGACTGGATACATGACCCTGTGTGGGGTATGTGGCGTTAGCACATCAGGCTCAATGAAACAACTAAAATAATATAGATTACGCCCACGAGAATAAAAGATAACAAAGGAGGAACTGGAGAAAATTCATATGTCCTGAAGATATGCCTTCGTGGAAAACTCACACCTACTCGAACCAGCTACTGGAGCATCCCATAAACCCCGGGAAAGAAGGATAGCACGGAAAAATTGGCTACGCATTACAAACCTATACACATGCCAATAAAACAATACGTACAATATCTGCTCTCAGAATCCCCAGACCTCAATCTCCCCTGCTGATATTTGGAAGCAAAACATTACAAAGGGGCAGGAAATCCATTTGGTAAAATCGAATCTGGTATCGCCTCCTCCATCGGTGCGAATGGCATGAAAAGTTCCAAGAGTAACCCCACTCGCCCATAATATTTAGACCCGCAGCCTACATTGTGAATCACTGCTATCAGAAAGCACATTAAAAATTAACCAAGAATAGAACTCCCTAAAAGAACTATGAACTCATCAGCTTCTACACGAAAGCGATGAGAAAAAGGCCGCCCAACGCAGCACCGGCGCAACAGACAAGGATGGGGGGAGGGAGGGGGGCTTGGCAGAGAAGCACAAACCAAGGAAGGAGCCTTCGGCGAGCACCGGAAGAATGCGTACATGCCCTCCTGCCATGCACGGTGGACAGACCAAGACATATGAGTTGGAGCACCACCCAATCCCAGCAGTGACCGACCGCACCTAACCTGCAATGACTGAACAAGCACATGAAAACTACACCACAATAAGACATGAGCTCTGGAAATGACAAGTGACAACAGAAAACCTCTTCTGAAGACAAATCTTTCTAATGACCCATGATAAAACCTTATTGGAAAGCATCTAAGAGTAACATTATATTTAAAGTTGCTACAAATTAATAGCTAATAACATGAACAAACGACACTGCTTACTATACCGAAGAACAATCAATCACAAATGAGCAAATTTGTATGTATGTTTCCGCCAACATAGAGAAAAGTTAGCATCATGCACATGTAACATTTAGCCAGATCTATAGTAGAAAGAGGTTTCTTCTCATATCATACCGTCAATTTTAGCTCCTTAATTTTAAAGCCATCAGCAGACAAACGGGCACAATCAAACTCTTCCTTGCCTTGGAAGGATTTTTCTTCTCGTTTTAGCTCCTTAGTAGAAAACTATACATGGGCCAGCAGAATAAATGAGGTTTCTTATTTACTCATGCAGACAATTTTAGCTCAACGACACCATAACAGGCAAGAATTTTAACTGTCAGCAGGATTCTTCTTTCTCTTCCTCCTGCTTGCCAGAATTCACATGTCCGCATCGGACCAACATTTTCAGAACAAGTTAAATATAGGTATGGCATAGTGGCTTTCTTACCTTAGCTTCCCAGAGACACTACTTAAGTTTAAATGAGCATAGACCAACTCAAATTACAGACGAAGATAAATGACAACAACATTTTTATTCATTGCTCTACGGAGAACATGATCTTGGTGCTATGCTCCCAAACGTTGTGGTGCATTGCTACCAAAAGACACAAGGAAAATGAAAAGTGAACACTGGGCAAAAGAAGTAGGGCAAGCCTAATATTGGAAGAGCGACACTAACCAGCAGGGAAAGCCATCAGATATTATAAGAACCATAAATTTAGCATCTTGAGATTCTTGTACCCATGGAAAATGTGCAAACATTTGAATATTGTGGCGACGAATTTGGAACTATGTTTTTGTTGCAATACTATGAATGTGCATGACGATATTCCATACAAAATGATTCTTGGAGTCTTATCAGGAAGGATAAATTGGAAGTCTACATTTTACTGAAGATGCTTCTTACTGTTGCGTGATTTCGTATGAATCGTCTGAAAAATAGAACGTAACATCATTCCCTTCAGAAGTTTAACACATCTATCCAAAAGAAATGGAATCAGTTTGCCATAATTCTCATTGGTACACACGAAAATTGAAAACCTATTATTCTATTTCATTAAATGTCTGAGCTTGTATCATGAGAATTCGTGCAGTCCATGCTCTGCATATTACCAGAGCAATATAAAATTCAGTTGGAAGCATAGGTAAATTAAGTACTCTGCATATCCTTTCTTTTCAGGCAAAGTGAAACAAGGAAAATTCCAATAGGTCAGACATAGGAAAATTAGATGGTATTAATATATATAATAGTGTATAGATGGCAAATAAAAATTTACTTTTACAACATGAAAAATAAACGGAAAGAAGAAATTGTTGCAAATGGTACAAAGCACTTACAGGGACGGAAGTGCACCAGAACTGACATAATGAAGGAAAGAAGGGGCACGTAAAATAAAATGCAGTTGGAAGCATATGTAAATGAAGTACTCTGTATATCCTTTTTTTTTCAAGCGAAATGAAAAAGGGGAAATTCCAATAGGTTAGACATAAGCAAATTAGATCTGATGCAGAGGCTGGGTTCCCCCTTTTCAAAAAAAAAAAAAGTAAGCAAATTAGATGGTATTAATATAGATAATAGTGTATAGATGGCAAATGAAAATTTAATTTTACAACATGAAAAATAAACTGTAAGAAGAAATTGTTGCAAAAAGTACAAAGCACTTACAGGGCTGCCTAGCCGGTCATGTGCATCCCAATTGCAACGGCCCTTGGTGGATGTTGTGCTTGTGCTATTCCGCTATAAGCCTAATTGTCGTCCAAGTGTTGGGTGCGCTGTCAGGTAGGTCGCACACATGGAGCCGTGTCGAATGGACATCGTTTGTGCAACTGATGCTCTGTCTCTCTACTTTTAATTGTGTGCAAACAAATTCACACTGCTTGTTGCCATCATGACAGTAACCTGCATTCAGAAATCGTCGAAAAAAGCATTAGGCGCTAAGCACATATATGCAAGTGAAACACTTTTCCACTCACTAATGTTGTGAATTTAAAATAACCTATTTATCAAAGATATCTCCGTATGGTGCATATGACCCGAATCTGCTCTAATTGATCTATCATAGGACAATGTTGTTGAAACGGACAAAAAAAAAACAGTAATTTGAACACAAAATTAAAGGATCTTTGAGCCTTTGTTGCTATCTCCAAAATCTAAATGCACATGTACATCTCTAATAGGGAACAAACGGTGTTTCCACCAAATTGTCAGATTAAGGCAAGATAGCATTCATGAAGCAGGACACTATATATGTTCCTGATGAACTCGGAGTAATGCTACATCTACGCGATTTTTTTACAAAAAATTGCTTACGGATGGACGTGGCGACCAAGGGAAGCAGCTGTGGCCCTCAATTCACGGGAGGGTGGGGGAATTAAACGAATCCACCGTTTCCACGTCCGATCCGTAAGTTTTGTCCGTAATAACATTTCCGTAGGTGTAGGATTTCCGGATGAACTCGTCGCAGCCAAGCCACGATGGCTACACCCCCCGGTAAAAGCAAGCCAAGAACACCCTGTATGGAAAGCCCAGGAGGAGGCTGAACTACACGTAGCCTAGGCTGCCTCGCCGGCCGCTGTTGCCGCAAGCGCCGCGGGTTGGCAACTTGGCATGCGTCGCGTGGTCCGTCACTGACATTGGTTCGACACGTGCCGAGTCGCCTACTATCTATGGCGGTGAAGGGGCACATGTATCGACATGAGGAACCGGTGGCACAACTTGTAACCCAAAATAAAGTGCAAACAACAGCAAGATGCAGACCCTCTGAACATGAATATATGTGAATAAATGTTTGAAAACTAAAATTGGCCGGAAATTATATTGTACCGTGCAAAGTAAAAGCAGATCGATAACTATTGTAACTACAAAACATGATAATATGATATCTACAACACATATATCAATCGCAACACCAGTATAGGTCTATTAACACAGGCGTAGTGGCTACATGTGCAATAATCAGAGGTCTGCAGCCAATTAGGCCTAGAAGATTTGTTATTTTCTAACAAATACTCTTATTGACTATAGCATTATTAGTTTATCACCAATCCTATGTGCAGAAATATTAGCACATCCTGAAATTATCCAATCTTTTATATATCTCGATAGAGAACCTGCCATGCACATACAACACAAGCAGTGACGATGAGTTTGCCAATTAATCCACAGCAACGCTCAACCAAGGCCAATCCATCAGAACACTTGTTTCCAATTGAATGGAACAGGCAATGCTACATCCAGTGGTGGACGGACGCAGGGCGCTCGAGTGACTTGTACACCTGCACGCACCAGCAGCTGATGTGCTAGCGATAGCTGCCTTCCTCCTCGGCACCCCTTGCGGTACTCACCGTCGCCGCTGTGTGCGTCAAAGTTAGCGAAGCCTGCGAGGTGTCCTTGAGGATGGTTGCTTTATTTATAAAGCGGGGCGTAAAGCCTGTTTCGTGATGGTGAGGTACCCCTCCGCCCCTTCTCTCCTTCACAGGCGCGGCCATGGTCGAGATCTGCCGCGGGATCGATCCCCGTCCGTCCCATCTCTCCCCCTCCGTGGATACCTAGTCCCCTCACCTTGTCTCTCCCTCTGACCCGTCTCTCCTCCGATCCTCCTCTCCGCCGTGTCTCTCCCCCACCGCCGCGGCGGCGGCCGGATTCGGCGCCTGGACAGCCCGCCTTCCCTCCTCCTGGCGGCTGCCCACTCGCAGCCCCAATTGGAGCCCCAAAAAAATAGACGTTCAAAATTTTTAAACGATGATTTTATTCAAATATTTAGGATATACTAGTTGCATGCCCGTGCGTTGCAACGGACATATAAATACATCATTTATCTTCTTATTCCACAAATGTTTTGAGATTTTTCCCGTACGCCTCCTTTTTTACCCGCACTTGCAAGAAGATAATTATCCTCCTCTACGCCGTTAAGCTGTCACATGTCCCGTCGGAAGATACATATGAGTAATTAACTATCCGATATATTTTTATTGTGGAAGTCCAAACAAAGTTACATGACGTACTAAATTCCATGTGAGTCATGCATGTACAAAAAGTATACATGACACATGTTGAACTAATGGTTTTTGCCGACGAGAATATTTTTGCTACTTTAAGGCTGGTCACAATGGGGAGTAACATAAGGTAGAAACCTACACACTTTCCTACACTATGTTTCTACCTTCACAATGAGGAGTAACATGTATGTAGTGTCATGCAATAATGTATTTATTAGGCTATAGACTCATTGTTTCTTGGAGTGTGTGATGTTCCGATAACTTAGCTAGTTACCACAAACACCTCTCTCTTCATTAGGCTGGTCACAATGGGGAGTAACATAAGGTAGCAACCTACACACTTTTCTAGACTATGTTACTACCTCCACAATGGGGAGTAACATGTATGTAGTGTAATGCAACAATGCATTTATTAGGCTATAGACTCATTGTTTCTTGGAGCGTGTGATGTTCCGGTAACTTAGCTAGTTACCACAAGCACCTCCCTCTTCATTAAATACGTGCAACATAAGCAAAGTTGTATTGGAGTGTGTGATGTTACTCCTAAGTTCCTCCACATTGTGACCAGTCTTAAATATGTGCCACGTAAGCAAAGTTGTATTGGAGCGTGTGATGTTACTGCTAAGTTTCTCCCCGTTGTGACCAGCCTAAGGCCTATCCCAATGCAAGTCTCGGCCAGCGCCCTCCTGTGGCGTGGGCCCCTCGGGTGGCCAACGACGCTGCCCTTTTGCCTATATATTCCTTCTACCCCGAAAAACATAAATACCAGATCGAGAAACCACGAAAAGTCCAAACGTCGCCGCTGTCGTAAATCCTAGTTCGGGAGGGTTCCGAAGCCCTTCCCGGCACCCTACCGAGAGGGGAATCATCACCGGAGGGCTCTAGACCGCCATGCTTGCCTCCGAAGTGATGTGTCAGTAGTTCATCCTTGGACTACGGGTCCATAGCAGTAGCTAGACGGTAGTCTCTCCACTTTGTGCTATCATGTTTAGATCTTGTGAGCTGCCCTACATGATCAATATAAACATTATGTAATGCTACATGTTGTGTTTGCTGGGATTCGTTGAATATTGGTACTACGAGCAAGTTGTTTACTTATCCATTTGCATATGTTGATTATATCTTGCATGCTCTCCGTCGCTAGTAGATGCTTTGGCCAAGTAGATGCTTGTGACTCCAGGAGGGAGTATAAACATGCACGGTTCTGGATGTGTTGTTGCCACTGGGGATAAAATAATGAAGCTTAGTCTATGTTTCTTTTGCATTGTTAACATTACACACAATACTTCATGCAATAATCTGTTGTTTGGAACTTAATACTGGAAGTGATGCGAATGCTGACCCGAAGGTGGATTATTTAGACATAGATGCGCTGGATAGCAAGTATATGTACTTTGTTGTAATGCCCTGTTAAATCTCATAGTGAACATCTTATAATATATTGCATTGTCATGCCCTTATTATTTTTCAATTGCCCGGTGATGACCGACAAGTATAAGGGGTGTATCTTAATACTTTCGATAAATAAGTGTCGAAACCAACGAGTAGCAGAAGGTGTTGACAAGCAGGTTGGTTAGAGGATTCATTGTAAACACTAGCAAACAGGTTTTTGGTGGTTTTTGATATAGCAGATAAATAATGTAAGAGTAAATAAATAACAGTGATAATAATTGCAGCGAGTGGCCCAATCCTTTTGAGAGCAAAGGAGAAGACAGTTGTTTTACTTTTGGTGACTAAACATTCTCGAGGACACATGGGAATCTCGTCAAGTGCTTTCTCTTCATAGAATTGATTAATATTTATTGTTTTGATAGGTGTTGTGTGGGTGAACCTATGCTAATGCACCGCCCAACTAGGACTAATACATACTTGTGATTAAATCCCTATAAGCATCCGCAAATACAAGAAGTAATTAAGATAAATCTAACCACAACCTTAAACTCTGGGATCCTACACTCCCACGTGCATCGTTTCCTAACGGGGTTTAGGTTTCTGTCACTCCGGAAACCCCACAATTAGTAGCCAAATAAACAATGCATCCTCCTAGGCCCATAAAGGTGAAGTGTCATGTAGTCGAAATTCACATGACACCACTAGAAGAATAAAAGCACAACTTAAATATCAAACCATACAGATATTACTTCAACACAATTCCACTACTAACATCATGACTTCTCCCATGTCCTCAAGAACTAAACAAACAACTCACGAAACATCATATGGATCATAATCAGAGGTGATATAATGGTGAATAACAATCTGGTCATAAAGTGCAAACACCGATAAATCTCACAACCATCAACTACTAACAAGTAATCCACATCGGGAGAGAGATCTAGTGGAAAACAACAATAAAGACCCCTAATTGTTACAGCGGAATGAAGGTGGACGGTGAGGGTGATGGTGCTTGTGGTGAGGATGATGACGATGATGATCTTGATGAAGCCCGGAGTGATGACGGTGACGATTTCCCCTCTCCGGGGAGGAATTGCCCCAGCAGATTTCTCCCTGCCAGAGAGCTTTTCTCTCTCTGTTGTTTTCCGCCCAGAGGCGGCGGCGGAATATTTCCTCGATGATGTTCTGGGGCTTAGGGTTCCCAAGGGGTCAAGTACGCGAAAGGGGCGACCTGAGGTGGGCCAGGGTGGCCACACCACCTAGCGGCGCGGCCAAGGGTGGCCCGCCAGGGGCCGTGCCACCCCATGGTGTAGGCCCCTAGAGGCCCCCCTCTGGCTCCCCTTGGGGCTGACTTCCTCTTCTGGACTTCAAAGACCTCTCCAGTATCCCCCTCTTCTTCTGATCTCCTGAAATAGGGTGTCCTGGCGGTGCTTTTTTCCATCAGATTTCTGGTCCCGGTTTTTATTCTCCAATAATTATTAAACATGCAAAATAAGATGAAATAACATAAGTAATGCACCATAACATGAAATATATCGATGAATAACAGAAAATAACAATACAAAATAGTGATGCAAAATAGACGTATCAGCTGGATATAATTTATTTACCCGGCATGCTAGAAATATTTTATGGAGAGACACCACTAGTGAACTATGGACCCCAATCCATTTTCCTCATACTGTTAAACCACTTATTGTAATCATAACCATTTTTTGCACCATATGTTTAATCCCTTTGTTTTCAGCAAGACCGGAGAGATTGACAACCTCTCTGTTTCGTTGGGGCAAAGTACTGTGTTTGTTTGTGTGCAGGTTCCACGTCAATTGTGTCGTTGACAACCTTCTGAAGAACCTCGCTGTCCTCCTGGATTCGATAACCTTGGTTAATTTCAAGGGAAAGCTTGCCGCTGTTCTACATCAAACTCTGCACTTGGAGTAACCTAATGAACAACACGCCCGCAAGGCGTCAGATGTTCACTATGAGATTTGACAGGGCATTACAACAAAGTACATAGACTTGATATCTAGTGCATATATGCCTAAATAACCCACCTTTTGGGTCAGCATCCGCATCACCTCTAGTATTAAGTTTCAAACACGAGATTATTGCATGAAGTATTGTGTGTAATGTAAATAGTGCAAAAGACACTTAGACTAAGCATCATTATTTTATCCCTAGTGGCAACATAACATCCACAACCGTGCACGTCTCAGTCACTCGAACTCTGATTTGTGGAGGGATGAACCCACTATCGAGCATAAATACTCTTTCTTGGAGTCACAAGCATCTACTTAGCCAAAGTATCTACTAGCAACAGAAAACATGGAAGATATGGACAAGATAGACATATGGATAAATAAACAATCTTCTCATAGTATCAATATTCATAGGATCCCAACAAACACAACATGTAGCATTACATAACGATGATATTGATCATGTATGGCAGCTCACGAGATCTAAACATGATAGCACAAAGTGGAGAGACCACCATCTAGCTACTGCTATGGACCCGCAGTCCAAGGATGAACTACTCACGAATCACTCCGGGGGTAGGCATGGCGGTGTAGAGCCCTCTGGTGATTATTCCCCTCTTCGGCAGGGTGTCGGGAAGAGCTTCAAACCCTCCCAAACTAGGGTTGACGAAGGCGGCGGTGTGTGGATGTTTCTTGGAACATCGATCTGGTCTTTAGGTTTTTTGGGGCAGAAGAAATATATAGGCAAAAGGGTGGCGTTGGTGGCCACCCAAGGGGCCCACGCCATAGGAGGGAGCCAGCTAGGGGTGGGTTGCGCCCTGGTGTGCTATGGCCGCCTCCTGGGTCGACTGATCCTCCCCTTCGGGCTTCTAGAGTCTTCTGGTGTATTATGTGCGTATGCCAATTTTCGTCCAATTCCAAGAATATTTTGCGACCAGCTTTTCTGAAAGAGAAAAATAGCATAATACATGAACTGACACTTTGACATCTTGTTAATGGGTTAGTCCCAGAAAATGCATAAAAATGTTATGAAGTGTAAAACATATGGCAATTGATATAATAACAGCATGGATATAAAAAAATATAAATACATTTGAGACGTATCACCGGGTACGTCTACATGTGGGGAATAGGTAAGTGGGGCTTTACCTACCACCCACATGAACCGGAAAATGTTCTAACCGGTTCATACTGCTCAAACCGGTTTATACCGAGAGAGACTGGCCAGGAGGTAGCTAGCCAGCAGACAAAGACCCGAGTTATGCTTAAACATAACCCGGAAGCGGACACAGACCCGGCCCAACGCCCGAGAAATAAGTGCGGAGACCCAAGGCCGGACGGGAGTCTCCAGTTTATGGAATAAGCTGGACGAAGCATCGGAGAGACCGGACTGCGCTAGTACTCTGATGCCGGGCATAACCCGGACTACCTTGTAACCCGGAGGGCTCGCCCACTATATAAGGGGAGACCCTGGGGCGTAGAGGGACAAGTTCTAAGTCAATAGTAAGGTAGCTCGAGACATCGATAGCCAGAATCGCCCTTTGTAATCGAAACCTTGTTTCCTCATAGTAAGAAAGCAGTAGTAGGTTTTACCCTCAATAGAGGGGCCGAACTTGGGTGAACTCGCATCTCTCGTTTCCTGTAGGGTCCGCCCTTCGAACCACTTTTCAAACACACCCCCAATATGCATACATTCACGATCCCAGGAGTTTAGTCGTGAACAACATATCAAGCTGGTACACAGATACAATATCCATTACATGGCTACACAAACACTTACAAATACACATGGTCACATGACCAAGCCTACACGATTGCCACGCAGGACAACACACAACACACACAGCGGAAGACTAAACACACACAACGCGGTAGAGCCCAAGTCACGCCTTAACCTACAGGCCGCGGACCCGGAAACGATCCTAGTTCGCAAAGCCATCAGCTCCGTACTCCTCTTCGTAGATCCTCTTCTGAGACTCCTTCTCAAATCTGGCAAGTTGATACCAGGGACGAAACCAATATGAGTACATTTGAATGTACTCAGCAAGACATCCATCATGTAACTTACCAAATGCAAGTATGCTTATAAGGTGTAATAGGTAGGCTATAAATAGGGTTCACTATCAATGGTGTTCATATAGGATGACACCATAGTTGCAGTCAGGTTAATCTGTATCTGCGTTGAAGAAGATACTTCAGAAGAGAATAATATAGTTTTTCTTTCTCTTGTAGATATCACATGTACAAGAGGTTTTGTAAAGCTGTGTTAAAAGAATATTTTCTCTTTGCAAAACTTCTTGGAATCAGTTTCCAGAATTCTTCCTTGGATGAGAAAGGTTTTGTTTCCAAAACTTGTTGGTTTGTAAAACAACTTCTGGCTTCCCGTCATCGGTACCTCCACGGTACAAGATTTCCTTCCTTTCCGAACTTCCCGAGTCCAACACCTTTTTGAAAGCATCTTTTTGAAAACATTGACACAATGCTAGCTACATGGCCATTCAACTGTCCATATCCGAGGACGCGGCTTCTTCGAAAAAGTTGTACTCTGCAGAGGTGTACACATCCACCAGATACAGTATACCTGCCGTGAACAACCACGGACTGTAACAACAGTATGTAGAACATCAGATAACTGATCATAACCTTCCACTATGTTCAAGCTAGAATGTGTCTATCTCTCAGTTGAGTTTTACCGTCATCCCTGGCACCGAGCTATTCCCCGCCAGCCAGGATGCCCCAACTGATGCGACCGGAGGGAAACTTAATCCCACACTTTTTATGTCTCAACATTGGGAGTTTTGACGACATTCGGTTTGAGGAAGTCCGTCCCCTTATAGCGATTGAGATAGAACACACACTAACAAGAACAAACTTCCAGTTAAGCCCCATGCCCATGTTGGGGTAGGGTAGCAGTACGGTAAAGGTTGTCCGGCGAAGACTAGGTTATGTGTCATTTTTGAAAACACCATTTTCCCAAAAATGACCACTTCCACATTCCTCCTGTGAATAAGGCTCAGCCTTTTCTCCGGGTTTTTCCATAAAAGACTTTGTTTTTTAAAACATAATTTTAGCGTGTCCACTTAGGGACTAGTATATTTGATGGTAATAAATACCATATGGTGGCTTATGGGCTTGGTAACACCAAGTATACTCTACTGGCATAGTATATATATAGAAGTAGTATTCACTCAAAAATAGTTTTTGGAAATCAAAGTTGTTTAAAACTTCTCAGAAGTAAAACATGCATGATAGATAATGATAAGTGTATTATAATAGCAAGCATCAGGATGGCTTGCCTTAAGTCTCTTAATTTCCCTGGCCTTGAAGTAACTTGAACTTGACGCACAGCTCCACAACTGATTTTTCTTCTTCGCTTTCTAGCGTCGTAAAAGAATAAAAGACACACTCTCAGGTCTAAAGACCAAACAATTAAGCTAAACAACACATACAGCAAGCAAAAGTACAATAGCGCAAACTCACAAACGATATCGAGAAAACTGCCTCACATAACTCTCAGGGTACAAAACTATCGTCAGGCACTATGTATGGTTTAGAAAACCATACCCCACATCTTACATACCATATATGGAGTGGTGTACCACTCTCATAATAAGATACACAAGAAGCTAAAAATATATCTTGTGGGTGCAAAGGGTTAGGTTAATAAGGTAAAAACAAACAGACAGAACAATACCCATGGCAGTGGGTATCATCCACCACAAGAAAAAGTCACTTAATGTGTTCATGAGTTAGTTGGATGTTTAGTTCACAAGATACTCCTAAACACCACAACAACATTAGCAAAACAAATAAAACAAGTATGACACTCATGCTAAGGTACACACTCAGATAATTCCCAAACAGCAGGTAAACACACCACAGATAAATAGACTATTAATTTACTACATTAATGTTTAATTGGAGTTATGGAATCCATCAATCATGAAAGTTTAGCAAACAACCAGTAGCTAAAAACAAATATAACAAGTCATAAAAATAATCTAAAACACAATCATCACTCCATAAAATACTCCTATCAAAAGCATAGAAACATGACTGGACTAATAACACACTAGTATGGAAAATCTACACAAGCATGCTATAAGAGATAATTACAATCTAAAACTATAGCACATGCAACTAAAGAATTCATGGCATCATAACAGAAGTAATAACTTCCTAAACATGCTATAATAAACTCATATACTCATAAAATAAAGATGACAATACTATAGCAAAAATCACCATTTTCTAGTGGTGACACTAGTTCAACACTAGAGAAGCAACAATGCTACCATGATGCTTAAAATCTAAACAAGAAAGTCATGATCATAAATGTACCTAATAACAGTACACAAATCTTACTCATGCTAGTAAGCACAAACATCAAAATAATTTCATGGAACAACTATTAAGCATGCATAAATTAATTCTAGCAATTTATGTTTTCTTTAATCAATTACTAGCAAGCAAGCAAGATATAACTCACACAACCAGTAGCTATGCACTCAATGAAAATTCATCTAAACCTTTTCAAAAATCCAAACACTCAATTTAAAATCATTCACAAACAATCTATCAATCAAAAGGAATTTATTTCATTTGCAAATAATTTAATTTAGCACTCAATAGTGAATCATTTCTTAACATGATACTCCTAAGGAATATTATGCTGACAAATGGATCACATCTAACATACTAGTATCTGCTGATAAGAAATAAACTTCTCACTTGCATAAGTGAAAACAAACAATTATATTTTCCATGGTGGAAAATAGCAATCAATCATATAATTAAAACATGATAATTTCTCACATGTGCATGGTTGGGGATTTTCATCCACAACCAAGATGCAATGGGACCAGTGGGTTATGGGCCCACTAATACCAAGGCAAAAGAGGTACTAAGCCTCTGGTTACTCGTGACAAAACTAGCATACAAGATAATTAATACAAAGCTATTTATTCTAGTGAAACAATACTAGTGCAAACTAAATAACAAGACTTGCACATGCTTTGATACAAAAGAACATGCAAGCTAACAGAGCCATTAACATCAAAATAACAGTACCAAAATGGCACTGGATCCATAGCAAACCTAGCACAATATAAACTCAATCAATCACACAAAGATCTAGCTCTCACAAAATTTCCAAATAATAAAACTAGAAGGTAACAAATGCTATTTCATTTTTATTTGAGTTTCCAATCATGCACACACTTTCTAAGGTGGATGTACTGTAAGAAAACAACCTAATAACAAGTCCTAACAACTTTATAAATGCTAGGAAGCAAGATTAAATCAACCAAACATTTCATTTCAAACAAAAACACTCAAAGAAGACAAAACACGAAAGCTGTTGTTTCTAGATCTGTCCACCAAAAATAATCTAGAGCTCCAAAAATTAATATAAGCTAGTATAAGATATATCTAGTCAATATCAAACTCATACAATTGGATTTGCTTAAAAAATCATTTTTAAACTCATTCTAATCATCATAGAAGAGCCTACTGGTCTTTTATTAATCTGGATGGAATTTCATTCTATAACTCACCTTGATGTGAGGTCAACTGCATTGGATAGATCATTTCAATACCTATCCATAACAATTTAGTTTGTTCCATTTGGTTACATATTTTAAAAGTTATGGTCAAAACATTCTCATAGACAGTCTATGGCAAAACAGTTCTTGTGCCTAAACTATTTGTCCAAACATAGATCTGCAAAATTTTTTATGGTTTAGATTTCATATCTTTAGGTCCATGAATTTTTCCATATTTTATTTTGCTCATATAGTACTTTATATACGTCCAAAGTGATTGCATCAGTTTCAGTCAAAAATAAAATGATTAAAAGAAAACAGCACACGGGCTGGATCTGAGTGGGCGCGGCCCAGCAAGCGGATGCGCAGCCGAGCTGCGCTTCGGGCGCGCGAGCGGGCGTGGGAAAGGGGGCGTTCAAGCGTGGCCGTCTATCTCAGATCGAACGGCCTGCGGCGTCTCTTCCTCCTCTCGATCCTCTCTCTCTCTAGCCCGACAGCAAGCGGCGAAAAAGGGCTCGGGGCTCACCGTGGGGCTCGGGGGTGAGGCTGGAGCGGCTCGACGAAGTTGTGGGAGGTCGATGGCGCCGAGGGGCGGCGTCGGCGGCGACCGGCGCGGCCTCACACGGCGGAACGCGGCAGATGCCCGCGGCGGCACTCCGCGGACGACGGCGGCGTCTCCGGCGGGCAGAGGGCAGGGGAGATTGTCCGAGGGGTTCAGGGAGTCATGGGGGATCTAGCTAGGGTAGAGGGAGGGGTTAGGTTGGAGGTTATCGGGCAGGGCCTCGCCGTGGCCGAGGTGGTCACCGGCGGCCAGAGCACGGCCTGTGCGTGCTCCAGGGGGCTGGGCTTGGGTAGATCTCGACTAGGGGAGACAGTGAGGGCATGTGGGAGGTGCAGGGCGCAAGGGTGTAGCCTCTGGTCATTTATAGAAGAGGGAGGTGAGGTCAAGGGCAAAATGGGGCTCGGGTTGATGCCACCCATTGGCATAGAGCAAACCCTAGGGCATATGGTCATTCTACCCTTGAGCACTGGTGTCCTAGTCATCAAGCATGTGGTTGCTGGTCGTATCCTGGCCATAGAGAGCAAGTGGGGCAAGTGGCTAGGTCAACTAGGTCCACACATGGGCTGCCCATACCTATCCTAGTCACCATTCTCTCTCTCCTTTTTCTTCCTGCCTAAGGCTTCTAGAAGCTATCCAATACATGCTGGTTCGAGTAGAAACTCTGGTCAACACATTAGGTATGGCCACTCTTCCAAAAGATCAAGGAAACATCAAGAAAACAAAGGTGAAAAAATGTATCCCTAACTGTTCACTGCATAAATTCAGAAAATTCAGTCTTATGACTTAGAAATTTTCTAAGTGCTGAAAACAGATTAAAAGTTGAAAAAGTTGAGTTTGTTTTCAGGGTTCAATTGCCTTCCAAAATTGGTTTTCAAAGTATGGATTTGTTAACCATGTTATATACTTTCAGAAACATCTTTTGAAAACAATTTTTAAATAGTTTAAGGCCAAGAAAACAATGTGGAAAAAGGTATACTTTCTGTTTTTATCTGTTCCTCAAAAATGTCTTTTTCTGCCTTAATTTTGATACCACAAAAACAACAAGCAAAAGATAGTTTTTATTTCTCCAAAAATAAAAGTGAGCTTATGGATTTGTAGTAAATATATCAAGGATTAATTAAATGTCAAGAAACCATAAAATAACAATTTATAGCTTAGTGAAAACAAGGGTAGAAAACATGTACTTGGCTTTATTTTCAGGAATTGTTTTCCATAGAAAACTTAAAAGAAAACTTTCATAACTCATTTTGAAAACTTGTTTTCTTGGATCCAACAAAGTTAAAAGTTTGTTTTAAGATGCAAACAAGAATGATCCAAGTCTTGGAATAAAAATCCACTTAAGTAATAATAAGAAACATCAGGGAAAATATCAGGAAAAATAATAGGAATGTTTTTCAGAAACTTTTGGTATTGGTTTTATAATGAAACAAAATTTGTGTTGCAAATATGTTTTAGATCATAAACATATGTTAGTTCAAACAATCATGTTGTTATATAAAAAAAAATTGATAGCCCTAATTTTTGTCTTCTTGAGCACAGTCCAAGAATCCAAAAACTGGGGTGTGACAGACCTTCCCCCCTTAAAAGAATCTCGTCCCAAGATTCGCAGGCAAACGAAAAGAGGGTTTGGTCAAAACAACAATGTTAGATGATTTGTTTACAAAATATGTGTTGGTGATTTGTAACATGATTTACAGGGGCTTCCCCCACTTTGATTAATCTTACCAGAATTCACCGGTAAATTTGTTTTCTTTTCAAAGGTTTTGGGTGCCATGTTCTAAACCTCGAACTTATTGTTCCTTAAAACCATGCTATCAAAACAGGGTTTATTTTGTAGATAAAAACCTATTTTTCCCAATCTCAAATATTCAATTTAATGGACATCCACCAACATTTATTTAGTATGAGCTTTCCATTGCTCGTTTCCAAAATCCAGGAAAATCCACTATCTTCCTCTTACTCTAATATAATCGAGTCTCAAGTCATTTGTTTCCCTCAAAGGTATTTTATCAAGATCATGAAGCTATACCAGCGCTGTGTACTACCAACTTTGTAAGGTCCTTTTAAAAAAATCCAAACTTCTTTTCTCATGATCGAAGCTAAATCATTTTCCTCCAACAATCTCAAAAGAGCGTGACAAGCTCCGAGAATAAACCATCAAGAATAATCATCTATTAAAACCAAGTCATATTGATTTTTCCTAAAATCCAAAATCATCATTTCATATCCACAAATCTTTCTAAACCTCAACCATTCTTCAAAAACTACAAATCTTAGTTACTGATAGCTTCCAAATCTTTGTGGTCCACAACTGGTTATCCTCGGATATTATATTATAATTCAACTCCACTAAAAGTCATATGATCCTCAATTTTTCCTTCCTAAGCTAAACCTCAATGAGTTTTCCACCATCTCATATTCTAAGGGTTGGTTCCTCCAATACATACATACGAGATCTGGTTGCCTAGTATCGATCATAGTTTTATCCATCCAATATTTTTTCCAACCTTTCACTTCTTCAAAACAGCTATAGAATCATCCTAAGGCACCTTTCTCTTTGTGTTTGGAAAAAGTTGATTACACGTTTTTCTTTTAAAAGGGTGATAACAACTCTATAACATATCAACTCTGTAAGTTACTCGGTAAGGTATCTGGCTTTAGATACCAACTCGGTAGGGTATTAAAACGAAAATTTGAGGAGCCAACTCTGTAGGGTTTTAAGCTTAAGATTAGATGAGGTTATATTACCAATTTTGTAAGGTCTCCAACTCTATAAGGTCTCGAACTAGAATTAGATGAAGCCATTTTACCAACTCAGTAGGGTGGCAACAATTTAATGTGGTAACAATTTAATTTACTCTGTAGGGTGTTTTCTGTGGGGTGGCATACTAGAATTTGATGAGATTTTGTTAGTATCGTTAATTATTTAAGATTTTATTTAGTCCGACGTGGCACTTCTAGTGCTCCATTTACGTCAGGGTTTTCAGGGTACGATGACAAACAAACTAGGGGGTTCACAGGTTTGGTTCGAAAACGTACCATTGGCTATGGCATGAGTCGCAGAGGTTTCTGCAACATCATCTTGGTCTCGAGGTCCACTCATCAGGCTCTTGCGTTTCTTCTGGGATGGACCTTGGTTTTCTTGGGGCTCATCAGGATGGAATAGAACACGGTTCTTCTTGGGACATTCACGAGCAAAGTGTCCTTCCTATCCACAGGTAAAGCAACCCGTGGTTCTAGGCTTGACCTTCACACGCCTCCTTGAAGATTGTGGCATCGCAGGCAAAGCGCTGCGAGTCACCCATGAACTAGTCTCTCCTGGCGTCACTATCTTCCGTTTGCGGCTCTCTCCAGCAAGCAGTTGCTGGTATCCTCTCATAAG
The DNA here is from genome assembly GCA_028641055.1 of Alopecurus myosuroides. Classification (NCBI taxonomy): domain Eukaryota; kingdom Viridiplantae; phylum Streptophyta; class Magnoliopsida; order Poales; family Poaceae; genus Alopecurus; species Alopecurus myosuroides. The sequence continues at coordinate 86,463,364 of CM054061.1, forward strand.
GAATGCAGTATTCTCAGCGTTGGTGATGACAAGCTGAGTCAACTGTTCCAGGGCAGCATGAGTGGTCATGTGTTCAGCACGAGCGGTTGCACTTTCTTCCCTCAACAGAGCAAACAGTTGAGCAACCGTCGGCTCAGGTGATGGAGGTAGATCGCTGGCCATGCTGAAGACAAAGAACGGTGTAAGACGATAGCAACTAAAGGTAGTTTTGGTTTTTTTGAAAATTTGTGACACATACCGGCTCATAACGGAGATGAGAGCGGTAGATACCACAACAACAAGCAAACGTCGAAGAAACAAACGCCAACTCAAACCAAGATTAACATACGCATGAAACAGAGTCTTAACAAGCATAACTTAACTTAAGGGTTCACAAGGCTAAAGCATAAGGCTTACAACACAACTAGCACACACAAAGCTCTAACAGAGTTCACACAATACAGACAAACAAGCGTCTGGGGTGGAAATAACACAACTCCTAACATCCCGCGGCAATCCTAAGTGCTTGAGGAAGCGCGTAGCTGTTCCTCCAACTCTTCAACTCTGGCCTTGCTGGCTTCAAGCTGGAACTAAAGGTCTCTCACTTGCGCACGAAGATGGAAACCAACAAACCTCATGGTCTTTCCTTGTGCCACGAGACGGCGCTCGATAGCAGTGGAAACTCTCAGGTCCTTGGTTAGCTGGAAGATCTCTCTTCCCTGATTATCGAACTCTCCTCTAAGCCTGTCAAGGGAAAACTGAGTGTTGTACAGCTGTCCCTCCAAGTGCTGGAAATGACGGGAAAACACAAAGTCTTCGGTGACATCTACTGGCTTGTCATCCTCATCGCGCCTCCCATAACATCTATAGGGGGTGCCTTCAAACTTGTCGCGAAAGAAGTTCGCGAGTTTGGCAACGGTCAGCTGCATCACTCTAAGGATACCATCTTCCCAACTGTTCTCCACGACTTCCCAAGTGATCTCTGGGGTTTACGGTGCTAGCAAAGGTGCACGGATGGTGCAGACCACCAACCAGGACAACTCTCGTCCATCATGGTGAATTTAGGCTCCCTTCAACTCAGGTGTGGGACGACCGATAAGATGAGTCATCTTGATCAAATCCTCCTCAAAGCGGCGGTAGCAAGGTGCATGCAATCCCAGCCGGAAGGACTTGGTGAAGACAACTGCCATCTACAAAAGATTTTAAAGTGGATTAAGTTAGGTAACAGTGTGCAAAATTTTAAGATGCTCATTTTTAACTTTAGTGTAAATAGAGCTTTCGAAACACAGAGGGGATGGAGTATCGAATCCTTTTGGAAAATAGTCATCTTAGTGACCTGGTTTTGTTTACTTTAATTGTCAGAGTACTAGCTAACGTCCATGCTAACTAAGGTCTCCTAAGGTCAGGATATCTCTGATACCAACTCTGTAGGGTCCGCCCTTCGAATCACTGTTCAAGGACACCCCCGATATGCATACATTCACGATCCCAGGAGTTCAGTCGTGAACAACATATCAAGATGGTACACAGATACAATATCCATTACATGGTTACACAAACACTTACAAAGACACATGGTCACATGACCAAGCCTACACGATTGCCACGCAGGACAACACACAACACACACAGCGGAATACTAAACACACACAACGCGGTAGAGCCCAAATCACGCCTTAACCTACAGGGTGCTGACCCGTAGACGATCCTAATTCGCAAAGCCATCAGCTCCGTACTCCTCTTTGTAGATCCTCTTCTGAGACTCCTTCTCAAATCTGGCAAGTTGATACCAGGGACGAAACCAATATGAGTACATTTGAATGTACCCAGCAAGACATCCATCATGTAACTTACCAAATGCAAGTATGCTTATAAGGTGTAATAGGTAGGCTATAAATAGGGTTCACTATCAATGGTGTTCATATAGGATGACACCACAGTTGCAGTCAGGTTAATCTGTATCTTTGTTGAAGAAGATACTTCAGAAGAGAATAATATAGTTTTTCTTTCTCTTGTAGATATCACATGTACAAGAGGTTTTGTAAAGCTTTGTTAAAAGAATATTTTGTCTTTGCAAAACTTCTTGGAATCAGTTTCCAGAATTCTTGCTTGGAGGAGAAAGGTTTTGTTTTCAAAAAAATTTGGTTTGTAAAACAACTTCTGGTTTTCTATCATCGGTACCTCCACGGTACAAGATTTCCTTCCTTTCCGAACTTCCCGAGTCCAACACCTTTTTGAAAGCATCTTTTTGAAAACATTGACACAATGCTAGCTACATGGCCATTCAACTGTCCATATCCGAGGACGGGGCTTCTTCGAAAAAGTTGTACTCTGCAGAGGTGTACACATCCACCAGATACAGTACACCTGCCGTGAACAACCACGGACTGTAACAACAGTATGTAGAACATCAGATAATTGATCATAACCTTCCACTATGTTCAAGCTAGAATGTGTCTATCTCTCAGTTGAGTTTTACCGTCATCCCCGGCACCGAACTATTCCCCGCCAGCCAGGATGCCCCAACTGATGCGATCGGAGGGAAACTTAATCCCACACTTTTTATGTCTCAACATTGGGAGTTTTGACGACATTCGGTTCGAGGGAGTCCGTCCCCTTATAGCGATTGAGATAGAGCACACACTAACAAGAACAAACTTCCAGTTAAGCCCCGTGCCCATGTTGGGGTAGGGTGGCAGTACGGTAAAGGTTGTCCGGCGAAGACTAGGTTATGTGTCATTTTTTAAAACACCATTTTTCCAAAAATGACCACTTCCACATTCCTCCGGTGAATAAGGCTCAGCCTTTTCTCCGGGTTTTTCCATAAAAGCCATTGTTTTTCAAAACATAATTTTAGGGTGTCCACTTAGGGACTAGTATATTTGATGGTAATAAATACCATATGGTGGCTTATGGGCTTGGTAACACCAAGTATCAACTACTGGCATAGTATATATATAGAAGTAGTATTCACTCAAAAATAGTTTTTGGAAATCAAAGTTTTGTAAAACTTCTCAAAAGTAAAACATGCATGATAGATAATTATAAGTGTATTATAACAGCAAGCATCAGGATGGCTTGCCTTAAGTCTATTAATGTCCCCGGCCTTGAAGTAACTTGAACTTGATGCACAGCTCCACAACTGCTCCTTCTACTTCTTCGCTTTCTAGCGTCGTAAAAGAATAAAAGACACACTCTCAGGTCCAAAGACCAAACAACTAAGCTAAACAACACATAAAGCAAGCAAAAGTACAATAGCGCAAACTCACAAACGTTATCGAGAAAACTGCCTCACATAACTCTCAGGGTACAAAACTATCGTCAGGCACTATGTATGGTTTAGAAAACCATATCCCACATCTTACATACCATATATAGAGTGGTGTACCACTCTCATAATAAGATACAAAAGAAGCTAAAAATATAGCTTGTGGGTGCAAAGGGTTAGGTTAATAAGGTAAAAATAAACAGACAGAACAATACCCATGGCAATGGGTATCATCCACCACAAGCAAAAGTCACTTAATGTGTTCATGAGTTAGTTGGATGTTTAGTTCACAAGATACTCCTAAACACCACAACAACATTAGCAAATAAAAATCACAAGTATGACACTCATGCTAAGGTACACACTCAGATAATTCCCAAATAGCAGGTAAACACACCACAGATGAATAGAGTACTAATTTACTACATTAATGTTTAATTGAAGTTATGGAATCCATCAATCATGAAAGTTTAGCAAACAACCAGTAGCTAAAAACAAAGATAACAAGTCATAAAAATAATCTAAAACACAATCATCACTCCATAAAATACTCCTATCAAAAGCATAGAAACAGGAGTGCACTAATAACTCACTAGTATGGAAAATCTACACAAGCATGCTATAAGAGATAATTACAATCTACAACTATAGAACATGCAACTAAAGAATTCATGGCATCATAACAGAAGTAATAACTTCCTAAACATGCTATAATAAACTCATATACTCATAAAATAAAGATGACAATACTATAGCAAAAATCACCATTTTCTAGTGGTGACACTAGTTCAACACTAGAGAAGCAACAATGCTACCATGATGCTTAAAATCTAAACAAGCAAGTCATGATCATAAATTTACTTAATAAAGTACACAAATCTTACTCATGCTAGTAAGCACAAACATCAAAATAATTTCATGGAACAACTATTAAGCATGCATAAATTAATTCTAGCAATTTCTGTTTTCTTTAATCAATTACTAGCAAGCAAGCAAGGTATAACTTACACAACCAGTAGCTATGCACTCAATGAAAAGTCATCTAAACCTTTTCAAAAATCCAAACACTCAATTTAAAATCATTCACAAACAATCTATCAATCAAAAGGAATTTATTTCATTTGCAAATAATTTAATTTAGCACTCAATAATGAATCATTTCTTAACATGATACTCCTAAGGAATATTATGCTAACAAATGGATCACATCTAACATACTAGTATATGCTGATAAGAAATAAACTTCTCACTTGAATAAGTGAAAACAAACAATTATATTTTCCATGGTGGAAAATAGCAATCAATCATATAATTAAAACATGATAATTTCTCACATGTGCATGGTTCGGGATTTTCATCCACAACCAAGATGCAATGGGACCAGTGGGTTATGGGCCCACTAATACCAAGGCAAAAGAGGTACTAAGCCTCTGGTTACTCACAAGGAAAAAAATAGCGTGCTATGAGAAATAGCGGCAGCCTCCTCCAGATGCTATGCAAGATATAGCGTGATAATAGCGTGCTATATCAAAATAGCGTTTTGAAAAAACTATCAAATATATCTCAAAATTTGAAGGATTTCAACAAGAACAAACAATGTAGTCTACAAATAACAGAAAATATTGTTCTCTAGTTGGTTAGATCCTAACAATAACATCACATGAGACAATAACATATTATAAATTACTTATTCAGAATTATAAACCTAGTGATGTCATCTTGACGATTGTTTTTTATCGCCACGAAAAAAGATGACGCAACTTTTTATGCTTCCTAAGGTGGAAAACTCGGGCATTTGTCCCGATAGGCTGGAAAAATAATAGCGCGCTATAACTTTACACAGTTTTAGCGTGATATAGCATGTTATTTCGTGAATAGCGCAATAGCGAGCAAAAGTGTTAAAATTTAGCGTGGAACCTCCAGATATGCTATATCGTGCTATTAGCGCCGAAATAGCGTGCTATTTTTTTCCATGGTTACTCATGACAAAACTAGCATACAATATAATTAATACAAAGCTATTTATTCTAGTGAAGCAATACTAGTGCAAACTAAATAACAAGACTTGCACATGCTTTGTTACAAAAGAACATCCAAGCTAACAGAGGCATTAACTTCAAAATAACAGTACCAAAATGGTACTGGATGAAGGGTTCGTTGCATAGAAAACAAAAAATTTCCTACGCGAGAGACACCCGAAAGGCCAAGATCTAATCTAGGAGACGAATTGCAACGGGCAATGAGAGGGTTAAGGAGAACACATACCCTCGAAGACTCAAAGTGGTACGAGATCAAATCTCGTTGTTGGCGTAGTCGTACTCACACCGATCCCGATAGCGAGAAGATGAGCACCGCAATCCGGCGGTGCATCCGTGATTGGTCACACGTACGGTTGATGACGACCTCCGTTCCCTCGTTCCAGCGGGGCGCGGAAGTAGAGGATCCCTCGGAACTCCAGTAGCACGACGACGTGGTGGTGGTGAAGAATCCCACGGTCAGGGCTTCGCCAAGCCGGAGACCATGAAATGGAGCAGCGGGTGGAGGGAAATGGAAGTGGCAAAAAGTGTGTGTAGGAGGGAGAGCTCTCACCCTCCTTTTATAGGAGAGGGGGGAGGCAGCCCAAGGGGGGTGCGGCCAGCCCCATGGTGTGCCCCCACCTCTTCCCTCATGATGTGAGTGGACACTCCACTCACACCCACTCATTTTCCTTTAAACCCCACTTAGAAAATCCAAGAGTTTTTCTTTAATAAATCAATAAAACATTTTTATTTCTTTATTTCAGCATTTGTTAATTCTATTAACAAACATTTGCATAAAGCACCTCGAATCATTTGTTAATTCTATTAACAACCATTCGACGAAAAACCCCTTGAACTATTTCAATTTTCCCCGAAACAATTTCGGTGCTGCCCAAAATATTCTTCGATATTCCGTATCCTCTCAAATGCGTCATCGAACCTTAAGTGTGTCACCCTACGGTTCGCGAATAAGATAGACATGATCGAGACTCCTCTCCGATCAATAATCAACAGCGGGATCTGGAGATCCGTGATGACTCCTATATATTCAACAATGACTCTCGTGATCGTGTGAACCAACAACGCCGTGAACCATTCCCTTTGTCTCGCGATATTTTACTTGTCCGAGATTCGATCATTGGTATCAACCATACCTTGTTCAATCTCGTTACCGACAAGTACTCTTTTCTCGTTCCCGTGATATAACATCCTTGTGATCATATCACGTGCTTGCAAGCGGTTTCGATGTGATATCACCGAGAGGGCCCAGAGTATATCTCTCTGTCATTTGGATGGACAAATCCCACTCTTGATCCATGATCCTCAACTAATACTTTCCGAATACTCAACGACACCTTTATAGTCACCCTGTTACGGTGTGACGTTTGATGCCATCAAAGCACTCTTCCGGTATCAGTGATTGACATGATCTCATGGTCTAAGGAATAAGTTACTTCGTGTGTTTGATATAACAATGTAAACTAAATGACTTGATCGCATTGCTATATTCTCTTTGGGTATATGTTCATCACATCATTCTTCTAATGACATGACCCCGTTATCAATAACATCCAATGTTCATGATCAGGAAACCTTGATCATCTATTAATCAACGAGCTAGTTAAAAGAGAGGCTTTACTAGGAACCATTGTTTGTTTATTAAGCACACATGTATCAACGTTTCCGGTTAATACAATTCTAGCATGAGAAATAAACATTCATCATAAACAAGGAATAAGATAATAACCATTTTATTATTGCATCTCGGGCATATTCCCTTCAGTCTCCCACTTGCACTAGAGTCAATAATCTAGTCTGTAAGCACTTAACACATATGACGTTCCAGTGTTATTACCATGCTTCGCATGTGGTAAACATTATCAAAAAGATCTGAACTGTTCATGTCCTTATTGTATTTGCATGTTCTTTGCGTCTACACGCATCACTCATCTTCTAATGAGATGGCTTTGTATATATATGGTCAATCGATGAAAACTTAATTCCTCAGCTTAAACTGATGTCACTAACATTGTGAAAATGTAGCTTCATAGTGTTGGCATTCTTGGAAATTCACCAAGTTCCGGTGATACCTTAATTCCTCAGCTTAAACTGATGTTACTAACATTGTGAAAATGTAGCTTCAAAGTTTTTACATTCTTGGAAATTCAGCAAGTTCAATAAAGAACTCCTTGACACAAAATACGCTTATAATCAGTTGTTAACACAACGATATACTTTAGCCTTTGTTGTAGTATCTATCACAATATTTTAATTTTGAAACTCTTTCAAATCCAGCATGGAACTTTCTTCCATCCTATTGTGCTACCCTTCATCACATATTTTAATTGAGATAAAATTACTTGAATAAATGACAAGACTATTAGTGTAACATATTACAACTAATATTTTGTCATTACTATATAGGAAAACATATCCTTAGCATTTCTAAAATGACACAAGGATCTCTCCCACTGTTGTCTAATCATCATATGAATTATCCTACTATAACATTTTATAGCATAGGACTCATCTGATTGTGTACATAGCATGGAAACATGACTTAGAAATCTCAATTTCAATGATGCTCATCATGTGTCAAAACACATGAATCTTGCTCAATTATTTTCCATGTGACAAGAACTCCTTCTTGTCATTTTCATATTGACTTACTTCAATATTTCATCTATGTAATTTGGCTTCAATCATATCAGGTGCGTCAATCCATCTTTTATAGATATCGATGCCCAATATCTTCTAAGTCTTTCATCAATATGAAAATCTTAACCGTGTTAATTTAAAATACATATTTTTCCAATCAACCATATGTCATCTACATAAAGTATTGGAAATATGTCATAGCGCTCCCACTTAATTTCTTGTAACTTTACAAGCATCTTTATCGTTCATGATGGAATCAAACTGTTTTGATAACTTCATTAAGGTAAAGATTTCAACTTCGTTATGCTCACTTCAACCATTGAAATGTGCATACCTTTCTAGCAACCTTTTTGAATTTTACAAAACTCTCAGACTGTGTCAAGTACACATCCTTGATAAAACTTCCTTGAGAGGAGAGTTGGTTTTGTTATTCAACTGCCATATCATAATATGTAACTTTGCTAGAACTATCTGCAAAGACTAAGCATCACTACGGAAGATCAAAATCTTGTAGTAGTGAACTCTTTGAACTTCGTCGAAAACAACTTTTCGATAAGTACAACTTTCAAAGGATGTAAAATCCATGACTTTGTCGCTATATAGACCCTTTTGCTATCGTTAGGCATCATGCCTATCGAAAGGACTACCAAGTCACATACTTGATATTCATACAAGGATACTATGGCGGATATAATGACTCATAGTCAATTTTACGAAGCCAGGGCCCATCATTTGCTTCCTTTATAAGGTCCAGGTCCTTTGTTGTCAAAACAACACTTTACACTTAAACCACAAGTTGTTCTAAGTACAAAGTTTTTGGACTTTTCTGGTACAGTTCGCAAACTCATTTGAAGTTTCTACAACATTTGTAGTGTCTTCTACTTAGTCAAAATAGTAAACCCCGGAACAACTTCCAGTGTTGCGCTACTCTTGACATGATAACGAAGATTCTCTAATCTCGTTGAGTTTGTACTGTGCTCCCACTCACTTGTTTCGCAAGAACTACTTTCTCGAGAAATCAACCCTTTCTGACAAACAACATTTGTCTTTTGGTTCGGTGATAGGAGAAATACCCAATGTTTTATCTAGGATAACCTTATAAACATATATTTATCCTATTTTGGTTGTAAACATTTTACACATGCTATGCATACCAAAACTTAAGAAAGTGACAATTCGGGTCACTACCCAAACCATATCTTATATGTTGTCAATTTCAGCGGATCATGATGGTGCTCTTTTCAGTGGAAAAACGGTTGTCACTAATGTATAAACTACAAAATTATAATGGCAATTTTATTAATCTTACCATGTCAAACAAGGTTTGATTTTTGTCTCTCGAACACTCCAAACTAATGTGGGGTAATTCGAGTAATATAAGTTGTAGAACAATTCTGCAACTTCTCAGATGTTTTGCTAAACTTGTAACTCAAAATTTATTCTTTATGATCCAATCATAAATACTTGATTATCTTGTTACATTGATTTTAACTTCATATTAACAACCTTTTGAACCAATTCAAAATGTCAAACTCCGTTCCCTTTAAATAGATATACTCACATATCTACTCAAGTCGTCGAGAGAATTTTATGAAGGAAAAATTAATCCACCATACATGACTACACATAATGGACTATATACATCAATATGTATAATCTCCACTAAATTAGTCGTCCATTCTACTTTGGCCTATGAACGGAATTCTAGTCATCTTTTGGAAGAGGTCTCACAAGCGTCAATTTATTCAAAACAAAATGACTCCGGAAGTCCATCAATATGGAGTTCCTTCATGTTTTCCTTTCCGATATGAACTAAAATGGTGGTGTCACAATTTAAGTGAAAATCTTTTACGTCTTGCAACGTTTAGCATTCAGTCTTATAGATGTTTACTTTACCAACATGATTTATATTAACATATCCATCAATTATGGAATATGGTCATCGTTTGAACAATCTCATTTGTTCTCACAAAAGACTAGAACAAAATAACAACTTATTAAGTTCTTAAAATAAATCTTGAATGTTTGGTTCGATACTACAATGAACACAATAACACTTTATTTATGTTCTTGTCATAATCGATTCCACATCTATTACTAGTTCTTTTTAGGCCCTTGTATTTCTTGCATTGCGTTGCTTTGTATGACAACTCATACCAACCAATGTGGTATCAAAATACCCAAAAATACTTTGTTAACTAGTAATACATCTATAACTTGTATATCAAGTATATACTCCTGAGCTGGACTTTTCCAGTTATCTTCTTTTCTGCCATATATCTATTTGTAATTCTATTTTCAATATTCCCTTTCCTTTATAGAAGAATCATTCAACATCAAACAATGCTAGTCTTACTAGCTCATTTTCTTTGGCGTGTTAGTCATATACTATCACCCATTGAGTCATACTTTGAGTTTGATTGTTCTACTAATATCACCATATTAATAATATTCTTCTAGATTCCACTCTTAGCAATTTCCAAGTAAGGTAAACTATTTTACCCATACTTCTAATCCATACTATCATAACAATTTTATGATTAAGCTACTATAGCTCGAAGGAAGGAATTTAGAGGATAAATTTTAGCGCCCAACTTCTTGGAATATTCAAACGCCTAGCGTCTCCAATCATTGCATATATTCAGATAATATAAGCAAACATTGTCACGCTAAATTTGCATATATTCAGATAATATAAGCAAACATTGTCACGCTAAATTATACTCAGTCATGTTGCTACAAATAAGTTTCTAGATATCAATATATCTTTCACTTGATTGTTTCTGAAAACAACTCTTTTCAGTTCCAAAATCACCTTGATCAACAAAACATTCTTTTGAAGATAAAGTAATACGGAAGCAACCATGACTCTGGATTCTAAGTAGGAATTATTTTCTCTCTAGATTAATCAATCATTAACCATATGGAGCTAGGTAGGAAATACCAAAAAATCTACAATAGGACTCAATTTTAAATATCACTAATACGGTACCAATCTTAAATGGTATTTACCAGATCATAACAGTTATATCTCAATTAACAATCTAAGTGTAAGGTAATTATAGATGCCAATGAATACTACAATTTGTGCAAATTCACTTTGATTTGTTGTTCATGATAAATAAGTTCAAGTTAATTCAAAAAATTAAACCATGAACTCCCACGCAAAAACAACATCCCTCTTAGTCGTCTTTAGTGATTACACGAACCAAATTCACTACACCAAAACCGATCATCACGTGAGATGATGTAGCTTCAAAGGCGAACATCTACATGTTCATCATATCATCCATATGACTCATGCTTTACCTTTCGGTTACGTGTTCCGAGGCCATGTCTGTACATGCTAGGCTCGCCAAGTAGAACCGTAGTATTGCGTGTGTTTCAAGGCCATGTCTGTACATGCTAGGCTTGAAAACACCCGTTGTATGCGAACGTTGAGTCTGTCACACCCGATCATCACGTGGTGTCTCAAAACGACGAACTTTCTTAACGGTGCATACTTAAGGAAGAACACATTATTATCTTGATATTAAGTGAGAGGGATCATCTTATAATGCTACCGTCGCTATCTAAGCAAAACAAGATGCATAAAAGTATTAACATCACATACATCACATGTAAGGATAACGTGATATGATATGGTCCTCCTTGCACTTGATCTCCATCAAGTGCATTATGGTATGATCTCAATCATTCCACCGGCGTGGTACCAAGTACCATGGCACCCCAATCTTGATTGTCCATCAATAAGAAGACAAACATATGGATACCTTCCGGTATATCAATAATTTACAAAATAGATCATCTCATAATCAAATTTGTAATATTGACCATATCACATCACATGCCCAGCAAAAACTAGTTAGACGCCTCTAAATTATTTTTTGCATATTTTACGTGGCTTAGGGCTTTCGATGATAGAACCGTTCATACCTACGAACATCAACCACAACGTTGATAAACACATTTTTAACAACCCTTCATAGATTAGATCTTAACTATAGTAGGAGAAACAGACACCCGCAAGCCACTTATGCAATACAAGTTGCATGTCAGTTGTGGAACAAGTCTCATGTACGTGGACATGTAAGGTTAGTCCGGGCCGCTTCATCCCACTATGCCACTAAGATCATAAAATAATCAAGGAGGTAATAACATGATCATCAACGCCCACATACACCTATGTGTTCTACCCGTACAAAACATCTACGCATAGATCCGGCTCTGATACCACTGAAGGGTTCGTTGCATAGAAAACAAAAAATTTCCTACGCGAGAGACACCCGAAAGGCCAAGATCTAATCTAGGAGACGAATTGCAACGGGCAATGAGAGGGTTAAGGAGAACACATACCCTCGAAGACTCAAAGTGGTACGAGATCAAATCTCGTTGTTGGCGTAGTCGTACTCACACCGATCCCGATAGCGAGAAGATGAGCACCGCAATCCGGCGGTGCATCCGTGATTGGTCACACGTACGGTTGATGACGACCTCCGTTCCCTCGTTCCAGCGGGGCGCGGAAGTAGAGGATCCCTCGGAACTCCAGTAGCACGACGACGTGGTGGTGGTGAAGAATCCCACGGTCAGGGCTTCGCCAAGCCGGAGACCATGAAATGGAGCAGCGGGTGGAGGGAAATGGAAGTGGCAAAAAGTGTGTGTAGGAGGGAGAGCTCTCACCCTCCTTTTATAGGAGAGGGGGGAGGCAGCCCAAGGGGGGTGCGGCCAGCCCCATGGTGTGCCCCCACCTCTTCCCTCATGATGTGAGTGGACACTCCACTCACACCCACTCATTTTCCTTTAAACCCCACTTAGAAAATCCAAGAGTTTTTCTTTAATAAATCAATAAAACATTTTTATTTCTTTATTTCAGCATTTGTTAATTCTATTAACAAACATTTGCATAAAGCACCTCGAATCATTTGTTAATTCTATTAACAACCATTCGACGAAAAACCCCTTGAACTATTTCAATTTTCCCCGAAACAATTTCGGTGCTGCCCAAAATATTCTTCGATATTCCGTATCCTCTCAAATGCGTCATCGAACCTTAAGTGTGTCACCCTACGGTTCGCGAATAAGATAGACATGATCGAGACTCCTCTCCGATCAATAATCAACAGCGGGATCTGGAGATCCGTGATGACTCCTATATATTCAACAATGACTCTCGTGATCGTGTGAACCAACAACGCCGTGAACCATTCCCTTTGTCTCGCGATATTTTACTTGTCCGAGATTCGATCATTGTTATCAACCATACCTTGTTCAATCTCGTTACCGACAAGTACTCTTTTCTCGTTCCCGTGATATAACATCCTTGTGATCATATCACGTGCTTGCAAGCGGTTTCGATGTGATATCACCGAGAGGGCCCAGAGTATATCTCTCCGTCATTTGGATGGACAAATCCCACTCTTGATCCATGATCCTCAACTAATACTTTCCGAATACTCAACGACACCTTTATAGTCACCCTGTTACGGTGTGACGTTTGATGCCATCAAAGCACTCTTCCGGTATCAGTGATTGACATGATCTCATGGTCTAAGGAATAAGTTACTTCGTGTGTTTGATATAACAATGTAAACTAAATGACTTGATCGCATTGCTATATTCTCTTTGGGTATATGTTCATCACATCATTCTTCTAATGACATGACCCCGTTATCAATAACATCCAATGTTCATGATCAGGAAACCTTGATCATCTATTAATCAACGAGCTAGTTAAAAGAGAGGCTTTACTAGGAACCATTGTTTGTTTATTAAGCACACATGTATCAACGTTTCCGGTTAATACAATTCTAGCATGAGAAATAAACATTCATCATAAACAAGGAATAAGATAATAACCATTTTATTATTGCCTCTCGGGCATATTCCCTTCACTGGATCCATAGCAAACCTAGCACAATATAAACTCAATCAATCACACAAAGATCTAGCTCTCACAAAATTTCCAAATAATAAAACTAGAAGGTAACATATGCTATTTAATTTTTATTTGAGTTTCCAATCATGCACACACTTTCTAAGGTGGATGTGTAAGCAAAAACCCTAATAACAAGTCCTAACAACTTTATACATTCTAGGAAGCAAGATTAAATCAACCAAACATTTCATTTCAAACAAAAACACTCAAAGAAAACAAAACAGGAAAGCTGCTGTTTCTAGATCTGTCCACCAAAAATAATCTAGAGCTCCAAAAATTAATATAAGCTAGTATGAGATAGATCTAGTCAATATCAAACTCATCCAATTGTATTTGCTTCAAAAATCATTTTTAAACTCATTCTAAAAATCATAGAAGAGCCTACTGGTCTTTTATTAATCTGGCATTTTCATTCTATAACTCACCTTGATGTGAGGTCAACTGCATTGGATAGATCATTTCAATACCTATCCATAACATTTTAGTTTGTTCCATTTGGTTACATATTTTAAAAGTTATGGTCAAAACATTCTCATAGACAGTCTGTGGCAAAACAGTTCTTGTGCCCAAAATATTTGTCCAAACATAGATCTGCAAATTATTTATGGTTTAGATTTCATATCTTTAGGTCCATGATTTTTTCAGATTTTATTTTTCTCATATAGTATTTTATATACGTCCAAAGTGATTGCATCAGTTTCTGTCAAAAATTAAATTATTAAAAGAAAACAACACACGGGCTGGATCTGAGTGGGCGCGGCCTAGCAAGCGGATGCACAGCCGAGCTGCGCTTCGGGCGCGCGAGCGGGCGCGGGAAAGGGGGCGTTTGAGCGTGGCCGTCGATCTCAGATCGAACGGCCCGCGACATCTCTTCCTCCTCTCGGTCCTCTCTCTCTCTAGCCTGACAGCAAGCGGCGAAAAATGGCTCGGGGCTCACCGTGGGGCTCGGGGGTGAGGCTGGAGCGGCTCGGGGAAGTTGTGGGAGGTCAATGGCGCCGAGGGGTGGTGTCGGCAGCGACCGGAGCGGCCTCACATGGCGGAAGGCGGCAGATGCCCGCGGCGGCACTCCGCGGACGGCGGCGGCGTCTCCGGCGGTCAGAGGGAAGGGGAGCTTGTCCGGGGGGTTCAGGGAGTCATGGGGGATCGAGCTAGGGTAGAGGGAGGGGTCGGGTTGGAGGTTATCGGGCAGGGCCTCGCCGTGGCCGAGGTGGTCACCGGCGGCCAGAGCACGACCTGTGCGTGCTCTAGGGGGCTAGGCTTGGGTAGATCTCGACTACGGGAGACAGTGAGGGAGTGTGGGAGGTGCAGGGTGCAAGGGTGTGGCCTCTGGTCATTTATAGAAGAGGGAGGTGAGGTCAAGGGCAAAATGGGGCTCGGGTTGATGCCACCCATTGGCATAGAGCAAACCCTAGGGCATATGTTCATTCTACCGTTGAGTAGTGGTGTCCTAGTCATCAAGCATGTGGTTGCTGGTCGTATCCTGGCCATAGAGAGAAAGTGGGGCAAGTGGCTATGTCAACTAGGTCTACACATGTGCTGCCCATACCTATCCTAGTCACCATTCTCTCTCTCCTTTTTCTTCTTGCCTAAGGCTTCTAGAAGCTATCCAATACATGCTGGTTCGAGTAGAAACTCTGGTTAACACATTAGGTATGGCCACTCTTCCAAAAGATCAAGGAAACATCAAGAAAACAAAGGTGCAAAAATGTATCCCTAACTGTTCACTCCATAAATTCAGAAAATTCAGTCTTATGACTTAAATTTTTTCTAAGTGCTGAAAACATATTAAAAGTTGAAAAAGTTGAGTTTGTTTTCAGGGTTCAATTGCCTTCCAAAATTGGTTTTCAAAGTATGGATTTGTTAACCATGTTATATACTTTCAGAAACATCTTTTGAAAATAATTTTGAAATAGTTTAAGGCGAAGAAAACAATGTGGAAAAAGGTATACTTTCTGTTTTTATCTGTTCCTCAAAAATGTCTTATTCTGCCTTAATTTTTATACCACAAAAACAACAAGCAAAAGATAGTTTTATTTCTTCAAAAATAAAAGTGCGCTTATGGATTTGTAGTACATATATCAAGGATTAATTAAATGTCAAGAAACCATAAAATAACAATTTATAGCTTAGTGAAAACAAGGGTAGAAAACAGGTACTTGGCTTTATTTTCAGGAATTGTTTTCCATAGAAAACTTAAAAGAAAACTTTCATAACTCATTTTGAAAAATTGTTTTCTTGGATCCAACAAAGTTAAAAGTTTGTTTTAAGATGCAACCAAGAATGATCCAAGTCTTGGAATAAAAATCCACTTAAGTAATAATAAGAAACATCAGGGAAAATATCAGGAAAAATAATAGGAATGTTTTTCAGAAACTTTTGGTATTGGTTTTATAATGAAACAAAATTTGTGTTGCAAATATATTTTAGATCATAAACATATGTTAGTTCAAACAATCATGTTGTTATATAAAAAAAATTGTTGGCCCTAATTTTTGTCTTCTTGAGCACAGTCAAAGAATCCAAAAACTGGGGTATGACATTTCCGCCCTAACCCTTTCGAAGCTTCGCTTAGTAGAAATGGCCTCACAATCTTGTTCTCAAATGAGGACACTTGCCGTGAAAACACCACGACAGTTGGTGCCTACCGTGGGGCCGGCTCGCGGAAGCGTCGTCTTTTTAGAAGGAGCCTTACCTGGGATCAAGAAGCTCTTGATAGGCCGGCTTACGAGGAGCCGGCGTGGAAACTACTATAACCACGATATAGTAGTTATCTTTCGTGGGGTCCAGAGTTATCTTTCGTGGAATCAGGGTTTCGAGTCCCCTTTGGCGAGATCCACGTTTTCGTCGGTTTCGTAGGAGGAACCGGCCCGGATCCAGAACAGGAGTCAGATTCAGTTTCTGGAGAAGCACGATTATACACTATGATGGTGAATCCTCAGTTGGGAACAATGATGACCATGATGAGATAGGTTCTATCCACCAGCGTTTTGAAGATCGACTGGGTGGAGGTCTTGAACCGGATATGCAAAGTCTGATGGAAACGGTTCATCATGCAACTGTCTACATGGCTGGACCAGCGTGACCTACATAACCCATGTATGATGGCAGTGGAAATTTGATTACAAATACAGCTTCAACTTCAAACCCGGTCCTAGGAGACCCGGGAGTTTTAGGTACTGCACCCGCTGGGCCAGGGGCAGCCCCACCAATAGGACCTGGGCCGACGAGCTCCGGGCCTGTAGAGCCAGTGATTAATTTAACAGAGCCTACACCATAGAACCCAAGGCCTGAACTGGTAGCAACAATGGACTCGGTGGACGAGATCCTGGCTAGACCAATTACACCATAAAATTTGGTGCACCACAATGCAGAGATTGAGAGACTTCGACAGGAACAGACTCGCGCCCGTCAGGAGATCGAAACAGAGGTAACATGCATAAATAGAGCTCGGTCAGAAGTCTTTGAGGAAGCAACACGTCTGGAAAGAGAAGGCATTCATTTGAATTTCACACAAAGGGAGCTAGCCTCAATACAGAACAGGCATCACCATACCCAGTTGAATAATGAATTTGGCGTAGGACTGGGACCGACCAATCTTTAGAACTTATTCCCATCTCTGACTGGGACGCCTGCTGCACCAAACCCGGCTGGGTCGGTTCATCCAATAAATCCGCCAGGTTTCCCTGTCCCAGTTCGGCCAGTGCGTTTTCAACCACCTATCCAACTGCACGGTAACCCGATTCCTGCTCGGTTCCATGAGGAGCCCCCACAGGAGAGGTTTCATACGCCGCAGGGTCATTTCAACAATCCGATGGATAATTTTTGGCCGCTACGAATAGTCTAGCTCGAATTCCAGTCAACCCAAATAATCCCATAGGAATTGAAGTTCTGAAGATTGAGATGTTACAAACAGCAGTAGTTCAGTAGATGAATTATAGTAACCAGGAGAAGATAGATTATATGCCCTACAACAGCAGGAACACATTACCGAGAAGTCACCATGGAAACTCACCTGTCCCGGATGGCTCTAGCACCGCAAACCGGAAACAACCTATTCCACCCAGACAGACTGTATCACATGCACCTGGAGTTGTAAATACGGGACACATGGTTGTAGAACCAGAAAATAGAAAATCTGGGTCATGCTCAGGTTCCGGTTCAGAATCCAGTCTTGAACCCAGCTCCAAATGGATCTCGCAGAATTGGAATTCAATTCCTTGGGCCTGCAATTAGGAACGAAAGAATACAAGATGATTTTAAAGGACCTCATAGAGTTGTAAATTATACCCCAGACATGGAGCCTGTGGATTGGATAAAAGGGTATGAGATGTCAATGGAAATATTGGAGGTAAGTGATGCAGTGTGCGCATGATACCTAAGTGTGATGATAGAAGGACCTGCAAAGTCCTGGCTAAAAAACTTGCCCGCAAATTCAATCAATAGCTGGCAAGAGCTGAACGACCTGTTCATCAAAAAATTTCAAGGAACATGCAAACGTCCAACGACTATTATAGATTTGGAAAATTGTGTTCAGAAGGAAGGGGAGTCTGCTCAACATTGGTCACGGCGCGTTACGGAAATCATTCATTCGTGTGTCGGGCTCACAGCCCAGCAAGCAGTCATAGCCCTGGAGAGAAAGTCAAGATTTGACCCATTGAAACATAAGCTGGGACGTATTAAGAGGTACGTGAGTGATATGAGTCAGCTGATGAATGTTATGACCAAGTATGCAAAATCTGACAAAAGAAAAGATACGGATTCATATGATGAGAAGTCTGCAAAAGGGAAGAAAACTAGGACAAATGGTAGCCAGAACCCGAATCAGAGTAACGGAAAAATTCCCAGAACCAGAATAATAACAAGCACAAGAATAGGGAAGGAACCTCAGATTTGGTAGCAGATACAAATACAGGTTATAGGAACCAGCGTCAGGGTAATAATTTCAGAGGAAATCAAAATTTTCGACCAAAGATTTTTGCGCAGGCACAACAGGCTTTAAAGGGACCATTCCCCCGTCACAACAAAATGGAAAGGTAGCAAATCATTATTGGGAAAATTGTTTCATAATGCAGGGTTTCAGACCTAGTGGAAGCAATAACTATGAACCAGGAAACAATGGAGATGGCAACCCAGGTAACATGGGAGGTGGACATCCAGGAGCCAGCAATTCCGGACCTGGAAATCATAATCCGGGTCATCATGGTTAGGGTAACCAAGGAACTAACCCGGGTGGCAGTCACCAAGGAGGAAATTCTGGTTTTCAAACCAATCCGAAGCAATTGAGTTATGTCCAGTATCACGTATTTACCACCAGTTCATGCAGGAGAGAGAGAAAGGTGAAGAAGCGTGCGGTCAATGCAGTAGCTCCTGCTATTCCTAGGTGGTTAAATTGGTCAAGCAGCCCATAACCTGGAGTCGAGCAGACCATCCTCCACGTGTTGATAACCTAGGAAGCGTGGCTTTGGTTGTGGCTCCGCAAGTTGGGGGATATAAGTTAGACAAGGTGTTGATGGATGGAGGAAGTAGCACAAATATACTTTATTATGATACTTTAAAAAGGATGAACCTGCAAGAAAAATAGCTTCAGCCATCATCAACCGTATTTCATGGAATCGTACCTGGTAAGTCTGTGCAGCCTATTGGAAAAATATATCTTGAAGTTGCTTTCGGAGTATTTGAAAATTACAGGACATAGATGTTGGCATTCCAAGTTGTCAAGTTCAAAAGCCCGTACCATGCCCTATTTGGGAGACCGTTTTATGCCAAGTTTATGGCAAGACCCTGTTATGTATATCTTAAACTGAAGATGCCAAGTCCTCATGGAAATATTACTGTTAGTGGAGATAGAGACATAGCTCTGGAGTGTGAGGAAGGTGATGCAACTTATGTAGAGTCAGCTTGTGCAAACTTATGTAGAGTCAACTTATGTGAGTTGAAGTTATATAAACTGCTATTCGACCCAGAGGATATGACCTCGCTCAAGAAGCCATCAGCTGAGTCCAAATTGAATTTATGTCCGCCCAAGACACTAAGCTGGTGGATTTTACAACCGGTGACTCTTCTAAATAGTTCAGCGTGGGGGCTCATATGACGGACAAATAGGAAAGCGCGCTCATCAAGTTCCTCCGTGAGAATTGGGACATCTTTGCACGAAAACCTTCTGACATGCCAGGTGTTCCAAGGGAACTTGCTGAGCACAGTTTGAATGTGGACCCTAACCTAAAACCGATTCGTAAGTTCCTCCGACATTTCAATGACGAGAGGAGAAAAGCAATTGGAGAAGAAATAGCCAGGCTTCTGGCAGCTGGTTTTATAGTGGAAGTGTTACATCCAAAGTGGTTATCCAATCTAGTTCTCGTCCTAAATAAAAAAGGGACCTAGAGAATTGTATAGATTACACAGACCTGAACAAAGCATGTCCTAATGATCCGTTCGCCTTACCCCACATTGATCAGATTATAGACTCTACGGCTGGTTGCGAATTGCTATGTTTCCTGGACGCTTACTCAGGTTATCATCAGATCAAAATGAAAGAAGAGGATCAAGAGAAGACCTCATTCATCACACCCTTTGGAGCATTTTGTTATACGTCAATGCCTTTCGGATTAAAAAATGCAGGAGCAACTAATCAAAGGTGCATCCAGAATTGTTTGGAAAAACACATTGGGCGAAACATGCACGCTTATGTGGATGACATAGTTGTCATGTCTCAAAAAGGTGAAACCCTGATCTCAGACCTCGAGGAAACTTTTGCCAGTTTACGCATATACCAGATGAAGCTAAATCCAACAAAATGTGTTTTTGGAGTACCAGCTGGAAAATTACTGTTCATTATTTCAGAGAGAGGAATTGAAGCAAACCCGGAAAAAATCCAGGCTATACATAACCTTAAAAAACCGGTTTGCCTGAAGGATGTTCAGAAATTGACAGGTTGTGTTGCTGCCCTGAGCTGGTTTATAAGCAGACTCGGTGAAAAAGTCATACCTTTATATCGGCTCTTGAAGAAAACTGACAATTTTTTTTGGAATCAAGAGGCTGATGATGAGTTGGAAGCCTTGAAAAAAGCAACTTTCCAACGCGCCTATACTAGCCGTGCCTGAGAAAAAAGAGCCTATGTTATTATATATTGCTGCCAACAATAGGGCTGTAAGTGCAGTCGTGGTTGTGGAACGTACACTGGAATGAAAGGAGAGTCTCGGACAGCGGCCGGTTTACTATGTAAGCGAGGTCTTGACAGAGTCAAAACAACAGTACCCACACTCACAAAAATTTGTCTTCGGGGTGTTCATGGCTAGTCGTAAACTGAAACATTACTTTCAGGAACATCCCATTACTATGGTGAGTTCAACACCTTTGTCTAATATTATTCAGAATAGGGAAGCAACCAGGAGGGTTGCAAAGTGGTATACTGAAATTGGGCCATATCACATCAAATATGAGCCAAGAACTGCAATCAAGTCTCAAGCCCTCAGTGAGTTTATAAATGATTGGACACATTTACAAGTCCCACAAGATAAGCCACACACTAAATACTAGACCATGCATTTTGATGGGTCATGACAACTGGAAGGGTCAGGAGCTGGTGTAGTCTTGACATCATCAAGAGGTGCTAAATTTTTATATGTCCTACAAATTTTGTTTAAATGCACTAATAATGCAACAGAATACGAGGCTTTACTTTTTGGGCTTCGAATCGCAAAGAAGATGAGTATAACCCAGATTCGATGTTTGGGAGATTCAGACCTTGTTTCTCAACAAGTTACAGGAACCTGGGATTCTAAAGACCTAGTTATGGTAGCTTATAGATGAGCAATTACCCAGCTAGCAGGACATTTCAGGGATATCAAGTTGATCACATTGATCGACGTCTCAATGAAGCAGCTGATGCACTATCTCGTCTAGGTTCTCAGAAAAAACAGGTTCTAGCCAACGTCTTTCTGGATGAAATCCATAGCCCGTCGGTTAAAATTCCACAGAAGAAGACCCGGCAAATCCGGATCCTGAATCAGAACTAGTAGCTGCTCTACATGCAATTCCAGAGTGTACTGAACCATATCTGGCTTACCTCACGAGGGGTGAGCTCCCGCGGGAAGAGGTTATCGCTTGCCAGGTTATGAGACGATCGAAGTCATATACAATCATCAATCGTGACTTACATAACAGAAGTGCAACTAGAATTTTTCAGCGATGCGTCTCTCCAGAAGAAGGGTCTCAGATTTTGAACGAAATCCACTCAGGAGATTGTGGTCACCACGCAAGTTCCAGGTCTTTGGTAAATAAAGCTTTCAGACATGGATTTTTTGGCTGACTGCAAATGTTGATCAGAGCGAATAGTACAAACATGTGAAGCGTGTCAGAGGTACGCAAGGCAGGATCATATGCGAGCTCAGGATTTGCGCATGATCCCCATAACCTGGCCATTCGCAGTTTGGGGGCTAGACATGGTGGGACCTTTCAAAAAGTCTTCGGACAAAAAGATTCACTTATTGGTAGCAGTTGACAAATTTACAAAGTGGGTGGAAGCAGAACCAATCAGTAAATGTGACACGGTTACTACAATCAAGTTTCTGAAAAAGCTAATTTTCAGGTTTGGTTACCCACATAGCATTATAACAGATAATGGGGCAAATTTGTCAGAAGGAGCAATGCAAAATTTCTGTGACCAGAATCATATAATACTTGACCTTACTTCAGTGGCACATCCACAGTCCAATCGACAAGCATATCGATCTAACCAAGAACTGCTAAAAGGTATCAAACCTAGGCGTCAAGTCCCATTAGAAAGAACTGCAGGTTGGTGGGTTGAAGCATTACCTGCTGTTTTGTGGAGCATAAGAACTACCCCAAACAGGTCAACAGGTTATACACCATTTTTTCTAGTTTACGGAGCTGAGGCAGTTTTACCAAGTGATATTTGCCACGATTCACGAAGAGTAGCTGCTTATGTGGAAACCAAAAATGAGATAGCTCGTCAAGACTCGCTTGATGCTTTGGAAGAAGCACGCAAACTCGCAGCATCCAGATGAGCCATATACCAGCAGGACTTGCGCCGCTATCATAGCTGCAGGGTTAAAACTTGAAGTTTTCAGGAAGGGGACTTAGTGTTACGGCTGATCCAGAAAAAGGATGGGATGCACAAGCTAATCCCACCATGGGAAGGACCGTTTGTGGTGATCAAGAAACTACACAACTGGTCATATTACCTCATTGATACGCGTGATGTTGATAAATCATGGACATCTGAGGAAGAAACTGGAAGGCCTTTGACCATAGCCCAGTTGAGACCATATTACACATAGCATCATTGTAATCACTATGTTATCATTGAAATAAAGGATAGACCTGGAAAATCTGAGTTATTGGGATTTGTACTAGAAATTTACCGTCGTCACATGAAGCTAAAATTTTCTTATATGATTACTTGGGGGATGATGCTAGAGCACAGTTTATATCTCAAGAATATGGCATAGGGCAAATTATATTGGTTATACTTGCCTGCCAGTTAGTGGTTACACGCAATTTTTATGACCTAGATGTTTAACCTGGGCGAGTCAATCATGCTATAAACCAGCAAAACCGGGTTATTATGACACTGAACTCGCTAGAGTTGGAAACACTAGAATAAGTCATGCGATAAACCGGCTGAGCTAGATAGCAAAGATAAACCAAAAAAAGTCAGAACAAAATTTTGTTTCCAAAACAAAGAGGTTGCAAATTTTTAGATAAAGATAACCCAGAATTTTTTTCATAAACTAGTAAGAAAGTCGAGTTATTACACACCAAAAGTATCATCAGTGCACATGCACACTTTTCAAAAAATAGAGCTAGAAATAAAGCAGTTTCTCTAGATTATTACAAACCCATCAGGGTTGAATTATTATCAAACTGACCAAGTGTTTATTACACAACAGATTTTCCTTTCTGTTGTGCAGAATCTAAACTGGCTCCAGAATCCGGATCTTGTGCTCCCGGGTGCTTTTCATCATCACCTTGGATATTTTCTGCTTCTTCAAGTTCAGTCATGGAGACGTATTTCCACTCTAGCTGAGCCAAAGCATCATTGGTGTCATCCAGTTCATACAAGGGACGTGGTGGAGAAGAAACCAAAGGAGTGGTAGACTGTGGCGCACCAGAGGATGAAGTTACAGGAAGCCGACTCTTATGAGAAACATGGCGAACATCAGTTATTACTTGAGGGTAGAAAGCCGGCTTACGATCACCTGAGGAAAGGTAACCAGGACAAAGTTCTTTCAGCTTTAATTTTTTGGCAATAGAGAAATCTTGGAACAGGCAATCTTTCTCGATCTTGGAAATATCCTTCCTCTCGTACTTCATCCTATCAGCCCCAGAAAAACCTTTATCCAGGAGATCCGGATTCAGTTTCGGGTGAAACGCTTTGGCCAGAGACATAACCTTTATTGCTCCATGACGGCAGGCTGAGATTTTGTGCTCTTCTATCCATTCTGGAATATGAGTTAGTTCCACAATCATATCATGGAGTTTCCTAGGGGCATTATCCCAGCTTCTAACGGCTTTGATGCATTCACCGCCCCAACATATAATTGCCGGATCAAGGTGATTAGAGCTTTCAACTTCATTTATAGAAACTGGAGGTTATTTCCGTGCAGTGTGCCTGAAAATCACAAGAGTACATTGTTTAGAAACCAGATTATTCTGAGGAGACATAGGGAAAATGAACCGGTAGAGAAGCATAGATGTGTTGCACGAGGAGCAAACTTACCAAAAACACTACAAGTGATAGCACCTAGCAGGTCCTTAACCTTAGCAAAATTGCTTCTGGTTTCCTCCAGCTCCTTCTCAGCATTTTCTGCCCTTTCCATAAGATTTTTCTCCCGGTACTCAAAATCTTGCTGAAGAACAGACAAGGTTTTGGAAGCTTCCTCAACCTGTTTTTCCAGCTCATGCTGCAGATTTCTTGCCTCTTCAGTTTTTTGGGCCTCTTGTGCTAACAGGTTCTTCAACTTTGAAATCTCCTTTTGAGAGGAAGATTCGAGACTCTGCAAAATTGGTAACCACAAATAAATACGGGCAATAGACAGTTCAAGTTATCAGGTCACAATAAACTGAGGAAATTCCGGGTTACACAGAAACACAACCCGGTCGTTGGGGGCTATGATGATTTTTTAGCCTACTCAAAAATTGGAATATTCGTTAAGTCCCGAGTAGCTGCAAGCTCGCAACTCGGCACTTGGGGGCTACACTATTTCAGATTTAAGAAAGTTTTAGTTAAATACAATTAAGTCCCGAGTAGCTGCAGGCTAGCAAACCCAGCACTTGGGACTACATCATTTCAGTTTAAATGAATTTACTGGTGCAAAATCTAGACAAGTCTGGGTCCACAATTAATTTATAAACCGGCACTTGGGGGCTACGGTTCAAATTCAAAGGTATACCAAGGAAATCTTCAAAGTTTATTCTACAAATATAAACTAGAATATTGAGGACTACATGTTATGTCTATCAAGGTTACCTTATATCTATTCTTCAGAAAATCAATGATTCCATCTGCACGACGCCGGTTTTCGGAAAGCTCTTGAACCAGAGTGTCAAAATTCTGGCCTTCGATATTCAGGTTGGAAGGAACTGTTTTTGCCTCTGGAGCTAGTTTCATAATGCAGGGTTTCAGACCTAGTGGAAGCAATAACTATGAACCAGGAAACAATGGAGATGGCAACCCTGGTAACATGGGAGGTGGACATCCAGGAGCCAGCAATTCCGGACCTGGAAATCATAATCCGGGTCATCATGGTCAGGGTAACCAAGGAACTAACCCGGGTGGCAGTCACCAAGGAGGAAATTCTGGTTTTCAAACCAATCCGAAGCAATTGAGTTATGTCGAGTATCACGTATATACCACCAGTTCATGCAGGAGAGAGAGAAAGGTGAAGAAGCGTGCGGTCAATGCAGTAGCTCCTGCTATTTCTAGGTGGTTAAATTGGTCAAGCAGCCCATAACCTGGAGTCGAGCAGACCATCCTCCACGTGTTGATAACCTAGGAAGCGTGGCTTTGGTTGTGGCTCCGCAAGTTGGGGGATATAAGTTAGACAAGGTGTTGATGGATGGAGGAAGCAGCATAAATATACTTTATTATGATACTTTCAAAAGGATGAACCTGCAAGAAAAATAGCTTCAGCCATCATCAACCGGATTTCATGGAATCGTACCTGGTAAGTCTGTGCAGCCTATTGGAAAAATATATCTTGAAGTTGCTTTCGGAGTATTTGAAAATTACAGGACATAGATGTTGGCATTCCAAGTTGTCAAGTTCAAAAGCCCGTACCATGCCCTATTTGGGAGACCGTTTTATGCCAAGTTTATGGCAAGACCCTGTTATGTATATCTTAAACTGAAGATGCCAAGTCCTCATGGAAATATTACTGTTAGTGGAGATAGAGACATAGCTCTGGAGTGTGAGGAAGGTGATGCAACTTATGTAGAGTCAGCTTGTGCAAACTTATGTAGAGTCAACTTATGTGAGTTGAAGTTATATAAACTGCTAGTCGACCCAGAGGATATGACCTTTCTCAAGAAGCCATCAGCTGAGTCCAAATTGAATTTATGTCCGCCCAAGACACTAAGCTGGTGGATTTTACAACCGGTGACTCTTCTAAATAGTTCAGCGTGGGGGCTCATATGACGGACAAATAGGAAAGCGCGCTCATCAAGTTCCTCCGTGAGAATTGGGACATCTTTGCATGAAAACCTTCTGACATGCCAGGTGTTCCAAGGGAACTTGCTGATCACAGTTTGAATGTGGACCCTAACCTAAAACCGATTCGTAAGTTCCTCCGACATTTCAATGACGAGAGGAGAAAAGCAATTGGAGAAGAAATAGCCAGGCTTCTGGCAGCTGGTTTTATAGTGGAAGTGTTACATCCAAAGTGGTTATCCAATCTAGTTCTCGTCCTAAATAAAAAAGGGACCTAGAGATTTGTATAGATTACACAGACCTGAACAAAGCATGTCCTAATGATCCGTTCGCCTTACCCCACATTGATCAGATTATAGACTCTACGGCTGGTTGCGAATTGCTATGTTTCCTGGACGCTTACTCAGGTTATCATCAGATCAAAATGAAAGAAGAGGATCAAGAGAAGACCTCATTCATCACACCCTTTGGAGCATTTTGTTATACGTCAATGCCTTTCGGATTAAAAAATGCAGGAGCAACTAATCAAAGGTGCATCCAGAATTGTTTGGAAAAACACATTGGGCGAAACATGCACGCTTATGTGGATGACATAGTTGTCATGTCTCAAAAAGGTGAAACCCTGATCTCAGACCTCGAGGAAACTTTTGCCAGTTTACGCATATACCAGATGAAGCTAAATCCAACAAAATGTGTTTTTGGAGTACCAGCTGGAAAATTACTGTTCATTATTTCAGAGAGAGGAATTGAAGCAAACCCGGAAAAAATCCAGGCTATACATAACCTTAAAAAACCGGTTTGCCTGAAGGATGTTCAGAAATTGACAGGTTGTGTTGCTGCCCTGAGCTGGTTTATAAGCAGACTCGGTGAAAAAGCCATACCTTTATATCGGCTCTTGAAGAAAACTGACAATTTTGTTTGGAATCAAGAGGCTGATGATGAGTTGGAAGCCTTGAAAAAAGCAACTTTCCAACGCGCCTATACTAGCCGTGCCTGAGAAAAAAGAGCCTATGTTATTATATATTGCTGCCAACAATAGGGATGTAAGTGCAGTCGTGGTTGTGGAACGTACACTGGAATGAAAGGAGAGTCTCGGACAGCGGCCGGTTTACTATGTAAGCGAGGTCTTGACAGAGTCAAAACAACAGTACCCACACTCACAAAAATTTGTCTTCGGGGTGTTCATGGCTAGTCGTAAACTGAAACATTACTTTCAGGAACATCCCATTACTATGGTGAGTTCAACACCTTTGTCTAATATTATTCAGAATAGGGAAGCAACCAGGAGGGTTGCAAAGTGGTATACTGAAATTGGGCCATATCACATCAAATATGAGCCAAGAACTGCAATCAAGTCTCAAGCCCTCAGTGAGTTTATAAATGATTGGACACATTTACAAGTCCCACAAGATAAGCCACACACTAAATACTAGACCATGCATTTTGATGGGTCATGACAACTGGAAGGGTCAGGAGCTGGTGTAGTCTTGACATCATCAAGAGGTGCTAAATTTTGATATGTCCTACAAATTTTGTTTAAATGCACTAATAATGCAACAGAATATGAGGCTTTACTTCATGGGCTTCGAATCGCAAAGAAGATGAGTATAACCCAGACTCGATGTTTGGGAGATTCAGACCTTGTTTCTCAACAAGTTACAGGAACCTGGGATTCTAAAGACCTAGTTATGGTAGCTTATAGATGAGCAATTACCCAGCTAGCAGGACATTTCAGGGATATCAAGTTGATCACATTGATCGACGTCTCAATGAAGCAGCTGATGCACTATCTCGTCTAGGTTCTCAGAAAAAACAGGTTCCAGCCAACGTCTTTCTGGATGAAATCCATAGCCCGTCGGTTAAAGTTCCACAGAAGAAGACCCGGAAAATCCGGATCCTGAATCAGAACTAGTAGCTGCTCTACATGCAATTCCAGAGTGTACTGAACCATATCTGGCTTACCTCACGAGGGGTGAGCTCCCGCAGGAAGAGGTTATCGCTTGCCAGGTTATGAGACGATCGAAGTCATATACAATCATCAATCGTGACTTACATAACAGAAGTGCAACTAGAATTTTTCAGCGATGCGTCTCTCCAGAAGAAGGGTCTCAGATTTTGAACGAAATCCACTCAGGAGATTGTGGTCACCACGCAAGTTCCAGGTCTTTGGTCAATAAAGCTTTCAGACATGGATTTTTTGGCTGACTGCAAATGTTGATGCAGAGCGAATAGTACAAACATGTGAAGCGTGTCAGAGGTACGCAAGGCAGGATCATATGCGAGCTCAGGATTTTCGCATGATCCCCATAACCTGGCCATTCGCAGTTTGGGGGCTAGACATGGTGGGACCTTTCAAAAAGTCTTCGGATAAAAAGATTCACTTATTGGTACCAGTTGACAAATTTACAAAGTGGGTGGAAGCAGAACCAATCAGTAAATGTGACACTGTTACTACAATCAAGTTTCTGAAAAAGCTAATTTTCAGGTTTGGTTACCCACATAGCATTATAACAGACAATGGGGCAAATTTGTCAGAAGGAGCAATGCAAAATTTCTGTGACCAGAATCATATAATACTTGACCTTACTTCAGTGGCACATCCACAGTCCAATCGACAAGCATATCGATCTAACCAAGAACTGCTAAAAGGTATCAAACCTAGGCGTCAAGTCCCATTAGAAAGAACTGCAGGTTGGTGGGTTGAAGCATTACCTGCTGTTTTGTGGAGCATAAGAACTACCCCAAACAGGTCAACAGGTTATACACCATTTTTTCTGGTTTACGGAGCTGAGGCAGTTTTACCAAGTGATATTTGCCACGATTCACGAAGAGTAGCTGCTTATGTGGAAACCAAAAATGAGATAGCTGGTCAAGACTCGCTTGATGCTTTGGAAGAAGCACGCAAACTCGCAGCATCCAGATGAGCCATATACCAGCAGGACTTGCGCCGCTATCATAGCTGCAGGGTTAAAACTTGAAGTTTTCAGGAAGGGGACTTAGTGTTACGGCTGATCCAGAAAAAGGATGGGATGCACAAGCTAATCCCACCATGGGAAGGACCGTTTGTGGTGATCAAGAAACTACACAACTTGTCATATTACCTCATTGATACGCGTGATGTTGATAAATCATGGACATCTGAGGAAGAAACTGGAAGGCCTTGGACCATAGCCCAGTTGAGACCATATTACACATAGCATCATTGTAATCACTATGTTATCATTGAAATAAAGGATAGACCTGGAAAATCTGAGTTATTGGGATTTGTACTAGAAATTTACCGTCGTCACATGAAGCTAAAATTTTCTTATATGATTACTTGGGGGATGATGCTAGAGCACAGTTTATATCTCAAGAATCTGGCATAGGCCAAATTATATTGGTTATACTTGCCTGCCAGTTAGTGGTTACACGCAATTTTTATGACCTAGATGTTTAACCTGGGCGAGTCAATCATGCTATAAACCAGCAAAACCGGGTTATTATGACACTGAACTCACCAGAGTTGGAAACACTAGAATAAGTCATGCGATAAACCGGCTGAGCTAGATAGCAAAGATAAACCCAAAAAAGTCAGAACAAAATTTTGTTTCCAAAACAAAGAGGTTGCAAATTTTTAGATAAAGATAACCCGATTTTTTTTGCATAAACTAGTAAGAAAGACGAGTTATTACACACCAAAAGTATCATCAGTGCACATGCGCACTTTTCAAAAAATAGAGCTAGAAATAAAGCAGTTTCTCTAGCTTATTACAAACCCATCCGGGTTGAATTATTATCAAACTGACCAAGTGTTTATTACACAACATATTTTCCTTTCTGTTGTGCAGAATCTAAACTGGCTCCAGAATCCGGATCTTGTGCTCCCGGGTGCTTTTCATCATCACCTTGGATATTTTCTGCTTCTTCAAGTTCAGTCATGGAGACGTATTTCCACTCTAGCTGAGCCAAAGCATCATTGGTGTCATCCGGTTCATACAAGGGACGTGGTGGAGAAGAAACCAAAGGAGTGGTAGACTGTGGCGCACCAGAGGATGAAGTTACAGGAAGCCGACTCTTCTGAGGAACATGGCGAACATCAGTTATTACTTGAGGGTAGAAAGCCGGCTTACGATCACCTGAGGAAAGGTAACCAGGACAAAGTTCTTTCAGCTTTAATTTTTTGGCAATGGAGAAAGCTTGGAACAGTCAATCTTTCTCGATCTTGGAAAAATCCTTCCTCTCGTACTTCGTCCTATCAGCCCCAGAAAAACCTTTAACC
Organism: Alopecurus myosuroides; assembly: GCA_028641055.1. Classification (NCBI taxonomy): domain Eukaryota; kingdom Viridiplantae; phylum Streptophyta; class Magnoliopsida; order Poales; family Poaceae; genus Alopecurus; species Alopecurus myosuroides. The sequence continues at coordinate 86,494,153 of CM054061.1, forward strand.
AGGAGATCCGGATTCAGTTTCGGGTGAAACGCTTTGGCCAGAGACATAACCTTGATTGCTCCATGACGGCAGGCTGAGATTTTGTGCTCTTCTATCCATTCTGGAATATGAGTTAGTTCCACAATCATATCATGGAATTTCCTAGGGGCATTATCCCAGCTTCTAACGGCTTTGATGCATTCACCGCCCCAACATATAATTGCCGGATCAAGGTGATTAGAGCTTTCAACTTCATTTATGGAAACTGGAGGTTATTCCCGTGAAGTGTGCCTGAAAATCACAAGAGTACATTGTTCAGAAACCAGATTATTCCGAGGAGACATAGGGAAAATGAACCGGTAGAGAAGCATAGATGTGTTGCACGAGGAGCAAACTTACCAAAAACACTACAAGTGATATCACCTAGCAGGTCCTTAACCTTAGCAAAATTTCTTCTGGTTTCCTCCAGCTCCTTCTCAGCATTTTCTGCCCTTTCCATAAGATTTTTCTCCCGGTACTCAAAATCTTGCTGAAGAACAGACAAGGTTTTGGAAGCTTCCTCAACCTGTTTATCCAGCTCATGCTGCAGATTTCTTGCCTCTTCAGTTTTTTGGGCCTCTTGTGCTAACAGGTTCTTCAACTTTGAAATCTCCTTTTGAGAGGAAGATTCGAGACTCTGCAAAATTGGTAACCACAAATAAATACGGGCAATAGACAGTTCAAGTTATCAGGTCACAATAAACTGAGGAAATTCCGGGTTACACAGAAACACAACCCGGTCGTTGGGGGCTATGATGATTTTTTAGCCTACTCAAAAATTGGAATATTCGTTAAGTCCCGAGTAGCTGCAAGCTCGCAACTCGGCACTTGGGGGCTACACTATTTCAGATTTAAGAAAGTTTTAGTTAAATACAATTAAGTCCCGAGTAGCTGCAGGCTAGCAAACCCAGCACTTGGGACTACATCATTTCAGTTTAAATGAATTTACTGGTGCAAAATCTAGACAAGTCTGGGTCCACAATTAATTTATAAACCGGCACTTGGGGGCTACGGTTCAAATTCAAAGGTATACCAAGGAAATCTTCAAAGTTTATTCTACAAATATAAACTAGAATATTGAGGACTACATGTTATGTCTATCAAGGTTACCTTATATCTATTCTTCAGAAAATCAATGATTCCATCTGCACGACGCCGGTTTTCGGAAAGCTCTTGAACCAGAGTGTCAAAATTCTGGCCTTCGATATTCAGGTTGGAAGGAACTGTTTTTGCCTCTGGAGCTAGTTTCAAATCCTCTGTAACCTTGGATAGCACAGTCGAGGTCCCAACAGTTCTTATAGTCTGAGAGCCAGTAATCTCCACATTCGTGTCTGAATTCATGTCTTCAACCTGAGGATCATTATCCGGCGTATTATCAGCCGGATTCACCCCTTGGTCGGTGGCATGTGCATGATCATCGATAATACTCGGCGAGTGAACAGCCGGTTCAGCTTGTGTATCTTCAGGAGCTTTTTCCTCCAAGTTTGCGGTGGTAGCACCAACTGAAATTGGAGTAACCTTTAGCACAACCTGGGCCTTGCAGCAAAAGAAAAGTTATAAACCGGATTGGCAAGAATTGGTTATAACTATGAACTAAAGATTGAAGAGCTAGATTACCCAGAGTTAATGGAAAATTCGCTGGCCCCGCTGTAGTGGGATGAACCAGAGTTGAGAGAATCTATATGAAAAGTATGAATCAACTCAGGCTGGATTTTCCCTCCCAAGGGATGTGAAGAGGTAGGCGAAACTCGAGCCTTGGAAACCCGGCAGGAAGGAGTATTCTTAGGAAAACCTTCTTGTAAATCACTTGACCTGGAGCTCCGGCTCCTCCTTTTTTCTGGTATCTTCGTCATCCTGCGTTTTCTCCAGATGTGAGGACGGGTTCAAGGGAATTTTTGACAGTCTAGAAATAGGCACCTTTGTAACAGCTTGCTGGCTTCTCTTGTTTGTCACAGGAGAATCTTTCTCAACTACCACGTATGAACCAGTAATGGGAGTGGTAGGGTTGAGATCTGGAGTAATCTGATCTGGTGCTTCTGGAGTCGCGCCCCCTTGTCCTAAACTGGCACCCTCCTGCTCAACAGGTTCATCCTGTGAGTAACTAGCGTTAGCAAATTGGTTATGGAAGTGACTAAGGGAGTCAAATTCAGAAACCTCATCCTCTTCGTCACTTTGCTCTTCAGATTCATCATCTTCAGGAGGAGAAGCACGTTCTTGGGTAGTAATCTAGAAAGTGTCTAGAAGGTATAAACCGGAAAAAAGCAGGTCAGCATCGGAGGAGTCTTAATTTCCCACAGAATGAAAATGAATTGTCAAAATATGAACTTACAGGAGGAGCCGGGTTGGAGGAGGAAAAGGCGTAAAGACCAACATCACAGAACCTATCTTTCTTTATTCCGACCAGGTCTTTTAGTGCAGCCACCATATCAGACTTTGAAGCTAGGAAGTCAGAATATCTCATAGGGTCTGATAAACCGGTGTACTGATGAAACAACCGTTACCTAATGCTAACAGGTTGTATGTGCCAGTTTACCCAATTCTGGGTTAGGTCTAAACCGGTTAACCCATGGACTATTAAGGAGGTTACACGTTTTAGAAGGGGCTTGATTTTGACTCGATCAGCTGACTTAGCATAGGAGTTCATGGTGCTTGTATAAACAAGACGCTCATGACGATAACCCGGCAGAGCCGGTTCATCATAAGGAGAGGTATCCATGCAGTAAAAGAAGGTTTTCTGCCAGAGTTTTGGATGACTAGCAAGTGGGATACCCGGATAAGCAATATATTTTCGTCTCTGGAATGAAATGCCACAACAGTGGATCAGCTCACCCCAGATACTTCCGGGTGTTTGTTACAATAGAAGTACTCAAGGAAGAGGTTGTTGGGAATATGCCCTAGAGGCAATCATGTATGATGTAATTCCCAATGTATTCATAAATTTATTAAGTCGTCCTTGTTTTGAACATCTGATATATGTCATTGAATATGTGATTCGATTGTGGAACTATGTATTCATGTTGTTCATGCTAAATTGTCCTTGGTCATTAAGGTTGTGCTGGACACACACCCTACACTAATGTGAGTGTTGGCTGATGACTTGGTTCCACTTGTCATGGGCATGGCGATGCCATTCCAACGTTCACAGACTTGGCTAAAGAGTTTAGCAAGTCGGACTGACCCATATTGAGATGCAACGAGTAAGGCGTCATTTGCATGTCTCAATAAATGTAATCCTTAGACCTGAGGTTGTCGCACAATCCGAGTTGTGGATCACCGACTTAGGTTCTATCAAACGCTGTTCTGTGACAAGACACTTATAAAGGCAGAGTTTGGGTCGAATGAGAAGCAAGCTGCATGATGTGGATAATCAAGATGGGATTCTGCCCCTCCGAATGGAGAGATATTCTCTGGGCCCTCTAGTTATATGATTCCAGAAGCATGGCCATGCGTGACTCAGTTAAGTGTTAAATGGGTCTATTGACTAAGAGTTAGTCAGATGAATCATATATCACGGACCGAGAAGAGACTTGAGCTATTAAGGGATGACGATAATTCGCCTATAGTTCGACAAGGTATATCGTGAGGCAAAAGGGACTAAGATGAAAGTCACATTGGAAGGTATGTCGTCATGACTCTATAGCACTTGGGAGTCGACACGTTCTGCTAGGAGCCGCTACCGATTGATCGATTGAGAGTCATACTCCAATCGTGTCCAAGTCGCCATGAGCCTGGAGGGTCGCATACTTAAGAGCGGGAGCAAGTGTATTGGTCGGGTTGGACCCGAACCGTAAATGGACTGAGTTTGTGAGTCGTACTCACAGAGGGAATGGGCCACAAGATTTGTGAAGCCCACTACCACTCGCGCTATAATGAGGGGCGCAGGTTGCCCAGCGGGCACTTTTTCTCCACCCCCATGCGTTGGGAATCCTAGCCCCACTCAGTCCAGCCGTCGCACCGGACCTAGCAGTCCGCCGTCGGAGCTCCTCCTTGCACGTGTGGATACCGGCAGAGGTGCTGTACGTTCAGCACTTCGACGTTCGTGGTATTGGATCGGCTGGATCGGATCGTGGGAATGCACTGCATCGACGCGCTGCATCGCTAATCCGCAATCGCGCGTCTAGTGGTAATCCTCGTGGCCTTCTACCTCGCCTAGATCTTGGAAGTACCGCGTAGAAAAGTTTTTGTTTATCTCTACGCGTTCCAACAGTGGTATCAGAGCGGTAGCTTATGGTTTTAGACCCGAGATCCGCACATATGTGATATGTAGTTAGCGTTAGATGTGATCTAATTGCTTTTTTGGTGGTCGTTCTATGAGATAGATCGGTTTTGTACAAGGTTGATTGGATCAATCGTACTCGGGGTTAATGGATGATCTGGTTTCCGTGATCATACTGCCAAGGTCGTGGAATAAATTACCCCTACCTGTCGGTTTCCGCCATCGGGGTATACCGTGACACATAAATCCAGTTGCGGTGATCGAAGATCAAAGAGTTTGATCGAATCGGAATACGGATCAGATTTGGGTAAAATCGTTTTATCCGATGAAGAAATCCATGTTCGGAATGCAGATGAGATCTGCGTTTTCCAAAATACGGACCGCCGGCTTCGCCCTGTCGTAGCGCCTTAGATGTCGTTACGAGTTTCACAACGCCGGTAGATATCGTGTCTATGCATAACTTGTTTTTGTAGGAAGTTGTGAATGGTATGGCTTATGTGCATGTGATGTGTGTAATCCATACATGATCTGCGTATCATGTTCTTGTCAGCCTGCTGGAGCCTAGGTGCTGTCATTTTATTGTATAACGACCTGCGTGTCGGATTCTCTATGTAATTTTTCATTTACTAGCTCGTGTAGCTTGTTGGAGAACCCGGGTGACAGGCAAGTCGATGTACAAGTCGGCTACATGGAGTAAGATGGCACGTGACAAGAGTTGGCACGAGTCGACTTACAAGCTTCGTGGAGATGGAGATCACCATGAAGAGAGCCATACCATTTCACATTATAATTGCTTTATTTGTGTTAATGTTATGTCTCTTTTTACCTCTATTTAGATAGTTGGTAGATTTTAATCCCTCAAAGAAGGTCTAGTCGGTCGCCCCGCCAGTGCTGCACCATCACAAATCGGACATTATTGGTAGTGGGCTCATAAAATTGAGGTGCTACCAATTCTTTCCGATTAGGTGGGTTTGAGTCGGACTCTTACAGCGGAAGCACTTGGTAATCTAGACGAGTCCATCACAACGGTTGTGGGGCTCGGGGCGAGGTAGGTTGGGAGCCGGGGCATGTGATGCCACCCAACTAACATGAGTCGTATTGGATACAGTTGGTAAGGTGTTGCCTACCTAGATCACTTGACGGCTAGCGGTGATGCTAAAGCTCAATAGTCGGCTTGCTTATTTAGGATCTTAAATCACTTAGCAACCATCGGAGGGGTGTTGGTTCTAGTGGGAGCATAAGTATTAAAATGTTTAATATGCCTGCTCTTTTATGAATACATGTCTTAAGTGTTTTGCATATTTTCTGTTGTAGATCAATGGCAACTAGCAACCTTCCTCAGTTGTCCACTTTTGCGTTGAGGTCAATCCTAGAGAAAGATAAGCTTAATGGAACTAATTTCACCAACTGGTATTGTAATCTGAGGATAGTCCTCAAGCATGACAAGAAAGAACATGTTCTAGAAACTCCACTTCCAGAAGAGCCTGATGATGATGCGACTGTCGCTGTCATGAATGCCTACCGTAAGACTAGAGATGAGTCTACGGAAATTAGCTGTCTTATGCTTGCACAATGGAACCGGACTTGCAGCAGCAGTTCGAGAATGTTGAGGCCTACGATATGATCGAAAGCCTCAAAAGTATGTTCCAGGCTCAGGCAAAGACCGAGAGGTATCAAGTCTCTCAAGCTTTGCTGGGCTGTAAGCTCAAAGACGGCGATCCACTGAGTCGAATGTAATCAAGATGACTGGTTACGTGCAGTCTCTCGATAGGTTGGGCTTCCCAATTAACGAAGAGTTCGCTACTGATATAATTCTGAACTCTCTTCGTAGTGCATATGGTCCGTTCATTCCGAACTACCATATGCATGGTATGGATAAGAAGATCACTGAATTACATGGGATTCTCAAAAAGGCAGAGGCTGATCTTAAGAAAGGCGCCAGTCAAGTGTTGATGGTGCAGAATAAGGCTAAGTTCAAGAAGAGTTCTTGGACTAAGAAGAAGAAGGATAAGTCAGGAGGCAACACCCATGGCCTGTCCAGAGCGCTTCCTCAAAGACTAAGCCTTCTCCTACAGCCGGAGCCAATTGCTTCTATTGCAAGCAGGATGGCCACTCGAAGAGGAACTGCACCAAGTATTTGGCAGACAGAGCCAAGAGTGGAGGTGCGACTTCCAACTCAGGTACGCTTGTGTGCAATGTTATAGACATTTATCTTGCTGATGCACCTAACAGTTCTTGGGTATATGATATCGGATCAGTTATTCACATATGCAACTCGTTGTAGGGACTGGTAAGAACTAGGAGCGTGTCAAGAGGAGAGGTTGATATTCGGGTCGGCAACAAGGCGAGAGTTGCTGCGTTGGAAGTCGGCACGATGCAACTTCATTTACCTTCAGGATTTTTAATGGAGCTGAATAAATGTTATTATGTTCCAGTGCTCAGTCGAAACATTATTTCCGCCTCATGTTTGATGAGACAAGGTTATGAGTCGAATATTAAGAGTAATAGTTTTTCTTTATATTTGAAAGATATGTTTCATGGCTTTGCACCCTTTCAGGACGGTTTATTTATTTTGAATCTTGATAGTGAATCGGTCTATAACATAAATGTTAAAAGGTTGAAACCAAATGATCTGAATATGACTTACTTTTGGCACTGTCGGCTTGGTCATATAAGTTGGAAGCGCATGAAGAAGCTCCATGATGATGGAATTCTAACTTCGTTCGACTTAGAGTCATTCGAGACATGCGAATCATGCCTACTAGGCAAAATGACCAAGACACCTTTTGCAAGGATTTGTGAAAGGGCGTCCGACTTGTTGGAATTAATACATAGTGATGTATGTAGTCCAATGAGCACGACAACTAGAGGTGGTTATGAGTACTTCATTACCTTCACTGATGATTTGAGTAGGTATGGATATATGTATTTAATGAAACACAAGTCGGAAGCCTTTGAGAAATTCAAGGAATTCCAGAGTGAGGTACAAAATCAATTCGGCAAGAAAATAAAGTTTCTGCGGTCGGACCGTGGAGGCGAGTACATGAGCCATGAGATTGATGACCATCTAAAGAGCTGTGGAATAGTTCCTCAACTCACTCCGCAGGGTACACCGCAGAGAAACGGTGTATCAAAACGGAGAAATCGGACCTTGTTGGACATGGTACGATCAATGATGAGTCGGACAGATCTACCTTTATTATTTTGGGGTTATTTTTTTTTGAAACATTTTCTACTGCAGGGGAGTCCCCCACAACCCTTTATTGCCAACAAAAAAGTTTACAAATATTTACAAATGTACAAAGAAGGATAGAATAAGACAGTCTATCACAACCTAAGGAAGTGTTTTAATCCATGATGATAAATCCGCAGCTAGAGAAGCACTCAACCTATGCTTAAGCATAATGAGATCTAAAATGAAGCCAACTTTCCAACCCCTAAAGGAGTGCCTTTCAGACTTGAAAATAACTCCATTCCTCTGTTTCCAAATGTTCCAACAGGCAATGATCACTATTTCATTGAAACAAGGACCTTTGAAACCTTTTCTGGCAATTGAAAGATTAAGCAGGACTGTGTTATCACTCCAACTAATTTGTAAATAATTCCAAATCCTTGAGCTGAAAACACACTGGAAGAACAAATGAATCCAGTCCTCATGACAAAGATTATTGCAAAGGACACAATAATCAGTCCCCTCAATCTTCCAGTTCCTTCTCTTAATCATGTCCTTGGTATTAATTCTATCTTTTAGGATCAGCCATGCAAAAAATTTGTGCTTTGAAATGCATTTGGATTTCCAGATCCACTTGGCAGGCATATCATCAGGCAGCTGAGCAAACTGTAGCTGATAGAATTTACTGGATGAATAAACCCCTTTATTAAAATTACAAGACCAAACATCTTTATTATTATTCACCTGAACATTTCCCAAGATTTCTTGCAGATCAGCAAATTCAAGGAAAGCTTCATTTGAAAGAGGCAAATGAAAAGCTTCCGAAAGATCAGTCATCAGTTTCAAATCTCTCACTGAGGCCAGCTGATCCTTAGCGAAAGAGAACAATCTTGGAAATCTCAATGACTAAGCATGTCCCATCCAAGAATCTTTCAAAAACAGAACAGAATAACCATTCCCCACTGTGCCGGAAGAGAATGAACACCATGTATCAGCTAATTGCATAATACCTTTGCAGCAGAATGATCCACAAGAGGTCACTGCATGAGGAACCGACTGAAAGTAGTATGCATTCTTGACCAGATGGACCCAAGGAATATCCATAGAATTATAGAATTTTGCTAGGAATTTGAGCAACAAAGCCCTGTTTTGGATCTGTAGATTAATGATCCCAAGGCCACCTTTACCTTTTGGCTTACACACCATATCCCAAGCAGCCAAAGAATTTACTCTTTTCTTGTTTTTGTCTTTCCTCCATAAATATCTCCTCCTTGCTTTATCAATAATGTCAATGACACCCTTAGGTATCACAAGTGTGCACATATAATATGTGGGCAGAGAGGACAGAACTGAATTCACAAGCACCAGCTGTCCCCATATGAGAGAAAAGAAACTGTAGCAGAAAGTCTCCTCTCAACTCTGTCAATGAGTGGGGAAAAATCTCTAATGGCAGGTTTAGTGGTACCCAGAGGCAAGCCTAGATAGGTAAAAGGCATAGAAGCCACTTTACAGTCCAAAACAGTAGCCAAATCAATTGTTTCCTGCTGAGATAAATTTATTGGTATCATTGATGACTTGCTGAAATTCACCTTTAAACCCGTGATCTGAGCATAAAGGTTGAGTAAATTTTTAAATACCAATAATTGATCTGGATCAGCAGGTAAGATCACTAAGGTATCATCAGCATACTGAACAATAGGATAATCTCCTCCAATAGGGATTGGTAAACAAAGACTTCCTTCCCTAAGAGCCATATTAACAATACTTTGCAGCAAACCTCCACCCAGAACATAAAGGATAGGTAACAAAAGGTTTACCAGGAACTCCATTTAGAAGAACCGAAGATGACCCTGAAGATAGAATTTCCTTCACCCATTTGATGACTAACGGAGGAAACCCTTTGGAACTCAAAATCTGGAGTATGGCACTGTGCTCAATGGTATCAAAAGCTTTCTCAAAATCTATCTTGAAAACCACCACTTTCTTCTTAGAATGTTTACACTGGAAAATGTATTCAAAACACCATGCCAGGCAATCTTGAATAGTTCTGGATTTAATGAAACCATATTGATTATCATGGATGCATCCAAAAAAATTATCTTGAAATCTATTAGCAAGAATCTTACTGATAAATTTCAGACAAGTGTTAGTAATAGAAATAGGTCGAAAGTCATTCACAGTCTCAGGAGAATGTGTCTTTGGAATGAAAGTAATGAAAGAACCATTAATACTTTCCAAAGAGATCCGAGCACTATGAAATTCATTGCGAAGTTTGATAAAATCCACTTTTAAGATACTCCAACAATGCTTAATGAAAAGACCAGTGAAACCATCAGGTCCAGGAGCACGAGCAGGTTTGAGATGTTTTACCACACCCTCTATTTCCTCAAGAGAGAAAGGTTTACCAAGATCCTCTAAGCCATAAACCACGGGCAGGAACTGAGATAAATCAGTATTAACAGTAGGTGGGCAAGATACACCCATTCTGTTTTTGAAGCAAGACCAAAAGGCAGCAGCTTTCTCCTGGTGATCCACCAGTAAATTCCCTGAAGCATCTGTGATGGAAGGAATTGCATTTTGACGAAACCTCTCAGTGGCTCTGGCATGGAAATATTTAGTGTTCTCACCAGAGAGCTTAGCCCATCGAATGGTACACCTTTGTTTCCAATAATCAGACTGCAGGGATACCAATTTCTTTAAGTGCTCCTTAACAATGAGTCTGAAATTAAACTCTGGAACACTCAGAGATCTCTCATCAACAAGTTGATCGAAAAATAAAATCACTTTACTACTCATCTCAATAAGTAATTTCAATTGAGAGAGATTCCTTCCCCAATCCTTAAGTGCATATCTAAGATTTTTCAATTTTGCTGTGATTCTAGAGGTAATCGATTTGGCCATGACAGGTGTGTTCCAAATTTTGGCCACTAGGTCCAAAAACCCAGGCTGGTTAATCCAGTGATTCTCAAATCTAAAAATCTTTTCCTTTGGAATGTTTGTTCCAATTTTGATAGTGTAGGGCAAATGATCAGAGGTGATTTTGGACATGGGCAAAACCAGGGTATTGGGAAAGTCCAAAGTCTATTGGGAGGATGTAAAAAACCAATCCAGCTGGACAAGAAGAGGATCCTTTTGCATATTCGACCACGTATAATTTCTACCCATAACAGGCAATTCCAATAAACCCAAATGGCTAATGACATCATTAAAAATAAAAATACCATTAAGGTCAGCCCCTGGTTTATTTCTATTATCCAATGATCTAATAAAATTGAAATCTCCAAGAATCAACCAGTTCTGATGTAATGGGATGGAAAGATTATATAGCCAGTTGACAAACTCATCTCTTTCCACACCTTTGCAAGGGCCATAAACATTCAGTAGAAACCAAGAAACAGAGTTATGAACTAAAGTGAATTTTAAGTGAATAGCAGAACGATGCACTTCCAATAATTCACCATTGAAAATAGAGCCATTCCATAGCACAATTAAGCCCCCAGAAGCTCCAACAGAAGGAGAAAAAACAAACTGATCAAACCTTTTAGGACAGAATGATCTAATAAAAGAGTGATCAAAATCCTGGCATTTAGTTTTCTGGAGGCAAATAACAGAAGCATGGCTTTCCTCAATTTTATTATAAACAACCTCTCTTTTAGATTTATCATTTAAACCTCTGACATTCGAATAAAAAACAATCCAATCCAAATTCATTGTGGTTGTACTATCCATTGAAGACTGATAATAATAATAAACCATGTTGGCCAACATAAATGACCAACCAAAAGATAACCAGACAGTAACAACCTTGTCCATATATCAATACAAATAAACCAGGATAGAAAGCAAAATGAAACAACAAGGTCCAAAATACACCCCAGGAGCCAACAAGGCCCAATAGAAGATGAAGTCCCACTAATCATCAGAACTAGATGGGCTGGTGGGCTTCTTTGGAGCAGCTTCAAGCTTCTCCACAGTTAATTCAGAGTCTTCGATCTGGAGCAATTTTCCCGCCCTCCTCAACACAGCAACAGGTGTGATCGGAGGCACCCCATCAGAAGAAGCCTGAGGACATGAAGATTTAGCTTTCTTCCTTGGTTCAGGCTTGTCAGATCCAGGAAGAACCCGAAAGCCAGCATTTTTAGCTAAACTCCTCGTCACACGAAGCTCCTCGATGACTAAAGGAGTAGCAGCCTTCCTTGCCCTCTTCTTGGAAGCATCAGGCATAGGAGTAACTGGATTAAACTCCAGTAGCAGAGGAGCAGAAGCAACAGATGCCTCCAATGGTGCAGCAGAGAGGACAGGAACTCAAATCTCCTGTCAAAAATGAGCCTGGCTTTGTGTTCCAGAAAGTATCTGGACCACTCCACAACAGGATCAGGCAGGAGCACTTGCATGATATGGACCTCATCCTCCTGCATTGCAGCATCCACCGGAGCTGGTGGAACAAAAGGAACAATGGCCAACTGGTTTTGTTCCACCTACTGCTGCAGCTCAACAAATTGCTCAGGCCCTTCTTCCCTGACAGCATTCATCGAGTCAACTGTCGCACCATAAAATTGGATAGAAACAGAAGACTGAACTTGTTCCGGTTCTGGCGACTGGTCGACTGGGTCATCCTGCCCATCATTCTCTCCTTGCACCTCATTGTTCCAATTGCCCCACCCTTCGTGATGCGGTTGAGGAACAACTTGTGGCACCCAAGCATCCTCAACAGGAGCTTCAGGTGCACCGAAGACTGGATGCGGGTTACCATTATGAGGGACAGGGGATTCATCCCCAGGCAGATTATCCACTGCATCACTGTCCAGGATGAAGACAGGACAAGTCCAGGAAACCACATGGCCTCCATATCTCTGAACTTCACGAATAACAAGCGATCTTGGAATATCAGCTGCACCTCCGTAAGACACTTTGAGGAGGGTGCGAACAGGAGAGGCATCCTCCCTCCACCAGGACCTGAGCTTCCCAAATTTGGAGACCACCTCCCGAAGAAATTCATCGCTACGGTAGTCCATATGCAGGTTTAGAATCATATCCACCCAGTCCTAGTGTAAACAGTTGCTCTAATGTTGTCCCCTTCATCATGCCGCACAAAGGAGATCATCCTACCATAAGGAAAGATGAACGGAGGCGAATTGACCAACATGTCTCTGGCCACCTGATCTGCCATGCGGAACAAACCAACTCCAACTACGCTTTCCGAGAAGGAAATTACCTGCAAGTGGAGTTCTTGAAAGATATGATCAACGACCTGCTGCAGGATATCATCAAGTTCTTCAACATGTGGCCTAGGAACCAGCTGAGCAAGGGCCCAAGATTCATGGCGTCTGGGAGGAGCCATGGAGGAGGTGATGTATACGCGAGCAGGCCGCTCCTCATGCGCCCAGGGCTCCAAGACGTGCATCCCCGCCGGGAGGAACCTGGTAGGATCACAGGGGAAGTTCACCATTGATAATGGTTGTTCCGAATCAGGCGGAGACTCCGGCGAGGGTTTTATTGGAACAGTAGCAAAGGCAGGGGATGGAAAAGAGGGAGGGGACTCCTCATTTCTGACTGCCGTCGATTTAACTACCCATGGCAGAGTTCCATTAATTCCCGGGAAGTTTTTGCGGATATGGCCCGAACGTGAACAAGACCAACACCGAATCCGGCCCGTACAATTTTCTGTTGCATGTTTAGCTGAGAGACAGTTAGAACAGGGCCATACCTAGGCCGCCATCTTATCAATTAATTTAGCAAAACCTTCATCGACAGTCGTGGAGGGAACAACAGGGGCCACAGGAGTAGAATCCCTATCAGAAGATGCAACAGAAAATCCTGGCTCAAAAGAACCAAACTTAATGGCGGGTAGAGCAGAATCAATAACCTTAGTCCCAGCAACCGTACAAGAATCATCGGAATCTTTGGATTGATTAACAAAGGGTTTATGAATAACTAAAGGATTCCGTCGCTTGGACTGTTTAATATTTACCTTTTTCTTTTTCCTCGAAACCAAAGTCCACTCTTTTCATTGTCTAGAAACTGCAGCGTTCACACTAAACAGAGTACCATCAAAGTCAGTAGAGAAGACACCGCATGAGATGTGGACTGGCAAAAGGCCAAGTTTGTCTTTTCTTAAGATTTCGGGTTGTGAAGCATTTGTCAAGCGACTACAGTCGGACAAGCTCACGCCCAAGTCCGATAAGTGTATTTTTGTGGGGTATCCGAGGGAAACCTTGGGGTACTACTTCTACAACCAAGAAGAGGGCAAAGTGTTTGTTGCTCGGAACGGTGTCTTCCTTGAGAAAGAGTTTCTCAGTCGGGGAGTCAGTGGGAGCACAGTGCAACTCGAAGAAATTCGAGAGGAACCGGCTAGGGGCGAGTCGGCAAGGGCCTTGGAGGCTGAGCCAGTCGTGGTACCTACGCCGGTAACAGCACCTGAACCACGGAGATCTGCCAGATTACAAAATGCTCGTGATGTTTTACTGTTAGACAGTAATGAGCCGGCAACTTATTCGGAAGCGATGGTGGGATCTGATTCCGAGTCATGGCTTGGAGCCATGAGATCCGAGTTAAAGTCCATGGATGAAAACCAAGTTTGGAATTTGGTTGATCTGCCTGACGGTGCAAGACCCGTCGAGTGCAAATGGGTCTTTAAGAAGAAAACTGATATGGATGGAAATATTTCCGTCTATAAAGCACGACTTGTCGTGAAGGGATTCCAACAAGTTCAAGGAGTTGACTACAACGAGACCGTCTCGCCAGTAGCGATGCTTAAATCAGTTCGGATCATGTTAGCCATAGCAGCCTATTTCGACTATGAGATATGTAGATGGATGTCAAGACGGCTTTCCTTAATGAAAATTTAACTGAGGACGTGTATATGATACAGCCCGAAGGTTTTGTCGATCCGGCTAATGCTGACAAGGTATGCAAACTTCAGAAATCCATTTATGGGTTGAAGCAAGCATCTCGGAGTTGGAACATTCGCTTTGATGAGGTAGTCAAATCGTTTGGCGGTATCAAGATAGATCATGATTCTTGTTTATAAAAGAAGTTTAGTGGGAGCAAAGTAAATTTTCTAATCTTATATGTGGACGACATATTACTGATGGGAAATGATGTCATGATATTGCAAGAAACCAAAGAATCATTGGAAAGGTGTTTCTCAACGAAGGATTTGGGTGAGGCGACTTACATATTAGGAACCAGGATCTATAGAGATAGATCAAGGCGGCTCATTGGATTGAGTCAGAGTACATATCTGTACAAAGTTTTGAAGAAATTCAAAATGGAAGAGTCCAAGAAGGGATTCTTACCGATGTCCCATGGTATAAAACTTAGCAAGACTCAGTGTCCTTCGACGACTGATGAGCGAAGTCGGATGAGTGTGATTCCGTATGCTTCGGCAATCGGATCCATCATGTATGCCATGATTTGTACTAGCTGTAACGACCGGGAATTTTTCCCAACTGGAGTTGTTGCTCGTTTTTTTTTTTTTTTTTTTTTTTTGCATCGCATTGCATAAGGCATCACCATGCATTTTAAAACTTGCACACTAAATGAATTAATTAAATTTTGTTTGCTAAAGTTTACAGAAATTTATTGGATGTTTAAAGCTATTTTTCTTGGCCTAAACAATTTCTGGAAAAATAAATAAATAAGCAAACACAAAAAAAAAACAGGGAGAGAGCGGCCCAGCAGCCAAGCCAGGCCAGCCCACTAGGCCCAGCCGGCCTCCCCCACCGAACCAGCCCCCAAACCCTAAATCCTATTTTTCTCTCCCTCGCATTTACCCCCCCGTCGTTTCTGTTAATCGCATTTAGGTCCTCCCACCCTCTCAGCCAGGCAACGCACACGCACGTACGTGAGACAGGGGGATCGATCGATCCCCCCAACAGCAGCGATGCATCGCCCTCTGCCTCCTCCCGTCGCCCCAAGCCCCATGCCCGATTCCCCTTCCCCTCGTCACCCTTCGTCCTCCTCCTCTCCGTCCCGGCGCCCGCCTCCCGCCGGCAAGCCCCGCCGCCGTTCGTCTTCTCCTTTCCGGCCGAGGGCCGCCGTCGCCGCTGCTCCTTGCGAGGATGGCCGCCGGCTGCTCCCCTCCTGCCGCCCTCTCACGTCGCCTCCTCTGCCATGGCCGGCCGCAACCGGAGCTGCTCCCAAGCCCCCCTTCTCCATCATCCCGCCAAGGGCCGGCGAGCCCCGGCGCCGTGCCCGTCGACCAGGGGGCAGCGCCCCGCGCAAGGAGCCCAACTCGCAGCGCCCCCCCCCCCCCGTCCTCCGTCCCCTGCAATTTCGTGCCGCCGTGACCGTCCTCGACATCATCATGCGCGTGCGGCGGTCGAGCTGCTCCCTGCACCCTGATCGAGAAGGATCTCCAAATCCACACACATGTGCTGGTCACACGACTCACCGCCTCCGTCCTTGACATGCACGCCACCTCCATGTTGACGCCCTCCAGGTGTTTGATGTATTGCCTTCAAGGTGTGCAACGCCTCTCCGTCCACACCAGGATCCGTTTCTGTGTCCCCTTCATCCGTGAACGACCATCGGTGCACCGAGGTCTTCTACACTTGAAGGCCTATAATTTTTGTGGTGACCGCCTTCGTGTGTGTCCACGTGAACCTGGCAAGCTTCTCGGCGACAAGTCCGAACACTGAAACTCCAAGTTCGACCCCAGCCCGTACCTCGTCGCCATGATCTTCATCAACAAGAACCACCGTGAGCAACTACCGCCTCCCCGACATGTACCTCGTCGACAAGATCCGCCATGACGCCATGACCGACAACGACCACGGGGATGTGTGGGATCGAACACCGACCACCGACACGATCTCTCGTCGCTCGCTGTGTTCGTTTTGCGTTGGCCGCCTTCGTGCGCGCCCGAAGACCGGGACCGGCACGATCACCCCCGACCCCGAAGACTATGCGGTAGCGGCTCGCCCACGACTACTACGACTACATCGACTCCGGACGTTAAACGGCTACGTCGACGACGATGATCGTGTGGTTTGAGAACGACTACTTCCCCTACTACAACGACGTCGACTACTTCCACTACCACGCCTACGTCGACTACTTCCTCTATGACCCGAAGACCTCGACTTCGACTACATCGACAACGGAATGTCTACTTCCCCTGCTACGACGACTTCGTCTACTTCCTCCTCTTCGTCTACTTCCTCCACGTTCCGAAGTTTCCGGCGTTGACCCCGGCGATCCTCTTTCCAACGTGCGAACCCAAAACCCAAACCCCTATGCCTATGCCCTATTTTCTATAACATATCAACTATAATTAAAATGTCATCTCATTCATGTGTTGCATTGCATTTTTGTGGGTAGATAAATAACTCGAACCTCCTAAATTAAATGTTGGGCTTCCGGCTCAATTTAAATTGATTTAATTGCATAAATCATAACTAATTCATCTTAACTCCAAATTTGAAAAGTAAAATATGTTTTCCAATCAAAATTCTCTAAACTTTGCAAATATCAACTTTGTTTTCTATTTTGAATAATTTAAATTGCTGAAAACAACTATTTCTTAATTAATGCATTAAAATTGCTAATTTGATAACTTGCTCATTTTAATTCCAAATCCAACAAATAAAATATGTTTTCATACCAGAAAAATGCACTTAATCTGTTCATGCCATCCATGTTCATGTTTGCACCTTGCATGTTGCCTTTGTAGTAGTGTTATGTATGTTCACTTAATAAATAAATATGGAATGTGTTGGGGTATTTAATTCAATTGTTGCCCTATTCCATTTAATCTTGTCTCACTCACCTACCTATTGTTTTCCATGCTAAACAACATTTAAATTGATGGTTAGATAAACAACTTGAACCAATTCCTATTTCTCCGGACTCCGGTTCCGATTAAATTGTTTAAATTGTTTCCCCTGTTGCATCTTGCCATGTCATGCATATAAAATAGGATCATGCTGGATCTTTGCCGTAGAAGTAATTGTTGCATCCGGTGTTTCTTTTAGTTCGTTGCTTCTTCGCGGATAGGACGTTGAGATGATGTGATCAACGACAAGTTCTGCTACCTTGCGGGATCTCAGGAAAGTATACTCACTTGCTGCCAAATGGCTGCCTTTCATCACTTGTTACCGATTCTTTCCGTTGTTCTTATTCTAGCCTGTTGATACGATGCTTGTGTCTCGATCCTATCGTATGTTTACCTTGCAGCCATGATATAGCCTTTCCTTCCACTTCCTATTTAACTGTTGATTGTTTACCTCGTTGGCCTTCGTGTCGTAGCTGCATGCTTAGGGTTGCTTTTGCTCGAGTCTGTTGTCGGTTACTTCTTTTACTATTATTATGTTCTGGGGGCTCGTTGTTTAATCAATCAATCAATCATGCTACTGTTATTGTTAAATAATAATTTGATGATAAGGCACCGGCAGGAGGCCCTTGTGGTTTTGAGGCCTGCTAGTGTCGACCCTAATAGGAAAAGGGTCTTGTCTACTGATACATGATGAGTGCACTACCCGCATGTGGGAAGCGAGTATGGGCGCCCCCCTCAATTTGACTCGATTCGCATCTCGTCCAAATCGCCTCATTTAGTTCGGGTTTTCCATTTGCTGCATGCATGATCTTGCGAGCCCTTGGATCCCGGGTGGAACTTTCGTAGTCGGCATATAGGGGGACACGGTCTTAGAGTGCTATGAGGGTCCCTTTTCTTCGGGGCTCGATTAGCCGTGCGCCCAAGGTTCTTTGGGCTTGATGCGAAGAAGAGTTGAGTTGTGTAGAGTACCTCGCTTGGTGGGTTTGATCCCCATCTGGCGGGATATTCTTGCGTGTACGGCCAAATTGGTGCAACCCTGCAGGGATAATCTTCTCGAGAAGCCATGTTTTCCGCGGTTATGGATTACTTGGTGAAAGTACTGGCTAACAAGTACTCAGGATAACTTAAACCTAATGATTAACAATCTCACACCCAATGATTAACAACTTGACTAGTAATAGGCTTATTGACACAATAATCTGAACCATCATTAATCCAACTGTGTGAGTTATCCTCGGATTGCTTCTTCGGATAAGGGGCGAGATCCAGGATGGGTTTGTTTGAAGTTATCTTTCAGTTGGTTACAATACTCGATCTTATCTTCTTTCTGGTAGCCGGAAGTTGTAGTATCTCTCTGTAGTTGGTTAGTGCAGCCCGATGTCGCTTATTTGCAATAACCCCTTCCTTTCCGTTGATCCTAAAGTATTTGTATCTTGTGATGACTGGCTACGCCTGTATCTTGTGATTATGGGTTTTATCCCCCTTGCCAGTACTTAACCGTACTGACCCACGAATCCTTTTTTCGTGGCTGTATATTCAACATTGCCGTCAACAGGTTTGAAGTCTGACGACGTTAGCTTGGGAATCCCTCCGGCTTGGCCTGGGCAGGGATTGGACGCTCTCGGTTATCTTCAGGACTCTTAGTCCAATTTGTATCTTGTCCGCAGACGGACGATATGTTGTTTCTTCCGCTGTTATTTGGATCTTTGTATTGTATCAGTTGTATCCCTGGCTCGTCTGAGTCATCTTGTATCTATCTGTTTCTGTTGTAATTGTGGAATATTCGTGAACTATTGTAATGTTATCACAAGTGGCAACCTGGAATCGGTTATTATGTGGATTTTGGCGGGAATGCTGAAATCTGCATAGTGCCCGATCTCGGGGCGTCACACTAGCCCAGATGTTTCCTATGCTCTAAGTGTAACGAGCTGATACCAGGCTGACCCTGGCGAAGCCCACTGGGCAGCGGTTAAAAACATCCTTAAGTACTTGAGAAGGACTAAGGAAATGTTCCTAGTTTATGGAGGTGATGAGGAATTCGGTGTAAAGGGTTACACGGATGCGAGTTATCTCACCGACTCAGATGATTGTCGTTCGCAATCTGGATACATGTTCGTAATGAACGGAGGGGCTGTGAGCTGGAAGAGTTCCAAGCAAGATACCGTGTCTGCATCTACAACAGAGGCTGAGTATATTGCTGCCTCGGAGGCTGCAAAGGAAGCTGTTTGGATCAGGAACCTCCTGATGGATCTTGGTGTGGTTCAGGGCGCGTCCAATCCTTTGGACTTATATTGTGACAACAATGGTGCTATCGCACAGGCCAAGGAAGCTAGACAACACCAGAAGAACAAACATATACTCATGTTTTACCACCTCATTCGCCAGTTTGTCGAACAAGGTGATATCAAGTTATGCAAAGTACACACAGATGCAAACATTGCAGATCCGTTGACAAAGGCGCCACCACAGCCAAAGCATGAGGCGCACATAAGAGGTATGGGCATTCGATGCCTAGGCATATGATGTCGAGATGATTGACTCTAGTGCAAGTGGGAGACTGTTGGGAATATGCACTGGAGGCAATCATGTATGATGTAATTCCCAATGTATTCATAAAGTTATTAAATCGTCCTTGTTTTGAACATCTGATATATGTCGTTGAATATGTGATTCGATTGTGGAACTATGTATTCATGTTGTTCATGCTAAATTGTCCTTGGTCATTAAGGTTGTGCTGGACACACACCCTAGACTAATGTGAGTGTTGGTTGATGACTTGGTTCCACTTGTCATGGGCATGGCGATGCCATTCCAACGTTCACAGACTTGGCTAAAGAGTTTAGCAAGTCGGACTTACCCATATTGAGATGCAACGAGTAAGTCGTCATTTGCATGTCTCAATCAATGTAATCCTTAGACCTGAGGTTGTCGCACAATCCGAGTTGTGGATCACCGACTTAGGTTCTGTCAAACGCTGTTCTGTGACAAGGCAGTTATAAAGGCAGAGTTCGGGTCGAATGAGAAGATAGCTGCATGATGTGGATAATCAAGATGGGATTTTGCCCCTCTGAATGGAGAGATATTCTCCGGGCCCTCTCTAGTGATATTATTCCAGAAGCATGGCCATGTGTGACTCAGTTAAGTGTTAACTGGGTCTATTGACTAAAAGTTAGTCAGATGAATCATATATCACGGACCGAGAAGAGAGTTGAGCTATTAAGGGATGACGATAATTCGCCTATAGTTCGACAAGGTATATCGTGAGGCAAAAGGGACTAAGATGAAAGTCACATTGGAAGGTATGTCGTCATGACTCTATGGCACTTGGGAGTCGGCACGTTCTGCTAGGAGCCGCTACCGATTGATCGATTGAGAGTCGGACTCCAATCGTGTCCAAGTCTCCATGAGCCTGCAGGGTCGCACACTTAAGAGCGGGAGCAAGTGTATTGGTCAGGTTGGACCCGAACCGGAAATGGACTGAGTTTGTGAGTCGGACTCACAGAGGGAATGGGCCACAAGAGTTGTGAAGCCCACTACCACTCGCGCTATAAAGAGGGGCGCAGGTTGCCCAGCGGGCACGTTTTTCCCCACTCCCATGCGTTGGGAACCCTAGCCCCACTCAGTCCAGCCGTCGCACCGGACCTAGCAGTCCGCCGTCGGAGCTCCTCCTCGCACGTGTGGATACCGACAGAGGTGCTGTACGTTCAGCACTTCGACGTTCGTGGGATTGGATCGGCTGGATCGGATCGTGGGACTGCACTGCATCCACGTGCTGCATCGCTAATCCACAACCCCGCATCTAGTGGTAATCCTCGTGGCCTTCTACCTTGGCTAGATCTTGGAAGTACCGCGTAGAAAAGTTTTCCTTTATCTCTACGCGTTCCAACAGAGGTGTAGGTTGGGTTCTAGTTGAAGATAGTCGTCACAAAGGACAAAAAAATGCTAACGTTAAGGATAGAGTTTGGGGGAAGATCCTGAAGGTGAAGACCGTTATATTCTAAGCGCCGGCGGAAGAAACGAGACTCGGCAGGACGAAACCCATGAAGAATATGGGCCTCAAAGATTATTACCTCACCCGGCCAGGTTCTGGCCGGATCTCGTTCCCAGGAGCACGCCAGGATATGTTCTTTGGAAGCAAACCAGAGTCTTCCATCTCGGTGAGCCGGCCCAGGGTCATTTCCGACTTACACCAGTTCACCTGCGTCACTCCCCTGCTGGACTTGGCTGCTGCAGAACCGGAGGCGCCGCCAGTTTTCTTCTTCTTTCCGGTTCCAGTGGCCTTGGTGGCCAAACTCTTCTCCTTCACCATGGCGCGACGATCACCGGCGAAGCTCCGGCCGCGGCGGCGCGAGCAAGAAAATCGAGCTCTCGAGTTTTTTTCAGAGGAAGAAGATGAAGCTGGGGGCGCAGGATGTGAATGGTTGTGGGAGAGCCACGGAGGGCTATTTGTAAGCGGGATCCCTATCCCTAGGGTTAGTCGGAAATTTTGCATAAATGCCTCCCAGGATTAGGCTTTTTCGAGAAAGATAAGGGAAGATTGGATCTACAGAAGGAAGATTTTTTTGAGAAAAATACATTAAATACACAGAGAAAAATCCGGGACAAACCGAAATATTTTCGGTTCCTGAGATCTTGGAGAGAAAGGTGCGAGGTTATCTTTCCAAGTTCAAAAACAAAAAGATATAATCCTGGAGATAGTGATGAACCGCGAATAATCCGGATCAGACATTCTGGAAGATTATTTCTTGAACTAGGAGATTCACGTCTAAGTTTTTCCCAAGAAAGCTTAACCTGAACGGCGTAAGTTTGAACTGAAGTGTTCATGTTAACCCGGGGACTAATGTTGGGGGAGTAGGTAGGGGGTCCTTACCTACCGTCCACATGAACCGGAAAATTTTCCAACCGGTTCATACTGCTCAAACCGGTTTATATCGAGAGAGGCTGGCCAGGAGGTAGCCAGCCAGCAGACGAAGACCCGGGTTATGCTTAAACATAACCCAGAAGTGGAAGCAGACCTGGCCCAGGGCCCAGGAAATAAGTGCGGAGGCCCCAGGCCGGACGGGAGTGTCCAGTTTATGGAATAAGCCGGACGAAGCATGATAAAGACCGGACTACGCTAGGACTCCGACGTTGGGCATAACCCGGACTACCTTGTAACCCGGAGGGCTCCCCCACTATATAAGGGGAGACCCTGGGGCGTAGAGGGACAAGTTCTAAGTCAATAGTCAGGTAGCTCGAGACATCGAGAGACAGAATCGCCCTTTGTAATTGATACCTTGTTTCCTCATAGTAAGAAAGCAGGAGTAGGTTTTACCTTCAACAGAGGGGCCTAACCTGGGTAAACTCGCATCTCTCGTTTCCGCCCTAACCCTTTCGAATCTTCGCTCAGTAGCAATGGACTCACAATCTAGTTCTCAGATGAGGACACTTGCCGTGAATACCCCACGACAGGCGTGCATATGCGAATGCGCGTGTACTATACATACATGCATGACACGCATCGCTGTGCGTGTCATGTATCCACACGATCGCTATAATCGACCGAACACCACACTATTAGGGAAAAGCTTACCCGTGACACACCAATTTTCTTATCCGTGACGCACCGGGGCGCGTCGCGGCTATCACGCCGCGCCTATGGGTTTAGCCGTGACGCATCTAGCTGGTGCGCCATGCCTATTTATACCCGTGACGCACGGTCGTGGTGCGCCGCGGCTACTTCTAGGCGCGTCACGCCTAACCTCTCAGGTGCGTCACGGGTACCCATTTTGGTGCGTCACGGCTATAATATGCTGTATTTTTTTAAAATAAGCAGTACCGTATTTATACAGGTATATACAGCTCAAATACAGAAGAATATCAGTAGACAAAATACAGAAGAATATCAGTAGCTCAAATACAGGTATGCAATTGACAGCAAAATGACAGAATAAAGTTTCATAGCAGAAATATACTTGAACAATAGTCAGATGGAAATGATTTTTTGTTCTAATTTCAACAAACTCGAACAATATTCTCGAACAAATATTACATAGTCTCGAAAACAACCATACTACTAATAAATCCAGGAGTTTGTCAGATGGAAATGACTTTTTGTTCTAATTTCAACAAACTCGTCATCTATCTAGCGGGCTGATGTAGTCGATGACCATCATCATGTCCAAGTTGGGGATGTCACTATTCCTCATGGTGATCAGAATAGTTCGGCCAGCCTCCATACCAACTCTTGCGGAATGGAACTGCCTCCATGCTTGAGAGTTGAGGATGACGCGACCATCAACATTATCCCTGGTGATCGGAACTGCGGTGACATTTCCTGATTCTCCACGGCGTACTCCAATGGTACCTTTATGCTCCATGCCAGCATTGTCCGCTACCGCCATAGGTATTTTCTAGAACACACAATTCCAAGAAAGAATAAAAGCACAATGTCACATACCGGCCACATTATAACATAAGTAACTATAGGAATAAGAAAGTGTTAAGAAACATACCATGACATGTCCATTGGAGATATTAGTGTTGGTGATGCGATGCACGAAAGGGACCCCGATGTAGCTATCTATCTGGGCTAGTTTCTGAAGGACACGGTCCTTCTCAAGCTCGGTAAGATTGGCTCTTTGAGCAACCACCACATGTTTCCATGGGTCCTCCTCGTCCATATCATCCTCATTGTCCATATCATCCTCATTGTTCCCAATTTCCTCCTCACTACCGCCATCCTCGCTCGCAATCCCGCCCATATACAGAAGTACGATACGAGGTTGCGGTCCTGCCATAGAGAAGTGAATGTAATCACCTCCGCTTAAATTATAGGTGGCAATGATAGACCGCAATTTTTCCCCGTAGAAGTAGGTCTTCTTTCTTTCTTCACTCGAAGAATGTAAATGGTCCCGTGAACATCGAAATCCACGTTATTGCCTACTAACTCGTTGAACTCTTCCCGAATATTGCATGGTACAATCTAAAAAAGAAATATAAAAGAATCTTTTGTTAAGAAACATACCAATCTAAGTTGGATAGTAAAACGAAAGAACACAAGTTGCAAGTTAACATAAAAAGAATCGTTTGTTAATTACCAAAGAATCAAGGTGACCGTCGTTTAGCTCAATCATAAAAGAAGACCCGGTGAATCGTCCTTGGGCACATAGGGACCGACATACTTTGCAAGCCATGTTCTATTAAATTAAGAAAGTAGACATAGAGGTATAAAGCATCGGGTACAAAACATCAGGTATAAAGCATCAGGTGTTAGAAGAAAGCAACATTTTACTTGTGACAACTAGCTGAACAAAATATTGTACAACATAGGTAAATTATTGTATGTGGCTGCTGCCACTCCCGAATCAGCATCTGCATGCTTACATCATGTTATTGAGTGATATTGAGTGTAAATATCTACTGGCTACTTGATCATGCTATTTCATCACTAAAGCAAATATCTACTGGCTACTTCATCATGCTATTGAGTGCATACGTCTGATTTTGATGTGAATCAAAAGGAGCTAGTGTGAATCAAAATGCTAGTCTGTTCATAGTCATGCTGTCACGCAAGAATCAAACCACAACAAACTAAGGTGCTACTGTCACCACTAAACATTATTTGATCAATATTTACACAACAATAACCATAATAATGTCCAGCAACAACATATAAAGGCCTGGAAAATCAACTTCTGGAAACAAAATAACATAAGGACTACTAGCCCTAAAACAAAGATATACTCTCCGGCAACAAAATTAGCCATCATCGCCATTTGCAGCAACTATGCAACAAAATTAGCCCTGGGGCCTGTTAGAATTTGATGCCTTTATTTGGGTTCCTGCAGATTCTAAGCTTATTTGTTTTTCTCTAATCTGGTCGAGACTCGAAATAATGCTTCCGATGTTGAGGCTGAATTTACTGAACCAACCAGATAATGAAGATTTATAGTGGCTGACGGTGCAGACTGCAGAGAGGAGGAATATCGAGCTAATTAACTGGCTTGGCAGTCACGGATGTATGAATTCTCCAGTCAAAGGAAGAAGAGGCTTGACACTTGACAGCCAAGGAATATACTAGTACTCACTTTTGAAGAAAAAACCGGTGCATTCTACTCTCTAATGTGCACAGTGTACATTTTATTTTACACTTAATTATGCAGCTGTCTCTTTAGCTGCACCAACAATGTAAGCGACGCCTCACATGACACTTCAGAGGCCTGCTATCATTGAGCCACTGACCAGTCCATTATAGCACTATAGCTTAAGAACATGACCAACAGAGAGCAAGGGGACACGTTTTCTAGAAAACTCACTATTTTTCACCAGAATCTCAAGAGAACGAAAAAGAGCTAGCTAGCTGACTTAGGTGTTTGATGAAATCCCCTCTCTTTTTGTAAACGAATGGGAATATTCATTGTACTTTGATGGACCAGAGAAAACAGCAAAAAGGCGTGGCATTATGCAATGAGGAATCCATATTGGGTTGGTTCCCTACGACAGTGTTCAGAAACAAGAAACAGGACACTCCATGTTCTTTATGCAATGGTGATATATCGTTGAAATTGCATTGCTGAACTCGGTTTCACTGAATGTAGGAGGAAATTGAAACTAAACCAAATCCTACGACAATGTCAACTTCAAAACAAGGGGAGCGAGAGGACTAGGGGAGGGCGACGGTGACCTTTCTCCTGTGGAGGCGCTTGTCGAAGAGACGTGAACTGGAGGTGAGGTCCTTGACGACGGCGCGTGGTCGATGGAGACGGGGCGGCGCGGCTCCTCCTCCTGGTCCTAGACGGCGGCGCGTGGTCGATGGAGATGGGGTGGTGCGGCTCCTCCTCCTGGTCCTTGATGGCGGCGCGTGGTCGATGTAGACAGGGCGGTGCGGCTCCTCACTACTAGAGATTTGCTTATAGCAGCATATCCTACCACAGGCGAACAAGGAAAACGGTGCGCCTGGGTTAATTAGCGCAGGCGAAGAGAAAGTAGGTGCGCCTGGGGTAGGCCAGTTACCCCAGGCGAACAGAAACCGGAAGCGCCTGGGGTAAAGTGTGGCAGGGCCAACCACGGCCGACGCTAGCACGCTTCCTTTACCGCAGGCGAATCGCGTATCAGTTCGCCTGCGGTATAACAGATACCACAGGCGAGTACGTACCGAAGCGCCTGGGGTAAAAAGTGGACTGGGGTAGCTCCCTTTAGCGCAGGCGCACGTGTAAGTAGTTCGCCTGGGACAAAGAATAGCCTGGGGTAGCACCACTTAGCGCAGGCGCTTCCCAGAACGCGCCATTAAACACGGGAACAGAAACCCCCGCCATTAAACGCGGGAACAGAAACCCCCGCGCCGTCAAAGGCGGCCGGCCAGTGCATGCGCCCCAGTCAAAGTCCACCGGATTAATGGCCATTAAACACGGGAACAGAAACCCCCGCCATTAAACGCGGGAACAGAAACCCCCGCCATTAAACGCGGGAACAGAAACCCCCGCGCCGTCAAAGGCGGCCGGCCAGTGCATGCGCCCCAGTCAAAGTCCACCGGATTAATGGCGGGGCGGCAGCGGCGACACGCGCGGCGCGGCGACTGGCCCGCGAGTAGTATATAAAATGGTGCCCGCCCCCTCCCCGTACGCACAGTCTCGACTCCCTCCTCGCCATTCTTTCTCCACCCTTCTTCTCCACCCTCGAACCTCGCCGCAATGGAGAACCTCTGGGACGCGGGGCCCGAGAGCGACGACGACGAGCTGCAGCCAGCGCAGCAAGCGGCGCTGGAGCCGCAGGTGGTGGCGCCGGAGCCGGTGGCGCCGGAGCAGCCACCCGAGTACGACGAGGCGCGAGAAGCGCGGCGAGCCGCCCGCCACTGGAGACGCGAGGTGAGGAGGCAACCAGTGTGGCCCGAGCAGCACGCCGGGCTGCACTCGTTCGAGACCTCGCAGAACGAGGACGCGTACCGCGAGGTGCGCGGCGTCCTCGAGCAGGCCGCGACGGCGGCGGAGGCGGCCGCCGTTCGTGCCTCCTTGGAGGCGCACCAGCGGGAGGAGACGGCGCGAGCGGTGCGCCGCCAGATGGCCCAGCGTGCTGCCTCCGTCGAGCAGGAGGGCATCATCGCCCTCTACGAGGCCGACCGGCGGCAGGTTGCGCTGCAGAGTGAGCGGCGGCGCAACCGCCTGCCCTCCGAGCAGGCGCAGCTGCACCGGCTGCGCCTGCAGGCCCGAGCGGAGCGGGCGGAGCAACGCCGTCTCGCCGCGGCGAGCCAGTACGGAGCCGGCCCCTCCAACCAGCACCGCCACGACGACGTCGCTGATGAAGACGACGATGCGTAGGCGGAGCAGTCATCGAGTAGTTTAAATTTCCTATGTTTAGTTTAAATTTTTCGTACTAGCTTAAATTCGCGCCGAATATGCATGTACGCAGTTTTCGAATTTCAATAAAATTTCGCCTGTTTTCATTTTGCGTTTGTTTGGGCCGGTTCTTGGGCTCGGGACGCGACTGGGAAACGCGCCCCCCCAGGTTCCAGAATAGCGCCGTTTAGCGCCGCGACGGCCCCAAAACGGCGGCGTTTTGGGCCCTGGGGGGCGCAACGGCTGGAGATGCCCTGAGCGATCCAGAACGTGTTGAAAAACCAGTGCTAACACACCCTTCGGATGCATGTCAGTGGAAAGCATTAGACGCATTCGATGAGAAATTCGGGAACGACCCAAGGAACATCATATCAGGCTTGGTGCGAGCACCGACGGTCTCAATCCGTTTGGCAATCAGAGCAGCAAACATATATTAAAATGTGTTTTTAGAGAGAAACACTTGCGGTATCTCGCTAAACCAATCTATTTACGCTCGATGCGACATATATTAAATATTTTTGCACATGTTAACATTCATATGTATGTATTTTTTAAGTGAAAACCAACGTGGGGGAGCCACATATTATAGCATTCGTATTGCTCGATGTGTCCCAGGCCGGGGTGGGGCTGTGTAATTTAGAAAATCTTAGCACAGGCGCATCATCGAGAAAACGCGCCTGGGGTAATATATATCACAGGCGCTTTTGACAGGACATGCGCCTGGGGTAATGCCATGTGGGACCGCGCAAACCAAAATCCTACGAAATTTACCGCAGGCGCATTATCTAGATAACGCGCCTGCGGTAAGGATCTGTGGGGCCGGGCATAACAGGGCATCGAGCCAAGAACATTAGAACCGGTTTGTATCACAAACCGGTTCTAAAGGTATGTCCCCTGGGCCCACCTAGCTACCCGCACAAATGGCCGCAGGCCTTTAGGACCGGTTTGTTATACAAACCGGTCCTAAAGGCCTGCGGCCATTTGTGCGGGTAGCTAGGTGGGCCCAGGGGACACTCCTTTAGAACCGGTTTGTTATAC
Source organism: Alopecurus myosuroides (assembly GCA_028641055.1). Lineage (NCBI taxonomy): Eukaryota > Viridiplantae > Streptophyta > Magnoliopsida > Poales > Poaceae > Alopecurus > Alopecurus myosuroides. The sequence continues at coordinate 86,522,688 of CM054061.1, forward strand.
AAACCGGTGCTAATGCTTAGCGCAGGCGCATTTTCCAATATGTGCGCCTGGGGTATACCTCTGTGGGCCCGCGCAAAACGAATCGCTAAGAACATTAGCGCAGGCGCACATCCCTTTGTTCGCCTGGGGTAAGGGATAGCGCAGGCGCATTTCACTCGTTGTGCGCCTGTAAGTACTCGATCTGCTAACTCACAACCCGCATAATCACTCTGTTTCATATCGAGCCCTAACCGCACGCCGCCGTCGCCTCTCTCATCGCACGACGCCGTCGCCTCTCTCATCGCACGCCGCCGTCGTCGTTGTCGAGCAGGAGGAGGAGCAGGAGCAGCAGCAGGAGGAGGAGCAGGAGCAGCAGCGGAGGAGGAGCGGGAGCAGCAGGGCAGGAGGAGCGGGAGCACGCCGCGCGCGCGCCGTCCCTCTCATCGTCGTCGTCCACGCCGGCCGTCGTCACCCACGCCGCCGTCGCCCACGCCCACGACGAACCCAGGTCAGCCCCCCCCCTCCCCCTCTTCCAACGCCCTCATAGTACTACTGCTGCTACATGCTTTAGCTACAACTGGATCTGATCATGTACCATTATTTCTGGATTCTGGTAGTTCAGCTCATAGTATAAAATGCTATATTTCTTACACTAGCTGAATCACCTACTAATTACATGTGAATAGAACACTGAAGCTTTGGACACTGCTAGAATTCTCCGTGATTTGTTATTAATTAAGTGCAATATTTTACTTTGATCAATATATATGAAGGTTTTTTTGGCATGATATATGAATTTCCTGGGAGTTTTTGTGCCATGTGATGACAGCAATGCAAGGAACTGTTTTTGTGGCCATGCATATGTGTGCCTTCAATTTCTGTCGCAGGTACATTGAGTGCCAATGTTTTGTCGGAACGTTGATTCATTTCCGTTCCGGCGAATTTCTGGCACTCCGGCATGTGTTCTTCATCAGATACGAAGACATATTCAGGGTCTTCCACTTGGGTAAGCTCGACCGAAGCATTGTCCGCCTGGTATCGCTCAGCATGGCGCATGATATGGTCATGGAGAATACCCCGCACATGGCGATTATGGACCCGTACTACATGAATGAGGACTACTTGCGGTCACATGCGGACCGAGTTCTTATCACGACTTACATAACGGGGTTTTTGATAGATAACAAGGATAAGAACGCCATTCTCATGCCATACTTTCCCAAGTAAGTAGTCCTCTCCGCTTCACGTCGTTACATTCTTTCTAGAATCTCCTTAGTATTCCGATTGATGATATTGATGGCTCTTGTTCGAAATGTTCTGCGCAGAAACGGAGGATGCGTACTCATCGTCATGGAACCGCATTGGTCACAATGCACTTATCTTGATGCGGGTAGGGCGGTGCAGAAGGACTACACCGACATAAGATCTGTTCTTAATAGTGCCCTCAACGGCTTCGCCGCCGATTTAGGCAAGCCCCTAAAAAAGGAGAAAATAGTCCGAGGCGCCTACGTGTGCACCCACGTAACAAACTTCCCCTGCCTCAAGCAATCGGAGCAAGAATCTGAGTTGGAAGCCTGGTATGTCATCTTTCAGATGAGGGAGTACTTAAAGGATGCCCAACAGGCCCATCTACCAAGTGATCTCCGAGACCTGACCACAAAAATGGCCAACATCACCGATGAATATGTGCGGGCTGAGTTCCGTCGCATCCAGCGGAGGATCTGCACGATACTCTCGTCGGATGTCATCACTCGGGGTGGCTTGTTCTTCCACGGCCACGCACCACCGAGCAACCGTGACATAGAAGCACACCTACGAGAGCAACGTGACACCCGGACATTCAACACGCTACAAGGCGTTCGTCCGTTCCCGCCGAGAATATAGGATTGACAAAATGTTAGTATACACTTGCATCATATAACTTTTAGACCTTTATTTCTCGTGTTTTATTCGTAAACCTTGATGCTTCTATTTTTTGATAGTTATTTGCGGTCTATTATCACTTTCGATGCTAAACTCGTATTTTTGTCCTATGCACAGATGACATGGTATGTTGTGTATGTCGGTAGGGTTCCCGGAGTCTACGACGACTGGGACCAATGCCGAAGACAGGTGCACGGTTTCAGCGGCAACAGCTACAAGGGGTACAAGACCATGGTGGAGGCGGAAGCTCGATACGCCACTTACCTAGCGAGAGAGAAGACGGAGAAGACGAGGGCCCGGATGACCACATTCGCCATCGCCGTGCTTATACTCCTTGTACTCCTAGTGTTGATGCTACTTGTTGTTTTGCTTGTCTAGATAACTAAACTATCGATTTGTTTGGACTATGTACTCCTAGTGTTTGAACTATGCTTGTAACTAAACTATTCGTTTCGAGACTATTTGGTGATGATCGAAATATTTCTGTTATTTTGCTGTCATTTTCATATTTATTACTGTCAATTTGCTGTAATTCTGTTATTTTCGTTTCTTTTATTTTTTGACACAGCAAAACCATACCCCAGGCGAACAGGGAAGCATACCCTAGGCGAACATGTACCCCAGGCGCACAGCGCTTGTTCGCCTCAGGTAAGAGGATTACCCCAGGCGCATAACTCTTGTTCGCCTGGGGTATGTCAAGATACCCCAGGCGCATTTGGTTGTTCGCCTGCGGTAAGTCATTACCGCTGGCGAGGTGGTCCCAGGCGAACAGTCATTCGCCTGCGGTAGGCTAAATTGGTTCGCCTGCGGTAGCCTTTTCCCTACTAGTGGATCCTCCTGGTCCTAGACGGCGGCGCGCGGTCGATGGAGATAAGAGGGGCGGTGCGGCTCCTCCTCGTGGTCCTAGATGGTGGCGGCTACTGGATGGCGAGCGGGGCGGCAGGAGGCTACGGATCGAGGGCAGCGCGCTAGATCGAGGGAGACAAGAGGAAGGGGATCGAGGGCGCGTCCGTTCGTGTGGAGAGAAGGGGAAGAGAAAGAAAGGGGACGGCGTGGCCTATCTGTACTCCCCATAGCCGTGGCGCACCAAGCTCCGGTGCGTCACGCCTATCTAAACCGTGACGCACCACGGGCTTGTGCGCCGCGCCTATCCCACATAGCCGTGACGCACCAGTGGCTCGGTGCGTCGCGGGTATGCCTCGGAGGCTCGCCACCCCGGCCCCACACATAGGTGCGACGCGCCTTCCGCCTCGTGCGCCGCGGGTAAGTCTATAGGAGCGACGCACCAAACTGTGGTGCGCCACGGCTATTAGGCGTGACGCGCCGTATTGCTGGTGCGTCACGGGTATCATCACTCCTATAGATGTTTTCCTAGTAGTGCCACCGTGCGCACGCGTTTGCATTGTGCACACGCGCGTACATTCACGTTGACACACCGTGTGGTACATGTATGAGCACCCTCCTCATCGTGATCATGTTATGCATTGTGAGAAAATATTCGCAACATCCCGATATTTTCCGTAGGATCCGGTTACTTTCCGAATTTTCATTAGCAACATATTCGCATGGTATTACTCTGTAAACCTATACTAATAATTTGTAATGAAGCATAGCGGAATATATTTATAATTTGATTTTAGATACTGTTAAAATGATTTTTCTATTTTCTAGCATGAAATGAATTTCAACACAATATCTTATTGTAATAATTTCTAAAATATGTAAAACTTGTCATAAAATAATGAAAATTGATGTGTGTTCACTATAGCACACCACTACATTGTAGTAATTATGATAGACATTTTTGTACAACTTTCTACCTATTCGCATTGTATCGAGAACATCCTCGGTACGAAAAGCAGTACATCCTCGTGTAATCATGATAGTTTATACTAAATGATATTATCATGTCAACTTATGAACGTATTATGTTTTCTTGATAATGATGTACCATTGGACAAGCATATATACAACTTGGCTTCCTATTGTTTTCGAATACTTTTTAATAATTCAGTTTATTTTCTTAAAATCAAAATCCGGAGGGCACGAACATGCTCGGAGCCTCCGAACGATTGGCGGAAAAATCAAAAAATATGGACAACATTTTAAACTGCATGGAGGGGTATTTTCCCTCATTTTCCGCCCTCTCCCTCCAAATCCCTAGCCTCGCCGCCGCTCTGAATCAACCGCTCCCTAGCCGCCCTCTCCTCCAAATCTGTAGCCTCGCAGTGTGCGAACCCTCGAAATCGATAGCCTCGCCAGCGCCCCTTCACCTCCAGTCCCCTACTACGTGGCGGGGTTTTCGCGGCGACTCCGGACTCGTTTGCCTTGACTCGCCGCCGGTTCCCTACAACGCTGGTACGTGGGCCCCCTCCCATTTTGCCTCTTCTCACTGCCGGCTGCCACTAATTTTGCCTCTTATCAAACTTGCAATATTTACTTCCTTGTAAATTGGTAAATCTTGGGTTAGGCTGCTGATGGCTGACGTTCGTAAACCCCAAGAGAAAGATTGTGAACAGTGCAGCGGCAAGTTTTCTCTCAGAAAAAAATCAAGGTTGAATCAAACAGTAGGAGGACAAGCAACTTATGAAGGTTGATGTAGTTGTTGTGGTAGGGCGCACTACCAGTTCAACAGCAACGTGGTACCTACACAACACAATCAATTCACTTTTCCCCAACGAAGCAGTGAGGTTGTCAATCTCACCGGTTTTGCTGATAACAAAGAGGTTAAATGTATGGTGTGGAAAACAGTATGAGAACAATGTGAAAACAGAAGTAGTAGTGTGAAAACAGTGATTGAAGTGGTTGTATTATCAGTGTGAGAAAATGGACCGGGGTTCACAGTTCACTAGTGGTGTCTCTCCATAAAAGATAGATAACATGTGTGGTGAAAAAATTACAACTAGCCAATTGACAGATAATGAAACATGCATGACATGATGATTACTATGTGATGATTACTCATGATTCTTTCAATGGAACATTAAACACTCTCAGCTATTTGAGACAAATAAGCCTACAAAAATAACCACTAGGCTTTAGAATTAAAATAACATCTAGCATGACATGAAAAAGTCTAGCCATAGTCTATACAAGCTTCTATTTGCACCGTTATAAGCACGAAAACTGCACTACTATTTTCCAACACTAAGCATTTTATACTAAACAAAAACTCTCCAAGAGATATACAAATAAAACAATACAGTACTAACACAACTCTACTAAAACTAACAGCTCTGAATAAGAGATGCAAGAAAAACATGAGCTAAAAAGGAATTTTGCAGCAACTAGAAGAAAAACTAAGAATACGAGCATAACGAGTATTCAAACAAAAAAACGGAGCGTGTCTCTCTCTCCCACACAAAGAATTCTAGGTTACAACAATATTATTGCAGCAAGGAAAACAAAAGAAAACAAGTGAAAAGAAAACAAAAAAAAACATACGCTCCAAGTTAATTTCATATGATGTGACCGAATAAAAATATAGTTTCACTAGAAGTGACCTGATAAATTGTTGATGAAGAAGGGGATGCGTTGGGCATCCCCAAGCTTAGCCTCTTGAGTATTCTTAAAATTTGCTGGGATGAACCACAGAGGCATCCCCAAGCTTTGACCTTGCACTCTTCTTGATCACATAATATCACCCTCTTCTCTTGACCCTTGAAAACTTCTTTCATACCACACTTAGAGTAATTCGCATTAGAGGGTTAGTGCAACAATAGAAAATCCATAGGTTCTGCATGGGCACAAGTGCTATTGATACTTTTAAACATTCGCCACAACCACTGATGTTTGTTGAAACAAATAAATCCACTTGACATAGTAAAAGAGCAAATGCAAGCAAAATGGCAGAATCTGCAAAAACCAGAACAGTATGTAATTACGAATTTTTTCGGGGCACTTAAGTTGCTCAGATCAAAAAAAAAAGAACAAAAAAGTTTTAGAATTATAAGAGAAATAAGCAAAAAAAGGTTTAGGTCATTTTGATTTTTCTGCAATTTATACGATTTGTTACGGTGGACAGAAGAAATATGTTTCCTGCGCAGAAATCCAAAACCAACTCCAACTTTCGCTAGAAACTTTACTTGGCACAACTAATACATGAAAATAAATATACAAAGAAGTTTCTACAGAAGTATACAACCCCTTGACTCAAATAAAACAGAGAAAAACAAAGCAAAAAATAAAACCATGGGTTATCTCCCAAGAAGTGCTTTTCTTTAACGGCTTTCAGCTAGGCATAGAAAGCAAGAAGATGCTCATATAAGAAATATGAATTAAGAAAAAGAGAGCATCAAGAAGAAAGTATAAAACAAATTTAAGTCTAACCCACTTCCTATGCATAGGAATCTTGTAAAGAAATAAATTAAAGAAGCTCAAACTAGAAATCATGGGAAGGTAGAACAAGATCAATTTCAAAACTTTCAACAAAACGAGAGGTGTTTTGGTAACATGAAAATCCTACAACCGGATTTTCCTCTCTCATAATAATTTTCGGTAGCATCATGAACAAACTCAAAAACACATAAAGAATGTTTGTCATGGTATAAAAGCACATAATTCATATCAAGCTCAAAAATAGTGGGATCAAAATTTAAAATCAGCTCCTCCTTTTCCCACTTTTAGCAATATTAAAACAACATGATTGGTAACTCTTATAATGTATGGGAAACATTATAGAAATCCTATTTTCAGTGGCATTATAATTTATAACATCAAATACCATAGGACCATCATCTAGAGCAATATCATTTAAATTTTCTAAACAAACTCCCTCATTATCATGCATACAAATAGTTGGAACAAATAGAGGATTATCATAAGATTAATAAAAGTAGCATGGATTATCATAAGTAACAGTAGAAATATCATTCTCACAAGTTTCACTCATAGTAGAATCAAGGTCACAAGTATAGCAAGTATCAATTTCATCAAAAAAGGATATTTCAAAAGAATCAACAGGATCATCACAACTATGATTTAAAGAGTTAATCTCATTGGGAGGTAGACATGGGTAGGTCCACTCTTTCTCCTCTTGATCATCACTATCCTCCTCTTTTTCATCCAATGGGCTTCCAGATTCAGCAATTTCCTCTTCCATAGGCTCCTGCAAGGCAATAGTCTCATCCTTTGGGGGAGAGCATCTATTAAGATATTTAAGTATGTAGTAATTACAATCCTCGTAATTATCAAAGCAATATTGAAGTATAGAATAAATATCATATTTATAAGGTCCATCATCAATACTTTCAAGCAAATAGGCAATTTCGAATGCACCCTTTGAAGCAATAAATTCCTCAATTTGTTCCACATCATCAAAGTCATAATTTACCTTAACATAAGAAGATATGGTAACATCATCATTATACTCACATTGAAAAGGGAGGTGTTTATACAACCTACAACAACAAGATTTATCAAACCAATAAGTAACATTATAAGTAGACCAAAAGTTTATAGCATAGTTATGAAATTTATTAATTTGCTCCCATAAGTGTATCCCTTTTTTGACAAGCAGTGTTCCTTATAGTACTTTTGTTGTTCATCCGTGAACCCACCTTGCCAATAAGATCTAGTTTCACAGAAATCAACCATCGATAGCAAGCATGATAAAACAAGTAACAAGTAAAACAATAACAAAGTAAAAATGATTGGAGGTGAGAGACTCCCCTTGCAGAAATCCTCTTCCTCCCCGGCAACGGCGCCAGAAAACATGTTGATGGATGACATTGGTAAACCCCAAGAGAAAGGTTGTGAAGAGTGTAGCGACAAGTTTTCCCTTAGAAAAGAAACCAATATTGAATCGACCAGTTGGAGGACAAGAAACTTCTGAAGGTTGATGCAGTTGATGTGGTAGTGCGCACTACCGGTTGAACAACAATGTGGAACCTACAGAACACAATCAATTCACTTTGCCCCAACGAAGCAGTGAGGTTGTCAATCTCACCGGTTTTGCTGATAACAAAGAGGTTAATTGTACAGTGTGGAAAACATTATGAGAACAATGTGAAAATAGAAGTAGGAGTGTGAAAACAGTGATTGTAGTGGTTGTATTATCAGTGTGACAATTGACCGGGGTCGACAGTTCACTAGTGGTATCTCTTCATAAAATATAGATAACATGTCTGGTGAACAAATTATAGTTGGGAAATTGATAGATAATGAAACATGCATGACATGATGATTACTATGTGATTCGTGCGGGCATTACAACAAGATACATAGACCGTCATCCAACTACATCTATGACTAATAATCCACCCTCAGAATATCATTCGAACAAACCTTCGGTATTAAGTTGATGGCAACAAATAATCAGAATAAGCAAAGTGTGTAACGTAAACAATGTAAACATCGTTGTTTTCTCCCTAATGGCAACAACACATCCACCATCCGTCACATTTCTATCACAAGAGCACACAAGCAAATGAGGCATGAACCCACTATCGAGCATAAATACTCCCTCTTGGAGTTACTAGTATCTACTTGGCCAGAGCATCTACTAACAACGGAGAGCATGCAAGATCATAAATAATATAAACATGAAGAAAACATGATAGATTTATAATCAATAGACATAGAATTCAATATTCATCGGATCCCAGCAAACACAACATGTAGCATTACAATAAGATGATGTCGATCATGTAGGGCAGGTCCAGAGATCTAAACATGAGGCATAAAGAGGAGAGAGAAACCATCTAACTACTGCTATGGACCCGTAGTCTAAGGATGAAATACTCACGCATCACTCTGGATGCGGGCATGGTGGTGTAGAGCCCTCCGGTGATGATTTCCCCTCCCGGCAGGGTGTTGGAGAGAACTCCAGAACCCTCCTGATCTCGGGTTGACGATGACGGCGGCCTTAGGTGTTTTTCGTAGAAAAGTTGTATATATTTAGGGTTCACGCATAGGGATAAATAAATAGGCTAAAGGGCGATGGCGGTGGGCGCCCGAGAGGACCACACCACCCCATGGCGCGGCCAGGGGGCCGCCTCATGGTGTGGCCCCCCTCCGGGCCTCTTCGAGACTCCGTGGAACCTTCGGGAATTCTAAGACTTCCGGGCTTCGAATTTTCAAATTCCGAGAATATTTCTAGAACAACTTTTCTGAAACTAAAAACAGCAGAAAACAAGAACTGGCTCTGTGGCATCTTGTCAATAGCTTAGTCCCAGGAAATCGCTAACAATGACATAAAGTGTAAGGAAAACATGTATCATAAGGCATGAAAACAACATGGAACATCAGAAATTAAGGAAACGTTTATGGCGTATCGGCTGCCACTAATTTTTCCTCTTATAAATCTTGCGATATTTACTCCTTGTAAATTGATAGATCTTGGGACGGCTCCCATTAGTTTTCTAGATGAAATACTTAACCAATTTGCTTGTAATTTATAACAAATTACTCTGTTTGCTTGTAATTTATAACAAATTACTCTGTTTGTTTCTAATTTATACTTCCAATTTTGTAGGTGAACTACTAAGTTAGTAATTACTATTTTTTCCTGAAATTACACTGTTTCATTGTAATTACTCTATTGCCACTAATTTTGTTGATGAACTACTAAGTTAGTTTGCAAAATATGTAAATTCTGCTTTTACTTACCCTAAGTAAAAAAAGAGACGGCATGCCATGTATGTAACCATTACTGCACAATCTATTCTGATGATGAGATTGACAAAGATGATACAATCATTGTTGCCCAAAGAGTTACTCTGCATGACGATGAGAAGAACCGTCTCGCTCAGTTTCTGCCCGTTGGACCGTATGTTGGGCTTTAGTTTCTGACTCGCTTGACGGCCACAAATCTGAACATACATGATAAGGTATGTAATTATATGATAAACCTCTCATTTATGATATTTTTCTTCATGTTAATATTCAGTAAACATGAAACACCTTACATGTTTCATACGCAGAAACTACATAAGAAGATAGAGGAAAATGATGGCATACGGAGTCATGGATGCGGTGGACTACGACTTCGAGCAGCAGGAGCGGCCGTCACCAGCATGACATACCACATGACACCCAATGGTCACATTATCATGGCCATGCTGGGGTGGAAAACGTTCGTCAAAGGAAAGAATCTTCAAGTTGATCAACTTGTTTTGACCATTCAGAGGGAGTCCAATGACCCCAACATGGATGTCGTCTTTGATGCAACTCATTTACAACTATAGTTTTAGTTACCTAAGTTTGTCTATATAAGCGTGTGTTGTCTAGTGAAACGTACATTTATCTTTTTTTTCTTACTTTGTTTGCACAACTTGAAGGGTACTAGCTAGATGTATGTAAATAATATATGTGATTGATCTGCTATATCTATATTGCTAGATGCAATCGTTGGGTAAGCATTTCTCCTATGGTGTGTGCAGTAACAAAAGATCGGACATCCCGAGTATTATCTCGAAGGACACAATTACTGCCAATGTTTAGGGTCTTTTGATGTCAGAGAGAAAAACTGGACAGTCTGGAACTAGCAACGCCCACTTGTAGAAGCCGTCTCTGATGTGCATCCTTTATAGACGACCTTTTAAATCGTCCGTCTCTACCATTGGAGACGGTTCTTATTTTCAGCCGCCAGATGGATTTGGTCTTTAGAGCCAGTTTTATTAACCAGCTCTATTGAGATAATATTAGAGACCCTAGCTTGGATCTGGTTGACGAAACCGGCTCTGCCTGTTGTACGAAAACCGGCTCTAGCGCTAGGTTTTGTACTAGTGATATCACGTGTTACCCGTATAAGAGCTCGCACACATACATCCGTCAAAGTCCTGTAGCGCTCCGCCGTCCAGTACAAGGCACCATAGGTTCACATTGAAGTGGAGAGATCCCAACACATGGGAGAGAGATTAGAGCTAGGTCTAATCAAGAGATGATCATCCTCTCTCAATTAGAAGAAGCCCTAAACCAATTAGAGAACGTCTAATCAGAAACTCTAATCCAATTAGAGATGTTATAATTAGAGTCTCTAATACAATTAGAGAGGTTCTAACTAGAGGCTTTAATTCAATTAGAAGGTCTCTAATTCTAATAGAGAGAAACAGAAAAAAAAAACGACAGCCAATTGTGTGTTTGCCCAAGGGCTTGGGTGTTCTTTTATAGGTGGAGGAGGGGGGAAACCTGCCTTGGGAGGGGGGATCCCTCCCCAATTCGCAGCCTTCATGAGGTGGCTGCAAGTACCCCTCCTCCAACTCGGATCGGAGTCCTAGATCAACTAGGACTCATTTCCTTGTGGGAGGAGTCCTCCCCTTTTTCTCCTTTCCCCTTCCTATTCCCTTTGGTATTTTACTTTTCTCTTTGAACCAAAGTAGGAAGGTGCAGGGGGTGCATGCGCATTGGTGTGTGTCCCTTGGGACCACCTCGCATCCCCCATATGAGGGGTGCGGCCATGGGGGATAGATCTGCCCATGTTCGGCATCCCCCCTTTTTGGAGTTTGCCAGAAACTCTTCCAGAACCCCATGTACCCTATAGATAAAATCATCGACTCTATCTAATAATGTTATATATATTATGACATCTCTGGGACATCTCATGCCCCCTTGGACTTGCTCCATAAAGCGTGCAAAGTATTTCTCTCTCATAGTAACTTCTCCGAAACGGCTCCGATTGACACTGGACTTGTTTAAGTGATACCGTAAATATCGAACATTACTTATTAATGTCAGAAACATATGTCTGACATCCCGAGACGTCCCTTGTGATCTTTAATCTCTCTTCAATACTAATTCTATCACATGTGAATTACCCACTCACCTCTGGGCCAACCAGCGCAAGCAACATACTTTGACACCTCAAGTGTGTGACCCCTACATGTTTGATAACTAGTAGACATGATTGGAAAACCATGTTTGATAACTAGTAGACATGATTGAACCTCCTTCTCCTCCTCCTCCTTCTTCTTCTTCTTTAGACCCTGGTATTACCTCTAGTGTTCCACATCACATCAGTCCACTCATGCCTTTTGGTCTTCCAAAATTCATGATTGTGCGTTGATACTTTGCAAACGTATCTTTAATTGTTGATGCTCAATGCTTGTTTTCTACCCAATATCTTTTGTTTTACACATGTTTTCTTTCGTTTTCCTTTGTTTTTCAGATGCTTTCACAAACTAACCTATTAACAAGATGCCCTAGGACATTTGTCGTTTTGTGTCTTTTTTTCTATTTCAGAATAGTTCTTAAGGAAATATTCTCAAAAAGGGCTAAAAATCTACGAAGATCATTTTTTACCCGAAATGGAGACAAAGTCCAAAGAAGAGCCACAAGGGCGCTAGGGGGCACCATGAGGGTGCCAGACACCCCCTGTTCGTGCCTCGTGGGCCCACGGGGGACCCAACCACCGCGGCAAGTCGCCTCTTCGCCCATAAATTACCCCTAACCCTCAAAATCACGGGGACATAGTTATTTTTCATGAAACTTATAAAGAGGCATTGTCACCTCAAAAGTCCATTCTAGGGCTTCTGGAGTCCTCCTCTAGCACCCTGCCAGAGAGGGGGGTCATCATCGGAGGCCTCTAAATCGCCATGATCACCTACGGGTCCATAGCAGTAGCTAGATGGTTACTCTCTCCCCTATGCCTCCCTGTTTAGAGTATCGTGAGCTTCCTCACATGATAGAGACCACCATTATGTAACTATGCATGTTATGTTTGCTGGGATCTAATGAACCATGAGATTATGATTATTTTGTTCGTGTCAAACTAAGATCCTTCACTTATATTTGTAGAGAGTTTTAATCTTGTATTGCAATGCTCTCCGGTGTTTATGATTAACTTGGATACATAGTTGTTTTCACATCCAAGAGAGGGTATATATGCTAGATAGTGGGTTCATGCATCCTCGTTTCCTACGCTCGAGTGACAGAAACGTGCAGGGCGAGGATGTGTTGTTGCCACTAGGGGGAAAACAACGATGCTCTTGTCTATGAATGAGAACCACAACTTAAATTTTGTATTGTTCTTAATGCATTTGTTTTTTTCACACATAGCAATCACTTTGTTGTTGCAACTTAATACCAAGGGATTTGTTGGATAGCTTTCTTGAGGTGGACTTTTAGATATGGATGCATGCTGGATAGCGGTCCATATGCCTTGACATAACGCCTATAATGTTAGAACCTGTGAACTATATGTCTTCATAATAGTATTGTTATACTTCCATGATTTTTCAATTTCCCAGTCGTAATTTGTTCACCCGTCATGTTTGTTTTCTTTGCAGAGACACCACTAGTGAACCTATGGCCCCCGGTCGTATTTTCTCATATTGCAACACTCTTTTAAAGAACTTCTAATCATTGTTTCCTTGCTGTTTAGTTCTTCCTTTTATTACTCTACCAGACTCTATACATTTAATTCTCTCGTTTTCAGCAAGACCGGAAAATTGACAACCTTCCGGAAAGTTGGGGAAAGAGAGAGTTTGTTCTTGTGTGTAGGTTCCACGCTTGGTCAACGCCGATAAACGACACTGCTGATACAAATAACCTTCTTAGATACTACGCAATCCTACTGGATCGATAACCCTGACTCCTTAATTGGGAAAAAATTTATATAATAGACTACATCATACCTTCCGCTTGTGGTCTCCCAACGAGCGTGTGGTCACCTCAGCATCAAGTACTTTTTCTGGCTCCATTGCTAGGGATTTGTAGTTTTCTACAAGGGGAGTCTCACACTTCAACTCTCTTTCTTTTGTTTTTTCATTCTTAGTTTACTTTTGTTTAGTGTTATTTTCTCTTTATCCAAAATCCAAACAAAAATTCTCTAGTTTCTAGTCTTTTACTTATTGTAATGTTTTTGCTAGGGAAGAACCTAGTAGAACCTCTATGTTAATGGAGGCTAGAGAGTTCTATATAAAGTATAGAGAATCAACATAGGGTAAAATCTTGAGAGGTTTGTTAAAAAAGTTAGATGAGATCGCTCAACTTTTGCTTGATCTTTATGATATGAATTCCCGCTCTGAAGAACATGATAGACATTTCAAATTCCAGTGTCACTTTAGTACAGAACCTTTAATTGCAACCTATCATTAGGTTGATTATATTCATCTTGGAGCTAAACAAGTAGAACAATTTATTACATTTATGGCAGCTTCTGAGATTGATTCCTTCCTAGCTGAGAATTATGAATCTAGCATTGCTTCAAAAGGACTCAAATTTACAAGCTCTTTCATTCTTAATTATTGTCTAGAAAATTTCAGCAATAATTTTTTTATCACTTGTTATAAAGAGAGACTCCTTTCCTACAAGAGGATACTCACATTTTGTAGGAGCCTATGGAAGAAGAAATTGCTGAAACTGGAAGCTCATTGGATGAAAAAGAGGAGGAGAGTAATGATCAAAAGGAGGAAGAATTAAGTCATTATCCATGCATGCCTTCTAATGAGAGTAACTATTTAAATCATACATTACTTGATTGCACTTTGTGCTTACTAAAGGAGGATGAGTGCCATATTTATGAATGTGATGATCCTATGGATTCTTATAATATACTCATGTTTGATGAACTTGATACGTATTAAGAGGTAAAGACCTGCAAGACACAATAGAGGACAAAGAGTAACAACTTGATACTTTGCCTACTATTATTTATGATAATACTTGCTATTTTGATAAATCTTATGATAGTCCTCTATTTTTTCCTACTATTGATATGCATGATAATGAAGTTTGTTGCTTAGAAAGTTTGTACGATAATGCTTTAGATGATGGTCCTATATTACTAGATGATATAAATTATAATGGTACTAAAAAATGGGATTGGTGAGGTCTTGAATTGAGCTAAAAGGAGTCCCATACCTTTGGACAGTGATCAATCATCTTGTTAGAATATTGTCAAGTGGGTTTGGAGAGGTCATGGTTTAGTTATTTTTTATCCCACTATTTTCGAGCTTGTTATGATTTATGTGCTTGTAGATCATGAAAAAAGTGGTTTTTGTGATAGTTATATTGTTGAGTTTGTTCATGATGTTACTGAAAATTATTATGAGAGAGGAAAATATGGTTGTATGGGAATTCTCATGTTACTAAAACACCTCTCTTTGTGTTGAATGTTTTGAAGTTATTCATGTTTTACCTTTCTATGCTTGCTACTTTGAGCTTCTTTGATTTATTTGTTTACAAGATTCCTACGCATAGGAATGGCATTAGAATTAAATCGGTTTGATATTTGCTTCTTGATGCTCAATTTTACTTCAATTTTTATTTCTTATGTGAGCATCTTTTGAAAATATTGAGCCTATCTTAATGGCTATTAAGAAAGAGCTCTTGGGAGACAACCCTTGTTATTTTGTCTTTCAGTTTTCCCTTTTATCTTTGAAGTTGTTACCTATGTAGCAACCGCTCCTTATCCTTTTTATTTTGTTTTTGTGCCAAGTGTAACCTGTAATTGAGAGGTAGTGCGATTTGGGGAAGTTGCCGTTATGAAACAGATTTCTTGGTTGTTACCAAAAAAATATATATCTCTCAGCCAGAACGTTGGATTGATTTTAAAAATAATAAAACATGCCCTAGGTTGTTATCTAACTTTTATTAGTTTCCCACTTTTTTATTTGAGCAACTGAAGAGTTTTGAAAAAATTCATCTTTACTGATTGTTCTGTTGTGATAGATTTCTGCCACTATTTGCATTTGTGTCTTAATCTCTTTCTTTTTGTGTTGTTTTGAGGGGAAGAGCTTTAAAATAATTTGTGATAGTAGCTAATATTTTAAATTGAGTGTGAGGCTTGTGTTGAAACTGAACCAAGTGGATTTATTATTTTTATTACACTAACGTTGCTAATGAAGATTGTGAGAAGTTTTAGGTGGAGGAAGTTTTCAAGTGTAGGGAGAGAAGAATGATGTGATGAGATGAAGGGTGGACAAAAGCTCCACCTTTGGGATATCCATGTCACCCTAGGACATATTCAAGAAGTGCAAGCATCAAATCTTGGGGATGCCCAAGACATCCTCTTCTTCAACCACAAAAATATCAGGTTTCTTTCAAAACACTTAATTTTTATTACTTTACATGATATGTGTTATTCTTGGAGCGTCATTTTATTTTCCTTTCAGTTTTATTTTGTTTTATTTGATGTAGTTTATGCTTGGATCCTAGCACTTTTATTTTGGAGAGAGACACACTCCGTTTTATTTCCTAAAACACTCTAGTTCTCACTCTTATTGGCCAGCGAGTGTTCAATTTTTGCTAGTACTTCGTTTAGCTCTTGTTTCCACTCGAATTTCTTAAGAGATTTTTGGTTTGCTTTAGTTATATTTGATTAGCTCTCCATTCATTGATGATTATTTTCTTTGAGAGTTTTTTGGAATAAGTTGATTGGTGTTGGAGAAGAGTTAATTGTTTCATGCTTATAATGGTGCAATACGAAGCTTTTGACTGTGGCTTAGGCTTTGGCATGTCATGTTAGATGTTATTTTAATTGTGTTCTTAGTTGTTTATGAGGTATCATGACTAGTCTCAAATATCTTAGAGTTCTTAATGTGTCATTGAAATTAATCATGTATTGTTTTCTCATATTGATCGAAGCATGGTATTGTGGTATTTCTCCTTTGAATGCTTTATCAGGATTGACTTAGAGCATGCTCACACCATGTTATGACTACGAAAAAATTCACCTCTAGCCTTAATGATGATTTAGTTTTTGACTTTCAATATCACTTCATACTTTGATTAATGATGTTTTGTCCCTATGCATGATTATGGCCTGTCGTGGTGGTATCACGGCAGATGCCATGGGATGGCTAAAGTTGGGGCCGATGGACGCTGGAGGTGCTCGGGGAGGGTTCACACGGCGAGTAGCCGCGTGTGGAATGTCTCAAGCACTGCAAACAACAAGATCTTACCCAGGTTCAGGGCCCTCGTGTGGAGGTAACACCCCTACTCCTACCTCTCTCTTTATATGGGTGTTTACCGAGTAGCCACAGTACAGTACAGGCCTTCAGCCGAGTAGCCACTCTTCTCTCTAGTTCTCTCTAAGTGTTGCCTCTAGTGTTACCTCTGGAAAGTATAGCGAGTGCGGCGAACCTCTCACAGGAGGGGGCAGGGCACCTTATATACTCGTGCCTAGCCGAATAGAATAAGACTAAAAGGTAGAGCTGATAGGACAGGAGCACTGCAGAACAGAGCACGCCTCCGGGTTCTCGCCGACGCTGGCACCGTAAGTCGTTGCGCCGTTTGGAGATGGGACCTGTCCATCCTTGTTAGTGAGATAGGGTAGGACCCTAGCCCTGTCCTGTCCCCTCTGTCAGTGACAGGACTTGACTGGCGCCTACCGCACTGTAGCCATGCCGTAGCGCGGATAATCACGCGCTCCGTAAGTTGAACCGCACGCCGTACGGACGCAGGATACGCGGGATCCTTTGTCAGAACGGCTCCATTGACTTCTGGCCCGAGTAGGAAACCACTCCCTCTAGTCGGACCCACTCCTCTACTCGGAGGAACATAACTTCCTTGATTCTTCCTTCTGGCCATTGGTGGGTACAACCGGATAGCAGCCTACCGGGTATCAAGTACCGGGTAGCCAGCTTACTCAGTCAAACAGCCCCTTTGACCTTGCCTTTAGCACATGCCTTACCCCTACTCGGGGGTAACCCCCCGATATTAGTCCCCAAAGCTGGTAGAGTCCTGCGAACTCGTTTCACTGGGCCCTGCCAGCTTAAAAACAAACCTTGTCTCTGTAACTGGAAAGGGGCCGAGTAGCACCTCCGTGTAACCCTTAACTCTTGCTTGAATCTCTACTTCTCCGAGTAGCAACACCCTTCTTTGGTGATGCCGCATAAAATGACTTAGCGAAATATCGAAACACAATCCCGCCGAAACAGTGCGAACCCACCTCTGCGTGTCGCTATGGGGCACGTGTCACACCCCTGTGCCCCCGACGCCTCGGTGCCTGGAACGCCGCAGGCCACGCGCCAATAACTGCACCTCGGGCCCACTAGCCTGTTAAGTCACTTCAACCGCACTAAAGTGCCCACGATCTCGACGTGGGATTAACTGCGCCCGTTACGCGCGCGATATGCGCTGCGTGCGTTTCTAACCGGTGCGCAGCCCACGCCGCACTATCTCTGTGCACGATCGATCCCGATTAATCCGCTGGTAACGGCAACTCGAGGAGAGAGATAAATACCCCCTCGACGTCCCCTGCTTCTCTTTCCTGCCCATTCCCATCTCCTGCCCCTTCGTCTCTCCGCCGCCGTCGAGCACACCGCCACCGCAACTGTTTGCCGCGCCGTTGCTCCACGCGCCGCCGGAGAGACAGAGAGAGATCTCTCCCGCCTCCAAACTCCGATTCGCATCTCCCACTAGCGCCTCCGCCTCCAATCTCTCCCGCGCATCTCCGTCGCCATGGCTGCCCACGGAGATGACGATGCCGCTGCCCGCACCGGCTGGGAAGGCTCTGAGGTCACCGTCGAGGACTGCCAGTGGCTCGTGAACACGCGCCGCGTGCCTCCCGGCGTGATGTGCCGCCATCCAGGTACTGAGATTGTACCTAAGCCTGAGAAGGATGAGTATGTCGTTTTCCTTGCGCACTTCAAGCGCGGCTTCGGCCTTCTGATTTCCGATTTCTGCTCCAAATTACTCAACCACTTTGGCCTTCAGCCACACCATCTTCCACCGAACTCTCTCATCATGCTCTCCACCCACGCCGTGGTGTGCGAGGCCTTTCTGGGCGTGTACCCAACTATCCACACCTGGGCGCGGTACTTCTTTCTCTGCAAACAGAGTATCCCCAACCCGGGAAAGACCGATGGCGCCCGCGCCATGACCCAGACGGGATGCGCTATGATGCTGCAGCGCTCCACTGGCAGGCATCCACGAGCTAAGGGATTGGAATCTATGCGCAAGTTGCAGCGCAGCTTCCTCTATGTGAAGAACGTCGCCACTGAAGAAGGGAAGCCGATCCAGGACCGGATAGGCCTTCCCAAGTTCAAGAATGCCCTGCCAACTCAGCAGAATTGGGGCTACCACCCGAAGACCACCATTGAGGACGTCATCCAGGTTGAGCGAGGCCTGGCCGAGTTGCGCGAGGAGGGGCTTCGCCAAGATGATCCAATTGCATGCTGGATCTCACGCCGGGTACTCCCGCTCCAGCGCCGCTCGCACAAGATGTGCTACATGGGAGGAGCCCGTGACTGCACAAGGACCACAACTTTCGAGCTCACCAAGTCCGAGAGGTGGCTGTCTGGGCCAGGTCCATCATGCATAGCACGCTGAATGACAATTGGTTGTATGGCTTCGAGCCGTATAGCCGCACCAAGCGTATTGGACAGGTTAGTACTCCGTGCTCTACTTCTGCACTTTGATACCGAGTAGACGGCTTCTCAGCTTTGTATGCTTAGTTTTTGGATGCTGCACCAAGTAGAATACCACAAATATCCTGTTGGCTTTTTATGCTTTGTGTTTGCATGCCATGCCGAATAGAAGTCCTTAGGTGAATATGCTTTGTGTTTGCATGTTATTCCGAGTAGGACATCACAAATATCCCTTTGTCTTTATATGCCTTATGTTTGCATGCCCTGTCGGGTAGAAATACTTAGCCAAATATGCTTTGTGTTTGCAAGTTGCTCCGAGTAGGACCCCATAGCCGAGAACTCAACTCACTATGCTATCTTGTTTGCCTTTTCAGCACATTGATCGCCAGGGAGAAGAAGACGTTGAAGTCTTCGAGGGCAACTGGCACGATGACCGAGAAGAGGATGATGAGAAGGCCTACAACACCCAGGACACTCTCTGCATCCCACATGCCACTCAGCCTGGTAAGCACCGAGTTGATGCGTCTATCCGGGATTGGTCCGAGGATGACGAAGGTGACCAAGTTCACCTTTCTGATCACGAGTAGCGCGCTCTGATTCCCTTTTCTGTTTCTGAATCCCTTTTCTCTTCTCCGCAGAGGATCCCGAGCATGAGGATGACGAGGAGCCCATCGATGTCCAGCCTCTATCTGTGGCTGCTCTCACAACCCGGAAGAGGGCGGGCAGTGGTTCCCAAGAACCTGCTGCCAAGAAGCCGAAAAAGGCGGGTAGCAAGAAGGTCACCACCAACAGAAGGCAATCCCCCACCCGCAAAGGGTAAGTTGTTCCATCCGAACACCAACTCGCTACTGCTTCTCTTTATGCTTTTCTCCTTTTCCATTTGTGAACCATTCGTTCTTCCAGCGACCCTTTGGACGCTGACGTTGCCGCGGCCCCCACTCGTACCAAGAGGAAACCCGTTGTGGACCTCGAGAAGCTAGTCGACCTCTCCGACAATGAAGACGAGCCAGCACCGTAGGATAGGACGCGTGCGCCCTCTCCGGTGAAGCTGGAAGAAGAAGACACCGGTGCCGAGAACACGGGCGCTGGTGACCAAGATGATCAGAACTTGGAGCAGCAGACCTACGCGTACCAGAGTGCGCAGGATGCTGCTCTCAACGAGACGCCTCCCTCTCCCCCAGCTACCTCAGCTGGGGAGAATGTTGAACAAGATGCTGAGAACCAAGACCGTGCCGCCCTTGAGCGGCCAGAGGACAACACCAAGCAGCAGGAAGAACAAGCTGCAGCTCAAGATGACCCCGTGGCCAGGCCGCGGGTAGAAGAACATGTTGACACAAGACCTGATCCCGCTGCCGAGCAGCGGGTTGAGAGGACCGTGGTGGAGCCCGTGCTCCAGAGCCAAACACAGCCAGAAGCTGCGCAGGGTAGCCGGCCCCCTGTGCCGCCTACCCAGCAGGCTACTCCACCAACTGCACCAAGCCCTCCACCAAAACAGAACACAACCAAGACTGCTTCTCAACTTATGCCTCCACCCACTTCACGCCAAGTGCCTCCGTCCGCTTCTCGGGCGGACTCTGCTCCCAAGAAGGCCGTCAAGCCTGAAGCTACAGTTGTTCGGAAGAATCCACCGCGCAAGGTTGTGCAGTACGGGGATCTGATGCCACCACGCAAGGCACCAAAGAGCACGCAACTCACCATTGGCGCTGCTGTTGGATCTGCTGGCCCAGGCGAAGGGTCGAGTGCCGGAGGTGCTGCCCGCGCACAAGGCAGCTGGCCATCTTACCTGCTGGAGGTGTCCCAGCAGCACAGCATCTCCCTGGCCAAGGGCGAGAAACGGCTTTCCGCCCTGAAGGAAGGCCAGGCCAAGGCTGTGGCTGCCCAGTCCAAAGCCAAGAAACCTCTCAAGTTCCACTCGCGTGAAGCCGTTGAGGACGAGATTGAATCATAAGGGCTAACCGCGTTCCTGGACCGGGTAGGCTTTGTGGACAAGGTTTGGGAGAGCGACGCTCACGGCATCGAGAAGTGGAACGGCAGCACCTTAGGCGATGTTGACCACTACCGCGTCGACTGGAACAAGGCCGACATCAGCTCTGTTCCAATGACCATCGCCTCCGACACCTGCACACTAGCCGGGAACACTACTAGGAAAATGGGCATAGATGACGTAACTGTGCGTCACTGATGTGGCTCGGAGGATACATGTACATGCATTAGTGGCGCACCGTGCAACCATGCACCACTGATACCCAGCTCCCATGTGTACCTAAAAGAATCAGTGGCGCACCACTAGGAGATGCGCCACTGATGCTCCATAGCATCAGTGGCGCACCTCAAAGTGGTGCGCCACTGATTCTATGTGCCATGTATGCCCGGAAGCATCAGTGGCGCACCACCAACCATGCGCCACTGATTCTATGGAGCATCAGTGGCGCACCGTCTAGTGGTGCGCCACTGATTCTTGCCACCCATTCCGATCAAACCGATCGGAACCGTCCATTGGATCCAACGCACGCTCCGGTAACACAGCAAACGCCCGCCTTCTCTCTGTCACCAGCACACCCAAACGCCAGCCACTCAAAAAAAGAAGGACGTCCACACAACTCCAGATCCACCCACACTCCTGGATCCCCTCTCTCTTACCCCGCCGCCACCGCCGCCGCCAGCCGCCTCCGGCTGAGCCGCCCGTCCCTAGCCGTGGTCGTCGCATATGCCCCTCCAAGACATGGACCTGCTGCACGTCAACACCAGCGACTACGGACGGGAGACCCGACACAGGAAGGAGCAGCCGGTGGCCGGGAGAGCCGCAACCCTCCTTCACCGCGTCCGCCACCGCCGCAGCAGCGCCCCTCCCGGCCGTCTCCTCCGACGAGCTCGCCTCCTCCGCGTAGCCTGTAAGTACCCTCATCCACCTGGACCAAACAGATCTCGCAGGCCGTTTCCCCTTGTGCTAGTGTCAAAATTTTTCCATCCTGGGTTGCTCTTACGGTCCAAGGTTTCAGCTGTTCAATAGAGGATCTATCAACATGTGTATGCGCAGCCACGATCCTACTCACGTGAAATTGCTCCACAACCTGTACCTTCCATACTTCTACTCATATAGTACATATGTATCATCTAGCAGCCGCCGCTAGGTCTGCATTTAATAGCAACTGTCCATAATAACGTGAGCTTACACATGATGCTGATTGTGCAAGAGGAAGCGGCAACCACGATTTATCCATGATTCCACAGTATTATTATTACTCACTGAAAACTCTCCTCTAGTGCAACAACGCCAAGTGAAATTTTCTTGGCTTTTTCTGAAATCCAACATTCATACTGCTAATATATAGATACATACTCTCCTGTCAGATAATAAAAATCTTCACCGCTCAAACCCCTCATTAAGAACATACTATGTAACCTGTACTTCTTCCTTGTTCTGCACCGCACAAACCCATCCAACATTTCTGATTCCACCGGTATTGCATTCCACCATTTGTTTCTGATGACTAACATTTTTTTAGGGAAACTGATTCAGTTGCTTGATTAGTAACCATAATTTTAGGGAAGTGATCTAGAAATCAATTTGTCCATAATAAAAAAGAAACCTTTAATCAAGAAATTTGCTTTTCTGTTAAACATAGGACTGATTAGTTTTTCTGTTAGACGTCATGGAAATAAATCCATCTCCATGAACAAAAGATTATATCTCCATAAAGAAAAAATCATGGACAACCGTTGCAAAACAACATCAAGGACAAAGAAACTAAGTTCGCTTTCTTTATCAAGAACAGTCAGAACAGAAAAATTTTCATTCAAGAACAGCGTGTATGAATTTCTGGTTCAGAAATTAGTTTCCTTTCTTTATCAACAACAGTGTCTGATTGACAATGAATGAAGAAATTTCTGAACCAAAAAAATAAATGAACCTTGAATGATCCATTTTCATGGTTTATTTTGTTTGAAACAAGGCAAAAGTTTTTCACGGTTTAGAATGGGCGTCATCTTAGGTAGCTGGTAGATTAACTAACGATAAGGTTTGGATATTGGAGCTGGAACTAGGGCGGATGAACCTATCACCGTAAGAAGATCGAATCAAGCCTTTTCTAGTTTTCTTATCTTGTCATCTTAGTTTAAAGCGGATAAACTTGCAGTTCCAATCCACTCACCGCGCACAAGCAGTTAGTCTCAGTGACGAGAGATTCTCTTGTAGAGTACTTGAAATGACAAGAGGAGGATGGCATAGGAGCCATGTGTTGTTGGACCGCTACAAGCTAGACATCCAGGATACACTAATACTTTGATGATGGCTCAGTACATGTACAGGAGCACTCGTTGGTTGCCAGCCATATGCTTCATACCAGTCATCATTGGACGATCCGCGTGAAACACTACCAAGGAAATTTGCCATCTGGATACTAGCCGCTTTCTTATTTATTTCCTGATTGCTTCCTCTCTACAAGTTACTACGATAATAATATACAGCTCACTTGAAATTCTGCAATACATACTCACTTAGGACCAGGCTTACTTCTTACCTAAACTCTTCTTGTTGATGTCTCAAAGTAGAAAAATTTACCTGAGCAATGTTTCAAACTGGATACGTAATTACTTTTGAAGCTTTTGCTTGAACATATTCGTTCATACATGATATTTTGCTTTTGTACACAGTTTTCTGGTACCTTTACCTAACTAAAGGTTCAAACTAAATAACTAACTTTCAAGCTTTTGCTTGTCCATATTCATTTACACTTGATATTATTACATAGTAATCTAGGCATTCTCGAATAAAATAAAATAATATACAACATACAGCCAATATCCAGAAGCAGAACGCACAAGGATATTTCTATGCAATTGGTTCTGTAGTTTAAACGATTCACAGGTTGCTGATCTCCAGCTATCTCCTATTTACCTTCATTCAAACATGAGTATGTGTATGCACCACACCGAAACATGGGCACAACAACTAGTACAGCCAAAACCTGAACAAATGTACCGAAGTACATCTAGTACTCTGAATACTAACACCATTCCTGCCTGAATCCCTACCAGTACATCAGGATGCAGGTGGACGCGCCGGCGGCCTGTCCGCTATGTCCGCAAACAATAAATGGCAGGATTAGCGGCCACCGCGTCCGCTAATTAGCCTGGCCGCTGTGTCCAGCGGACGTACGCGGACTAGCCGGCTCTGCGTAGCTGATGCATTTCATAACAAGCAAGCACACACTAGCTGACTCAACTAGCTGAATATGCAGCTAGTTCAATTGATGTTGCAGCCTTACAGGAAACTCTTATTGATTTCCAAGATCATAAAACTTGTAAAGATGAAAACGGTATACCCTGCCGCCATCCATACAGCAGAGGCATCATTTTACCAAGTAGCATTCTACATTATTTTCAAGCTGCAGAGTTTCTTCTTTAGATCAACATTCAACAACCTACTTAAGAAAATTCCTCAGCTGGAAACCATCATTTGATTATTATTGTGCACATGTGATCACTTATATCCCGTCGTTGACTAATGCTATATCTCATATTTTGCATATGCCGAGGGTTTACGTGGTCTTTAGGGGTAGGGTTCCAGGGGTCTATGCCCATTGGGACCAGTGTCACAAGCAAGTGATGAGGTTCAGTGGCAACTCTTACGAAAGGTACAATACTATAGCGGAGGCGGAGGCTCGGTGGATGAAGCACAACCTAGAGGAACGTGATCAGAGGAACAGGAACCGGATGAAGACATTTGTTGTCTTGCTTGCCGCCGTGACCGTGGTTCTGATCTATTTCTTCTGTTGGTAGTATAGGTGACCGTCACCTACTTAATGTGTAATGTGATGAGATCGATGAACTTGTGATGGACGACTTGCTACTAGCTAGCTAGACTATGTGTTGATGAACTTGTAATGTTTCCAAACTTGTCACTATTTCGGGTTTTAGCTATGAGTGAGATGATGAACTAGATTGTGACAATGATCATCCTTGTCTATTTATACTACTTTGCAATCTGCTATCTGAATTGTATAACCTGTATAAATACATGTATACATACCCGTATGAATACCCATATGTAAGAATCAGTGACGCATCCCCAAAGGAATCAGTGGCGCATCAAAAAGGAATCAGTGGCGCAGAGCATCAGTGGCGCATCAGTCTGGTGAGCCACTGATTCCCTAAAGTGCATGCATACTCTAGAGAATCAGTGGCGCACCGTTGAGGAATTAGTGGCGCATCACATTGGTGCGCCACTGATTCCCCGGAGAATCAGTGGCGCCCCACATTGGTGCACCACTGATTCTCCAGGGAATCAGTGGCGCAATAGTAGTGGCGCACCATGGTGCGCCACTGATTCCCAAAATGGTGCGCCACTGATGCCCATTTTCCTAGTAGTGGAAGTTGTTCTGCCTCCGCAAAGCCGCCGAGGACGTCGAGCAAACATATGCTGTAAGTTTTTTCTTGCTTTCCTTGCTTTTCTTGCTTTTCCGAGTTGCAGTTTTTCTTTTCTTCTTCTCTTCTTTTCCTCTTAGCTACTCCCCAGTCTCCGAGATTCGGGCCGAGTAGACGGGTACTCAACCGAGTTGCCGTCTTCTCGGGCCAAATCTTCAAAAAAATTCTAACTGTTTTTCTTCTCTTCCACAGAATAGCCTCCTGAAGAGGACCAATGTGTTCCGCCAGCTGCTCTGGAACCACAGCGTAGCCAAGAACCGCATCGCGGCTCTTGAAGCCGAACGCAAAGATGATGCAGCAATGGAGCAGGCGGCACTAGACCGCGCTCTCCAACTTTCTGAGATAGAGAGTAAGCTTTCAGCTATTCGGTTTGTGCGTTTTGTGTTTACGCCCGCGTTTGCTTTTTGCTCTAACTCTGTTTACTCTGTAGGCAAATTCAAAGAACTGAAGGAGCAGCATGAACACTGCCACGTCTTCTCTTCCTCTGCCGAAAGCAAAATCAAGCAACTGGAAGGTGAGTTGTCAGCTACTCTGCCTTTGCATCTTCCTTTACTTGGTTACTCTGCTAACCCTGCTGTTCTCTTTGCAGAAGAATACAAGAAATTCCGGGAGCAGCATCTCAACTGCTTGTTGCCTGCCGAGGTGCAGCAGCAACTGGCCACCCGAGACGCGGAGCTCCAGAAGGAACACGACACAGAGCACGCCGAGTTCGAGCAGTTGCAGGTCCAGCTTAAGACTGCCCTCCAGGATGCCTTGGATCAAGCTGCCGAGAAGGAGGAGATCAAGACAGCAGCCAAGGCCAAAGAGAAGGCGCTTGAGATGGAGATCTCGGTGCTGAAGGATCACAACGCGCAGCTCGTCCTCCAAATGTCCAATGCACGCCGCATTGAAGACAGGCACATTGCTGATGAGGAGGACTGGAAGATAAAGTTGGATGCGCTGCTGGTGGATCTCAAACGTAAGTCTTCTCTTCTCTGCATCTGGCTGTTTCTCTTCTCTGCCACTTTTCTATCTGGTTTTCTCTCTTCTCCGCCTTCATTTCTAACTCTTGCTGGTTTTTCTTTCAGATATTGTCCCCGATCTCCGCGCCGCTAGCACGCCTGCTTTGGCTAAGGCACAAGAACTCCGAGCTGCATCCGGGCTGCCCATTGACACCAAGTCCAGTGTCAACGAAAATCTTCTGAGCATCAAAACCCAGCTCCGCCAACTCAAGGGCTTGGGCACCACCATGGTGTCCAGCGCGTATAAACTCCATGATCTGTTCTGGCCGGACCAATCTGCGCCAGACAGCTTCAGCGCGCTCGCCGAGAAGCTGGACGGCGTGAAGGCCGAGTTGAAGAAATGGCGCGCTTCGGCAGCTCGGGCAGGAGCGGATGAGTTGCTCCATTTTATTTGCAGATGGTATGAGAACCTTAACCTCGACAGGATCCTTGAGATGCGCCAAGACTCCAAATGGACCAAGGATCCCGATTGAGTTGCTCTCCGGAAGGCAGCAGCCTATGAGGTAGCCTCCTACACGGACACCACCACCTACATCGACGGCCTCCCCGAGCCAGACACTGAAGTTGAAAGCGAGGGCGGCGATGAAGATGAGGACACCGAGTCGAAGGACTTGAGCGTGTTCGAAGAGGATGCCGCCAAGGGAGGGTCCGGGAAGGGGAAGGGGAAAGCCAAGGTTGACGCTGACGCCGAGAAGCCGCAAACCAATGCCGAGAAGACCACCATCACCACCGAGATGGCGATCCAGCAAGCGGCCCCCGAGCTGGGCGCAACCAGCAGCTTCCCCATGCCCAGCTTCCAGTCTGCTGCATCAACCTCGGCCACGGATCCCATCTCCGTCGCCACTGCAACCTCAGAGCCAGCCGCCAACGCCAACACTGAAGCGGATGCCGAGAGCGCCAAGGCTGATGCTGATGCCGAGAAGGCTGAAGCTGATGACAAAGCTGCGGACAACACCGATGCTGCCAAGGAGTGACTCCTGAAAACACTTATTCTCTAGAACTTTTATCAGATCCCCGGGATGCCGGGTGCAAATGTATCAAACTATTAAGTCTTTTGTTGCTACTCAATTTTATCTTAGTTGAAGTTCTTAGCAACTCTGGCTCAATGCCGGGTTGCGTTAATATGCAAGTCCCCGAGTTGCATTTTTTATCCGCTCTTCCTTTTTTATCTCAACTCTTACCTGCAACTTGTTGCTTTTTTGGTAGTCGAGTCACAAGAGTTCAAAGTTGGAGTTTCAAATACTTAGCCACTTAGAAAAATCATAGTAACGCTGCCCACCACTTAGCCGAAAAGAAAAAACAGTAAAAAACACTCTATTCGGTTGGCACACGCTTCCTTTCCTTTGCAATTTTTCATGTGTTCATTGACCCTTTGGCTTGTTCTCTGGCTTGCCATGAAGCCGGGTTGCGGACAGCAGCAGAGTCGCAGAGTGTCCGGTGAGTTTAAACACACTACTTTGTATGCTTTTGAAATTCTAAGTGGTTCAACCGAATAGACGAAGTAAAACAGAGTAAACACAAGGAACAATTTGGACGAGGGTAGTCCCCGAGTTCAATTTCAGATTGCTGAATAGGAGTTTAACTCGGATAAGAAGATACATACACAGTTTGCTCATGAGTGAAAACGTCGGAGTAGAGCTACATTCCAAGGGCGCTTGGATTCTTCTCCAGCCCTATCCGGCCTGTTCTTCTGGGGTGGCTGCGCGTCGATTAGATAGTAGGCATCATTGTGCAAGGCCTTGCTCACAATGAAAGGCCCTTCCCACGGAGGGGAAAGCTTCTGCATCCCGGCCGTGCGTTGCACGAGCCTAAGCACCATGTCTCCTTCTCGGAAAACCCTTGGGTTCACTTTCCGGCTATGATAACGCCTCAAGTTTTGCTGATAAACAGGTGAACGTGACAGAGTTAGCTCTCTTGCTTCTTCTAGCAGGTCAACGTCATTTTCTCGAGCTTCTCTAGCCTCTGCCTCAGTGTAGAGCGTTACACGGGGCGAGTCATGCTCTAGGTCAGTGGGCAACACGGCCTCAGCTCCATATACCAGGAAGAACAGTGTGTAGCCGGTTGACCGGTTAGGGGTAGTCCTTAGACTCCACAACACCGCTGGCAACTCGTCTAGCCAACACTCAGGTGTTTTCAGCAGTGGCTCAATCAGCCTTGGCTTTATGCCTGATAGCACCATGCCATTTTCTCTTTCAACTTGCCCATTGGAAGCGGGATGCGCAACAGATGCAACATCTAGCCGAATATGCTTATCTCTGCAGAACCTCGCAAAAACACCCTCAGCAAAGTTTGTGCCATTATCCGTGATAATGCTGTGTGGGTAGCCATATCTCAGGATCACATCCTTCAGGAAACTCACAGGAGTGGCCCCATCACACTTCCGAATAGGCTTCACCTCAATCCACTTTGTGAACTTGTCAACCATGACCAAGATGTGAGTCATGTTGCCTCTAGCCGGCTTGAAAGGACCCACCATATCCAAGCACCAAACAGCAAACGGCAAAGTAATGGGAATGGTCTTCAACTCGGAAGCGGGCATATGAATCTTACTTGCAAATCTTTGGCAGTCGTTGCACTTTCTCACGATATCTTTAGCTTGCTTCAAGGCAGTGAGCCAAAAGAAGCCATGCCGAAAAGCCTTGTTGACCAGAGCTCGAGAAGAGGCGTGATGACCTCATTCTCCTTGATGTATCTCCACCAGAATTTCTTCTCCTTCTTCTGGCTCTACACAGCGCTGCAGCACACCAATAGGACTTCTTCTATGCAGCACATCTCTGAAGATAGTATAGCCTGATGAGGGGATAGTAACCCGGTAGACTAACTCCCGGGTGTGATCCGGCCCGAACGGCGGCTGGACCAAATCCGGCTAAAGACAAAGAAACTTCTGGAAGGCCCAGGGCATGTAACGTTCGTGACCCGGATTGTGGGTTGCGGTAAGGAAAGTTAGGGTTTGTGTATAGAGTTCGAGTAGGACTCAGGAAGCGCTTTGTAAAGGCAAGCCAAGGGGGGTATGAGTGCTATATAAACCAACCCCTAGGCTTAGCCTCAGAGAGATTCAAGTCATAGTTGTAACACCTGTTATCGAGTATCCAGTATAATCATATCGAGAGCCGGCGAGTTGCTTTCCGGTTCTTAGATTGCTTTCGCCATGTCCTCCTTCGAGCTAAACCCTCTCCCAAATACCTGTGACGACTTACCCCAAGATCAGTTACCCCAGGTAACATCTGCCGTGATTATCCCACGACAGTTGGCGCCCACCGTGGGGCCTGCGTCCAAAGGTGTTTACATCACGGGAGAAGCTCGGAAGAACATGAAGAACTTTGTCATCGGCGAGATCTACTCCAATGACGAAGGAGAAAAGATAGTGGACAATTCCGGATGGGAGTTGGAGCCGGATCACTTCGAATCCGGATCCATGGTGTCAACCGGCCAAATCAGTATCTTCATCGGCATGGTACGTACGCTCAATTTGAAAGGACAATATCATGTGCATGTTACAGGGATTTCCAGCAGGGACAAAAGGGCGTTGAAACAAACAGCGAATCCAGCCTTCTCGAGCCCTCCGGGATACTTGAGATGGGCAGAGCAAGAGGTAACGTGGAGCAGGAGAGATCATCCAGAAGGAATAGAGCGCCCCGGGACCTTGGCGTTAGTAGTTTCGCCACAGGTCAATGGTTACGAATTGAAAAAGGTGTTGATGGACGGAGGAAGCAGCATCAACATCCTATATTGGGAAACTTTCTTGCGCATGAACCTCAAGGAGTCCCAGCTACAAAAAAGTTCGACGGTGTTCCACGGGATCGTGCCGGGTCATTCGGCACGCCCCGAAGGGAAAATTGCATTGGAAGTAGCCTTTGGAGAATCGGTAGATAACTATCGGGTGGAGTGGCTCACGTTTGAAGTAGTCAAGCTGCATAGCCCCTACCACGCTCTGTTCGGAAGGCCGGCTTACGCTAAATTCATGGCTAGGCCGTGCTACGTATATTTGCAGTTAAAAATTCCAGGCCCCAAGCGGACCATCACTATCCATGGAAACCGGGATATAGCAGCAGAGTGTGATGAGGGAGATTCGGTGATGGCCGAGCAAGCCTGCAGAAAGGAAGAGCTTAAATATTACCGGTCTCAGGTGGATCCGGAAGATGGCACGGCATTGAGAAGACCAGATTCTGAAGACGAAAGAGTGAAATTTAAGGCGGCTCAAGACACCAAGAAAGTAGATTTTGTGGAAGGAGACCCCACCAAGCAGTTCACTATAGGGTCCAATTTGGAAGACGCGCAAGAAAAGGCCCTAGTGGAATTTATACGCTCAAATGCGGATGTGTTCGCCTGGACACCCAGCGACATGCCGGGTATCCCTACCGAGTTGGCAGAGCACAGTTTGCATGTGGATCCCAGGGCCAGGCCTGTGAAGCAAGGTTTGAGAAAAATGAACGAGGAAAGGAGAAGAGCTATAGGTGAGGAAATCGCACGACTATTAACCGCAGGCTTTATCATGGAAGTATTTCACCCGGACTGGTTAGCGAATCCGGTTCTAGTGATGAAAAAGACAAATGAATGGAGGATGTGCATCGATTTCACGAGCCTCAACAAGCATTGCCCAAAGGATCCGTTCGCGCTGCCAAGGATAGACCAAATCATAGACGCGGTAGCCGGAAGCGACTTGCTATGTTTCTTGGACGCATATTCGGGATACCACCAGATTAAACTCAAAAGGGAGGATTGGGAAAAAACCTCATTTATAACCCCTTTTGGGGCCTTCTGCTACAAAACCATGACGTTTGGATTGAAAAATGCGGGCGCAACTTATCAGCGGTGTATTCAGAAGTGCTTCGAGGATCAAATTGGGCGTAACGTGCACGCATATGTGGATGATGTGGTTATTAAGACCCGGAAGGCAGAAACATTTATTGATGATTTAAAAGAAACGTTTAAAAACTTGAGGAGGTATCAGATGAAGCTTAACCCAACGAAGTGTGTATTCGGAGTCCCGGCCGGGAAGTTACTTGGCTTTATAGTCTCCGAGAGAGGAATTGAGGCAAACCCGGATAAAATCAAGGCCATACAGAATTTGAAGAAACCGGAAAATTTGAAGCACGTTCAAAAACTCACGGGCTGCGTGGCAGCCCTGAGCCGGTTCATATCCAGGCTTGGAGAAAAGGCAATACCCTTGTACCGGCTTTTGCGGAAATCAGATAAGTTCGTATGGGATCAGGAGGCAGATGAGGCGTTCGAAGCACTAAAGAAGCAGTTATCTGAAGCGCCAGTACTAGCGGCGCCGGGTCCCAAAGAGCCTATGTTATTATACGTGGCAGCCGGTCCCCGAGCCGTCAGCGCAGTGGTTGTCGTGGAACGCAAAGAAGATGGGAAAGGTTACCCGGTCCAGAGGCCGGTTTACTATGTCAGTGAAGTGTTATCGGAAGCGAAGCAGCGTTACCCGCATTGGCAAAAATTGGTGTTTGGGGTCTTTATGGCCAGCCGGAAGTTGAAGCCATATTTCCAAGAACATCCCATAACAGTGGTTAGTTCAATACCAATGTCGGATATCATCAGAAACTCGGATGCAACGGGCAGAATAGCCAAATGGGCAATAGAGATGGGAGATTATCATATCAGTTACGAGCCCAGATCGGCAATCAAGTCCCAGGCCTTGGTTGATTTCGTTAACGACTGGACGCACACTGGAATGGTTACCGCCGTTCCAAGTTCCGAGTCATGGACCATGCACTTCGATGGATCAAAGCAGTACGAGGGGTCAGGAGCCGGAGTGGTGCTGACATCGCCAAAGGGGGATAAACTAAGTTACGTGCTACAGATTCATTTTGATTGCTCAAACAACGTGGCCGAGTATGAGGCTCTGTTGCATGGCTTGAAGGTAGCCAAGGAGATGAACATTAGAAGGATACGATGCTTTGGAGACTCGGATCTCGTGGTGCAGCAGGTGTCAGGAACCTGGGACAGGAAGGACGCCACTATGGCAGCGTATCGCAGGGAGGTTGATAGGGTTGCCGGGTGTTTCTCCGGGTATGAAGTGGAGCACATAGACAGAAGAAAGAACGAGGCGGCGGACGCACTCGCCAGACTCGGCTCGCGCAGGGAGCCGGTTCCACCTAATGTTTTCGTGGACGAGCTATGGCGGCCGTCAGTTAAATCCGAGTCTGAAGAAGAATTAGCAAATCGAGACCCGGACGTGGAGCTCGTGGCTACGATACGCGGCGTTCCCGAATGGACGGAGCCATATCTGGCATACTTATCACGGGGCGAACTACCAGAACAGGAGGTACTAGCAAGACAAATCGTGAGGCGGGCAAAAGGATACGCTATTATCAATGGAGAGTTGTACAAGAGAAGTGCGGCAGGAGTCTTTTTGCGTTGTGTGACACCAGAAGAAGGCCGACAGATTCTTAAGGAGATCCATGAAGGTGATTGCGGGCATCATGCGTCCACAAGGTCTCTTGTGGCCAAGGCCTATCGACATGGGTTCTTCTGGCTCACAGCTCTAGCAGACGCGGAACGGATAGTGGCAAGGTGCGACGGATGTCAAAGGTACGCTCGTCAAACTCATGTGCCGGCTATGGAGTTACGGACCATTCCATTAACTTGGCCATTCGCTGTTTGGGGTATGGACATGGTTGGCCCCTTCCATATGTCACCTTGCAAGAAGACGCACCTTTTAGTTGCTGTTGATAAGTTTACCAAATGGGTGGAGGTTATGCCGGTCACCAATTGCGAAGCGGCCACAGCAGTCAAATTCCTGAAAAGAATTATATACCGGTTCGGGTACCCCCACAGCATAATTACCGACAATGGAACCAACATGTCCCTTGGAGAGATGGAAAAATTTTGTGGCAGCAATGGAATCAGGCTTGATGTAGCATCAGTAGCACATCCGCAAGCCAACGGGCAAGTGGAGAGGGCGAACCAAGAACTACTTCGTGGATTGAAGCCAAGACTGAGGGTTCCCTGTATCAGGGCCGCTGGGGCATGGGTTGAAGAACTTCCTTCCGTGGTCTGGGGTATTAACACTACACCCAACCGATCCACCCAGATGACACCTTTCTTCATGGTCTACGGCGCAGAAGCGGTATTACCAAGCGACATCATTCATGATTCACCAAGAGTGACAGCTTATGTGGAAGTAGAGAACGAGAAAACCCGGCAAGACGCCGTGGATATGTTAGAAGAACAAAGGGAGCAAGCCTTGGAAAGATCAGCCATATATCAGCAGGACTTGCGAAGATATCATAGTCGGCGGGTGAAAAGCCGGGTCTTCCAGGAGGGAGACTTGGTCCTGCGCTTGGTTCAGACAAACGAGGGAAAGCACAAACTATCGCCACCGTGGGAAGGACCTTTCATCGTAAGTCGGAGTCTACATAATGGGTCATATTACTTGATAGATGCAAGAGAAGAATCGGCTACAGTCAACGATACTGCCCACACTACTGCACCTATGCAAGAAAGAGATAGACCATGGAACGTGGCTCAGCTACGTCCGTACTATACTTAGCAGAAAACGATGTAACAGGCAGCAGGTTTCAGACGCACTCTTTTCCTATCCGGGGCACCCTTGGGGACTGGATGGGTTTTTAATGAGGCGGCTTGCTGGCCTAATTTTCTCATATCAAATAAAAAGGGGATTATCAAGAAAAGAGGCAATTGTTATTTATACGGTGTGCATATTCAGGTCTTGAGGGCTGGTTGCTCCTACAAGCACAGCTGCAAACTCAAAAGAGACCCGGCCTTGATGCCAATGAGTTATAGGGGTCGGCTACTCGAAAAAACGAGTGCGGCTACAATCTTATAACCGGACAAAGAAGTCCAAATTTCTCGGCTATTCTTACTTAAGCTCGATGTGACTCGCAACAAAGTGGCATGACTTGTTCGCCTACGATTACCGTCAGTCATGAGACCCAAACGGGACTTGCTTGACCCCGTTTTCGTATTGATGTAACAACATGGTATCCACGCGAAAGCCGGCTTATAGTACAAGATAGTCGAAAGGGTCATCTAAACCACAAGTTATGCAGAGTATAAGGCCGACAGCCGGAAACTCAACGATTATCAAGCATAACTTCAAACCTCATAAAAAGCTGTCCTGAAGTCTTGGGCATTCAGCGACAGGCGATTCGTTTCCTTGAAAGAAAACAATCATGTGTCCTAGACGCGGAAACCCGGACTGGGGACTTATGAGCTCTAAGGAAGAAACAGCATCATCCATCCGATAAAATTACAACGAGCCACGCATCCGGGTCTCAGGAGCTTAGGGATTCAGGTGTAAAACCGTTCCCTAGACGCCAACGACACCCAGTGGA
Source organism: Alopecurus myosuroides (assembly GCA_028641055.1). NCBI lineage: Eukaryota > Viridiplantae > Streptophyta > Magnoliopsida > Poales > Poaceae > Alopecurus > Alopecurus myosuroides. The sequence continues at coordinate 86,557,578 of CM054061.1, forward strand.
CGGGTCTTGCTAAGGAAAGTATAAAAAAAAGTATAAGGTATCGAGAATAAAGCAAGTGGATATCAAGAACAAGCAAATGCAAAGACACATTCATCAAAAGCCCAAAGGGGCGCAAATGCATCGGGAGTATAAGCAAAAGTGTTACAAAAACCTTAAAGTGTCAAAAGAGCACAGGCGCTCCGCTTAAAACAAGTAATAAAGCTGTTTTGACGACGCTTTGCCGACTAATGCATATGGAATGACAGGAGACATTCATTACTTCAAGCTGCAGGATCCATCTTGGCCTTGCCCTTGTTGCCGCTGGTGGTGGCGGCGCCACCCGGATTAGTAGCAGTTCCGGGTTGCGAAGCTGCAGGAGCAGAGTCGGCAGCGGCCTTCTTGGCAGCTTCGTCCCTTATCTTGAGCGCCTCCTCCCTCCAACGGGCAAGCATATCGAACGGCTGGGGGCGGTTCGCCTTGACAACCTTGTCATTAGCATCATAAGCAGGGAGAATCTCATCAATCTCTAAGCTGTCAGCAATAACGCTAGCCGGATGGCGGACTTCTTTCTGAATAGCCTTGAAGTCCTTTGGCAAAAACTTGGACCCATCCAAGTTGAACTCCGGAAATCCACTCATAAGTTTGGCAAGTTGTAGCTTGGGGGCGTAGGCTTTAGCCAATGCGAGCCCCCGGGTTACCCCAAATCGGCAGGAGGACCGTTTCCAGTGCCAAATCCACTCGGGGATCGTGGAGCAGAATTCCAGTAATCTCTTCATATTATCTGGCTTGACATCCGGCAGTCGCAACTCATCAAGTATCCAGCTAACTCCGCCGCAAAGTTGGCGAAGAGTATTCTTGATGGTTTTAAGCTTGGCAGCATCATCTTCTTCGGGGGCAGCATCACGTGGGCCTGCTAAAAAAGGCAAAAGGAGCAAAGATAGTAGGCAAGCGAGTGCAGTTGTTCAATCCGAGTCATAAAAAGGTGAAATTTAAAAATCTTACCAGTCGCAGTACGGTGAACATCAGCAATTTGAGCAGAAAGAGTTGTAAGTTTGTCCTTAGCCCTGTGAGCTCTCTTCCTGTACTTTTTCGTCATCTTTTGGCACCTGCGAGCCTCAGTCTCAGCAGCTTCACGAAGGGCCGTTTCTTTTTCAATACGCTTGGTGGACTTGGCCAGCTTCTTCTCCAACTGTGAAACATAGTCCTGTAAAGAAGCATGAAGAATGATCAGCCAGAAACATTATACAAAGTTCCAAGCAAGTTACCTAGTAATTTACTCGGAACTTGGGGACTATGTATGGAAACAATTGATGATTAGTCGGGATTACCTCGTGCTTGGTTATTAAGGCATCTAGTATGTTTTCTTCGTCGCCCTTCAAGGTATGGAGGGCATCTAGCATTTGAGCAAAGGTCATGTCTTCAGGGCGAAGTTGAGAAGGGCCGGAGGATTGGCCCTCTTGTGGAGGAGTTGTTCCGGGTTTGGGGGTCGAAACCCGGATTGTTTGAACGTCCGGGATAGGAGAGCCCGACTTGGTCTCCACAATGATGTCTTCGTCCACTTCTTCAGAGGGCTGGGGTGATGCAGTCTTTGGTGGAATTGGGTCCTTAAAAGGATCTTCTCCATTTCCGTCCTCGGCCTCGTCCTCAACCTCAACGTCCATGTCATCACTCGGCTTTTCTTCTCCCTGCTCTTCTGATTCAGGGATATCCGGGTCGCTCAGCGTAACTGTGGCGCTGAAGAAAAGAAGGGAGACATTGATCAATGGAATATACGGAAAAAAGAAAGGTAACCGGTACGAGAAAATGCAAGTAAAGGTAGTTTACCCGGTGTTCACGGCATAATCCGGGGGAAGCTCGCCGCTGGAGGCGGATGACGTTGGTAAGAGCACTGGCTGCGGTACGCGAAATTGCCTGGCAAGTGGATGATTAGGAGACGGATGACGTTGAGGAGATTGGGAAGGTTGAGCTGGAGGGGTACTGGCTCGATGAGTGGGTGAAGTGGAGATACCCGGGTTAAGGGGATCATCCCCCGGAGAATTCCGGGTCACCCTACGTTTAGTCGGGAGAGGGTCCTTCAAGAAGGGTGAATGTGATAATCGCTCGTTAAGTTCATGCATAGCAGCAAAGGAGTAAGGCGCACGAGACATAGAAGAGAAGGGAACCTTTTCAACTACCCCTCTAGCCTTCCTTTTGTTTCCAACTGGGGGCTCCTGGTCAGACTCGGTGGCTTCCGGGTCATTTTCTTCTTCCTCCTCTTCATCTCCCGACCCTGAAAGCCGAGTAAGTATCAGATAAGAGAAATAACACAGATGAAGGGCAGGTGTAAAGGGTATGGGAGAGTACCCTCATCATCATCAACAGATTCGGTTTCCTCTTCGGGGTCTTGAGAAGGAGGAGGGTTTTCGACTTTCCAGAAGGGATCGTCAGCCTGTGAACAAATAAACACAAGTGGTGGTTAGAGACTATAACGGACGAAAGTACTGAAATAAGAAAAAGGAGTCAGGTCTTACCGCTGGGGCGGGATTTTCCCGAGTAAACGGGGGTAACCCGGCAGTGTTCTTTATAACATCTAGTCTCTCCATCAGGAAGCCCTTGATGGTCTTGTTGGTGTTACCGGCAGGGAAGTTCTTGGTGGAGTAGCGGAGGGAATCTGTGACGTGACCCGAATATTCGTGTAACAGCTTCGGGCGAATCGAGTTGGGCTGAACCCGGAAGTCTACCCAAGTCTTTATTAGATTGAGCCCAAGAAGGCCGTGGGCTGAGAGAGCTGCTAGTTTGGCCAGAAGGGGCTGAATCGCTTCCCTATCAAGGTCAGATGCAAAAGCACTGAAAGACTCGGAGGGCTCGAGAAGGCTCTCCGAATAACCCGGTAGTTTCCTCTCACCACCCGGAGAAGTGTCGTGGCAATAAAAGAAGGATAATTGCCAGTTTTTGGCGTTGGAGTTCAGGTTAAGAGGTGGCATCAATGAGTGTTTGCGGCGCTGGATGGATACCCCGCCGCAGGTAAGAAGCGTTCCGTCACCGCTCTCATAACATGGTTCGCATTGGAATAATTCGGTAAAAAGAGCAAGGTTTGGTGGAGTGCATAAGTACGACTCGGACAAAACTATGAAGTGGGTGATGTTCAGCATAGAGTTAGGCCCTATGTCGAACACCCGGAGGCCGTAGTGGCTCAAGACTTCCCGGAAAAAAGGGTGACCCGGAGGACGGAATCCCCGGGTCACATGCTCGGTAAAACAAATTACCTCGTTCTCGATGGGAGTGGGACGGGTCTCATCGCCAGGAGCCCTCCAGTGTATTTCCTTTTGAGAAGGAAGGATTCCTAACTCGGCCATCCCATCTAGCTTGGCCTTTGTCGTTGAAGACCGACCCCAGTTGGCAGAAGTGGTTTGAGAGGCCTTTGCAGAAGCCGGGTGTTTTCCTTGTCTTTTAGGAGCCATGGAGTTGACCTGCAAGGGACAGGAAATGTATGGAGTAAGATTCGGAACATCAAATCATTCGAGTCCGGAGACGTCAAGACGTTGAAGGCTAAAATGAGATCCGGATAATGCACTACGATGTTAAATGCGGAAGATTTTCCGGGTGTCAGATGAGGTTGAGTAAATTGTTAATTACTTACGCGTTGAGGTGAATTGGGTGAACATGGATGGTTGCCCATACCTTTATTGTGGAGGGATTAGCTGGAAAAAGAGGATTTTCCGGGTGTTAATGCGACAGGCGGAAAGAACAAGGTGGAATGGATCTAGATCGAAAAGCTTGCAAGCGATCTTATGCAAAGTTGGATGGCCAATAAAGGCGCGGGGATGAGCTGCGACTACGCATCAGGTGATTAAAGGAACTAAGGTCTATCGAAGCGGTTCAATTTGATGATATCAGAAAATTAGCTTACGGGTTGACCCAGATCCAATCTTGGTCAGATTGAAAAGGTTGTGAGTTTCGATTGAATGGTTGAGAAAGGTTTACCAAAGGAGTTGAGGTCCGAAGTGAGGGTGGTGCGTGGCGCGGCTTGAGTGTCACGTCACGGCCCTCGATGAGGGAGCGCGGGTGTGACAGCGATGCTTAATGGCGGTGCTGGATAGCTCGAGGATGAGTGCGGCCGGTGGTGGCCTTATCTTTCTTGGAGCGTGCGAGCCCGGTGGCAGAAATTGCGAGGGAGCGTGGAGGAAAGGGATGATGAAACGAGATGAATGGCTTAGGGTTACCATCGGTTGATATTTATAAGGGAGGTGGTGAGCTCACCTACGGCCCGAAAGCCGGAAATTACGGAACAGTAATTATCCGTGCGGATCTGGCGGCATATGCATTCGGAATTAGGCAAAATATCCCGTTGATGGGGGAAGTGCAGCTTGCCCCGAGATATCAGGGATCTTTATCGAATAGGGCCCTGACATTTTAGGGTTTAAAATTGGAAAGGCCAGTTAAGCATTCAAGGAAGGATCGAGCTATCACATGACAGACATGGAGCTGTGCCTGGTCATCTGTTAAAGCAACTTAACCCGGTTCCCATAGGCTTGGGCATTTCACATCTTTTTCAGGGAATAGCGAGCGCTCCGAGGATGAATCCGTGAAGCCCGCGCTATCCTGGGGACTACTGATGAGGGGATAGTAACCCGGTAGACTAACTCCCGGGTGTGATCCGGCCCGAACGGCGGCTGGACCAAATCCGGCTAAAGACAAAGAAACTTCTGGAAGGCCCAGGGCATGTAACGTTCGTGACCCGGATTGTGGGTTGCGGTAAGGAAAGTTAGGGTTTGTGTATAGAGTTCGAGTAGGACTCAGGAAGCGCTTTGTAAAGGCAAGCCAAGGGGGGTATGAGTGCTATATAAACCAACCCCTAGGCTTAGCCTCAGAGAGATTCAAGTCATAGTTGTAACACCTGTTATCGAGTATCCAGTATAATCATATCGAGAGCCGGCGAGTTGCTTTCCGGTTCTTAGATTGCTTTCGCCATGTCCTCCTTCGAGCTAAACCCTCTCCCAAATACCTGTGACGACTTACCCCAAGATCAGTTACCCCAGGTAACATCTGCCCCATCACACTTCCGAATAGGCTTCACCTCAATCCACTTTGTGAACTTGTCAACCATGACCAAGATGTGAGTCATGTTGCCTCTAGCCGGCTTGAAAGGACCCACCATATCCAAGCACCAAACAGCAAACGGCAAAGTAATGGGAATGGTCTTCAACTCGGAAGCGGGCATATGAATCTTACTTGCAAATCTTTGGCAGCCGTTGCACTTTCTCACGATATCTTTAGCTTGCTTCAAGGCAGTGAGCCAAAAGAAGCCATGCCGAAAAGCCTTGTTGACCAGAGCTCGAGAAGAGGCGTGATGACCTCATTCTCCTTGATGTATCTCCACCAGAATTTCTTCTCCTTCTTCTGGCTCTACACAGCGCTGCAGCACACCAATAGGACTTCTTCTATGCAGCACATCTCTGAAGATAGTATAGCCCTTGGATCTTCTCTGAATTTGCCTCGATGTAACCTCATCACTCGGCAAGGTGCCGTCCTTTAGAAAGGATAATATGGGCAAAGCCCAACTCGGTGTCCCCCGGATGGGAAACACTGGTTCGTCCAGTTGCATTGGATCAGCCACCACTTCTTCTTCTTCTGAGTTGGGGACGAGTCCCCGAGTCCCCGAGCACTCGGCAAGGACCCCCTCAATGAATGTGACAGTCCCCGAGTTAGGAGGGGCAGTCCCCGAGTTAGGAGGGACAGTCCCCGGGTTGCAGGTGCCAGTCCTCGGGATGGCGACGACAGTCCTCGGGTTCTCTTTTGCAGCCTCCCAGTCAATCTCCATTGGAACAGCTTCCTCACCAGGCAGAGAAGGAACGAATATAGACTCCGAGTTGGGGGATGGCTTGATAGATGGCTTTCTCAAATGCTCCAAGGCAATCCCAGCCGGGATGTACTGTCAAGAAGACCCCAACTTGGGCAGCTCATCAGCTGCCTCATTCTCTGCTCGGTGTATGTGTTTGAACTCGCATCCTTCAAAGAAGCCAGTCATGGTTTGCACCAGAAACCGATATGATGCCATGTTGGCATCCAGAGCATCCCAAGTGCCTGAAACTTGCTGCACCACTAGATCCGAGTCGCCATAGCATATGATGCGCTGCACGCCAACCTCATTGTCCACCTCCAAGCCGTGTACCACGGCCTCGTACTCTGCTACATTGTTGGATGCCTTGAAGTGGATCTGCAGCACATATTTGAGTTGATCTCTCTTGGGAGACGTGAGCACCACGCCAGCACCCAGGCCTTCCTTCACTTTGGAGCCATCAAAATGAATCTTCCAGTAATTGGCTACCGGAGAAGGAGGCTCATATTGCACCTCAGCCCAATCCACCAGAAAATCTGCTAGGATCTGAGATTTGATGGCTTCTCTTCTCGCATACGCAGGAGCGTACGCGGCCAGCTCAATCGCCCACTTGGCTACTCTGCCACTTGCCTCCTTGTTGCCCATGATATCCGAGATGGGAGCAGAACTCACCACAGTGATGGGATGCTCTTGGAAATAGTGCTTCAGCTTCTTGGCGCCCAGGTACACGACGTAAGTCATCTTCTGGTAATGCGGGTAGTTCTGCTTGGAGCTGGACAGCACCTCACTGAGGTAGTATAGTGGCCGCTGCACAGTCTTGCCTTCCTCTTCTCTCTCCACCACAATCACAACACTGACCACTCGGTTAGTCGCAGCAATGTACAGCAGCATTGGCTCTTTGGGTAGCGGACTAGCCAAGATGGGAGCGCTACCCAGCATGGCTTTCAACTCCTTGAATGCTACATCCGCTTGCGGTGTCCAGACAAACTTGTCGCTCTTCTTCATCAATTGATACAGAGGCAAGGCCTTCTCGCCCATTCTGCCCAGGAAGCGGCTCAGAGAAGCCAAGCAACCAGTGAATTTCTGCACATCCTTCAGTGATATCGGCAAAGACATGCTCTCTATAGTTTTTATCTTTGAAGGATTGGCCTCAATGCCCCGACTGGATACCAAGAAGCCGAGTAGGTTGCCAGCCGGGACGCAAAAGGTGCATTTAGTCGGATTCAACTTCATCTTGTACTTGCGCAAGTTGGCAAATGTTTCCTCAATGTCACTAAGCAGAGTATGTGTTTTATTCGTTTTGATGACAATGTCATCTACGTACACCTGCACATTTTTGCCAATTTGATCATGCAAGCATTTCTGCATGCATCTCTGATAGGTAGCCCCAGCATTCCGCAACCCCAAGCACATGACACGATAGCAATAAGCCCCGTACGGGGTAATAAAGGCAGTCTTTATTTGATCAGCAGGGTTGAGAGCTATTATATGAAAACCAGAGTAGGCATCTATGAAAGACAAAAGCTCACAACCAGCAGTGGAATCGATCACCTGATCTATGCGGGGTAGCGGAAAGGGATCCTTGGGGCAGGCCTTGTTCAGGTCAGTGTAGTGCACGCACATGCGCCATGCGGTATCCGCCTTGGGGTCCTCCTCCTTCTTCTCAACCATAACCGGGTTGGCTAGCCAGTCCGGATGCAATACCTCCATGATAAAGTTGCTTATCAGCAACTTAGTGATCTGATCACCGATAGCCTTCCTCCTCTCATAACCAAAGCGGCGCATCGCCTGCTTCACTGGCTTGGCATCATGCCGCACATGTAGCGAGTGCTCAACCAACTCCCTCGGGACACCCGACAAATCCTCATTGGACCAGGCAAAGACGTCCCGATTCTGACGGAGGAAGTGGATGAGCTCGCTTTCCTATTTCTCTCCCAACCCGGAGCCAATGATGGCAACACGGTCTGGGAACTCAGGATCAACCTGGACCTTCTTTGTCTCCTGGGGCGCCTGGAACACAGTCCCGTACTGGGAACTCGGCATGCCAGGCGCACCACCTTGCGCTGCTTGCGCCATAGCCACCATCTCATGCATCTTCTTCTTCTCGGCAGCAATGACCATGGATTCCGCCAGCTGAGAACCCGCAGAGGCACACTCCAAAGACCTCTTGTAATCACCAGAGATGGTGATCACTCTATTGGGACCAGGGATCTTCATCTTCAAGTATGCAGCATGGGTTGAAGCCTTGAACTTGCTGAGAGCAGGCCTACCGAGTAGGGCATGGTATGGGCTCTGATGATCAACCACCTCGAACGCCAAGCTCTCCGTGTAGCAGTTCTCCCTGGTGCCGAATAGAACGTCTATCCAGACGCGGCCGATTGGAGAGCAAGACACTCCCGGCACAATGCCATGAAAAGTGGTCCTGCTGGGTAGCAACATGTTCTCGGCCATCCCGAGCTTCTCGAGTGTGTCTCTGTACACAATGTTGATGCTGCTGCCGTTGTCGATCAGGACCTTTCTGAACCTCGCGTTCTTCTGAGTACCCAAGAAGGTGGGATCCACTACCAAAGCATAGCTACCCGGGTTGGGCATCACCCTAGGATGATAAGCTCTGGACCATGTGATCTCTTGGTTGCACCAATGCAGGTAGTGTGGCACAGCAGGGATCACAGCATTGACCTCCATCGTGCGACTATGCAGAGACTGCTTATCGGCGGGCTCGGAGGTGAAGATCATGTAGCTTTCGTGGTGTTCCTGGTACTGGTTGCGGTCTCCACCACCATTGTTGTTGTTGTTGTTGTTGTTGCTTTGGTGGTTCTTCTTGTTGTTGTTGTTGTTGTTGTTGTTCCTGTTGTTATTGCGGGTGTAGAAGTTGCGGTTGTGGTCGTTGTTGTTGTAGTTGCGGTAGCCGTCGTTGTTGAAGTAGCGGTTGGCTCCTAAAGCCACCTGGTTCACATTCTCTCTTCTTGGGAACACTGCAGGCCTGGGAGCAGGTGCCCGAGTAGGCTGCACATTGGCATTCGTAGCTGGCAGAGGAGGAGGAGGGGGCAGGCCCTCATTCTTGATCTGTTCCCACCAGCTGCATTGCCGAGTAGTGTGGTTGGCTGGCCTGGCCGGATGCCGAGTGTGGAACCTGCACTGCCCATCCCTCATGCTCCCAAAGACAAAGTTCAGAGCGGGATCCGGGTTGTCGCTACCCTGCTGGGGAGCATTGTACGGCTTCTTGATGCCTTGGCCCTGATTCTAGTTTTGCCCGTACTGGGCTCCAGATGTTTTTTGCCTTTGGCTACTCCCAGCAGCCGTAGTCACAGCATTCACCTCCTCGGGATCATACCGAGTATCAATCCGGTCACCTCTGCGCTTGTTGCGGAAATCATTGCGCTTGTTGCTGTTGTAGTTCCTTCTCGGCTCAGGAGAGTCCATCAGAGGCTGAGTTGGATCGCCGAGTGCATACATGTCCGCGATCTTGATGGTCTCAGCGAGAGTACTCGGCATCTCGCGCTGCAGCTTCTGCCACAACATGCTGCCATGCCTGCAGCCCTGCGCAAACCAAGTAATGGCCTGGGCCTCATTCACACCTTCACAGGTGTTCCTCAAGGTGCTCCACCGAGTAAGATACTCGCGGTCGGTCTCATCTTCCCGCTTCTTGCAAGCGGACAACTGCTGTGGCCTATTCGGCCTTTTGTATGTGCTGGTGAAGTTGCTGATGAAGGCCTCCGAGAAGTCCAGCCATCAATTGATACTGTCCTTGGGCAGGTTGTTGAGCCAAGTCCGAGCTGGACCCTCTAGCATCTGCGGAACATACCGCACAGCCCATCTCCGGTTGTCGCCTGCAATGTGCACGGCTGTGACATAGTCACTCAACCAGTCCTCTGGCTTGGTGCTGCCATTGTAGCACTTGGTTCCCCTGGCCAGCTGAAAGTGGTTCACGGATGGCTCGTTCATGATGCGAGGGCCAAAGCATTCTGGGCCAGGCGGCCCCTTGTTCTCGAGTTGCGCGGACAGATTAATCCGGTCCAGCTTGTACCTCGCATCACTAGGCTCCAACATGCGGTCACCCAGACGATCAGCAACATTTCTTGGGTCAGCATAGCCGGCTAGCCCCATCGCCGAGTAGCCATCATCATATCTGTTCTCCTGCACAACAGCAGGTTGCACCACCGGGTTGGCTGCTGGTGCAGCCGCACGCGGCTGTGCTGCAGCTGGCTGCTGCGTCCGCTGCCGAGTAGGCTGAGGAGCAGGACGCCGAGAAGGCCCCGCGTTGTCTCCGTCTTTCCCCTTGCTGTGAGCTTTATGGGCTTGATAGCCTGCTCCTGCAGAGTCGTGTTTCTGACTTGACTCTCGCGGCACAGCGCGCTGTTTTGCGGCGAGAGCCGGGTCGTACACTTGCATCTGTCTACTCTTCTCAGAGTGCACACTCTGGTCCCTCTCGCGGTTGGGGAGCGGTGATGACGCCTGGTCATGAGATCCCGCTACACGTGAGTGCACAATCTGAGAAGCACCATCACCCGGATTGGCTTTCCTGAACTCCTCATTCTGCCTAGCAGCTTCTAGCACTAACTCATTGAGCCTCTCCTGCTGCCTAGCGCGCGCGTCGCCGGCAAGGTTTGGCAACTCAACAGCTACGGCCTCTGCAGCTCTAAGTGTTTTGGCGGGGGTGCTGTATCTGGGCCTGCTAGCAGGTATCATGGTGGCAGATTGGCTAGGAGCCTCACCAACTACTGCCATCTCGGCGCCTAAGTTGCGACGTGTAGCGCCTACTTTCCTAGGCTAACTAACAACAGGAGTAAAGCCTTGGGCCTTGTTGTACTCGTTCTGGTCTAGGCTAAGCTCAATCCTAACCTTCTCCAGCTCCAGGTGCTCAGCGAGCAGCGCTTGACGCTGCTGGTCGAGCTGCGCTCTCATGGTCAAGAGCTCAAGCTCGGTGGGAGGCGGCATGCCCATCCGCATGGAGGATGCCGGTATCGTCGGTGTTGTGGAAAGAGGGATGTTGGAGTCCTTCTCGTAGGGCTTGTGGACCCTCTGGCCAGCACTCGGGCCAGCAGGTTCCTCGATGACTCCCGCGGCAGCAGCCGCGCCCTTCCCGGCATCGGTAGTCGGGCCGGTCACCATCACCTCCACGATGTCCGCAGAGCAGCCAGTCGGCCTTCCGCGGGTAGCGAGCACAGCAGGAGGATCCTCCGCGACCAGCACCTCCTCTGAGAACTCGCGGATGACGGTGGTGGCGACGTAGACGAGGTGCGAGCCGAAAGAGAGCACCGAGCCGCCTGCCGGCATGGGCCTCCCGCCGAAATCTTCGGCGTTTTCGGTCACGAAGTCGAAGGAGCCGAATCTGTGAACAAGGCCACAGACCACGCGCTCCCCAGTAGCAGAAATGAGTCCCGTCCGAACATGGACTCCTGCCAGCGCCGCTGTCTGCCCCACGGTGGGCGCCAACTGTCGTGGTGGTATCATGGCAGATGCCATGGGATGGCTAAAGTTGGGGCCGATGGACGCTGGAGGTGCTCGGGGAGGGATCACACGGCGAGTAGCCGCGTGTGGAATGTCTCAAGCACTGCAAACAACAAGATCTTACCCAGGTTTAGGGCCCTCGTGTGGAGGTAACACCCCTACTCCTGCCTCTCTCTTTATATGGGTGTTTACCGAGTAGCCATAGTACAATAGAGGCCTTCAGCCGAGTAGCCACTTGTCTCTGTAGTTCTCTCTAAGTGTTGCCTCTAGTGTTACCTCTGGAAAGTATAGCGAGTGCGGCGAACCTCTCACAGGAGGGGGCAGGGCACCTTATATACTGGTGCCCAGCCGAATAGAATAAGACTAAAAGATACATCTGATAGGATAGGAGCACTGCAGAACAGAGCACGCCTCTGGGTTCTCGCCGACGCCGTAAGTCGTTGCATCGTTCGGAGATGGGACCTGTCCACCTTTGTCAGTGAGATAGGGTAGGCCCCTAGCCCTGTCCTGTCCCCTCTGTCAGTGACAGGACTTGACAGGCGCCTACCGCACTGTAGCCACACCGTAGCGCGGATAATCACGCGCTCCGTAAGTTGAACCGCACGCCGTACGGACGCAGGATACGCGGGATCCTTTGTCAGAACGGCTCCATTGACTTATGGCCCGAGTAGGAAACCACTCCCTCTACTCGGACCAACTCCTCTACTCGGAGGAACATAACTTCCTTGATTCTTCCTTCTGGCCATTGGTGGGTACGACCGGATAGCAGCCTACCGGGTAGCAAGTACCGGGTAGCCATCTTACTCAGTCAAACAGCCCCTTTGACCTTGCCTTTAGCACCTGCCTTACCCCTACTCGGGGGTAACCCCCCGACATGGCCGTTATTATTCTCTTAGTTGGTCGCTCCCAGTCTTCTGCTAGGTTACACCTGTACTGAGTATGAGCTCTACTCGTGCATCCAACTCCCAAAAACCAAAGTTTGTCAAATGTGTCCACCATATCTACCTATATGTGGTATTTCACCGCCACTCCAAGTAAATTTCCCGTGTGCTACCTTTAAAACCTTCAAATTATTCACCTGTTTTGTGTTCCTGTTATAGCTCATGAGAAAATAGTTTAAATTTTATTATGTTTTGTGTCAAGCAAAGTTCTTCTTCCTTATTTCACCCAATGAGTATGGAATCTGTGCTCATCTAAATTTGCAGAGTGCTAGTGCCAATTAATATAATGAAAGGAACTTTCCCATGGTTTGATGAAAGATAGTGGGTACACGTGAACACGGCTAGCCCTGGTTTGTAAAATAAAGGTGGGGGAAGTGCGAACTAATAAAGCTAACAGAAACCTCTCTCAAAAGTATAAAAACTCTGCTTGAAATGGATTATGATAAGTTTTTCATTATGATTTGTTGACATAAGCATACACCTCTCTTAAAATTGTTTTAAATATCAGTATTTTATGAAATAAAAAGCTCTAGCACATGAGTAATCCCTACTTCCCTCTACGAAGGGACTTTCTTTTAGTTTTATGGCGATTTTTCATTTTCCTACTTTATGCACCACCCAAGAGAGCATAGTTGTCATTATGAGTATAATGTGCATAGTCTCAAAATATATTATTGATTGATTCCTGATTTGTGGTATTGCTTGCTCTCAAATTATTTGTATCTAGTCACCATTTTAACTTTGAATGTGTCCTTGCATTTCTGTTTTGCTACCACACGAAGGACTAGCTGGATACCACTTTATTATGTTTTTCTTTATGAGTGAAACAAACGTATCACTTTCAATGTTTCATTATTCATTTTATTTTGTGTGTGTTTCTTTTCATGTGCAACATGGTTGCTAAGTTTACATTAGTTGAAATAATATTTATCATGCCTTTGTTAAAGTAGTTTGATCTCAGCTTGCAATGATTTTACATAACGTTGATCAAGATTTGTGTTGGCTTCATGTCACCTAAAAAATTATTTTGTTATCACTTACCTACTCGAGGATGAGCAGGAGTTAAGCTTGGGGATGATGATATGTTGCAAACGTCATAAATTGGCTTGTATATTTCACTGATGAGCCGCCTCAAAAGTGCTCTAGATCTTCGTGAGCAAGCAAATTAGATTCACCCCCACTTCTAGTTCCATTGTAGAGATTTCATACATTCAAAGCTCTACATGCATCTGTTGTGTAGAAATCATTACTCCTTGGATATCTTCGATTATAAGATTTCATCTTGTCTAGTGATCACTTTCAGCTGTGTGAGATTATCTTCCATTGACTTTACAAACCCCCATAATGGTCTCTTTGCCATATCATCTCGGTGCCAATAGAAAAAGCTCGCTCTCACTTGTTGATTATTACTCCGGAACAGTTGATTCGTGATGTGAATGTTTATATTACTTGACTGGATCCTTTCTATGTTTTGAAAAATTGCTCGATGCTTGAATGAAAGGATTCCTACATTTGCATTGAATACCTAAATAATCTCTAATAAATTTTGTATTGTCTCATGTCTCGGAAGCATCGTTCACGAAAAGTTTTATCTGGGTTATCTATCTTATTTATTTAGTGTTTGCTTGATGTGAGTTACAAACACATATTTTGAGCGAATTGATCCTGCTTTACATGTTGTAAATTACTACTTGATCTTGATTATGTTGGTATCTTGAAACTTGAATTTTTTTTATCATTTACCTATTCGAGGACAACCAGAAATTAAGCTTGGAGGTATAGATACGTCCCAAACGTATCTATAATTTTCAATTGTTCCATGATTGTTTTCTGTCATTGCGACATGTTTCTCCTATAGTTTTATATCATCTTTAGGCATTTTCATGTACTAACCTATTGACAAAATGCCCAGTGCTAGTTTCCGTTTTTTACCTATTTTTTGGTTTCAAAAAAATTGTTCTACAAATATTCGCGAAAAGGGCTAAAAATCCACGGAAGGAAGTATTTACTCGGGACGAAGACGAAGTCCAATGGGGAGCCCGAGAGGTGGCCCACAGTCACAAGGCGACTCGTGCGCGTGAGTCCATCCTTGGTCGCCTGATTGCTGGGGTCCCCCCCGCCGCCGAGCCTCTCTTCGACCATAAAAGCCTATCTGACGTAAAAACTTTGGGACCGTGATTATTTCCACGAAACCCATCTAAAGCCGTCGTCACCTCAAAAGAACAATGTAGGAATTCTGGAGGCCTACTCCGGCATCCTGTCGGAAGGGGACTCGTCACCGGAGACCTCTAAATTGCCCCGACTGCATCCGGACAGGTGTGTGAGTAGTTCATTCTTGGACTATGGGTCCACTGTAGTAGCTAGATGGTTTTCTCTCATCCTTGTGCATCCACGCTATCATATTGTGAGCTGCCTAACATGATCACGACCGTCCTTATGTAATTTCTACGTGTTGTGTTTGTTAGGATCCGATAAATCGTGAAGTTATGATCAGATTGTTCATGTATTTTGTATGATATTGTTACTATTTTTGTGACAATGTTCTATTATGTTCTTGCATGCTCGCTGGTACTTGTACACTGGTAGAAAATAGGCCTATAGTCCCGGTTCGCCAGGGCCAGTAGTCCCGGCCGCGCAACTGGGACTAGCTATGCGCGACTAAAGACCCCCCCTATAGTCGCGCTGCTTACGAACCGGGATTAAAGGCCCGTCCACGTGGGCGCCAGTAGTCCGTCGCGGCGGAGGACGTTTAGTCCCGGTTCTTGTGGCTAACCGGGACTGAAAACCGGCGCAGGTCTAGGGTTTTAGGCCCCCTAAACATGGTTTCTTTTTAATTTGTTTTGTTTTATTTCTTTTATATTTTATTTTGTGCTTTATTTTAATTTTGATGAAGTTTCAGTACATATATATATATATATATTACGCTACTATATACATGCATATATATATATATGAAATTTCAAACAAGGAGAATTCAATAGGAATATATAATATATATTCAATATCGGGTGACCATATACAACCTCGAACAAGTTTCCATATTACACAATTAAGATGGATGACCATACACAAATTCGAACAAGTTTCAAAGTACTCGGGGCTGATGCGTATAATAGTCATCGTCGGTGGACGCATGGTGTTCTCCTTTGGAATCGATGACATGCCTAAGGAAAAATCCTGCTATTTCCTCTTGAATTGGTCAGAAGCGAGCTTCTGGAGTAAGCGCCCTCCGTAAGTTATTGAGACTCCTCCGCGTGGTCTCGTCCTTCTTCCTCTCAGAGATTTCTTTCCGTATGTTCTCACAGACATAGTATCCACATAGACCGGTCCCCGGTGGGTGCTTATCCACACCACGAACCACATTTTTAAATTCTAGCTGATGTTTGAATCCACCGACATGTTCATGTGAGAACCGTTTCCAAACTCTACATTGCAAATAAAATTAAATGAACAAGGGAATTATTAGGAAATGAACAAAAGAGACCGATCGATATAGAGTGCAAATGATTGAAAATAATTACCTTTGCATCATTTTTCTCATGTCGATCCAAAGATTTGTATCTGAATTCATAGAGTCGATGATAAAAACTGTGGAGCTGTCAAGTTCAATTTTTAGCTGAATCCAGTGGAACCTGCGGACACGTTACATGCACAGGCATAACTTATTGATTAGACATACCATGCATGGAGTAAACAAAAGAGAATGGGCACAAGAGAGAAACACTCACCCAAAATGGTAAGGAAATAGAATCTGACTTTTGAATTCATGCTTTTTAAGAAAATTGTACAAGTCTTTCTCCACGTCTTTGGGGTGATGCTCTAACATAGTTCCATTAATGATTTGTGGGTCAATGAACCCAACATCATGGATGAGTCTTATTTTGCATGCCCAAATCTTCAATCTGCATAATAGCATACGCAACAATATAGTTAGGACAATCTCTACTATATAATAACCCTTGTGTTTCTCTCTTCGTCCGTTTGGTACGGGTACGTCCTTGCACCTTTTGTAGTTTGGTCCCTGAGGAAACAAAAAGTCAGCCCGCTGTCTAGAGAAGGAGGGACCGTAACTCTTCCTTCCATACTCCGGAGCGAGCTACTCGATCCAAAATGTCCATCACCCCTAGCTGCTCCCCCGCTGCCTCCGGCCAGTGACCAGTGGACGGAAGACACGGTAGGGTCTCTGTTCCGGTTGTTTGGGCGACTTAAACGCCTTCCCCAACCGCCCGAACCGAGGATCTGAAGGGGTGCGCGTTCTCGATACACGCTCTCGAAATCCACACCAGTAGCCTTGTCGTGCGTGTCGACTCGGCCTCCTCCTCGTCGGGATCCAGAACCGTGGAGGAGTCCACGATGCCCTGTGTAAAGGCAGCAAGCCTGCAGGTTGAAGGACGAACTCATGTGTATGTTAGGGGAAGGAGAGGACTTCAGGGATGCGTTCGGCACACACGCGAGGAGCCAGGGGCGCTGGGTAGGGAGAGAGGAAGAGCGACATGGGAGGAGAGACGAGCGAGATAGAAAGGGACTAGCGGCGATGTGGGGATCGAGCATGGTTACGGATGCAGCCATGGGGATGAGGCAACGGTTTGGGGAGGTCGAAAGGTGGCCCACTGGGACTCTTGGACCGGTTTAGCTAGGCCAGTTCCATTTGTTTTTTTTTTATTTTCCTGTATTAATTTTCACAAAAATAAATAGGATAAAAAAGATAGATTTGAGAATAGTTTCAAAGTGATCCGTGAGCAAAAAAAAGTACGGTAGCTTAAATACCATGGTGGGCTGACATATGGGCTCTATATTTCGTTAACATTTTTTATTGCGTGAGGTACTTGTGAAGTTGAGAGATTTTTCTCCTCAATGCAAATAGTAGGGAACGAGTCACCGGAAAATAATCAAATCAATAGTAATAATTTTGTTTTTAAAGGCACATTGCTTTCCGTTTGGTGTATGCCTCTTTGACCCAAAATCATTTAGATTATGATCCTCGTCATGACCACGAAGAGACATATATCCCTCATCGTATCTCGTCCTGGAGAGACTGCGGCCTTTCTAAAACTTTTATTGAAAATTTTGAATTTTTTTATGGGGGTTTAAACGATATTTAAGAAAATGGGAAAAATATATTTTTAATTAAAACATAGAAAATAGGAAGGGGCTCTTTGTAAGCCAGGAAGAATTAGCAAGAAAGATATGAGCCCGTAGCAACGCACGGGCACTTTTGCTAGTATATATATATATATAGTGTAGGCAATGAAGAACGAGATGAGGTAGAAATAAATCACTTACAGAACGTAGCAACTCAGAATAGATTTGTCGAGCTCGCGCAGATTGAACAGCTGGAACAATTCACTCATCTCAACTTGTACAGAGTACTTTTTGTTGTGATGCTCCTCTGTAACATCCACATACACAAATACTTTGTCGGTCCATGATATGAATTGTTTGTACCAACGTAGCATACTTTGCATTAGTGGTGGTAGATCCTTTTCCTGCGTAGGCTCGACGAGAGGCCCTTTCTTCTGATATTGTAATGCTACCTCAGCCATTGGCGCATCATCCAGGCCTAAAAAGAGACGAAGAGACATACCGGCATCGGACGCATTTTCCATGGCAGTAGCTACAGTTAATCCCATTGCTGCCACAGCTCTTATGACCTCGGGGTCCTGTTCCGGACCGGCTTTCACTATGAGCGGGGGGGTCGATTGTTTACTCTGGCATCCCGAGCTGGTCAACTTGTTTCCCACTTTTTTTTCTTTTTGCTTTCTCCTCCTCCAATATTTTTGCTTGCTTACGAAGTTCAATATCA
Organism: Alopecurus myosuroides; assembly: GCA_028641055.1. Lineage (NCBI taxonomy): Eukaryota > Viridiplantae > Streptophyta > Magnoliopsida > Poales > Poaceae > Alopecurus > Alopecurus myosuroides. The sequence continues at coordinate 86,575,570 of CM054061.1, forward strand.
TAGTCTTTAGGAAAATTCTTCTCGGCTTGGAACGGTGTCGACAAAAAACCCGTAGCCCACTTGTCTATAATCGGAGGGAATACTTCCTTGGGCTCAGACTCCTTTAGCGCCTTCTGACGGGCCTTCCATTTCTCAACGTCAGCCTTCACGGCCAATTTGGTTTCAGCATCACTAAGTTCCCAAGGCCTTGGGGGGATAGGCTTCAGTGATGGCTCCGGTACCCGTGTGGTCTTAGGTACATAAGGCTCCGGGTTAATAGTCCAAGAGCAGGTTCCCTTGCTGTCCGCCTGCTTCTGTTTCTTCGCTGGAGGAGGAATGGGGGGCGAAGTCTGCTTATCCTCCGGAGGAGGAATGGGGGGCGACGACTGCTTATCCTCCAGAGGAGGAATGGGGGGTGACGGCTGCTTAACCGCCGGAGGAGGAAAGGGGGGCGACGGCTGCTTACCCGCCGGAGATTATGGATCGGGGGACGGCGTCGAATGGCGTGAAGGAGGCGTAGGTGAACCAGCACCAGCACCACCACCAGCACCTGCACCATCGGAGGGGGGTGGACTTGTTAGCCTCGGCGTCTCGCCTGGAAACACTATGTACTTTTTTTCCATAGAATGAACTGGCGCTTGACATCTCCAAGTCTTCTCTCCCCTTCGGGTGTAGCTATGTCAATCTCCAGGTCCTCAAACCCTTGGACTATGTCTTCCACCGTGACACGAGCATAGCCATATGGAATGGGGTTGTTGTGATGGAGTGCTCCAGGTGTATAGGGTAAAGCACTGCCTGTAGCTACCTTCATGGAAATGTTCCCCACGGGATAATGCAGATCACATTCTTTCATCTCCTTTACATCATCCACGGGGTAGTGAGGCTCCGGTGCACGACTCTCGGTCATCAGTGCATTAGCACCTGCAGGCGGGGCCTCCGTGGAAGCCACGCTGCTTCTCCGCTGATCCGCTGCATGTTCTTCATGTGGCCTTGCAGCCGCCGCTGTTTCTTTCTGAACTATTCCCGCCACGGTCTGCTTCAACTCACTAACTTCCGTTGCAAGCTTCGACAGAAGATCTGCAGCTTCGACAGCAGCCCGGTCCATATTTCTCTTACGGCTTCTGTAACAGTACGGGTCACCCTCCTGGGAAAACCCTACTTTCCACGGCAATCTGCCTTTGCCTCGTATATGTCCTCCGTGTTCAGGATTCCCGAGGGCATGGGTCAGTTGGTCTCTCTCTCTCTCTGTTGAACGTGATCCAGCCCTGTTGAGCTTTGGTCATTGCGTCAACAAGGTTTTTTGTGGGAGCAAACGTTTTCTGCCGATGAACACACGCCCCTGTCTCCGGGTCTAGCGATCCCCCATGCCCGTACCACCACATTTTGGCTCTTTCGTCCCATCCCTCTGTACCTAGAGGGATTCCTCTTGCCCTCAGGCCGTCCTCCATCGCCTGCCACTTAGGCACCGAAACGCGGTATCCTCCTGGCCCCATAACATGATGGTAGTGTTTCTTATCCGCATTAGCCTTATTTTTTTCGACATTTCCTTGAAATGCTCCGATTTCTTCTGTGTCACAAATTCTGTCCAATCATCTCTCAGTTTCTCATGTTGTCCAGTGAAAAGCGGAGTCTTGCCCTTGCTGACATATTCACGGAACAATTTTTTCTTGAAGTTCCGGAATGCTTCGGCCATCTTCTGAAGAGCGAACTCTTTGACTAGCCTCCTCCTCTGATGTCCACCCGGAACCTCCTCACCGAATTCATCTTTTTTGTGGTATTCCGGAGGTAGAATGAAATGTACCATAAGCTTTCTGAACATCTCTTTTTTCGTTCTCTTGTGGACATAACTGAAACCAAGACGTGCTTTCTTTGGCTCCTTCCATTCCTGGACGGTGATCGGGACGGTGTCTCTAACAATGACTCCTCATTGGTTGATAAACTTTGTGGTGTGCTGTAGGGGCTTGCCGGTTACACCGACTGATTCGATGGTATATGTTTCGGAATCTTTCATCGCCTTGGATTTGCCACGCGTTGTCGTACTCGATCCGGCCGAGGGCTAAAATAAGAAAGAGAGTCGTGCGCGTTAGTGCATATGTATTCACATTTCAGTAAGTTTGTATCACGAGAGGCTCAATGTATATATATATATATATATATATATATATATATATATATATATATATACCTTGCCGGAGGTGGTTGTTCTTTGCAATTGGAGATCGTCGTTTGTCGACGGTTGACCTCCGTCATCAATGTCCATTCCTTCACCTCCTTGATCATCCACAATGTTTGTTCCTTCTTCACCTCCTTGATCATCGACAATGTCCGTTCCTTCACCTTCTTGATCCTCAAGGTTTAGATAAGAAGAGATTACATCATGTTCTCCGGCTATGATATCTAATAGATAACCATCAGCCTCCTGTTCTGCCGTCAGGTCTCTATTGTTCGCCATATGTCACTCCTGCAGACATGCATGTAGTAAAAATTAATTAAGTATATAGGAGACTTAGCAAATATTGTCGTAGAAGGAGGGAAAACAGATTGCTAGGGTTTTGGGTGGAAGAACGATAACCACCGGAGGGGGAAAACCATACTTTAGAGGTGTGTCCAAGATTAGTTTCTCAAATGACTTGGAGAACCCCATAGCTAGGTTGCATTTGCTTTCCTGGTTATTTTGGTATATTACACTTAATATTCTGAATTTATTGAATTAAAACTTATTTTCATTATTTTTTTGACTTAGGAATATTTAGGGTTAGTAGACTTAGGGTTTTTTTAGCTTTTCTTTGACTTAGGAATATTTAGGGTTAGTAGAATTAGCAAATATTAGTACAAATATATTTTAAGGGTTAGTAGACTTAGGGTTAGTAGGAAATTTTTTGACTTAGGATTTATTTTAACTTTGCAAAAAAAGAGTGCAGCCCAACTTTTTTTTTTTTGAGAATCTGAGTGCAGCCCAACTCAGCGTTTTTTTTTCTCCCCCGCAGGCCGTGACGTCAGCGTGAAGTCAGCGTCTCTGTTTCGTCTTCCTCCGGGTGAGTGCCACGGCGCCACTCCCCTCTCTCCCCCGCGAGCATGGCCACGGCCACGGCCACGCACCACCATGCACGCACGCACGGCCAAGCACGGCCACGCAACGGCCAAGCACGCACGCACGCACGGGCACGGCCAAGCACGCACGCACGGGCACGGCCACGGCCACGGCTGTCGCACCCGGACTTCTAGAGGATACTCACAGCCCGCTAAACAGTAGATAAATGGCTTACGGGGCTACCGGAACCCGCATCTCAATGTGAGCAGGCCAACACGTGAACGTCTGAAAACCATTCTCTACTATCCATCGTCTGCGTAAATCATCCCATAGAAATTCGACTACTTCCATTGACGTACTTCATAACATACACACATGGTACGTCAACGACATTTGAACAAGCGATATCACAACATATCTCTAAGACACAAAAGAGTGAAATAAGTTGCAAATAGCTCTCACTAGAGCAGAGATAGCAAATACAATCATCCAGAGGACACATGTCCCAACAATTCATCATTACATCACAGCGGAAGCATCCAAAGTGTCTGAGTACAGACAAGATCCAAATAGGCCTAAGAGGCTGGAAACGAAAAGACGGAGCCCATCCACGATGTCTCGGATCCTGCCCGGGTCCGCTATCTACTCGTCAGCAGCCTCGTCATACTCCACGTAGTAGCCACCATGGGGATCCTCGGAAACGTAGTCTGCGGAAACCACAACTCCAAAGGGGTCAGTACAGACAAGTACTAGCAAGCAAGACTCACAAGATACCAAAGTGTACCCGGCAACACCAAGTACAGATGCTTTGGGTTCAACGGAAGAAATAGGTGATACAAAAGTGCGGTAGCAGGCTGCTCTAACCAACTACGGAAACACGCTACAACTTCCGGCTAAAAGAAAGGGATAAGATAGCGTATCGTAACCAACTAATACTATCCTCAAACAAACCCATCCTGGATCTCGCCCCTTATCCAAAGAAGCACTCCGAGGATAACTCACACAGTTGGATTAAGGTGACAACATTCTTATGATGGAAGTAATCTCTATTACTAGTCAATTTATTATAGTTAGGTGTAAGTTGTCTGAGTACTTGTTAGCCAGCACTTTCACCAAGTCATCCATAACCGCGGACAACACGGCTTCTCGAGAAGATTTAACCCTGCAGGGATGCACCAATTTGGCCGTACACGTAAGAATAACCTGCCAGATGGAATGGCCCTTCCACCAAGCGGGGCACTCAACACAGCTCAACTCTTCTTCGCATCAAGCCCAAACAACCCCGTGCAATTGAGCGCACGGCTAATCAAGCCCCACGAAGAAAAGGGGACCCTCATAGCACTCTAAGAACGTGTCTCCCTAAATGCCGACTACAAAAGTTTCCACCCTGGCCTCGGGTTCGTACCTGCATATGCGTGCGGCAAATGGAAAACCCGAACTAAATGAGGCGATTTGGACGAGATGCGAATCGAATCAAATTGAGGGGGGCGCCCATACACGCTTTCCACATGCGGTTAGTGCGCTCATCATGGATCAGTAGACAAGACCCTTTTCCTAATTAGGGTCGACACTAGCAGGCCTCAAAACCACGCCGGTCCTTCTGCCGGTGCCTTATCATCAAATTAGCATTACCTCAAACATTAACAGGTTATTGTTTAACATTGAGCCCCAGAACATAATAAATATGGTAACAGAAATAACGGATAGCATACTCGAGCCTAAACAACCCTAAGCATGCTAGTAAGACACAGGCAACAAGCAATGGGGTTATAGGTGTGGAGGATAGGCTATATCAGGGTTACAGGATAGTATGTGATAGGATCGAACACAAGCAACGAATCTTAAGGCTAGCAGAATAGACAACGGAAAGTATCGATATCCAGTGTGGAAAGGACACAATGGTTCATGTGAGTGAATACTTGCCTACAAACTCAGTAGCCTGGTACTGGGCTAACTCCTCAGAAGTAGTGTCGTAAACCTCGTCCGTCTCAGCGTCGTCATCTAATCGAGAAGAAGCAAGCAAACAACGCAGAGAGACAAACAATCAATAACATGGCATAATGCACAATCATGGGATGATGCATGACAATTTAATTGATGCATCAGGATAAGCTAGTTGACATGGTAACATGTTTAAATGGACCCATATGCAATTTGGATTGCATATGGAAAACCCATGAATTAAGGTTGGGTTAAATGATCTACAATTAACCAACATGTGAAAATGGATTAGCATGATGCAAGGATGAGGAAAACAAAAAGAAAACAACAATAGATTCAATTTGAAAAGGTGTTTACCAAGTTTGAAATTTTATTTATTAAGTTATGAAGCTTGGCTTCTTAAAGGAGTTACACAAGCATTTGTTGTTTTCACCAATTTTAATTGTTCAAAATAGATGACAAAGTTCATATTTGGAAAGAACACAAAATTTTAGGTGGGATACATGTTTCATTTGTTGAAAAAGGATTTATAATGAATTAATTATGAATTAAACAAGTTTAAACAAGATTTAAATGAATTTAATTCAAGTATGAAATTAATTGAGTTTTTATTTGTTCAAAACATTAAATGAAATTCATATTTGAAAAGTTTATACTTTTCTGGTTTGAAAACATATTTTATATGTTCAAAAAGAAATTAATTTGACCAAGTTATAATTTAGCAATTTTTAAAATGATTTAAACAAGGTTTAATTATTTAACCAATTTTAATTATCCAAAACATGAAACAAAGTTTATATTTGGAAAGGTGGTTCAAATTTTCATGGAAAACATATTTTATATGTGACATTTGAATTAAATTTGAATTAGTTATGAAATTAACCAAAATTGAAATGAGTTGTTTGAATTTGAATTTTGAAAACATTTGAAATGTTCAAAACAGAAAACAAATGATTTAAACAGGTAGAGAATTAAATTTGGTTCAGAAAACATATTTTATTTATATTATTTGGATTTGAAATTCAAAAGTTATTTGTATTTTGAAACCAGGGACTATTCTGTAAATTATAGGGACTGAAACTTAAAAAGAAAAAGGCCAGAACGATTTACACCTCGCAGTGGCCCAGCTTGGGCCACTGACGAGGGGGCCCTGGGCCTCAGTGGTGCCAAGGTGGCATGCGGATTCGCTGACAGGGGGCCCCACCTGTCAGCGCTCTTTGTGAAAAAGATTGGGTTTAATCCGCGAGGGGGGGGATCGAACCCACGACCGATGGCTTGCGTGCGCGGTGCGTTGCCACTGTACTGTCGCTGCGGATCGTGACAGAGAGGGAGACCGCGGGGGGTTGAGGTTCAGTCCGTGGCTGTTCACTGAAACTGCAAGTTTCAGTTAACTGAAACTGCAGCGAGGGGACGGTTCTCGCCGGCGGCGAGCTGCTGCTGCTCGTGGTTGCTGCTCGTGTGCGATGCGGTGGTGGGCGCGTGGTCGTGACATGGAAGCAGAGGGAAATAGAGGGAGGGTATCGTGCTCACCGTGAGGGAAAGGAGGAGGGAGCAGGGCGCGCTCGGGACAGTGGACGGCGGCGACAGCGACATGCACGGCGGTGGCGATGCAGTTGCTCCCTGATGCTTCTGTGGTGTCGAGGAGATAGACGACGTCACAGGGAGTCGATTCCCGTACCTAGCCTGCGTGGAGGGGCCTCATAGCTCCGACGATCACCGGAGATTCAGTGCGGTGGTGGTGGTGTTCAGAGGTGGAGGTGGTGCAGAGACAGAGAACAGCGGGAGAGAGGGGAAACGACGGCGGCGAGAGGGAGAAAGGAGGGAGGAGAGCTAGGGCAGGAGGGGGAGCTCGGGGCTAGGGTTATAAGGAGGAGGGGGAGGTGCTCGTGGCCGTTCCTCCCCTCTGTAGCTCGACGTGGACAGGCGCATCGCGCGCCGTACAGAGGTAAGAGACGAGGGGGGGTATGCAGGCCGTGCTGGTGGGCTGGGCTCAGCCCACTGGCCTGCCCTCTCCCTCTCTGTTATTTTTTTGTTTTTTCTGTTTTACTGATTCTGTTTTTTTTTTTTGCAGAAATAGAAAAGGAAGAAAAACATAGTTTTAGGGTTTGCTAAAATTTTAGGGAAAATTTGTACAGGTTATTTATTGTAACAGCACCCATTTGCCAACTTTTGTTTTCCAAAAAATTTAAATTATGTTGCTGTTTGTATTTTATTTGAATTTGAGTGAAATTTGATGTTAAATGAATTATTGAAACTTAAGCAATTTAAAAGTTTTTAATTTCAAGCTTATTGGAAACAAATGATTGGATTGTTTTGTAATTTTCATTTGAAACATTGTAACATAACAAGTATGAACAAGAATTTGAAATTTGTTTGAATTTCAAATAGAAAAACAAGGGAAAACAAAGGAAAACAATTGGAAAACAAATGCAAAACTTAAGATGCCATGATGCAAAACATAAATTAACAAAAAGCAAACATTCTAAAGGTTGTTTTTCATACTTGGGATGTTACAAAACGCCCCCCCTTGAAGGAATCGCGCCCCGAGATTCCTACTGAGAAGAGAAAAGGTCCGGATACTTCTTGCGAAGATCCTCTTCGGTCTCCCACGTTGCCTCTTTATCGGAATGATGGGACCACTGCACTTTCAAGAACTTGGTGCTCTTGTTGCGAGTCTTACGCTCGGTCTCATCGAGAATTCGAATAGGGTGCTCCTCATAAGAGAGATCTTCTTGCAGTTCAATGGAATCATGATCAACTGCACGATCTGGATCTTTGAAACACCTCTTGAGCTGTGACACGTGAAACACATCGTGCACCTTGGATAGCTTTTCTGGAAGTTCAAGACGATAGGCATTTTCTGCACGCCTTGAGAGAATGTTGAAAGGACCGATATATCTTGGTGCAAGCTTTCCTTTCACACCAAAACGATGAGTGCCTCTGAGGGGAGTTACATGGAGATATGCTTTGTCACCAGGTGCATAAATCATATCCCTGTGCTTGCTGTCATAGTAGCTTTTCTGACGAGACTGAGCAATCTTGAGATTGTCACGAATGATGTGAACTTTCTCTTCGGCTTCCTTATCAATGTCAGGGCCTAAGAGTGAACGTTCACCAGCTCCAGACCAATTGACTGGACTCCTGCATCTGCGGCCATAGAGAGCCTCAAATGGTGCCATGCCTAGGCTTGCCTGGAAGCTGTTGTTGTAGGAGAATTCAGCATATGGAAGACATTCCTCCCATTTCATGCCAAAGGAGAGACCACAAGCTCTGAGCATATCCTCGAGAATCTGATTGACTCTTTCGACTTGCCCTTGAGACTGAGGATGGTAAGCTGTGCTGAACAGAAGTTTGGTGCCCAATGCTTCTTGAAAGCTTTTCCAGAAATGAGAAGTGAATATGCTTCCACGGTCTGAGCTTATTTCCAATGGAACACCATGAAGAGGAACAATCTTTGCAGTGTAGAGCTCTGCTAACTGACTAGCTGAGATTGTTTCTTTGACAGGAAAGAAGTGAGCGACTTTAGTGAGTCGATCAATGACAACGAAGATTGCATCGTTGCCCCTCTTGGACTTTGGAAAACCAGTGACGAAGTCCATTTCAATCATGTCCCATTTCCACTCAGGAATTTTCAGAGGTTGGAGAAGACCGGTTGTTTTCTGATGAACTGCCTTAACACGTTGACAAACGTCGCATTCAGAAACGTATTGAGCAATTTCACGTTTCATGCCAGGCCACCAATACAGTGTCTTGAGATCCTGGTACATCTTTGTACTTCCAGGGTGTATGGAGAGAGGAGTTTCATGAGCCTCCTTGAGAATGACATCTTTGAGACTTTGAACTTGAGGAACTGCAATGCGTCCTTCGAAGAACACAATTCCCTTGTCATCAATTGAGAAGGACTTAAATTTCTCCTTGCCTTCTTTGATGTGTTCTACCATCTTCTTGATTTCAGCATCGCGAAGTTGTTCAGAACGAATCTTGTCCTCGAGAGTTGGACTGGCTGTCAAGTTTGCAAGATAGCCTTGAGGAACAAGCCCAAGGTTCAGCTTCTGGAATTCTTCATGAAGAGGAGGTTGGCTTTCCATGATCATGAGATTATCGCAATACGACTTGCGACTGAGAGCATCGGCCATAACATTAGCCTTGCCCGAAGTGTAAGAAATGGTAAGATCAAAGTCTTTGATCTTTTCAATCCATCTCCTTTGCCTGAGGTTTAGATCTGGTTGAGTGAAGATATATTTCAGACTCTTATGATCGGAAAAGATTTTAGTGCGATTACCCACAACAAGTATTGTCTCCATTTCTTGAGGGCAAACACAACTGCTGCAAGTTCAAGGTCATGAGTGGGATAATTGAGCTCATGTGCGTTCAACTGACGTGAAGCATAAGCCACAACTTGACGTTCTTGCATAAGAACTGCACCTAGACCTTGGAGAGAAGCATCACAGAATATCTGGAAAGGTTTGGAAGGATCTCGGCCAACCAGAACTGGTGTAGAAGTAAGCTTAGTCTTCAGGAGATTGAAACTTTCATCACATTGTGGAGACCAAACGAACTTCTTGTCCTTCTTTGTGAGATCAGTGGGAGGTTTGGCAATCTTGGAGAAGTTTTGGACGAAACGACGGCAATAGCTAGACAAGCCAAGAAAACTTCTTACTTGCTTCACCGTTTTTGGAGGTTTCCAATCAACAATTGCCTTTACCTTTTCTGGATCAATGGCTATGCCCTTGGCAGAGATGACATGACCAAGGTAAGCAACTTCTGGAATCCAGAACTCACATTTGGAGAACTTGGCATAGAGACGATGCTCGCGAAGCTTCATGAGAGTGAGACGAAGATGTTCTTCATGCTCTTCCTCGGATTTTGAGTAGACAAGAATGTCATCAAGATATACCACAACAAACTTGTCGAGGTATTCATGGAAGACAGAATTCATGAGTCGAGAGAATGTCGCCGGTGCATTGGTGAGACCAAAGGACATGACGGTGAATTCATATAGACCGTAGCGAGTGGTGAAGGCTGTTTTTTGGAATATCCTTTTTCTGATCTTTATTTGATGGTAACCCATTCTCAAGTCCAACTTGGAGAATATTGAGGCTCCAGCAAGTTGATCAAAAAGATCATCGATACGAGGAATTGGATACTTGTTTTTGATGGTTTTCTCGTTAAGAGGACGATAGTAAACAACGAGTCTCTTTGTGTGATCCTTCTTCGCCACGAACAGAGTTGGGCAACCCCAAGCTGAGGAACTAGGTTGAATGTAACCTTTTTCCATGTACATGTCAATTTGTTCCTTCAACAACTTCACCTCGGGAGTTCCTATCTTGTAAGGATGCTTAGAGATTGGAGCAGTACCTGGTTCAAGCTCGATCACGAACTCAACTGCTCTGTCCGGAGGCATCCCTGGCAACTCTTCTGGAAAGACGTCAGGGAATTCGCAAACCACCAGAACATTCTCAAGTGAAGGTAGAGGTTTTGCATCGAGGGTGCATAGCTGAATGGAACTTGATTCATGTGGAGAATAGACTATCTGGCTAGAAGGGTGGGATAGAGTTATTGACTTTTGAGCACAGTCAATCCTTGCTTTATTAGCTTTCAGCCAATCCATACCAAGAATGACATCAATGTCAGAACTTCCCAGCAACATGAGAGAAGCAAGGAATATGTGGCCTCCAATTAGGATTTGATTGTCCTTACTTATCTTGGAAGTCAACATTTGAGATCCCGGGGAGTGAACAGTGATTTGATTGCTTAGTGGGACCACAGTTAGGTTGTTTGTTGTGGCAAAGATTTTTGACACAAAAGAATGCGATGCTCCGGTATCAAACAACACTTTAGCTGGAAAAGAGTTTACGGGTAATATACCGAGAACGACGTGAGGAGCTTCCTCAGCTTTGTCGATCTTGACATGATTCACCCTTGCGGTCCTCCCGACAGGCCTGTTGTTGGAGTTGAAGGCCTTAGGCGGGGGAGCGCGCACCATTGCCTGGTTTGTGTTGGGACGAGGTGGTGGTGGAGGTAGCTGCCTCTGCGTGCGCTTGTCATCGTAGTGCCCTGTCTGCTTGCACTTGTAGCAAGTGACGACACGAGGAGGCCCTGGCCTTGGCTGCCCCATTGAAGCCCTTGGATCATGCATCTGAGCAGGGTTGGGTGGGCGGGGAGCGAAGCCTGGAGAAGCTTGGGCGTATGGAGCCCGAGTGACTGCACCATTTGGCACCCAGATGCGGCGCTTCTGCGGAGGGGTGGTCATGTTGGAGGAGGAACCACCCTCACGCGAGTGCTTGCGAGACTCCTCGAACGCCTTGCACCCATTCTCTTCATTGAGCGCGGTGTTAACGAGATCCTCGAAGCTGTTGGCCTTGACGTTGGTGAGTGCATACTTGAGTTCCGGGTTAAAACCTCTGCGGAACCTTGCCATCTTCTTAGCTTCAGTGGACACCTCATCACCAGCGTAACGAGCGAGGCGGTTGAACTCACTCTGATAGCCGATGACGTCCAACTTGCCCTGCTTGAGTGAGCAAAACTCTTCACGCATCCTTTCCATGAGACCATCTAGAATGTGGTGCTTCAGGAAGGCTTCCTTGAAACTATTCCACGTGATTGGAAAGCCAGCTCTCATGGCCTGGTAGTTCTCCCACCAAGTAGCTGCTTGGCCCTTCAGCAGATAGGAGGCATACTTGACCTTGTCTTCCTCAGCAACGTGAGCAATCTCCAGAGCCTTAGCTATCTCACGGATCCAGTCATCAGCGTCCAGAGGCTCGCATGTGGCCACGAAAGCTCTCGGGCCCAGACTGAGGAACTCCTTGATGCTGACTCGTGGAGCCGTCTGGCTGTTGTGCTGATTAGTCTGAAACTGGGCCATCTGTGCCATGACTTGGGTCATCTGAGTCAACAGCTCCGTGATTGGCGGTGGCTCAGGCGGGTTGTTCCTTGTTGGCGGCATCCTGAATGGAAATGCATTTTAGCACAACAATAGAAAAGGATAGACTTGGAAACAGAAAGAGAGATTATTCCGACGCATGAATAGATAACCAACAGGTACATCATCACATGTTCAAATACATCAGAATATTCAACACACCATAAATGGTTCGAATGCCAAAAGATAAATAAACATAGCTAAGAATGGATACATCGGTACTCCCATGCTCATCACGCAGGACGGCGGCTAGGAGTACGGCGAGAGGTACGGTGAGGAGCACGCCCACGAAAGTAGGTAGAACGACGATCCACGTAGATCTGACGTTGTCTGAGAGCGACTCTAGGTGTGGTGAAGTACATAGCGTCGACTCCCTGTGCTCCAAAGCGTGTAATCCCAGTGTAACCAGCACGAAGGTTGAGGAGTGGACCTCTGATCGGCTCGTAACCTCCAGCATCTGGCAGACGACGTCCAACTGACTGATCGAAACGTGCAAAGCGCTCGTCTCCAACAAAGTCTATGGTGTAAGTCGCGAGACGAGTCAAAGCAAGGTAGAGCTGCTCTCTGACTGAAACTAACTCCTGAGATAGTGTGATGGCAACTGCGTCACTGTGTCTCACAAACTGAGCGGTGGTGTGCAGCCTGGAGTTATCATGCTCGTAGACATCCAAGTTGTCGTAGAGAGTGAAGTGAGCTCCCTCCGAAGTGATATAACCACGGGGAATGTGGCGATAGATAGAATCGTCAAATCCCCAGTAGTCAGCACGAAGGACGGTGAGATTCACATAAGCTGCCTGCTGCACAGCCATATCCACTGTGGAACCTACTGCCTCGTAGCGGTGGACTACGCTCATGCCATCATCTGACAGAATGTAGACGATAGCCTGGTAGTAGGTCTGGTCAAACTCTCGCTGCTGCTCGTAGACCTGTTACTCTGGTGCCCAACGGAACCCAGATAAGTGACCATGTCTCTCAGCATCTCCGGATAAACAGCAGTGCTCTCGCAACGAGTCATACGAACCACCTGCGGGTAGAACCTGTGATCCATCTGCAGATGATCGGGGAAGTTTTGATTAGACTCCGGTAGAAGAACTGAAGTGGAAAGCAACAACAAGGTTTCAACGGACGATAAGGATGTTGAGAAGAACAGGATATCGAAGAAACATTGGGGAAACACGAGACCAAACACTCCTGAGGTACTACGGAAAAACCCCATCCGGGCTTCTAAAGGATAAATATCTACTGCTTAAGGAATAGAGGATCTGCTTCCGGGGCTTACACGCGTCCGTTCTCAATCGTGAGTAGGCAACATGATAAATCATGTCACAACCACCTCCATTCCTATGGTCTAGTAGATATAACTATCCTAGAGAAACCAGGATACGTGAAACCCTAACTTGAAAGTTTAGATGAGAAGAGAAAACAACGTTGCACTTCCTTACCAGAAAAAGGGAGGGTGGGTGGGGAAAGAAATAAAAGAACAGAATTCCTACTCTCACGTTTCATTTTTCCTATATAGCTACAAAATAGTTTCTAGACTCAACTGCGGCCAGTAAAAGGGATCCTACAGGCAGACAGGCTCTGATACCATTTGTCGCACCCGGACTTCTAGAGGATACTCACAGCCCGCTAAACAGTAGATAAATGGCTTACGGGGCATACCGGCACCCGCATCTCAATGTGAGCAGGCCAACACGTAAACGTGTGACAACCATTCTCTACTATCCATCGTCTGCGTAAACCATGCCATAGAAAATCCGACTACTTCCATTGACGTACTTCATAACATACACACATGGTACGTCAACGGCATTTGAACAAGCGATATCACAACATATCTCTAAGACACAAAAGAGTGAAATAAGTTGCAAATAGCTCTCACTAGAGCAGAGATAGCAAATACAATCATCTAGAGGACACATGTCCCAACAATTCATCATTACATCACAGCGGAAGCATCCAAAGTGTCTGAGTATAGACAAGATCCAGATAGGCCTAAGAGGCCGGAAACGAAAAGACGGAGCCCATCCACGATGTCTCGGATCCTGCCCGGGTCCGCTATCTACTCGTCAGCAGCCTCGTCATACTCCACGTAGTAGCCACCATGGGGATCCTCGGAAACGTAGTCTGCGGAAACCACATCCCCAAAGGGGTCAGTACAGACAAGTACTGGCAAGCAAGACTCACAAGATACCAAAGTGTACCCGGCAACACCAAGTACAGATGCTTTGGGTTCAACGGAAGAAATAGGTGATACAAAAGTGCGGCAGCAGGCTGCTCTAACTAACTACAGAAACATGCTACAACTTCCGGCTAAAAGAAAGGGATAAGATAGCGTATCGTAACCAACTAATACTATCCTCAAACAAACCCATCCTGGATCTCGCCCCTTATCCAAAGAAGCACTCCGAGGATAACTCACACAGTTGGATTAAGGTGACAACATTCTTATGATGGAAGTAATCTCTATTACTAGTCAATTTATTATAGTTAGGTGTAAGTTGTCTGAGTACTTGTTAGCCAGCACTTTCACCAAGTCATCCATAACCGCGGACAACACGGCTTCTCGAGAAGATTTAACCCTGCAGGGATGCACCAATTTGGCCGTACACGTAAGAATAACCCGCCAGATGGAATGGCCCTTCCACCAAGCGGGGCACTCAACACAACTCAACTCTTCTTCGCATCAAGCCCAAAGAACCCCGTGCAATTGAGCGCACGGCTAATCAAGCCCCACGAAGAAAAGAGGACCCTCATAGCACTCTAAGAACGTGTCTCCCTAAATGTCGACTACAAAAGTTTCCACCCTGGCCTCGGGTTCGTACCTGCATATGCGTGCGGCAAATGGAAAACCCGAACTAAATGAGGCGATTTGGACGAGATGCGAATCGAATCAAATTGAGGGGGCGCCCATACACGCGTCCCACATGCGGTTAGTGCGCTCATCATGGATCAGTAGACAAGACCCTTTTCCTAATTAGGGTCGACACTAGCAGGCCTCAAAACCACGTCGGGCCTCCTGTCGGTGCCTTATCATCAAATCAGCATTACCTCAAACATTAACAGGTTATTGTTTAACATGGAGCCCCAGAACATAATAAATATGGTAACAGAAATAACGGACAGCAGACTCGATGAAGGGGAACGTAGCATAGAAAACAAAAATTTTCCTACGCGAGAGACACCCGAAAGGCCAAGATCTAATCTAGGAGACGAAGTGTAACGGGCAACAAGAGGGTTAAGAAGAACACATACCCTCGAAGACTCAAAGTGGTACGAGATCAAATCTCGTTGTTGGCGTAGTCGTACTCACACCGATCCCGATAGCGAGAAGATGGCACCGCAATCCGGCGGTGCATCCGTGATCGGTCACACGTACGGTTGATGACGACCTCCGTTCCCTCGTTCCAGCGGGGCGCGGAAGTAGAGAATCCCTCGGAACTCTAGCAGCACGACGACGTGGTGGTGGTGAAGAATCCCACGGTCAGGGCTTCGCCAAGCCGGAGACCATGAAATGGAGCAGCGGGTGGAGGGAAAGGGAAGTGGCCAAGTGTGTGGAGGAGGGAGAGCTCTCACCCTCCTTTTATAGGAGAGGGGGGAGGCAGCCCAAGGGGGGTGCGGCCAGCCCCATGGTGTGCCCCCACCTCTTCCCTCATGATGTGAGTGGACACTCCACTCACACCCACTCATTTTCCTTTAAAACCCCACTTAGAAAATCCAAGAGTTTTTCTTTAATAAATCAATAAAACATTTTTATTTCTTTATTTCAGCATTTGTTAATTCTATTAACAAACTTTTGCATATAGCACCTCGAATCATTTGTTAATTCTATTAACAACCATTCGACGAAAAACCCCTTGAACTATTTCAATTTTCCCCGAAACAATTTCGGTGCTGTCCAAAATATTCTTCGATATTCCGTATCCTCTCAAACGCGTCATCGAACCTTAAGTGTGTCACCCTACGGTTCGCGAATAAGATAGACATGATCGAGACTCCTCTCCGATCAATAATCAACAGCGGGATCTGGAGATCCGTGATGACTCCTATATATTCAACGATGACTCTCGTGATCGTGTGAACCAACAACGCCGTGAACTATTCCCTTTGTCTCGCGATATTTTACTTGTCCGAGATTCGATCATTGGTATCAACCATACCTTGTTCAATCTCGTTACCGACAAGTACTCTTTTCTCGTTCCCGTGATATAACATCCTTTGTGATCATATCACGTGCTTGCAAGCGGTTTCGATGTGATATCACCGAGAGGGCCCAGAGTATATCTCTCCGTCATTTGGATGGACAAATCCCACTCTTGATCCATGATCCTCAACTAATACTTTACGAATACTTAACGACACCTTTATAGTCACCCTGTTACGATGTGACGTTTGATGCCATCAAAGCACTCTTCCGGTATCAGTGATTGACATGATCTCATGGTATAAGGAATAAGTTACTTCGTGTGTTTGATATAACAATGTAAACTAAATGACTTGATCGCATTGCTATATTCTCTTTGGGTATATGTTCATCACATCATTCTTCTAATGATATGATCCCGTTATTAATAACATCCAATGTTCATGATCAGGAAACCTTGATCATCTATTAATCAACGAGCTAGTTAAAAGAGAGGCTTTACTAGGAACCATTGTTTGTTTATTAAGCACACATGTATCAACGTTTCCGGTTAATACAATTCTAGCATGAGAAATAAACATTCATCATAAACAAGGAATAAGATAATAACCATTTTATTATTGCCTCTCGGGCATATTCCCTTCAGTCTCCCACTTGCACTAGAGTCAATAATCTAGTCTGTAAGCACTTTAACACATATGGCGTACCAGTGTTATTACCATGCTTCGCATGCGGTAAACATTATCAAAAAGATCTGAACTGTTCAGGTCCTATTGTATTTGCATGTTCTTTGCGTCTACACGCATCACTCATTCTCTAATGAGATGGCTTTGTATATATATAGTCAATTCGTGAAAACTTAATTCCTCAGCTTAAACTGATGTCACTAACATTGTGAAAATGTAGCTTCATAGTGTTAGCATTCTTGGAAACTCACCAAGTTCCGGTGATACCTTAATTCCTCAGCTTAAACTGATGTTACTAACATTGTGAAAATGTAGCTTCATAGTTTCAGCATTCTTGGAAATTCACCAAGTTCAATAAAGAACTCCTTGACACAAAATACGCTTATAATTAGTTGTCAACACAACGATATACTTTAGCCTTTGTTGTAGTATCTGTCACAATATTTTAATTTTGAAACTCTTTCAAATCCAGCATGGAACTTTCTTCCATCCTATTGTGCTACCCTTCATCACATATTTTAATTGAGATAAAATTACTTGAATAAATGACAAGACTATTAGTGTAACATATTACAACTATTATTTTGTCATTACTATATAGGAAAACATATCCTTAGCATTTCTAAAATGACACAAGGATCTCTCCCACTGTTGTCTAATCATCATATGAATTATCCTACTATAACATTTTATAGCATAGGACTCATCTGGTTGTGTACATAGCATGGAAACATGACTTAGAAATCTCAATTTCAATGATGCTCATCATGTGTCAAAACACATGAATCTTGCTCAATTATTTTCCATGTGACAAGAACTCCTTCTCATTTCTATATTGACTTACTTCAATATTTCATCTATGTAATTTGGCTTCAATCATATCAGGCGATTCAATCCATCTCTTATAGATATCGATGCCCAATATCTTCTAAGCCTTTCATCAATATGAAATCTTAACCGTGTTAATTTAAAATACATATTTTCCAATCAACCATATGTCATCTACATAAAGTATTGGAAATATGTCATAACGCTCCCACTTAATTTCTTGTAACTCTACAAGCATCTTTATCATTCATGATGGAATCAAACTCTTTTGATAACTTCATTAAGGTAAAGATTTCAACTTCGTTATGCTCACTTCAACCATTGAAGTGCGCATGCCTTTCTAGCAACCTTTTGAATTTTACAAAACTCTCAGACTGTGTCAAGTACACATCCTTGAATAAACTTCCTCGAGAGGAGAATTGGTTTTGTTATTCAACATCCATATCATAATATGTAACTTTGCTAGAACTATCTGCAAAGACTAAGCATCACTACGGAAGATCAAAATCTTGTAGTAGTGAACTCTTTGAACTTCGTCGAAAACAACTTTCCGATAAGTATCCATGTCTTTATCGCTATATAGACCCTTTTGTTATCGTTAGGCATCATGCCTATTGAAAGGACTACCAAGTCACATACTTGATATTCATACAAGGATACTATGGCGGATATAATGACTCATAGTCAATTTTACGAAGTCAGTGCCCATCATTTGCTTCCTTTATAAGGTCCAGGTCCTTTGTTGTCAAAACAACACTTTACACTTAAACCACAAGTTGTTCTAAGTACAAAGTTTTTGGACTTTTCTGGTACAGCTCGCAAACTCATTTGAAGTATCTACAACATTTGTAGTGTCTTCTACTTAGTCAAAATAGTAAACCCCGGAACAACTTCCAGTGCTACGCTACTCTTGACATGATAACGAAGATTCTCTAACCTCGTTGAGTTTGTACTGTGCTCCCACTCAGTTGTTTCGCAAGAACTACTTTCTCGACAAATCAACCCTTTCTGACAAACAACATTTGTCTTTTGGTTCGGTGATAGGAGAAATACCCAATGTTTTATTTGGGATAACCTTATAAACATATATTTATCCTATTTTGGTTGTAAACATTTTACACATGCTATGCATACCAAAACTTAAGAAAGTGACAATTCGGGTCACTACCCAAACCATATCTTATATGTTGTCAATTTCAGCGGATCATGATGGTGCTCTTTTCAGTGGAAAAACGGTTGTCACTAATGTATAAACTACAAAATTATAATGGCAATTTTATTAATCTTACCATGTCAAACAAGGTTTGATTTTTGTCTCTCGAACACTCCAAACTAATGTGGGGTAATTCGAGTAATATAAGTTGTAGAACAATTCTGCAACTTCTCAGATGTTTTGCTAAACTTGTAACTCAAAATTT
The DNA here is from genome assembly GCA_028641055.1 of Alopecurus myosuroides. Taxonomy (NCBI): domain Eukaryota; kingdom Viridiplantae; phylum Streptophyta; class Magnoliopsida; order Poales; family Poaceae; genus Alopecurus; species Alopecurus myosuroides. The sequence continues at coordinate 86,594,519 of CM054061.1, forward strand.
ATTCTTTATGATCCAATCATAAATACTTGATTATCTTGTTACATTGATTTTAACTTCATATTAACAACCTTTTGAACCAATTCAAAATGTCAAACTCTGTTCCCTTTAAATAGATATACTCACATATCTACTTAAATCATCGACAGAATTTTATGAAGGAAAAATTAATCCACCATACATGACTACACATAATGGACTATATACATCAATATGTATAATCTCCACTAAATTAGTCGTCCATTCTACTTTGGCCTATGAACGGAATTCTAGTCATCTTTTGGAAGAGGTCTCACAAGCGTCAATTTATTCAAAACAAAATGACTCCGGAAGTCCATCAATATGGAGTTCCTTCATGTTTTCCTTTCCGATATGAACTAAAATGGTGGTGTCACAATTTAAGTGAAAATCTTTTACGTCTTGCAACGTTTTAGCATTCAGTCTTATAGATGTTTACTTTACCAACATGATTTATATTAACATATCCATCAATTATGGAATATGGTCATCGTTTGAACAATCTCATTTGTTCTCACAAAAGACTAGAACAAAATAACAACTTATTAAGTTCTTAAAATAAATCTTGAATGTTTGGTTCGATACTACAATGAACACAATAACACTTTATTTATGTTCTTGTCATAATCGATTCCACATCTATTACTAGTTCCTTTTAGGCCCTTGTATTTCTTGCATTGCGTTGCTTTGTATGACAACTCATACCAACCAATGTGGTATCAAAATACCCAAAAATACTTTGTTAACTAGTAATACATCTATAACTTGTATATCAAGCATATACTCCTGAGCTGGACTTTTCCAGTTATCTTCTTTTCTTCCATATATCTATTTGCAATTCTATTTTCAATATTCCCTTTCCTTTACAGAAGAATCATTCAACATCAAACAATGCTAGTCTTACTAGCTCATTTTCTTTGGCGTGTTAGTCATATACTATCACCCATTTAGTCATACTTTGAGTTTGATTGTTCTACTAATATCACCATATTAATAGCATTCTTCTAGATTCCACTCTTAGCAATTTCCGAGTAAGGTAAACTACTTTACCCATACTTCTAATCCATCCCCTCATAACAATTTTATGATTAAGTTACTATAGCTCGAAGGAAGGGATTTAGAGGATAATTTTGAGCGCCCAACTTCTTGGAATATTCAAACGCCTAGCGTCTTCAATCATTGCATATATTCAGATAATATAAGCAAACATTGTCACGCTAAATTATACTCAGTCATGTTGCCACAAATAAGTTTCTAGATATCAATATATCTTTCACTTGATTGTTTCTGAAAACAACTCTTTTCAGTCCCAAAATCACCTTGATCAACAAAACATTCTTTTGAAGATAAAGTAATACGGAAGCAACCATGACTCCGGATTCTAAGTAGGAATTATTTGCTCTCTAGATTAATCAATCATTAACCACATGGAGCTAGGTAGGAAATACCAAAAATCTACAATAGGACTCAATTTTAAATTTCACTAATACGGTACCAATCTTAAATGGTATTTACCAGATCATAACAGTTATATCTCAATTAACAATCTAAGTGTAAGGTAGTTATGAGGATGCCAATGACTAATACAAGTTGTGCAAATTCACTTTGATTTGTTGTTCATGATAAATAAGTTCAAGTTAATTCAAATTAAGCCATGAACTCCCACTCAAAAACAACATCCCTCTTAGTCGTCTTTAGTGATTACACAAACCAAATTCACTACACCAAAACCGATCATCACGTGAGATGATGTAGCTTCAAAGGCGAACATCGATATGTTCATCATATCATCCATATGACTCATGCTTTACCTTTCGGTTACGTGTTCCGAGGCCATGTCTGTACATGCTAGGCTCGCCAAGTAGAACCGTAGTATTGCGTGTGTTTCAAGGCCATGTCTGTACATGCTAGGCTTGAAAACACCCGTTGTATGCGAACGTTGAGTCTATCACACCCGATCATCACGTGGTGTCTCGAAACGACGAACTTTCTTAACGGTGCGTACTTAAGGAAGAACACATTATTATCTTGATATTAAGTGAGAGGGATCATCTTATAATGCTACCATCGTTATCTAAGCAAAACAAGATGCATAAAAAGGATTAACATCACAGACATCACATGAAAGGATAACGTGATATGATATGGTCCTCCTTGCACTTGATCTCCATCATGTGCATCATGGTATGATCTCCATCATTCCACCGGCGTGGTACCAAGTACCATGGCACCCAATCTTGATTGTCCATCAAGAAGAAGACAATCATATGGATACCTTCCGGTATATCAATAATTTACAAAATAGATCATCTCATAATCAAATTTGTAATATTGACCATATCACATCACATGCCCAGCAAAAACTAGTTAGACGCCTCTAAATTATTTTTGCATATTTTCCGTGGCTTAGGGCTTTCGATGATAGAACCGTTCATACCTACGAACATCAACCACAACATTGATAAACGTATTTTTAGCAACCCTTCATAGATTAGATCTTAACTATAGTAGGAGAAACAGACACCCGCAAGCCATTTATGCAATACAAGTTGCATGTCAGTTGTGGAACAAGTCTCATGTACGTGGACATGTAAGGTTAGTCCGGGCCGCTTCATCCCACTATGCCACTAAGATCATAAAATAATCAAGGAGGTAATAACATGATCATCAACGCCCACATACACCTATGTGTTCTACCCGTACAAAACATCTACGCATAGATCCGGCTCTGATACCACTGAAGGGGAACGTAGCATAGAAAACAAAAATTTTCCTACGCGAGAGACACCCGAAAGGCCAAGATCTAATCTAGGAGACGAAGTGTAACGGGCAACAAGAGGGTTAAGAAGAACACATACCCTCGAAGACTCAAAGTGGTACGAGATCAAATCTCGTTGTTGGCGTAGTCGTACTCACACCGATCCCGATAGCGAGAAGATGGCACCGCAATCCGGCGGTGCATCCGTGATCGGTCACACGTACGGTTGATGACGACCTCCGTTCCCTCGTTCCAGCGGGGCGCGGAAGTAGAGAATCCCTCGGAACTCTAGCAGCACGACGACGTGGTGGTGGTGAAGAATCCCACGGTCAGGGCTTCGCCAAGCCGGAGACCATGAAATGGAGCAGCGGGTGGAGGGAAAGGGAAGTGGCCAAGTGTGTGGAGGAGGGAGAGCTCTCACCCTCCTTTTATAGGAGAGGGGGGAGGCAGCCCAAGGGGGGTGCGGCCAGCCCCATGGTGTGCCCCCACCTCTTCCCTCATGATGTGAGTGGACACTCCACTCACACCCACTCATTTTCCTTTAAAACCCCACTTAGAAAATCCAAGAGTTTTTCTTTAATAAATCAATAAAACATTTTTATTTCTTTATTTCAGCATTTGTTAATTCTATTAACAAACTTTTGCATATAGCACCTCGAATCATTTGTTAATTCTATTAACAACCATTCGACGAAAAACCCCTTGAACTATTTCAATTTTCCCCGAAACAATTTCGGTGCTGTCCAAAATATTCTTCGATATTCCGTATCCTCTCAAACGCGTCATCGAACCTTAAGTGTGTCACCCTACGGTTCGCGAATAAGATAGACATGATCGAGACTCCTCTCCGATCAATAATCAACAGCGGGATCTGGAGATCCGTGATGACTCCTATATATTCAACGATGACTCTCGTGATCGTGTGAACCAACAACGCCGTGAACTATTCCCTTTGTCTCGCGATATTTTACTTGTCCGAGATTCGATCATTGGTATCAACCATACCTTGTTCAATCTCGTTACCGACAAGTACTCTTTTCTCGTTCCCGTGATATAACATCCTTTGTGATCATATCACGTGCTTGCAAGCGGTTTCGATGTGATATCACCGAGAGGGCCCAGAGTATATCTCTCCGTCATTTGGATGGACAAATCCCACTCTTGATCCATGATCCTCAACTAATACTTTACGAATACTTAACGACACATTTATAGTCACCCTGTTACGATGTGACGTTTGATGCCATCAAAGCACTCTTCCGGTATCAGTGATTGACATGATCTCATGGTATAAGGAATAAGTTACTTCGTGTGTTTGATATAACAATGTAAACTAAATGACTTGATCGCATTGCTATATTCTCTTTGGGTATATGTTCATCACATCATTCTTCTAATGATATGATCCCGTTATTAATAACATCCAATGTTCATGATCAGGAAACCTTGATCATCTATTAATCAACGAGCTAGTTAAAAGAGAGGCTTTACTAGGAACCATTGTTTGTTTATTAAGCACACATGTATCAACGTTTCCGGTTAATACAATTCTAGCATGAGAAATAAACATTCATCATAAACAAGGAATAAGATAATAACCATTTTATTATTGCCTCTCGGGCATATTCCCTTCACTCGAGCCTAAACAACCCTAAGCATGCTAGTAAGACACAGGCAACAAGCGATGGGGTTATAGGTGTGGAGGATAGGCTATATCAGGGTTACAGGATAGCATGTGATAGGATCGAACACAATCAACGAATCTTAAGGCTAGCAGAATAGACAACGGAAATTATCGATATCCTCTGTGGAAAGGACACAATGGTTCATGTGAGTGAATACTTGCCTGCAAACTCAGTAGCCTGGTACTGGGCTAACTCCTCAGAAGTAGTGTCGTAAACCTCGTCTGTCTCAGCGTCGTCGTCTAATCGAGAAGAAGCAAACAAACAACGTAGAGAGACAAACAATCAATAACATGGCATAATGCACAATCATGGGATGATGCATGACAATTTAATTGATGCATCAGGATAAGATAGTTGACATGGTAACATGTTTAAATGGACCCATATGCAATTTGGATTGCATATGGAAAACCCATGAATTAACGTTGGGTTAAATGATCTACAATTAACCAACATGTGAAAATGGATTAGCATGATGCAAGGATGAGGAAAACAAAAATAAAACAACAATAGATTCAATTTGAAAAGGTGTTTACCAAGTTTAAAATTTTATTTATTAAGTTATGAAACTTGGCTTCTTAAAGGAGTTACACAAGAATTTGTTGTTTTCACCAATTTTAATTGTTCAAAATAGATGACAAAGTTCATATTTGGAAAGAACACAAAATTTTAGGTGGGATACATGTTTCAGTTGTTGAAAAAGGATTTATAATGAATTAATTATGAATTAAACAAGTTTAAACAAGATTTAAATGAATTTAATTCAAGTATGAAATTAATTGAGTTTTTATTTGTTCAAAACATTAAATGAAATTCATATTTGAAAAGTTTATACTTTTCTGGTTTGAAAACATATTTTATATGTTCAAAAAGAAATTAATTTGACCAAGTTATGAATTTAGCAATTTTTTAAATGATTTAAACAAGGTTTAATTATTTAACCAATTTTAATTATCCAAAACATGAAACAAAGTTTATATTTGGAAAGGTGGTTCAAATTTGCATGGAAAACATATTTTATATGTGACATTTGAATTAAATTTGAATTAGTTATGAAATTAACCAACTTTCAAATGAGTTGTTTGAATTTGAATTTTGAAAACATTTGAAATGTTCAAAACAGAAAACAAATGATTTAAACAGGTAGAGAATTAAATTTGGTTCAGAAAACATATTTTATTTATATTATTTGGATTTGAAATTCAAAAGTTATTTGTATTTTGAAACCAGGGACTATTCTGTAAATAATAGGGACTGAAACTTAAAAAGAAAAAGGCCAGAACGATTTACACCACGCAGTGGCCCAGCCTGGGCCACTGACGAGGGGGGCCTGGGCCACGGTGGCGCCTAGGTGGCGTGCGGAGTCGCTGACAGGGGGCCCCACCTGTCAGCGCTCTTTGTGAAAAAGATTGGGTTTAATCCGCGAGGGGGGGATCGAACCCACGACCGATGGCTTGCGTGCGCGGTGCGTTGCCACTGTACTGTCGTTGCGGATCGTGACAGAGAGGGAGACCGCGGGGGGTTGAGGTTCAGTCCGTGGCTGTTCACTGAAACTGCAAGTTTCAGTTAACTGAAACTGCAGCGAGGGGACAGTGCTCGCCTGCGGCGAGCTGCTGCTGCTCGTGGTTGCTGCTCGTGTGCGATGCGGTGGTGGGTGCGTCCTCGTGACGTGGAAACAGAGGGAAATAGAGGGAGGGGATCGTGCTCACCGTGAGGGAAAGGAGGAGGGAGCAGGGCGCGCTCGGGACAGTGGACGGCGGCGCCAGCGACAGGCACGGTGGCGGCGATGCAGTTGCTCCCTGATGCTGCTGTGGTGTCGAGGAGGTAGACGACGTCACGGGGAGTCGATTCCCGTACCTAGCCTGCGTGGAGGGGCCTCATAGCTCCGACGATTACCGGAGATTCAGTGCGGTGGTGGTGGTGTTCAGAGGTGGAGGTGGTGCAGAGACAGAGAATAGCGGGAGAGAGGGGAAACGACGGCGGCGAGAGGGAGAAAGGAGGGAGGAGAGCTAGGGCAGGAGGGGGAGCTCGGGGCTAGGGTTATAAGGAGGAGGGGGAGGTGCTCGTGGCCGTTCCTCCCCTCTGTAGCTCGACGTGGACAGGCGCATCGCGCGCCGTACAGAGGTAAGAGACGGGGGGGGGTATGCAGGCCGTGCTGGTGGGCTAGGCTCAGCCCACTGGCCTGCCCTCTCCCTCTCTGTTATTTTTTTGTTTTTTCTGTTTTACTGATTCTGTTTTTTTTTTGCAGAAATAGAAAAGGAAGAAAAACATAGTTTTAGGGTTTGCTAAAATTTTAGGGAAAATTTGTACAGGTTATTTATTGTAACAGCACCCATTTGCCAACTTTTGTTTTCCAAAAAATTTAAATTATGTTGCTGCTTGTATTTTATTTGAATTTGAGTGAAATTTGATGTTAAATGAATTATTGAAACTTAAGCAATTTAAAAGTTTTTAATTTCAAGCTTATTGGAAACAAATGATTGGATTGTTTTGTAATTTTCATTTGAAACATTGTAACAGAACAAGTATGAACAAGAATTTGAAATTTGTTTGAATTTCAAATAGAAAAACAAGGGAAAACAAAGGAAAACAAAGGAAAACAATTGGAAAACAAATTCAAAACTTAAGATGCCATGATGCAAAACATAAATTAACAAAAAGCAAACATTCTAAAGGTTGTTTTTCATACTTGGGATGTTACAACGGCACGGCCACGGCCAAGCACGGCCACGCAACGGCCAAGCACGCACGCACGCACGGGCACGGCCAAGCACGCACGCACGGGCACGGGCACGGCCACGGCACGGGCACGGCCAAGCACGCACGCACGGGCACGGCCAAACCCTAAACATATCCTCCGGCGGGAGCCACGGCCGCCGTCGTCGTGCACGGTCCTCCAGAGATCCTCAAGCACGCACGGGCGGGCACCTACCGGAGACAGAATCGACGAGGGCGGCGGGCAGCAACCGGAGACGGAATCGGCGAGGGCGGCGGGCAGCAACCGGAGACGGAATCGGCGAGGGCGGCGGGCAGCAACCGGAGACGGAATCGGCGAGGGCGGCGCGGAGAAGACGAGATGTGTTTGGGACTTTTGGGGGCAGAGAATATATAGGGGCAGCCTTTAGTCCCGGTTGGGGACACCAACCGCGACTAAAGGTGTATTTTTTCGCGGCGTTTTCGTTCCCACGCGGAAAGAGCCTTTAGTCCCGGTTCGTGACAGGAACCGCGACTAAAGGTGGTTTTTCAAATACTTTTCCTTTTTCCAATCTTAAAGTACAAATAATATATCAGAAAATTCAGAAAAATAAAACTACTTCATTTTAAAATCTTAAAAATACAAATAATATATCAGAAAATTCAGAAAAATAAATCTACTTCATTTTAAAATCTTAAAAATACATATCATATATCAGAAAATTTAGAAAAATGAAACTAATTCATTTTAAAATCTTACAAATACAAACAATATATCAGAAAATTCAGAAAAATAAAACTACTTCTTTTTAAAATCTTAAAAATACAAATAATAGATAAAAAAGGCAGTACATAATGGCTAGAGTGGATCTAAACCTAAACGGAGAGCATAGATGCATGATCTGATATCTGCTAGTCATACTCCTGCCTAGGCCTATAGTACATGTACTCGTAGTCGTCGTAGTCGCCGCCGCCGTCGTCGTCGTCACTATCGTCTGACGGTGCTCTGCACTCCCTCGGAGGATCACGACTCCAGGACTGGGCCTAAGGGTAGAGCAGGCGGGGGATATCGCCGGCCCTGATGTAGTCCATGACGCTCTGTAGAGTCCGGCCGGACCACCATAGCCGACGACCGGCCTCGTGAAAGTTCCCAGGAGGCAGGCCGTCCTCCTCATACCTGGCGAGCGCCCTCTCACGCCGATTGATGAAGAAGGCATCCCAAGTATGCTGGTTATCGGGATGCCAACTGGGATTCCTCCGCTGCTCCGGCGTGAGCTCGTGATAGTAGTGGTTCGTGATGGCCGCCCGACGCGCCACACCTTTAGGAAGAGGAGGGACCGGCACTCCTCCGGCGCTCAGCATCCAACCGGCGGGAACGTTGTAGCCGCACGGGCAGGGGTAGTTCGAGGCGGAAAGTGCCTCCGCCTGGATGAATGTTAGAGTGGGTACGGTAGAAGCCATGAGAGAGTGGTGAGTTTGTATGTGTTTATGCCAATGGTGTGGCAATGCATACATATATATAGCGAGAAGAAAACATCCCTTTAGTCCCGGTTGGGGACACCAACCGGGACTAAATGGGTTAGGGTTTCGTTTGGACCAATCAGATAGAATCACACGGATCGTGTGTTTCTTTAAAGCGCTTGTGAGTCGTTGGATCCGGGGTGTGTTTCTTTCGAGCTGTTGTGAGCCGTTCGATCAGGGCTACGGTGTGTTTCTTTCGAGCTGTCGTGAGCCGTTGGATGAGGTGGTTTCTTAACCGTTGGATCAAAACCCTAGCACAACACTTTGTGAGCCAAAGGACCCTATATATAGCCCACCTTCATACACCGGTCAGTTCATCGAGCAAATACAAAACATCCGGATTCGCCATCATACGTCCTGCCGTGCATTTGGTATGCATATTGCACCCAGTAGCCACGGTGGGGCTGTATGATGGCGATACCGATTGTTTTGTTCTACATCCCCCTTTAAGGTTTGATACATCATATATTCAGTTTATCGAGCAAATACAAAACATACGGATTCGCCATCATACGTCCTACCGTGCATTTGGTATGCATATTGCACCGAGTAGCCACGGTAGGGCTGTATGATGGTGATACCGATTGTTTTGTTCTACACCCCCCCCTTTAACACATCCATCCATGCTTGGGTCAGTGTTCACTTTGAGCTCGGGTAGTAATGTGCAACTATTTGCTTGGTTGTGTTAGGGTGGCGCGTGGCGCGGGAGTTGCGACGCGTGGCGCGGGAGTTGCGACGCGTGGCCAGGAGGGCGTGGTATAAACTGTCGCGCCTCGAGCGCGTCTTCTCCTCTCCACGCACCGTCGCGCTTCCACCATGCCTCCGAGGAGGAACAGCACCACCGGCTTCCGCGGCGTCCGAGCACGGCAGAACAGAATGTTCAGCGCAGATATCCGCTGGGGGGACGACCGCATCCCCCTCGGCTCCTTTGCGACGGCGGCGGAGGCCGCCCGCGCCTGGGACGCGGCGGCCTGGCGCCTCAACCGCCCGCGGTCGCTGATGAACTTCAACGACTGCCACACCGTCTGGGAAGAGGAGGCCAGGGCGCCGAAGCCGCAGATCGTCACTGCCGCCGACCACCTCCACCTCCGTCACCGCGCGTTTCAGGGCCTAGTCGACGCCAGGGAAGAACGCGTCGTCCGCGAGTATTACCGGAACAACCCGGGGGAGGAGAGCGCCGACGAGGAGCTCTGGCAGACCCGCGCGGCTGAGCGGGCGGAGCGCCGCCTCGAACGCCACCTCGCGTTAGACGCAGCTCGGGAGGCGAGGACGAGGGCGCTGCAAGAGCTTCGTCGGGCCGACCGCGCCGGCGAAGTCTGGGCCTCCGACGATCCGAGGTGGGGGCCTATCTCGGACATACCATCATGCACCTCCGACGACGACGAGGAGGTCACCGACGAGTTCGCCGACGACGATGACCCGGAGGAGGTCACCGACGAGTTCCCCGACGACGACGAGGAGGAGTAGTGTTCGTATGTTCTCTCTTTTTAATAAAAGAATTTTTATTCCGGCGACACTGCGGCGCGCTAGCGCGTCTGTTTTCTGTTTTAATAAAAGTTATGAAATCAGATATTTTATCTCACAAGGTTTTGAGACATTTAAGTAACCTTCTGTTTTCCATGCTTTCCACTCGTTTTCTCAAATATTTTGCAAAGGAGTTAGTCTTAAACACATCAGAGATAATATAATTCACATGATCCATTCAAAAAAGTTTGGTACACAATAAATTATTACACATCAATTCTTTCCTTGTGTCCCTGCTTTCTTACGATTTGGCCGTATTCATGGAGCATCCTCATCATTTAACTTAATGCTTGGGTCAGTGTCGACTTTGAAGGGCGGAATTTCACCAAACATATTTTAATCTTCTGACATGTCTGTCTTGTCCTCCACTCCCACGATGTTTCTTTTCCCTGAAAGAACAATGTGGCGCTTTGGATCATCGCATGATGTACTGATCGTTTTCTTATCTTTCCGTTTCCTCGGTTTGCTACTCATGTCCTTCAAATAGAAAACCTGAGCGACATCTTTGGCTAGGACGAATGGTTCGTCAAGGTAACCAAGATTGTCGAAATCCACCATTGTCATTCCGTATTGCTCGTCCACCTTTACCCCGCCTCCTGTTAGCTTGAACCATTTGCACCGGAACAAAGGGACCTTAAAGGAGGGTCCATAGTCAAGTTCCCATATCTCCTCTATGTAACCATAATATGTGACCTGTTGCCCAATCTCGGTTGCTGCACCAAAGCGGACACCACTGTTTTGGTTGGTGCTCTTTTTATCTTGGGAGATCGTGTAAAATGTCTTCCCATTAATCTCGTACCCTTGGTAAGTCGTTATAGTCGAAGATGGTGTCTTGGCCAACATGTACAGCTGATCTCCAACATCATTGTCATTCATTAAATGTTTTCGCAACCAACTGCCGAAAGTCTCCATGTGGGCCTTTCTAATCCATGATTCAGGCTTCCCCGGGTTGTCCGAGCGTAAAATATTCTTGTGTTGCTCGAAGTACGGAGCCACCAAGCTCGAATTTTGCAGAACTGTGTGGTGTGCTTCAGTCATAGAATGACCGTCCATACATATCGTTGATTGCCTTCCGATCGTGCCTTTTCCACTTAGTCTCCCCTCGTGCCGCGATTGAGGAATACCAAACGGCTTAAGGTCAGGAACATAGTCAATACAGAACTCAATTACCTCCTCATTTCCATAGCCCTTTACGATGCTTTCTTCTGGCCTAGCACGGTTACGAACATATTTCCTAGGTGGACCAGGAGGTGCGTCATGATATTGATGAAGGATGGTGGAAACACCAACTCGAAACTGACAAGACATTGGACCACATCGTTCTGTAACCGTGGTAGATCTTCTGGACTGATTACCTTCTGAGAGATTGCATTGAGGAATGCACATAGCTTCACAATGGCTACTCGAACATTTTCCGGTAGGAGCCCCCTCAAAGCAATCGGAAGCAATTGCGTCATAATCACGTGGCAGTCGTGAGACTTCAGGTTTTGGAACTTTTTGTCCGCCATGTTTATTATTCCCTTTATATTCGACGAGAAGCTAGACGGGACCTTCATACTGCTCAGGCATTCAAAAAAAATGACCTTCTCTTCTTTGGTAAGAGCGTAGCTGGCACGACCTTGAAACCATTCCGGATGCCGGTCATCTGGGTCTTTCAAAAGTTGCTGGTCCTGCCGTGCTTCCTTTGTATCATTTGTCTTCCCATACACGCCCAAGAAGCTTAGCAGGTTCACGCAAATATTCTTCGTAACATGCATCACGTCGATTGCAGAGCGGACATCTAGGACTTTCCAATACTGTAGCTCCCAAAATATCGATTTCTTTTTCCACATGGGTACGTGCCCATCAACTCCCAGCGGAACTGATTGCCCGCCAGGACCCTTTCCAAAGATGACTTTCAAATCCTTGACCATATCAAATATCTCAGCTCCAGTACGTTCCGCAGGCTTCGGCCGGTGATCTGCCTTGTCGTTGAAATGCTTGCCTTTCTTTCTTACGTTATGATTTCGGGGAAGAAATCGACGATGACCCAGGTACACGTTCTTCCTACAATTATCCAAAAATACACTTTCAGTCTCATGTAACCAGTGCGTGCATGCTTTGTATCCCTTATTTGACTGTCCCGAAAGGTTACTGAGCGCAGGCCAATCGTTGATGGTTAAAAAAGCAACGCTCGTAGGTTAAATTCCTCTTCTTTAAGCTCATCCCACACAGGTACACCAGGTCTGCCCCACAACTGTAAAAGTTCATCAACTAATGGCCTTAGGTACACATCGATGTCGTTGCCGGGTTGCTTCGGACCTTGGATGAGCACTGGCATCATAATGAACTTCCGCTTCATGCACAACCAAGGAGGAAGGTTGTAGATGCATAGAGTCACGGGCCAGGTGCTATGGCTGGAGCTCTGCTCGCCAAAAGGATTCATGCCATCAGTACTTAGACCAAATCTTATGTTCCTTGCGTCAGCTGCAAAATCTTTGAACTCTCTGTCGAACTTTCTCCATTGCGTTCCATCAGCGGGGTGTCTCAACTCCCCGTCGGACTTACGGTCCTCTTTGTGCCATCGCAACAACTTGGCATGCTCTTTGTTCATGAACAGGCGTTTCAGCCGAGGTATTATAGGAGCATACCACATCACCTTGGCGGGAACCCTCTTCCTGGGTTTCTCGCCCTCAACATCGTCACCAGGGTCATCGCCTCTGATCTTATAACGCAATGCAGTGCATACAGGACATTCATTCAAATCCTCGTATGCACCGCGGTAGAGGATGCAGTCGTTAATGCATGCATGTATCTTCAGAATCTCTAAACCTAGAGGGCAGACAACCTTCTTTGCTTCGTACGTACTGGCGGGCAACTCGTTATTCTTCGGAAACATATTCTTCAAAATTTTCAGCAAATTTTCAAATGATGAGTCAGCTACACCTTCCCGTGCCTTCCATTTCAGCAAATCCAGTGTGCAGCCCAGCTTTTTCAGACTATTGTCGCATCCTGGGTACAGTGACTTCGCGTGATCCTCTAACATGCGATCCAAATTCTCCCTCTCCTTGTCAGTTTCGCAGCGTCTCCGTGCATCAGCAATGGTCCGACCAAGATCATCAGCGGGCTCATCATGTGCCTCTTCTTCACCTTCACCAAACCCTTCCCCACCTTCAGCATCATCCTCCATGAAAGTATCACCGAAAGCGTCATGATAGTTGAAATCGATATCATCCTCTTCTTCATTTTCTTCCATTCTAACCCCTCTTTCTCCATGCTTGGTCCAACAATTATAGCTTGGCATGAAACCGTTCCGAAGCAGGTGCATGTGAACGACTCTTGAGGAGGAGTGACCCTTCTCATTCTTAAGTTCAGCACATGGACAGATAATAAAACCTTGCTGCTTGTTCGCATTTGCCACTACGAGGAAATCTTTCAAACCCGTAGTGAACTCGCCGGAGAGTCGGTTACCGTACATCCATTGCCGATTCATCTGCATTATTATTATATAAAGTATATAATTAACCATCATGCATTTGTTAAACTAACTAGCTGGAAATAATACAAATCATGAAAGGTTCAAGTTGCTAACCGCGATCGCGGAGGTAAAATAAATGAAAACGCTCAAGTGCGGCTCGGACACTTCATATCATGTGTGTTTCATGCTCTCGGGCATTTCATCAAACACCTTGTGTGTATAGGAGGAACAAAAAGCAAACCCACCACCCCTTGTGAATATTGTGAGTAGAAGTGACACCAAATGTGGCTAAGTGCAGCCACCTGAGCCCTATATATAGGGATGGGCCTTTAGTCCCGGTTCACCTGGACAACCGCAAATAAAGGCCTTGGGGACCTATTAGTCCCGGTTGGCCAGGCCAACCGGGAATAAAGCCCCTCCCGTCCGCCAGCTGTGGACCGAGCGCGCTGGGTCCAGACTGTTGGTCGCGGGTCTCCTCCCGAACCGCGACTAGAGACCCCCTATAGTCGCGGGTCGAAACTTTTGTGGACTAATGGGGGCGTATGGAAGGCCTATTTTCTACCAGTGACTTGTAGTTGATTTGGCCAACTAGTTACTTGTATCTCCAAGAGAGAGATTTGTGATGGATGGTAAGTTCATGGCTCCTCTCGGCACGAGTGATAGAAATGTCCAAGTACGAGAATGTGTTGTTGCTACTAAGGGTAAAACATCCATATTTATGTATATTTATTAATATGAATATCGTTTAGATTATGTATTGAGTTTATTGCGATAGTTTGCTGCTTCATGCAACATAAAACCAGCGAGATGCATACATGATAGCGGTGTCAAGGTGGATTATTAGTTATATATGCAGATGGATAGCGGTCGGTATATTTTGACGTACTGCCTACACGAATAGAACGATGAATATTTTTTAATCATAATTGCATTATTTTCCCCTCACGATCTGCGCAGCTGTAATTTGTTCACGCAACATGTATTTTATTTATTAGATGGACATCACTAGTGAAGTTATGGCCCCCGGTCCATTCTTTTACATCAATTACAACCTCTTTTACTCGCTTTTCATCATCACTTTTTTTCTATTGGTTTTTACTAATATTGCTTTGAATGACATGATTCATTTAATCTTATTGGTTTTAGCAAGACGTATAGCTTGACAACCTTCCTAGAAAGTTGGGGACAAAAAGTGAGTTTGTGTGTTGTGTGTAGGTTCGTGCTCTCCACGCCACGAGCACCTCGCTGAGTGACTTTGAAGTATTAGTGGATTGATAACCTTGATTTCATAACTGAAAATTTGCTGCTACGATACATCATACATTTCTCTTTGGTTTCCCCACCGGGTGTGTGTGATTGACGCCATCAGGCTCGAAGTGGTTATTCTCCTCCTTCCAAGCATCATGAACCACTTATTCCGATACCAAAATTCTCCAAGCAAAAAAATAGTATTCGAGTCCAACGACGGGTATCATTAGCAAGGTAAAGCGAACAATGGTCAGAAAGAGAGGAGGACAATGCGCTACGAAAGTGAGAGGCCTATTGAACAATAAGCATGCTTCGACTCAAAAGGATTTATATAAAAAAATTGTATAGCACACTTCAGATGCATGTACATCTTTACATCGCTTATGTAAAATCAAATGCTTAGAATCTCCGTAGATGTAACTTCAAGAAGAAAACTATGGAATCAATATTTGCAGTTGCAATTGGTACCGATTAACAATAAAATATACAACTCAACGTGCAGCAGGACCGTTGAGCATCGTTGGCACCCTCCTAAGATTATAATCCATCTCAAACGCGGTGCTGTTCTGGCTCACATTGGTGGACCGATCAGTGGTGTAACCATCATAACTCATATTTGGATTATTGCCACCACTACCCGTGTAGAAGACATTGCTTGGATTGTCTTGAGCGCGTCCATTCTCTAGCTCGATGCATTCCCGTAACTCTGCCACCACATCGGTCATATCGGGACGTTGCACCGAGGATTGTGCAGTGCATTTGAGGGCGATATCTGCAATCTTCCACACCGTGTTGACATCATAGGCACCGCACATACGCGCATCCACCACTGCCTCGATGTTTCCCTGTGCCAGTCTCTGTTGCGACCATCGGATAATGTTGACGGGCATTGGATCCTGCATAATGGCCGGCTTTCCCGTTACCAGCTCCATCAGGACAACTCCGAAGCTGTACACGTCGCTCTTGGTTGTCAACTGCATTGTAGACTGGTACTCAGGATCGACGTATCCGGGTGTGCCGACGAGTGTGTTTGTATA
The DNA here is from genome assembly GCA_028641055.1 of Alopecurus myosuroides. Lineage (NCBI taxonomy): Eukaryota > Viridiplantae > Streptophyta > Magnoliopsida > Poales > Poaceae > Alopecurus > Alopecurus myosuroides. The sequence goes on from CM054061.1 coordinate 86,610,458, forward strand.
CACGATGCCGTCATTGCTATTGAAGGGCTTGGACAAGCCGAAGTCAGCAATTCTAGCCTCCAACTTCTCGTTCAACAAGATGTAGGTAGCCTTTACATCCCTATGAATGATGGGTGGATTGCACCCCTTGTGAAGATACTCCAGCCCTATACAATACCAAACCAGTTGGTGCTCGATTAGGTCTTTATAAACATAAAACGTTCCACAATAGTAGCAGCAATAAAGAAGTAGACAATGCACCTATCGCAGATTCAAGTGCGATTTTGAGTCTCTGTTTCCAGGGCAGACATGCTCCGTTGCGGTTGCTTCCTAAAATTAATCAACATTATAACATGAACAATTATATCAATTTTTTCAGTTCGAAGTGCTTAACTAACACTAAATCACGTCGTACTAAAGGCAGGTTTTCCAACATAATTTATTTAAGCTATACTTCTAAACAGCTTACATACCTTTGAGATGCTCTTGCAAGGTTCCTTCCGACATATACTCGTAGACAAGTGCCATGTACTCTCCATCCTTGCAGTAACCAATCATGGAGACAAGATTCATGTGATGAATGCGTGTCAAAATCTGAGCCTGCAGACATGTTCATATGCAACCTATCATTTTTTTTTTAACGGAGGCAAATCTTTGTTAATCTATTAATAAAGCAGAAGTTTAGAGTTTTTAATGTTCAGGGCTCAAAACGCAACAAACACAAAATAAGGTTTTAATATCCTGGAAACAGGTGCCCCAAATGTTTAGTGCCCGTTTGGACTATCCAATCAAGAATGAAGGAACGCAAGGTCGATTACCCTTGAAAGGCCCTCACATTTCTCTCATTCCCAAGCTCCCATGAGACAAGCATGGTGAGGGAAGCTAGCGCAAATTTCACTCCGAGGTCTCTTGAACCATGAAACATCAATTGTATTGAAAGAAATCTTACCTCTGCAAGGAACTCCCTGGTTCCTTGATGGGAAGAATGTGACCGTAGCTTCACTGCAACCTGGGTGCCGTCCTCCAGGAAGGCGTGGTAGACGTACCCAAACCCTCCTTGGCCGAGCACTTGCTGGAAGTTGTTCGTTATCATCTCAAGCTCCTTGTACGTGAACTGGCGACTCTCAAGACGTCGCAGCGAATTGTCGCTGCCAACGTCGTTTGCTGTTGCATGGCTCGTGATTGTCTCTGTCTGTGGCGTTATGGTGTCGTTCATCGATCCTTCATAGGTGTTGAATGGCAATAGCTAACATTAGTTGTGCTCATGTGGGGGAAAATATGTGAAAAATTTGGTGTTCCCAAGCCGAAGCGGAGCCTCACCCTGTTTATTTGGTTTTAGCAAACAGATGAGTAGTACTGTCACTGACACTACCACGACAAGCAAAACTGCAGGGACGGCAATGTAGAGTGCCAGCTTGCTGTTCTTTTTTGCCTTCAGTTGGCATGAATTGCCATCGGTGCAGAGGTTTGGATTGTTGCCATATCTGACAAAATATCAAATGGAGATGCTCATTGATGGGAGTCTTGAAGCGACATGTTACTATAGATATAATGGGAAGTACAACGGGGAAAAGTACCTTAGATTCAGTGAACCATCTTGCATTCTTTCGAGGAATCCAGAGGGGATTGATCCATTGAGCTGGTTGCCTGACAAATCTCTATGGAAGCAAATGACTAGTGTTAAAATAAAAGTCCATGCAAATTGGTTAAATTTTGTCAAAAGTTTCCGGACATACAATACTGCCAATAAAGGTAGTTGCGAAAGGGCATCTGGAATTGAGCCTATCAATTTATTGTTTGACAGGTCCCTGCAAGATGTGAAACAATATCAGTTTTCATCACATTTTTGTTGCCAAAAAATTACAAACTAGGCAAAAATAGATCCAAAACTCGGAACTTACAAGAATTTGACTGCCGTGAGGTTCGCGAAAGAAGATGATATATCGCCTTTCAGACCGCTGGAAGACAGGTTCCTGCAGAGAGAAATTATGAAGATGTTCAGCTTCACCACACTGTAGTGCAAAAAGAGAGAAAAAAAAGAGCCTGTGCTGACAGGAACCTTTTTGCCATGCGTCACGACTGACTCATGAACACACGTTAGCACACATGTTCCGTACAGACTAGAGATATGAAACTACTCCCTCCGTCTCATTTTAAGCATCGCAAAAATTGACAAAAATTGATGTATCTAACACTAAAACAAGTCTAGATACATCCACTTTTTTTTACTTTTGTGACACTTCATTTGGGACGGAGGGAGTACTTACACGCTTGTGATCCTTGGACGGCTGCCAATGGCGTCGCTGCATGCCAGCCCATCCCACGCCATGGTCTTTGGAACGCATAGATCACCCTCCCAGTTCTTCGTCACCTGATACCTCGCCTTGACCGCCGTGATTGCAGATACTGCAGTTAAGCGCCATGATGCGATTACTAATCCGTACATGTGTTTATTAGTACTACTACTAATCCGTTACTACGTTTTTCAGCGACATACCGTCCTGGGAGTCGGTGCCAATGTTGGTGGTGGGGAAGACGGAGAAGACCTCGGCAGCGTTGAGGAACGGCGGCAGCGTCGAGTTAGTGGTGGCGTTGACGGAGAGGCTGTAGCTGCTGTTTCGATAGGGTATAGTGGTGTAGAGGAAGCCGCCATAGAGGTACTCCGGCCTCAAGCTGTCCGTATACCACAGCATTTCGTTGAGTACGACGTTCATCTCGCGCACGGCGTTGCGGCGGAGGACCTGCAGCTCGACGACGTGCAGGATGACGATGTACCCCGGCGACGGGTCGCTAGGAGTGGGGTCGGGGGTCCATGTGAACACTAAGTTCTTAGAGGTGTTCCGCGGCATGACGGCCGTCTGCAACACCACCGACGGCGCCTCGAAGAGATCGTCGTCTGCTCTCTGCACCTCCTTCGTCGTAGATATCTCGGTCCAGGTCACCGAGTCCACCAGGGTACCAAATCCGGTCGTGTGGATCGTCGGGATACCTGATGGCGACGGTGTCGTCAGTCGGACCGAAATTGAATCTTGCCATCAGGGCCAGCCCCTGCGCGGCGGTCGCCTGCGGGTAGAGCGTTCTCTTCAGCGGCCTCAGGTCAAGTCCAGAGATGAACGGTGTGCCGGCGCCGGTGTTCACAAGGCACACCTGCACGAAGTCGTCCGGCGCCACGACGATGGCCTCAATCTCATTCCACTGCTCCGGCTTCGAGATGTTCACGGTGTGCCAGTAGTTGACGCCGATGTAGAGGTCGAACACCGGGGGGCGGTCAAGGCCGTCGTAGTTGCCGTACATGAACTTGGCCCGGATGATGTACTTGAGCCTGGGCACGAGGGACCGGAGCGTGTAGCAGTTGCGCGTGCCGGAAGTGAAGCTGCGCACGGTGTCATCACTCCACGCGGTCACGTACTCGGCCGAGATGTTGTGGTTGGTGCCGGTGTCGATGAAACCGGCGTCGGGGACGTAGGAGAGCTTGGTGGTGTTGCCCACGTAGCCCGTCTCCCCCGGGAGGCCGCAGTCTATGGTTATGAATCCTGCAATGCATGTTGCAGGCCAAGCGCAGATTGTCATAGACTTGTTGAAGCAATGCACCAATGCCCAGTGCATGCATGGTCCAACGTGAAAACATGCAACGATCTTTTTCCATGATCTTCCCGGAAAAATAGTGAGCAATGCATATACCTTTGCTGTCAGGCTGAGCGCGCGCTTGCAGCATGGCGCCAGAGGCGAGGCACAGCAGCAGCAGGCGCCATGGACAGGCTGCCATTGCTCGCAGCGTTGATAGCTCAATCACACACATGCAAGGGGAGCTCTTTTCCTCTCTCAGCCCCCCTCTCTCCTTAGTGCCCCGTTGAGAGTCTCCTGTGAAGAGCCGGCTCGATCCCGAGCCTCTCCCGACGGCGCTGCCGGCGGAAGATGGCGGAGGAGAGGAGCTGGAGTTCTCCATGTACATATTAGTTGTAGTTTCAGTTTGCTAGTTCTTGCGTTTGGTGCTATGCCGGAGACTAGGGGTAGGGTACTGGAGCTCTTGGGCCAGATCCAGTGCTACCCGGTGGCTTCTCCTCTTCCCGTGGAGCTCCAATGGTCGGAGCCGGAGGCGGGGAAGAAGAATATCACCGGCATCTCCTTAAATAAGGTCCATGGTCGCGGCTGCCATTGGGCTTTTCTCTGCAGCTTGGCTTTGACCCTCTCCCTGTGTCAGCGTGGTGCTGATGAGAGCAGGCGTCGAGTTGTGGCTTGGGGACGAGTTGTATGGTGGCGGGGAAGTGATGTTGCTGCAGCTCGAAGATCAATCTCGGCGGCACAAGCTCGGCCGCCGACTCTGAAGGCTAACAGGTGGCCTACTACGGCGTCGGCTATGTTTTCCGGCGTCTCTTCAACCTCCTGGCGGAGGCCCTTTGTAGGACTAGCGGTGGCGCTCCTCTTCTTCGCGGTGCCAAGTGGTTCCGTCCCCGGAATCGTTGAAGAAGGCCACGGCGGAGGTCCTCTATGCTCCAATGGTGAAGGAGGACCCGATTGCTTTTCTCAGAATAGATGCAGGGTCTTTTTTGCAATAGCTAGGGGCTGGTCTGTAATCTTTATGTTTGTTGGGCTCCCTAGTGTAACTTGTACCCTCACCAGAGTTGATTAATGCAGCTTCGAGCCCCTTCGGGGCTCTTCCCGTTGTTCAAAAAAAAAAACACATGCAAGCGGCTATAGCCTATAGGAACATCATATTATACGATTGACTATGGGCGCTTCATACGTAACGTACATGTCCCCCATCTATCAAATAAGGAGGGAAGCTAACTATTCAGGCTGTCATTAGCTAGCCTAATGATCGCATCAACACCGCCATGATAAACCATGTCAGCACGTCTAACTAACATTCCGGTACACAACTTGCATAGCGGGCAGTACGTGAGCAGCTGACGGTGTGGGCCCTGCTGTACCCTTCGCTGACCACATCTTCCCCTTTCGTGGTCAAGTTGGCCTAATTTTAAACAGACGACCATGGGCGAAGATTTTAATTCCGCCGGAGCTAGCTGGTCAATGTCCTTTGCTGGCCGCTGTTTTCCCTGAACACAGCAGACGACTTCGAGGCACCCCCTTCTTCTGACTTTTCCTCTGCAGTAGGTCGAAGTGCATTCTTTTTTCTTCTTGTCGAATATGCGGGCACATGAGTGTGCGAGTACATTTTTTTGTTTTGTATTTATTACGAGCCAACCTACGTAGATTACGTCTAGAAACATGATACTAACATAAATATACTCCGGAGTCCGGTGTCTCAAAATATAATGCTTACTTTCTTAGAGCATCTCCGGCCGTTCGCCCCTCTCCCTCTTTCAGACCGTTTTTCGGCGCTAAATAGCGTCTCCTAGGAGCGACCGGCACTATTTTTCGCCCTGAGGGGCGACAGTTCCCAGCCGTGCCCCCAAACGAACACGGCGAAATTTGGCAAAAACTATGAAAACGGCAAAAATTTGGCAAAATACTAGACGATTTTATTGAAGTTGGCCGAATATAGGTGATTTTTACATACTAGACGCGATTTTAAAAAACGGCTGATTCTTGTTGAGGGCCTTGTACATCTTGGTGTAGACGCCACCGTCGTCGTCATCGGAGTCGCACGGCGGCTCCGCCTTCCGGGCGCTGATGCTGCTCTTCCCTGGGTCGCCGAGGTACATCAACGGGGGAGGGCAGACATCGTGGTCGTCATCGCTGTCGGAGAGGAGGATGACATCGCCCGCTTATTGAGGAGGAGCTCACCCTTCTCTGATGACGAGGGTCTGGCTCCGAGTCTGCCGACGCGGCGGCGCTTCCTCTGGCTCCGCCATGACGACAACAAGAGGAACGGGAGCAGCCGCCGGCTTGCGGCGGTTCCTCCCCCGCCTCATCTGCCGCTCAATATGGTCGAGGGCCCAGGCGAGAGTGCGCCCGAAATAGGGGCCCCGGCGATAGTGCTCCACCAGAAGTGGCGGACCCCGGCGTTGTTGCACCCCGAAATAGGGCCGTGGGTGGGGATCTCGGCGAGCTCCGCCTCGAAGCGCTCCTCGAAAAACGTCGTCCAGGAGGCGTGGTTGGCGGGATGCCACTGAGGCTGGCGCCGCTCCTCCAACGGCATGCGCGCCCGGATCTCCTCGATTTCGGTGACGCGCTCTGGGCCGTTCGGTGGCAGAGGCACAGCTACGTCGCTTGCGCTGAGCCGCCATGTCCTCGGCGCGCATGCCCTGCGACGCGTGGAAATTGCCTCGTACAGAAGCCTGAACTCACAGAGGTGCAGGGTTCGGCGACCGAACCCATTGGCGGCCGCGCCAAGGAGGGGGTGTCTGTGAACCATGGCGAAGGGAAAGGCAAGAAGAATGGGGATGAGAACGGGGAGGAGAATGCCTATGGGGGCCGGTTTATGTAGCGGCGAGCGGGCGGGATAGACGAAACGGCGGCGGCAACGCCATAACTTTGCCGTGTGGGCGATTGGACTGCTCCGCCGCCGCGTGTCGTCTTGACTAACCAGAGGCGTGAATATGCGTGGCATTTGTGGCGATGAGGACGACATATATCTCTATCACTGACAGGACGGGGCCGCGGGCGAGGGAAACGGCGGGAATTTATTTCGCGCGGTTTGGCACCATTTCCCCTTCATCCGGCGCCCGAGTTGCCCCCCCCCTCCCCCGGCACGCTGGGTTTGGCCTGGGTTCACCCGGCGCTAATTTGGCCAATCCCGTGCTATTTGGGCTCGTGGGGGCGCGAATGGGCGAAAAAACGGGCGCCGACGAAAATAAAGTGGACTTTGGGGGCTGCTGGAGATGCTCTTAGGATTAACCTTTGAATATACCTGTAAGTATGCACGGGCTGCCGACGGCGCCGCCAGCCCAAGTCCACTTAATTCGTTAAGTGGACACCCACAGACAGTAACAAAATGCTGGCCGACAATCACGGCGCACCCGCTATCGCCGCCTGCCGCATCGAGAGACCTCCACCATGGCGATGGAGGCGGACGCCACGCCCGAAGTAATTGCACCATGCTGCCCCATCCTTCCACTCCCCCTCTTCCGCCCCTCCCCTTGTCTCCCCCCCTCCCCAACCCCCCCCCCCTTTCTCCAGTCGCCTCCCCGTCTCGCTCCGTCAGAAGCAGAAGGCGTCCCGTGTCCGGTGAATTCCATGGGGAACCGTCCGGTCATGACCGTCGGAAGAAGCAGGCAATAGCGAGGTTCCACGGAAGAAGGTAATCAGATTGCCCCCCTTGTGTATGTCGTCCCTTCCAGATTTAGCGATCCTGGGAACTCCTCATCTAGATTTACAAGAATAGAAAAGTTTATACTCCCTCCGATCCATATTAATGGTCGCTAAATCGGATGTATCTAGCACTAAAATATGTCTAGATATATCCGATTTAGCGACCATTAATATGGATCAGAGGGAGTAGTACAAAGATGTTTGCATCTGTCGTTTCGTGGGTTCATGTCTTAGTTAGCAGCAGCAGAGATAAAGCTTAAATATACTGTTAGCTCTTGCAAATACTCCCCCTTATCAAAATATAAGATGTTTTATCACTTTATAGACAAAATGTATCTAGACATGTTTTAGTATATGGATTCATATTCATCTTACGCTAAAATATGTCTAGATACGTTTTGTCTAGAAAATGCTAAAACATGTTACATTTTGATACGGAGGGAGTACATGTTTGCAACTGTTTGATACCAATAGGTGAAGAAATACACTCTTGCTTGACTGCAGTAGCGACAGATTATCCTACTCATTTTATTGAAGTGTATCATGAATACACTAAGAGAAACTTTTATTTATTTAGACATCAGCTTGTAAAGCGTTATCAAGAAGCATGATGCAACCACAACAAACATTATCCGTGACATCATGTTGGTATCTACTATGCCACTAGAACGGTAACTTCTTCAGCATCTACTATATTTTATAAATATGTCTCATGTGGCATGTTTTGACTTGTAACTGTCGCAATGGCAAACACACCTTATGTTTTCAAAAATTCAGTAATTGGATCTTGCGATGCTATCTGCTATGTACAGGTAATGGGAGACAAAATCTGGTAATACTATTCTATTAGAGCTCTGAGACTATTTTTATTTTTTACCACCTGTTTGTGGCTCAGGACAGACGCAATATCTTTATGACTTCGAGAATTCTTGTCTGGTGTTATTTCATGGAAGAATGGTCCGTTCTTCTTTTACTGTTCAAATGTATATGAATTCTACAAGGAGGTGAAATACTATAAACTCTTCCTCCGGAGCCTGATACTGTGTGCATAGATGGCAGTTGTTTTGTTGTTTTTTACATATTCATATGTATTCTATAGGGAGCGGAAAAATTAATCTTACTGATTAATGAGCTGATAGAACTGATGCTGCTAGGTAGGATTAGCTGAAGATACATGTTCTTTATATCTCAGCTGGCTAATCTAGGCTCGAATTACCAAAAATACTATCCACTACATGCTCACACAATTATACATGTAACCTGATAATGAAATGAAGGTACTGCATTGTGTCAAGGCAGTATGGCTGAGGCTACTAATGTACCGCTGTCGGGTCTGTTCCTTTGTTGATACAATAATTAGCCTAGAGTCTCAATGATGCACTACGTTGAGTATAATCATGAATGGTTCGTTTGTTCAGTAGAATTGCGTCCCCATCGTTAACTGCAATTATTCATTTGCATATACTCATCCTGAGCGTTATTTTTAATTGATTCATTAACCTTTGAAATGTTCATAATGCAGACTTGAACAATAGCATCTCGTGAGGGCATCTCCAGTCGTCCCCCTCAGAGCCCCCAAGACGCAGAATAGCGCCGTTTGGCGTGAATACCGCCGTTTTTTCACCAGTCGCCCCCCCCCCCCCCCCCCAGGATCTGAAAAAGCGCCGTTTCGGCGGAAATTAGCGCCGCTGCCCCCAGGCGGAACCCAGCCCGTTGTGTTCGGCCTGGGGGGGCCGGCGAAAGGAAAAGCGCGCGTGGGCCAGCGCTGTCGGCGAGTGGAGCGCTATTTGCCCACTTTCCCCACCCCCCGACTCGTCTTTTCTGCTCGCCCGCCTCGCCGTCGCCACACCACCGGCCGCGCTCCACGCCGCCGCTGTCGGCCACAATCGCACAAGATCGACGAGACAAACCACCGCCGGCTAGTCCCCCACATCGTCGCCGCCGTTCGCTCGCGTGTCCGCCGCGGAGGAGGTTGTACCCGGTGAGCCGCGTCCACCCGCCCGCAAGCTGTTCGACGCTCTATCCGAGCCATGGACTCCGACGCCGAGGAGATGCTCGCCGAGCTGTTCGACGAGGAAGACCAGGCTGCCATCGACGACGAGGAGCACCTGCTCGTCCTGAGCTGCCTGGCCAGATTGCAGGCCCAGGACGCCGCGCCGCGCCGCACTGGATCGAAGCCCGGTCGCCGCAAGAGCAGGCAGAGACAGCGGTATGAGGGCTACTGCATCCTCTACTCCGACTACTTCGCCGAGGATCCCACCAACGACGAGAAGGTGTTCCGGCGTCGTTTCAGGATGAAACGCACGCTCTTCCTCAACATCATGCATGCCATCCGGGAGTTCGACACCTACTTCAAGTTGAAGAAGGACTGCACCGGCACGGTAGGGTTTACCTCTATCCAGAAGTGCACGATGGCCATGAGGTTGCTTGCATACGGTGCTCCCGCAGATGCACAAGATGACTACCTGCGCATGAGCGAGTCCACAGCCCTCGAGTGCTTGAACAAGTTCTGCCGGGCAGTGGTTGCAGTTTTTGGCACAATATACCTGCGATCACCCAATGCGCAAGACACTGCTCGTCTCCTCGCAGAGAATGAAGCAAGAGGGTTTCCGGGGATGCTTGGCAGTATCGACTGCATGCACTGGGCATGGAAGAACTGCCCATTTGACTGGCAGGGGATGTACAAGGGAAAGGAGGGAGAGTGCTCGGTGGTTCTCGAGGCCGTGGCTTCGTACGATCTATGGATTTGACATTTATTCTTTGGTATGCCTGGAAGTCACAACGACATCAATGTCTTGCAGTGCTCGAATGTCTTTGCCGATCTTGTCGAAGGCCATGCCCCCCCTGTGAACTATGAGATCAATGGACACCAGTATACAAAGGGGTACTATCTTGCAGATGGCATCTACCCGAAGTGGGCAACATTTGTGAAGAGCATCTCCAACCCTATCCCAGGAAGCACAAAAGCTTGGTTTACCAAGTGCCAGGAGGCTTGCAGGAAGGATGTTGAGCGGGCATTTGGTGCGCTGCAATGTCGATTCGCTGTTGTCCGGTACCCAGCAATGACTTGGTCGAAGTCCAACATGTGGGAGGTGATGCAGTGTTGTGTGATCTTGCACAACATGATCATTGAGAGTGAGCGGGATGACCCGGTGCCTGACAGTGAGGCAAGCACACCATACTACCGGCAGGGCCCTCTTGCAGATGTTGATCACCAGGTGCCGGCATCATGGACAGACTTCCTCACCAAGCGACAGGAGATTCGACACGCTGCAACACATCACCTGGTGCAGCATTTGTGGGCGCGAAAGGGGAATGGCAATGTTGAGGACGATGACTAGTGTTATTTTTTTTAAAAATTGTTGAACTATTTATTTGTGTGGCCAAACTCTATTTATTTGTGTGGCAAAACTCTATTTATTTGGTGGGATTTTTTTTTGATTGCCCAAATTTGGCCGAGTCGCCGCTGGGGGGCGGCCTGGGTTCATGGCTGGGAAACGCGCCCCCCAGTTCCGAGAATAGCGCCGTTTCGCGCCGCGGCGCAAAAAAAGCGAGGGTTTTTGCGTCCTGGGGGGGCGCAACGACTGGAGATGCCCAGAGAGAAGTATAATGATAATAGCATCTCTGAACACAAGGCGCCGAAGATGGCGTGGATGCCTATCATATCGTTGCCCAGCCCGGGCGAGAGGACATCGGCAAGAGTGGCGGCCACCCACACGGTGTCCCCGCTGCCGCCCTCGTATTACTGACACGCCACCCACGAGATGGGCATGCTCACGGCTAGCATCCATACGGCCACGACGCTCCCTATGACACCCCTGAGAGGAGCATGGTTACTGGCCTGTGGCAGTCGTCGTTGCTGCAAGAGATGAAGATCGGCAAGTCCATGAGGACCGCGGCGGATGATGAAGGCTACACCGTCACAGCACGACAAGGGGAGGGAGATGCCAACGGAGGCTATGGCGAACACCACACAGGGTAGGCGGAGCGGAGGTCAAACTCAAGGCCGACGCGGTTATGACCGTAGGCAGGCCCGCCTAAGCATCCCGTCGTCAAGTTTATCAGGATTTGATCTTTATGTTTCCTAATATTTGTTCAACTAATTCTAACCAGTTCATATTGAAGAGAAACTATAGTTTAAAAAAATGGAAAGCCCAACCTCTGCATCAGATTAATGCACACGGCTCTTTTACATTAAAAAAGAGTAATCTCAGTATTACAGGATAATCAAATTACAACTCAACGATCTGCCAACGTGGCCACAAAGATCGGCCACCTAAAAATGAACACCACTAGTCTGCAACCCATTGTAGTCTTCTGCTATGCAACTATCCACCCTGGCCGAAGATAGCCCAAACGACCACCATCAGCCGAGAACATCCTGGATCCAAACATCCACACTGGTCTGCTGGCAGCAGGTAAGACCACATATGGATCCACTTAGTAGCCCGATGAACCACCTGCAAAAAAATTCCCACCACCAAATTGTTAAAAATCACATTATTTCGGCAATTCCAAATTGCCCAAAGAAAAGCATATACACCAATGCATATACTAGCTTTAGTGCATTTGTTTACCCCATTCAACCATGTCCCAAACATGTTATTGACACTATTAGGCGGCGTAATGCTAAAGGTAAAGTGGAATAATCTCCAAAAAAAATTAGCAAATTGACAGTGAACAAACAGGTGATCAACCGTCTCATCGGAATCACAAAAAACACATTTTCTACACCCTTTCCATCTTCGTTTGACCAAATTATCCTTAGTAAGAAACTCTTTACGGAAGAAAAACCACATAAAGATCTTAATCTTTAGTGGCACTTTTAATTTCCAAAGATACGTATGCAAAAATCTCGTGCTTCCGTTCATATGTTCCTCATATAAAGATTTGACTGAGAAAGCTCCTGAGATCGTCAATTTCCATGAAAAAGAATCTTGCTCCTCTGACAAAGAAACTGCCATTAGTCTCTCGACCAGATGTAACCAGTCAACCCATTTATCCCCATCCAAAGAGTGCATAAACGCAATATTTAGATGCTCCTGACCAAGAACATTACCGACTAACACGCTCTTATTACGCACAATATTGTACATCGCAGGATAATGTACCGCTAGGGGAGTCCCCGCCATCCAGGGATCTTCCCAAAATCTAACACTCTGCCCATTGCCTAGAATGAAAGAAATATGCTTAAAAATTTCCTGCTTTACTCCCATTATTCCTTTCCAGATAGGCGAGTCTGTAGGTTTAGCCTCCACCTATGTGAGCGGCTTTCCCATTATATATTTATTATGCAGTAATTCATGCCAGATGCCATCTTTAGTTAATAGTTTAAAAAGCCATTTACTTAGTAAACACTTATTCTTCACTTCTAGGCATTCAATACCCAGACCCCCTTGGTCCTTTGGGCGACAAACAATGTTCCACTTGGTCAACCTATACTTCTTTTTGGTTTGGTCGGATTGCCAGAAAAAACGCGATCTATAATGATCCAATCTCTTTTTAACCCCAATAGGTATCTAAAAAAAAACATTGGTAAACTAGACAGAACCGAATTAGTAAGGACTAAGCGGTCTCCATAAGAGAGTAATTTGCCTATCCATGAACTCAATTTCTGCTTAAATCGGTCTTCCACTGGTTTCCATTCTTTATTAATTAGTTTACGGTGATGAATAGGAATGCCAAGGTATTTAAAAGGCATAACACCAAGTTCACACCCAAAAATATTTCGATACTGACCCTCACAGTCATTGGCTTTCCCAAAACAGAAGACCTCTCTTTTATGAAAATTAATTTTCAACCCAGACAATTTTTGGAAGATAGACTTGATTAACTTCCAATTAACAGTCTTCTCCAAATCATGCTCCAGAAACAAAAGAGTGGCATCTGCATACTGAAGTATTGAAACCCCTCCCTGAACAAGATGAGGAATCAATCCTCCTACTTGACCGTCTTGTTTTGCCCGTGCAATTAGGAGATCTAACATATCAGCCACCGGATTAAAACGAATAGGTGATAACGGATCACCCTGTCTTAAACCTTTTAAAGTTTAGAAATAATGACCAATGTCATCATTCACTCTGATCCCCACACTACCCCTTGCACAAATCTGGCTACTCAGTCACACCACCTAGGATCGAAGCCTTTCATGCCTAGAGCCTGCTGTAGGAACTTTCAGTTTACCTTATCATATGCTTTTTCAAAATCAATCTTAAGCAAAACACCATCTAATTTTTCTTTTTTAGCTCATGAATAGTCTCATGTATGACAACAACCCCTTCCAAAATATTCCTTCCTGGAAGGAACGCGGATTGAGAAGGACGAATAACCCTCTACGCGATAGAGGTCACTCTATTTGTTCCAACCTTAGTAAAGATCTTAAAACTCACATTTAACAAGCAAATAGGTCTTTATTGTTCAATCCTACTCGCATCTTCCTTCTTAGGAAGTAAGGTAATCACTCCAAAGTTCCATTTGAACAATTCTAGATCACCCTCATGCAACTGATTAAACATAGCCATTAAGTCGGTCTTAATGACCACCCAGAATCCCTTATAAAACTCCACAGGGAACTCATCTGGTCCTGGAGCTTTATTAAGCTCCATCTGAGGAATAGCCTCGCACACCTCTTTTTATGTACAGGGCTGTGTGAGAAGCCTGTTCTCTTCTAGGGACACCTGAGTAATATCATCAATTCTCATCTCATCTAACGAGACACTGAATGGATCCGACGCTCCAAATAGTTTTTTATAGTACTCATAAATAAAGACCTTTAAATTCTGCTGCCCAACAATTATACATCCTGTTCTAATTGGAATTTTTTCTTCTTTTTATGTCTACCATTGTTAATCAAATAGAAGTATCTTGTGTTACTCCCTCCTTCCTGGATAGTTTTATAGTGACACATATATTCAAGTGTATTCCTGATCCAAAAATATATTAATTTGTTTCCTAGTTTCACGTATACTAGGGTGATGGCTATATGCTGCTTTTTCTGAAGATGTATGCTCCGTGTACTAGTTGTTTCCTGTCTACTGTTGTTTGATCTCATAATGTTAGCGGGTCTAAGTGGACAGAGCGGACGCCACCTAATCTGAGAAAAATAAACGAGCAGCTAGCAGCGTCCCACATCAATCAAGTGGACAGAGGTGATCAGCAAGTGGGCACCCACGGACATGCCCACTTACAGGCTGACCTTTGAAAAACAGTAACTTATTCCGATATAGTAATATCAAGTACACTAGCCTCTGCACCGGCACAGTAGAAAGAGCAATCAAAGAAATTGCAAATATGCAAACAACTTACTAAAAAAAGGAAGGAACAAACTAAACAACATGATGCAGGAGTAAGAAGCAACAACATCAATAGGGATGTCAATTAGGGTATGTACAATGGGTGACATGAATTGCGAATTGCTGGACTAGCAAGTAGTATCAATGAGAGATGAGTATTGAGTTTCCCCACTCGCTCCGCATCGACCGGGGCACGCGCGAGCTCTCTCCCCTTTGAGCCCTCCTCCCGCTCATCCCCTCCCTGCCGCCGTCGATGCAAGCAGATTTGGTTTCAGTGGCTCCCGGCACATCTGGGTGCCCTTCCTGGGCTATGGCATGGTTGGGATGCTCGATCCGGGCTTGACGGGCCTAGGTCCGGTGACTGCCTAGCAGCTCCGTTTACTCGGGGTGCGGGTGCGACCGGCGGGTGCGTCCTTGTAGTTGTACCCCCGCTATACTAGGGCTATTGACTGGCCTTGCCCATCTCCTGTCCGCCCCAGAGGAACCTCCATTTGGTCTTCCGTTACGCCATTCGGGCGGGATCTTGGATGCCGAGGCGGCAGCCTCGGAAGGTGGTCTGCACGGCGACTCGGCGGTGAGTGACATGGCAGTGGTGATGGTTTTCTTCTCGGGCCACGTGGGTGGAGGGGAGTTGGCGGCGGGAGATTCTCGTGCCGGCAGCGCTTCGGCAATGGTGGCTCCCAGATCGCGTTTTTGTAGGCCTAACTTGGAGGCGTTAGGCGGGTTGCGTTACTAGGTGTTGTAAGAGGGTTCTTCCAAGCGAAAGCTCTGTGCTTTGGCACCAACGGCGGCGACACATGCGGGTGTCGTAACCCTCTTGGGGGCGCCGCTATGGTTACCCTCTCCGCGCTAGGGCTCCGGGTGAAAACCCTTGACCGTCTCGGTCACGGAGGCGGCAGCGCTTTGCGTCATCACCCTCTTGGGGGCGTCGTCGTGGAGTCCCGGGTTGTCTCGACTTCGCGCTAGTGCCTTTGGTGGCAAGTATGATTTCCTTTGTTCCTTTTTTGTTTATCCTTGATCTGCTCTGTAAGAGGTTCTCCTCATCACCATGTATCAATCTGGTCATGTGGCTTTATTTATAAAGAGGGGCGAAAGCCTATTTTCTCAATGGGTGACATCAGCTTTCCCTTAGAATTGCCACGTCGAATTTTTGATTAGTTGGAGGAGAGAGAATTAAGAGAAATAAGGTTGTTTTCTCTTATCTAAGGGATGATCTCTTAGATAATAAGAGAAGACTATGTTCTCCATTTTACTAATTGTCTTATCTTAGAAACGAAATTTCCTACCAAAATATACTCTCTCTGTCTCAATATAATTGCCGTTAAATTGATGTATCTAGTTTTAAAATTCATGTAGATACATCAATTTTATAATGCATTGTATAACTTATATATTTTGTCTTCTGTAGATGATGTTGATAGCTAAGAGAAGACGTGTATTCTCTACCAATAGGCATTTCCATGGATCCCGATATCCATGCATACCTAGCCCACTGGGGTTGGCATACACGAAGAAGGTGTCTGGCATGGATACTCTATAATGAGTACTTGGGGGATAAAAATTTGTACCAAGTACAAGAAATACCGACAAATTCTCCATCCAGGAAGGGTATCGTGAGTTTTAAGCTTGACTTCTGTTCGTGACGTTCGTTTATCCTTGGGAATGGCATGCAGGTCCATTTTGGTAGGATGTACGGTTAGGCGATCAAGTGTTGTCGCAAACGTACCCTTCTCTTTATAATATTCGTTATCATAAGCATGTTACAGTAGCATACATAATTTGAAACAACCCTGTTAATATTAATTTTCAATGATCTATCATATGTGAAAGGAAAACATACTGGTTTCATATGGTGGAGAGACTAAAACGAGTCTCGTTGTCACAAGAGCGAGATACCTTTAAATGGAGCTTGAAAACCGATGGTGTCTTTTCAGTGAAGTCTTTTTATGCTGATATACTCATGAAATATGAGATTGTTCCGGAAGTATTTGTAGAAATTGTAAATATCTATGAAAATTACAATTTTTTTGAAGTTTCTTAATCTCAAAGTTTTGTTAACAAAATATAATCTACTTAAAAGGAGATGGAGGGGGATGTAAAAGTGTGTTTTCTGCAATGCATATTAGTACGTTGAATACTTGTTTATACCATGCACACAAGCAAGGGAACACGCGTGGTTATAGGAGCATCTATAATTTTTTATGCTCCATGCTTGTTTTCTTTATGTTCTAACATGTATTCTGCATGCTTTACTTTGTTTTCCAGATGATTTCATGGACTATCTATTGACAAGATGTCGAGAGCCAGTTTTTGTTTTCTGTTGTTTTAATGTTTCAGAAAAGGTGTGAAGAAAATATTCGCCAAAAGTCCTAAAAATTCACGGAGGTCATTTTTTACCCGGAATGAATACGGAGAGGAGCCAGGGGCACCACAGGGTTGCCAGGCGTCGGTCCCCTAGGCCGCGCCTGGTGGGCCCCTCGTGGCCCAGGCCAGCGCCTCGCGTCGCCTCTTCCTCGATGAATTCCCTTTAACCCTAAAAACGTCGGGATAGAGAAGTTTTGCACGAAAAACATAAAGAGAGGTGCCGTCACCTCGAAAGTTTAATCTAGGGCCTCTGCAGCTCTGTTCTGGCACGCTACCAGAGAGGGGAATCGTCATCGGAGGCCTCTACATCGCCATGATTGCCTCCAGACAGATGTGTGAGTAGTTCATCTTGGGACTACGGGTCCATTGCAGTAGCTAGATGGTTGTTCTCTCCCTTATGCCTCCATGTTTAGAGTCTCGTGAGCTGCCTCACATGATTGAAACCACCATTATGATCCGATGAACCATGAGATTATAGTTATTTTTTTCATGTCAATCTGAGATGCTTAACTTATATTTGTAGAGAATTTTAATGTTGTCTTGCAATGCTCCCCGCTGTTTATGATTACCTTGGCCATGTAGTGGTTTTGACCTCTAAGAGAGGGTTTATATACTAGATAGTGGGTTCATGCCTCCCTTACCACTACCAAATTCCGCGTGGTCTAGGACATTTCAATAACATTGCAGATGAGCTCCAAACCGTCGCTGAGGGCAATCCGCGACGGTTTACGCGACGGAATGAGAACGTGTCTGATCGACTCTCACGGACGATTCTGCGACGATTAAGTTGACACTAAAACGTCATGAGGAATCCACGACATACAAGCATTCATCGCGAGCGACTTGCCCGGTCCAGTAAAGGCCAAACACAGCATAACGCTTTTTTCGTCACGACCTACGCCACGTGGAAGTTACCGTTGCCTGCGTTTGATGATGTCACTTGATCTGTTTCTAATGTCATCGCCAAGTGACAAGAGGGTGACACGTTTACCAACCACACGTCGCCACGTGGTCTACTATAGGCGACACAATTTTGTCGTCACGGAGGACATACGATGACGCCATGTTTTTGCAGCGACGTTTTTATCGCTCTGTCGTGCATTGGAGCAAATCAATACACGACATGTGGGCCACCAATGTAGCCCCACGTGGATGATTAAATTTAACGATTTTAAATTTTTCGTCGCGATTGCATGTAATCAGACTATGCCACGTGGACCACTCATATACCTCCACTTGTGTACTACCGGCGATGAAATATTTTTGTCCTGGCATAGTTTTGTGACGTCCCTCTATCGCGACGTTTTCGTTCCGATGTGGTTGGAATGGCTAATCTAGTGGTCGAGAAGCATGAAAAATACTATACTAGTTTTACAGCAAATCAAACATAACAAATACATAAATTCCGAATAAGGTCACAACCTAGCTCACCAGCAAAGGCAATCTAATACAGTTCAACAGACAACAAGCGGTTTCACAAAGGGCTACTCAGTTACATATCTCGGATGAATTTGAGCCAATATGCCACCAATAAGGGTTTGTATATTTCTTGACTCTTCTTCGTACATTTGTGTTCCTCCGTCATACACAGCAATTCTTGTTGATGCTTCATCCTTTCTGCATCAGCTTGTTCCTTGGCCTGCTTCAACTCTTCAACTACAGACTGCAAGTCCTGCCTCTTTTTTCTCTCATAATCAAGTTGAAGGTGAAGTTGACACTTTGATGCTCTTGCACGGGTTGTGACCCTACCTATGGTATTCAGGAACAAAGAATTTCGATGTCCCTTGGTCAGCACGGCAACGACTGCTTCGGCGACAGAAAGAGGTTCCTTGACAGCGCCATCCACTGAAGTAGGTTCTAGCATCTTCACTTGCATTTCTTCCAATAAAGCATGTAAAAGCATAAGATGAAATACAAGATGAACTAGCTTGTAAGGAACATTGATATCATGACGAGAATGTAAGGAACATGTATGAAAAATAGCAGGCAACAAGCTTGTACATAACAAACATGCAAATAGCACATGACAAGCAATTAATCACTCATGACAAGCTTGTAAGAAACATAAATGAAAAACATCACATGACATGCATGTAAGTAACATGGATGAAAATAGCAGACGATAAGCATGTACAGAACATAGATGAAAATATCAGCTCACAAGGATAGATGAACTAGAAGATGACAAGAAAGCATCATGCGTGTACATGTAATATGAGATGACAAGCATAGATGAAATAGCTGACTACAGGAGTTTGCATCAGAATTCACAAAGGGAAGCATCAGTACGTATCTAGAAGAATCTATTGAGGTAATTGTTGATCCTAGAGATAAACAAAATTCTGAGAGATTTACAATTGGTCTTTTCACATGCAAAGAGAATCCACGTTTCTTTCTTTTGTGCGTAGCTTTGAACAATCCAAAGGCATCTTCCCCCATGTTGCAGCAAACCTGGTAGCTGCGAGAACCTGTGGAACTATGGAACTGGACGGCCTGTCTTCTTTGCTTTGCTTTCATACAAGCCATCTACATAGACAAAGTATGAACTGATTAGACACAGTCCAGGTTATGGAATAGAAACAGTGGCAAGGCAGAGTGAACAAAGACAGTACCTGTTTCCTGACTGAGGACTAGTTATCGACTAAGCTGCACCATTCTGCTTCGCTCATGTGTCCAACTGCATAAGGAGGCGTTCGTACAACTCTACTCTTGTCTTCAACTTTGTTAAAAAATTCTTGCTTCATAATGTGGCGTATTTGTCTTGTACATTTCTTGAGATGCATCCGAAGAGATTGATGAATTACAGGGTCTCTTGGGTTCAGACGAAACTTTGACTGAAACAAAAGAAAGAGCATTTTTTAGTTATATGAACAACAATGGAATGAACTGGAAAGTTGGGTTACAAAACTTACAGACACATGGCCGTAGTAGGACGAAAATTTATCTTTCCTTCCCTTGTACTCTTTCCAATGGGGGAAGATAGGGACAGTGTGCTTCACAACTATTGAACACGTAGTAGCATACATGGAAGAAAATTTTGGTTCCACTGGCCTTGTCTTTCCCGGAGGAATAACAATTCTGATCATGTTTCCTTTGGGCATGTTTTTTCCCTCCCAGACGCACCACTCGAAACAATGTCTTCACATGGGTAATCTATAGAAATTGTGCCATTGCTAGAGTTAGTATTCTGCATTTTGGATTTCCCTTTGTACATGGCCCCTTGTAGAGCATGCAATCTCTGTAATATGTCAGTGTGCTCCTTGCTGCAGGCATCTTGATCCTCGACTTGGGAACCTTGCCCCTCGCCTAGGAATGGTGGCAGCTCGCCTTGCACACCTGGCAGCTCACCGTAGGGAGGTGCCTGCTCGCATTGGGCGGCTACCTCCTCACGGTGGTCAGCCTCCTCCTTCTGTTGGGCAGCTTCCAGCTGGCCACGGGCAAGTGCATTATTTCCTTGGGCAGCTTCCTGCTGGCCTTAGTGGGTTGCCTCCTCGTCTTGGACCACTGGTCGCTTGAGTTCGTCATCTGCATCCGTATGGACATGGCCAACTGCATGCTCGCGATGGGCCTTGATGGGATTGCGACTACATCCACGTCCACTAGGAGCCATCTTTGTCCTACTAGATGTACTCTTGACTTTAATGTTCCTAAGCTGCATGGTTCATATGAACCAAATCAACTAGGATAGCAGCACAAAATACATGGCAGAACTGTAATTAAGCCAGCAGTTCCACACAACAAAAGTACATTTATTCTTGAGCTATCATGCAAGGCATGCCTTATCTAGAGGGTGGACATTGTATAAATGAAAATAAATAGCTTACACTATAAGTCTAGAATTGCTGACTTATGCGAATAAATGGAAATAAATAGAAGATACATGTTCTTTACAAATAGCCTTATCTTTCATTGGGATGTGACAACATATAGTTAGAAAATCTTAGTGATGTAATTCGCTGTTTGACCATATTAGTAATCCAATTTGTGGATTATGATAGGATCGCAGGAGAAGTGATCTTAAGGTTTATACAAGCTTGAAAATAAGCAAACTCTAACAAAAGGAACTTGACGGCTACCTGGCTGGCGAGGTGGCAGATCTTGACGGAGACATAGATAGCGAGGTATCAAATCTGGACGGCGAGGTGGCAGATCTAGATGACGTCCCAGACGGAGAGGTGGAAGCCCGGGAAGGCGAGCTGAGCGGCGGGGTGGAAGACCGGTGACGGCAAGGTGGAAGCCCGGGAAGGCAAGTTGCACGGCTAGGTGGAAGACCGGGGACAGCTAGGTGGAAGCCCGGGAAGGCGAGCTACAGGGCGAGGTGGAAGGTCGGGGTGGACTAGATGGGGTTTAGGAGGAAACGGGTATTTGGGACGAGAGGAGGGGAGATTTTGGCGAGGGGGCAGATAAGGGAGAGGTTCAAAATTTAGGGCGACATAGGCGGCAAAGTTTTTGGTCGATAATTTGGTTGGGCGGCACGAAATTTTCTGCGCGCCTGATTTTGGTACGTTGGCTGGAGAACATTGCTGGTTGTTGGATACATGATGGATCACCTAAAAAGATAAAAATTATTGAAATATGTTATTTAAGGATAATGAGAAGACATCTATAAATTACTGGCATAAACTATTAATAAATAAATTGCCCTACCATTGTCTTGGGTGCTCCTTGTGCCTAACCTAACACAACAAGCAATTGGTTCCACTTTGCTACCCCCTTTCGGCTCACGTAGAGGGGCAGAACGGCAGTTCCTTCTTTTTCCCTAGCGGGTCTAGGGTTTCTCCGGAGAGGGGATCCGGAGCATCTGAATGCCACCAAAACACATGGTATACCATACCATGTGTGTTAGAGTGTGGCATGGGTCTAGGATACCCAAGATTCCCTCACTCTCTATGTTAGGGCTTCACCGGCCGTCGGGTTCTCTCTCGCGGGTTCGAAGGCTACTTAGAGCCAGAAACTCCTGAATCTGACGGAATGGGCGGGGATCTTGCCAAGAGGTGGCACCTACCATTTTTTGGGTGTTACTTGTGCCTAACCTAACACAACCAAGAAATTGATTCCAGTTTGCTACCCCGTTCCTGCTCACGTAGAGGGGCCAGAACGGCAGTTCCGCCTTTTTCCCTAACGCGGCTAGGGTTTCTCCGAAGCGTCTGAATACCACCACAATACATGGTATGGCGAGTGTGTCATGAGTCTTGGATGCCCAAGATTCCCTCACTCTCTTTGTTAGGGCTTCACTAGCGTCATATTCTCTCTCGCGGGTTCCAAGACTACTTAGAGGTGGGCTCTACCATTGTCTTGGGTGTTCCTTGGGCCTAACATAAGACAACCAAGCATTTCGTTCCACTTTTCTACGCCCATCTGGCTCACGTAGAGGGGCCAGAACGACAGTTCCGTCTTTTTCCCATCGGTGCTATGGTTTCTCCGAAGAGGGGGCTCCAGATCATCTGAATGCCACCAATCCCATGGTATGCCATACCATGTGTGTTAGAGTGTGGCATGGGTCTTGGATTCCCAAGATTCCCTCTCTCTCTGTGTTAGGGCTTCACTGGCGTCGAATTCTCTCTAGCGGGTTCGAGGACTACTTATAGTCCGAAACTCCCAAATTTGACGGAACTGGGAAATATTTCCAAGAGGTGGGCCCTACCATTCTCTTGTGTGTTCCTTGGGCCTAACCTAACACAACCAATCAATTGGTTCCACTTTTGTACCCCCTGCCGGCTCATGTGTAGAGGGGCCAGAACGACAGTTTCGTCTTTTACCTCGCGGGGCTATGGTTTCTCTGAAGAGGGGGCTCCGGATCGTCTGAATGCCACCAAATATCATGGTATTCCATACCATGTGTGTTAGTGTGTGGAATGGGTCTTTTATTCCTAATATTTCCTCGCTCTCTGTGTTAGGGCTTCACTGCCGACGAATTCTCTCTAGCAGGTTCCAGGACTACTTAGATCCCGAAACTCCTGGATCTGACGGAACGGGGGGAATCTTTCCAAGAGGTGGGCCCTACTATTGTCTTGGGTGTCCCTTGGGCCTAACTTAACACAACCAAGCAATTGGTTCCACTTTTCTACCCCCTTCCTGCTCACGTGGAGGGGCCAGAACGGCAGTTCCGTCGTTTTCCCCAGCGGGGCTATGGTTTCTCTGGAGAGGGGTCTCCGAATCGTCTGAATGCCACCAAATCCCATGGTATGCCATACTATGTGTGTAAGAGTGTGTCATGGGTCTTGTATTCCCAAGATTCTGTCGCTCTCTGTGTAAGGGCTTCACCGGCGTCGGATTCTCTTTAGTAGGTTAAAAGACTACTTAGAACCCGAAACTTTTGGATCTGACAGAACTGGGGGAATCTTGCCAAGAGGTGGGACCTAAAATTTTCTTGGGTGTTCCATGGGCCTAACCTAAAACAACCAAGCAATTGATTCCGCTTTGCTACCCCCTTCCGGCTCACGTAGAGGGGCTAGAATGGTAGTTCCGCCTTTTTCTCCTGCAGGGCTATGGTGTCTCTGGAGAGGGGCTCCGGAGCGTCTGAATGCCACCAAAAAACATGGTATGCCACACCATGTGTGTTAGAGTGTGGAATGGGGTCTTGGATTCCCAAGATTCCCTCACTCTCTTTGTTAGGGCTTCACTAGCGTCATATTCTCTCACGCGGGTTCCAGGACTACTTAGAGCCCAAAACTCCCGGATATGACGGAACGAGGGGAATCTTTCCAAGAGGTGGGGCCTACCATTGTTTTGGGTTTTCCTTGGGCCTAACCTAACACAACTAAGCAATTTTTTCCACTTTTCTACCCCTTCTGACTCACGTAGAGAGGCTAGAACGACAGTTTCGTCTTTTTCCCCAACGGGGCTAGGGTTTTGCCGTCGGGGGCTCAAGAGCGTATGAATGCCACCACAATATATGGTATGAAATACCATGTTTTTTATAGTGTGGAACGGGTCTTGGATGCCCAATATTCCATCACTCTCTTTGTTAGGGCTTCTCCGGTGTCGGATTCTCTCTGGCGGGTTCCAGGACTTTTTACAGCCTGAAACTCCCGGATCTGACGGAACTGGGGGAATCTTGCCAAGAGGTGGGCCCTACCATTGGCTTGGGTGTTCCTTGGGACTAACATAATACAACCAAGCATTTCGTTCAACTTTTATACGCCCATCTGGCTCATGTAGAGGGCCAGAACGACAGTTCCGTCTTTTTCCCATCGGCGCTATGGTTTCTCCGAAGAAGGGGCTCCAGATCGTATTAATGCCACCAATCCCATGGTATGACATACAATGTGTGTTAGAGTGTGGAATGGGTATTGGATTCCCAAGATTCCCTCGCTCTCTGTGTTAGGGCTTCACTGGCGTCGAATTCTCTCTAGGGGGTTCCAGGACTACTTAGAGCCCAAAACTCCCAGATTTGACGGAACTGGGAAATCTTTCCAAGAGGTGGGCCCTACCATTCTCTTGTTTGATCATTGGGCCTAACCTAACACAACCAATAAATTGGTTCCACTTTTGTACCCCCTTCCGGCTCATGTGTAGAGGGGCCAGAACGGCAGTTTCGTCTTTTACCTCGCGGGGCTATGGTTTCTCCGAAGAGGGGGCTCCGGATCGTCTGAATGCCACCAAATCCCATGGTATTACATACCATGTGTGTTAGTGTGTGGGATGGGTCTTTTATTCCTAATATTGCCTCTCTCTCTGTGTTAGGGCTTCACTGGCGACGGATTCTCTCTGGCGGGTTCCAGGACTACTTAGATCCCGAAACTCCTGGATCTGACGGAACGGGGGGAATCTTTCCAAGAGGTGGGCCCTACTATTGTCTTGGGTGTCCCTTGGACCTAAATTAACACAACCAAGCAATTGTTTCCACTTTTCTACCCCCTTCCGGCTCACGTGGAGGGGCCAGAACGGCAGTTCCGTCCTTTTCCCCAGCGGGGCTATGGTTTCTCCGGAGAGGGGTCTCCGAATCGTCTGAATGCCACCAAATCCCATGGTATGCCATACTATGTGTGTAAGAGTGTTTCATGGGTCTTGTATGCCCAAGATTCTGTCGCTCTCTGTGTATGGGCTTCACCGGCGTCGGATTCTCTTTAGTAGGTTAAAGGACTACTTAGAACCCAAAACTTTCGGATCTGACAGAACCGGGGGAATCGCCAAGAGGTGGGACCTAACATTTTCTTGTGGTGTTCCATGGGCCTAACCTAAAACAACCAAAAAATTGATTCCGCTTTGCTACCCCTTCCGGCTCATGTAGAGGGGCTAGAATGGTAGTTCCGCCTTTTTCTCCTGCAGGGCTATGGTTTCTCCGGAGAGGGGCTCCGGAGCGTCTGAATGCCACCACAAAACATGGTATGCCACACCATGTGTGTTATAGTGTGGCATGGGGTCTCTTTGTTAGGGCTTCACTGGCATCATATTCTCTCTCGTGGGTTCCAAGACTACTTAGAGCCCGAAACTCCCGAATCTGACAGAATGGGGGCAATCTTGCCAACAGGTGGGCCCTAACATTGTCTTGGGTGTTACTTGGACCTAACCTAACACAACCAAGAAATATGTTCCACTTTGCTACCCCCTTCCGACTCACGTATAGGGGCTAGAACGGTAGTTCCATCGTTTTCCCCAGCGGGGCTAGGAATTCGCCGTAGGGGGGCTTCGTAGCGTATGAATGCCACCACAATATATGGTATGCCATAGAATGTGTGTTAGAGTGTGGAATGGGTCTTGGATTACCAAGATTCCCTCACTCTTTGTGGTAGGGCTTCTCTGGCGTCGTATTCTCTCAAGCGGGTTCCATGACTACTTAGAGCCTGAAACTCCCGGATCTGACGGAGCTGGGGGTATCTTGCCAATAGGTGGGCCCTACCATTGTCTTGGGTGTTCCTTGGGCCGAAAATAACACAACCAAGCAATTGGTTCCAGTTTGCTACCCTCTTCCGGCTCACGTAGAGGGGCCAGAACGATAGTTCCATCTTTTCCCCAACAGGGTAATGGTTTCTCGAGAGAGGAGGCTCCGGATCGTCTGAATGCCACCAAATCCCATGTTATTCCATACCATTTGTGTTAGAGTGTGGAATGATTGTTGGATTACCAAGATTCCCTCCCTCTCTGTGTTAGGGCTTCACCGGTGGGCCCTACCATTTTCTTGGGTGTTGGGTCTAACCTAACAAAACCAAGCAATTGGTTCCACTTTCCTACCTCCTTCCGGCTCACGTAGAGGGGCAAGAATAACAGTTCCATTTTCCCCGTCGGGGCTATGTTTTCTCCGGAGGGGGATCCGGATCATTTGAATGCCACCAAATTCCATGGTACGCCGTACGATGTGCGTTAGAGTGTGGCATGGGTCTAGGATGCTCAAGATTCCCTCACTCTCTGTGTTAGGGCTTCACCGGCGTTAATTTCTCTCTGGCGGGTTCCAGAACTACTTAGAGCCCGAAACTCCCGGATCAGACGGTCTGGGGGAATCTTGCCAAGAGGTCGGCTCTACCATTGTCTTTTGTGTTCGTTGGGCCTAACCTTACACAACCAAGAAATTGGTTCCACTTTGCTACCCCCTTCCAGCTCATGTAGAGGGCTAGAACGGCAGTTTCGTCTTTTTCCCCACCTAGGCTATGGTTTCTCCGGAGAGGGGCTCCGAATCGTCTGAATGTCACCAAATCCCATGGTATGTCATACCATGTGTGTTAGAGTGTGGCATGGGTCTTGGATGACAAATATTCCCTCGCTCTCTAAGTTAGGGCTTGACCGGCGTCATATTCTGTCTGGTGGGTACTAGGACTACTTATAGAACGAAACTCCCGGATCTGACTGAATGGGGGTAATCTTGCAAACAAGTGGGCCCTGCCATTGTCTTTGGTGCTCCTTGGTCCTAACATAAAAAAACCAAGAAACTGGTTCCACTTTTCTACCCCTTCCAGCTCACGTAGAGAGGCTAGAACGAAAGTTCCATCTTTTTCCCAAACGGGGCTATGGTTTCTCCGGAGAGGATGCTCCGGATTGTCCGAATGCCAGAAAATCCCATGGTATGCCATACCATGTGTGTTATGGTGTGGCATGGGTGTTGGATGCCCAATATTCCCTCGCTCTCTATGGTAGGGTTTCACCGGCGTCGGATTCTCTCTCACGGGTTCCAGGACTACTTAGAGCCCGAAACTCGCGGATCTGACGGAAATGGGGTGGGCCCTACCATTGTCTTGGGTTTTCCTTGGGCCTAACATAAGACAACCAATCAATTGGTTCCACCTTTCTACCCCCTTCCGGCTCATGTAGAGGGGCTAGAACGACAGTTCCGTCTTTTTCCCTAGCGGGGCTATGGTTTCTTCGGAGAGGGGGCTCCGGATCGTCTGAATGCCACAAAATCCCATGGTATGACATACCATGTGTGTTATAGTGTGGCATGGGTCTTGGATGCCCAAGATTCCCTCGCTCTATGTGTTAGGGCTTCACCGGCGTCGAATTCTCTCTAGCGGGTTCCAGGACTACTTAGAGCTCGAAAATCCCAGATCTGACGGAACTGGGGGAATATTGAAAAGAGGTTGGCCCTACCATTTTATTGGGTGTTCCTTGGGCCTTACTAACACAACCAAGCAATTGGTTCCACTTTTCTACCCCCTTTCGGATCACGTAGAGGGGCTAGAACGGTAGTTCCGTCTTTTTCTCCAGCGGGGCTAGGGTTTCTTCTGAGAGGGGCTCCGGAGCGTCTGAAAGACACCACAATAGATGGTATGCCAAACCATGTTTGCTATAGTGTATAATGGGTCTTGGAGCCCCAAAATTCCCTTGCTCTCTCTGTTAGGGCTTCATAGGCGTTGAATTCTGTGTGGCGCGTTGCAGGTCTAGTTAATTAGAGCCCGAAACTCCCGGATCTGAATGAACTCGGGGAGTCTTGCCAAGAGGTGTGCCCTACCATTTTACTACCTCCGTTCCGATGAATAAGGCGCACACGCATTTCAAGACAAACTTTGACCGAAAGATTTGAGTAACAATATCTTGACTATATAGTGCAACTTTGACATTGTTAGATTCGTAGTGAAAAACACTTTCTAATGATATTGCTTTTATACCAAATACTATTATATATATGGATAAATTCTTGGTCAAAGACAAATCTCGAAATGCGTGCACGCCTTATTCATTGGAACGGAGGGAGTATTGAGTGTTCCTTGGGCCTAAACTAACACGAAAAATCAATTGGTTCCACTTTTATACCCCCCCTTCCGGCTCATGTAGAGGGGCTAGAACATCAGTTCCGTCTTTTCCCCAACGGGGCTATGGTTTCTCCGGAGAGGGGGCTCCGGCTCGTCTGAATGCCACAAATCCCCTCGCACTGTGTTAGGGCTTCACCGGTATCGAATTCTCTCTCGCAGGTTCGAGGACTACTTAGACCCGAAAACTCCCGGATCTGATGGAACGGGGAGAATCTTGGCAAAAGGTTGGCCCTACCATGGTCTTGGGTGTTCCTTGGGACTAACCTAATAGAACCAAGCAATTGGTTCGCCTTTTGCTACCCCCTTTCGGCTCACATAGAGGGGCTAGAACAACAGCTCCGCCTTTCCCCAGCGAGACTAGGGATTCTCTAGAGAGGGGTGCCGGAGCGTCTTAATGCCACCAAAACACATTGATGGAGGGATGGAGACCCGGTATGCTAACGCCAAAGTGTAACCCAGCCCAAAGGAACCGCGCAAGACCCGGCTTAAGGAAGAGGAGTTTCTAGAAGGCCCAAGAAGCAGTGTAGGCCTCGTAACCTGGCGTTGGGGTTACTATTAGGAAACTAGGGTTTTGTATGCGGTTACCGGGTAGGACTCCGAGTATGCCTTGGATAGGAATCCAGGGGGCCGGGTAAGATATAAACCGGCTCCTAGCCTCGGAAAAACAGAGTTGCACCAGATATTCGAGTTTCCCTGTAATACGAGAGCTAATATTGTAACCCTAGATCGGAGACTCAGCGACTTGATTGCCAGAGCTACCAGATCGATTGATAGCATGGTTTCCCTCGAGCTAAACCCTCTCCCAAACACCAGAGTCGATTTACCCCAAGATAAGTTACCCCTGGTAACGTCTGCCGTGATTATCCCACGACAGTTGGCGCCCACCGTGGGGCCTACGTCCAAGGGTGTTTACATCACGGGAGAAGCTCGGGAGAGCATGAAGAACCTCGTCGTCGGCGAGATCTACACCATCCCCGAAGGAGAGAAGATGGTGGACGACTTTGGCTGGGGGCCAGAGTCGGATCTGCTTGAAGCCGGGTCTATCGTCACGATCGGCCGAGTCAACGTCTTCGTCGGCATGGTATGTACGTCCGGTTCTATTCCTGATGATGTTGAATATGATTCCGTGTGAGGAGGAGCGACCTGCGTTCAGTCGGATGGGGAGGAGTCGGTCGGAACGATCGATCCGATAGAAGAACCCCCCACGAAGAGGGAACAGCCGGAGGAGCCGGCATGGACCCCGCGTGGCCGGCTCACGAGGGAAGATGATACCGAGTCTATCCTGCACCTGCTTGGGGATCGGTACGAAGAGGATAGCTGTGATGAGGAAGAATATGAATCTGCACCAGGCATCGCGCGCCAGGTCGCGGTCTACACGGCCCCTGCAACCAACCTTAATCAGGGGGACTTGACTACGGCCGCGGTCGGAGCGGCGCGAGCGCTGGCCCAGCAACAAAATCCGGTTGATGGAAACCCGTTCATAGCCCGGGTTGATGGAGAGTCGGCTTCAGTCACCAGCCATACCCTGAAAAGCGAATTGCAAAGAAACATGTTTGGGTTTATGACAAACAGAACGCCAGGAGCAGGGCCCTCAAATCCACGAAATCCGGCTCTGATCAACAATAACCTGATCCTAGATCCTACGGTGTTAGCAACGGTGATAACCCCAGAAAACGCGGCGGCACACGCTGTGGATCTGGATGTGGCCCGCCGTGCATTGGATCGGCAGAGGAGAGATATAGAAGCTGAAAGACAGGGATAGCAGCGCGCCAGCGCGAGCTGGAAGCATTAGAGAGCCGGCTCCAGGTTCAGTCGACCAGGATGCACAATCAGAGATATCAGTCGAGATTACCGGCGATGGGTGGAACTATAAACCCGGCCGCACTATTTATTACACCTCGGGATCAACCAATTCCAGCTGTAAATCAAGAAACCGGACATCAGCCTGCAACATTGGGAGGACAGCCGGCAAATGTACAAGCCGGGTTACCCACATTGCAAACAGGGATCGTAACTGGCAATACGGCGCCACCACCACCACCGCCACGATTTCACACTCCACCAGGTCACTTCAATAACCCCATGGACAATGTATATGCAGCAACATTGGCATTGGATCGCATCCCCGTAAGAGAGTCACCCCATGCGGAGGAGACCCGGCGGGCGATAGATCTATTGCGCACAGCAGTGGCTCGGCAGGCCAATTACCCGGATAACAGGAGTGGAATGCATGGATCACCGTATGTTAGCCGGTATAATGGAAATACCGGCAATATTCAGACGAGCTCAGCACGGCGGAGAGCAGAGCAGCAGCAAATGCCGCCTCCTCCCCGTAGACCAGCAACACCTGCAGTATCAACGGCGCAAGCTATTGTGGACAGTTCTCGAGCCATGCGCGCAGCAGCCGGGTCTGCGGTACGAGGGCCGGTAGCGGTTGCACCCCCCGCCGTACCTGCGGCAGGATCACATGTTTCCCGGGTGAGGCCAGTGCCGGCAGATTTAGCCGGGCCCAAGTGTTTGTCGGACGCCATCAGAGCCGAGCCTTACCCGGATAAGTTCAAGGAGCCGGCTAAAGTGGTCAATTACGAGCCAACCATGGATCCAGAAACCTGGTTGAGTAGCTATGAGATGGCCATGTCGATTCGCAATGCGTCTGAAAATCTTCAAGCCAAGTTTATGTACCTGATGATGTCAGAGGGGGCATCAAAGTTGTGGTTCAATAATTTACCCGAAAGGTCCGTCAATTCATGGAGCGAGCTGAAAACGGCCTTTGTCAAGCACTTTCATGGAACGTGCAGGAAGTTGTTTACAACTAATGATTTAGAGCGATGTGTCCAGAAGAAGGGAGAATCGACGCGCAGTTGGGTGCGCCGGGTTATGGAAATACTCCACTCGTCCACGGATATTCAACCAAAAGATGCATTGCAGGCTATGGCAAAAACATGCAAGTATATACCCCTAGTGCAAAAACTGACGCGCATGAAATCTAGTCGGAATGCTTCAGAGGTTACGATTGGAGAGTTGATGGACGCGTGCAACAAGCACGCCGCCACGGATACCACAGAGGAGGATGTTGATGATAAGAAAGCAAAAGCTAACGCGAGCAACAGCGGAAGACCCGGCAATGGATCTGCGCCGAGTAACAATGGAGGAAATAATGGAAACAACCAGAACAAGCGCCCGTATGAGGGAAGTTCCGAGTTTGTCTCTAATACAGAAGCCGGATTTTCCAGACCCAGAGCAGAAGGAAATTTCAACGGAGGAAACTTTAATGGAGGAAATTACCAAGGACCGCCAAGGCCGGCCAACCATATAGAGGCCTTCAGGATGCCCTGTCCGCGTCATAGCAGGAACGGCAGGCCGGCTAATCATTCACTGGAGCAATGCGTAGATTTACAAAGATGGAAGAATGAAGAAATACAGAAGGCAATGCGAGGTGCAGGCTGGGGAGCAGGACCGGGTCCGGGTGGAAACCCGAGCAATGGCCTACCCCCGGCTGGCAACCCGGGAGGCGGTAATCCGGGTAACAACCAAGGAGGCACTCGAGGTTTCCAGGCCAACCCCAAGCAGCTAGGGCAGTACCACGTTCACACTACAGGAACTTCTAACAAGGATAGAAAGATACTCAAAAAGGCAGTAAACTCGGTTTCTTCAGCTGTCCCGAGGTACTTGAGATGGTCGGATCAAGAGGTAACATGGAGCAGAAGGGATCACCCGGAAAGAATAGAGCATCCGGGTGTGTTAGCTTTAGTGGTTGCGCCACAGGTCAATGGTTATGAGTTGAAAAAGGTTCTAATGGACGGCGGAAGTAGCATCAATATCCTATATTGGGAAACTTTCTTGCGCATGGGGCTCAAGGAGTCTCAGCTGCAGAAAAGTTCTACAGTTTTTCATGGGATTGTGCCGGGTCACTCGGCATGCCCCGAAGGGAAGATTACATTAGAGGTTGCTTTTGGAGAATCAAAGGATAATTTCCGAGTGGAGTGGCTCACGTTCGAGGTGGCAAAGTTGCGCGGCCCCTATAATGCATTGTTCGGAAGGCCGGCTTACGCCAAGTTCATGGCCAGGCCGTGTTACGTATACCTACAACTAAAAATCCCGGGTCCCAAGCAAACCATCACCATACATGGGAGCCGGGTTATAGCGGCTGAGTGCGACGAAGGAGACGCGGCAATGGCAGAACAGGCCTTCAGAAAGGAAGAGCTCAAGTATTACCGGTCTCAGGTAGACCCGGATGACAGAACAGCATTGAAGAGACCAAATATGGAGGATGAGAGAGCATAATTCAAAGCAGCACAGGATACCAAGATGGTGGCTTTTGTCGAAGGTGATCCCTCCAAGCAATTTGCTATAGGGTCTAACCTAGACAGTAAGCAAGAAGAGGCGCTGATTGAGTTTATTCGTGGAAATCAAGATGTTTTCGCTTGGACGCCCAATGATATGCCGGGTATCCCGACCGAGTTAGCTGAGCACAGTTTGCATGTTGATCCCAAGTCCCGGCCTGTGAAGCAGGGCCTGAGAAAAATGAATGAGGAAAGAAGAAAGGCTATAGGAGCAGAGATAGCCAGGCTACTCGCATCCGGCTTTATCATGGAAGTTTTTCACCCGGATTGGTTGGCAAATCCGGTTCTAGTAATGAAAAAGAGTAATGAGTGGAGGATGTGCATTGATTACACGAGTCTCAACAAGCATTGCCCAAAGGATCCGTTTGCTCTTCCAAGGATAGATCAGATCATAGAGGCAGTGGCTGGAAGTGACCTATTGTGTTTCCTGGATGCATATTCCGGGTATCATCAGATCAAGCTCAAGAAGGAAGATTGGGAGAAAACATCGTTTATAACCCCTTTTGGAGCTTTCTGTTACAAAACCAGGACTTTTGGACTGAAGAACGCTTGTGCAACCTACCAGCGGTGCATTCAGAAGTGTTTTGAGGATCAGATTGGACGCAATGTTCACGCCTACGTTGATGATGTGGTGATCAAAACAAGTAAGGCAGAGACGTTCATCGATGATTTAAAGGAAACCTTCAGGAATTTGAGAAGATATCAGATGAAGCTTAACCCCACAAAGTGCGTATTCGGAGTTCCCGCAGGAAAATTACTCGGATTCATTGTTTCCGAGAGAGGAATTGAGGCAAACCCGGACAAGATCAAAGCTATTCAGAGTTTGAAAAAGCCGGAAAGCCTGAAGCATGTTCAAAAACTCACAGGATGCGTAGCAGCGTTAAGCCGGTTTATATCCAGGCTCGGAGAGAAAGTGATACCTTTGTACCGGCTCTTGAGGAAATCCAACAAATTCGTTTGGGACCAAGAGGCGGATGAGGCGTTCGAAGCACTGAAAAAGCAGTTATCTGAGGCACCAGTCTTAGCAGCTCCGGGTCCTAAGGAGCCCATGTTACTATACATTGCGGCCGGGCCCCGGGCGGTTAGCGCAGTGGTTGTTGTTGAGCGTAAAGACGATGGAAAAGATCACCCGGTACAGAGGCCGGTTTATTATGTAAGTGAGGTACTATCGGAAGCAAAGCAGCGTTACCCACATTGGCAGAAGTTGGTTTTCGGGGTCTTTATGGCCAGCCGGAAATTGAAACCCTATTTTCAGGAACACCCCATAACAGTGGTTAGCTCCATACCAATGTCGGATATTATCAGAAACTCAGATGCAACAGGTAGAATAGCCAAGTGGGTCATTGAGATGGGAGATTATCACATCAACTACGAGCCCAGGTCTGCAATCAAATCTCAAGCTTTAGTCGATTTTATCAATGATTGGACTCACACGAGCATGCCCACAATGACACCAAGTTCCGAGTCTTGGGTGATGCACTTTGATGGTTCTAAGCAGTACGAGGGATCAGGAGCTGGGCTGGTACTTACATCGCTCAAAGGAGATAAACTGAGCTACGTGTTGCAAATTCACTTTGATTGCTCCAACAACGTGGCCGAGTATGAGGCATTATTACACGGATTGAGAATAGCCAAGGAGATGAACATCAGGCGGATACGGTGCTATGGAGATTCGGATCTTGTGGTGCAGCAGGTCTCAGGAACTTGGGATAGAAAGGACGCAACTATGGCAACATATCACAGAGAGGTGGACAGGGTTGCCGGGTGTTTTTCCGGGTATGAGGTGGAGCATATTGACAGGCGAAAGAACGAGGTAGCAGATGCGCTCACAAGACTCGGCTCGCGCAGAGAGCCGGTTCCACCCAACGTTTTCCTGGACAAGTTATGGCGGCCATCTGTTAAAACCGAGTCTGAGGAAGAGGTGGCTAACCAAGACCCGGATTTGGAGCTCGTGGCCACGGTACGTGCTGTTCCCGAGTGGACAGAGCCGTTTTTAGCCTATCTATCACGGGGCGAGTTACCACCACAGGAAGTTTTAGCAAGGCAAATTCTGAGACGAGCAAAGGGCTATTCCATCATCAATGGAGAGTTATATAAAATGAGTGCAGCAGGAGTCTTCTTACGCTGTGTAGCACCAGAAGAAGGCCGGCAGATTCTGAAAGAGATCCATGAAGGTGATTGTGGGCATCATGCATCCACAAGATCCCTTGTGGCCAAAGCATATCGACACGGTTTCTTCTGGCTCACAGCCTTAGCAGACGCAGAGCGCTTGGTGGCAAGGTGCGATGGATGTCAAAGGTACGATCGCCAAATCCATGTGCCGGCTATGGAGTTGCAAACAATCCCATTAACCTGGCCGATCGCTGTTTGGGGCATGGATATGGTGGGCCCCTTCCACATGTCACCGTGCAAAAAGACTCATCTTTTGGTAGCTATTGATAAGTTTACCAAGTGGGTTGAAGTTATGCCAGTTACCAATTGCGAAGCAATCACAGCAGTCAAGTTCTTAAAAAGGATCATCTACAAGGTTTGGGTATCCTCACAACATAATAACAGACAATGGAACCAACATGTCCCTTGGTGAGATGGAAAAATTCTGTGGGAACAATGGTATCCGGCTTGACATAGCCTCAGTAGCCCATCCGCAAGCTAATGGACAGGTGGAAAGGGCAAATCAGGAGTTACTCAGTCGGTTAAAGCCACGGCTGCGCGCCCCGTGCATCAGAGCTGCTGGAGCATGGGTGGAGGAGTTGCCATCAGTAGTTTGGGGAATTAACACTACACCTAACAGATCTACTCAGATGACCCCGTTTTTCATGGTTTATGGTGTAGAGGCGGTATTACCGAGTGACATTATTCACGACTCGCCCCGAGTGTCGGCTTACGTTGAGGTGGAGAACGAAAAGACCCGGCAGGACGCCGCGGACATGCTAGAAGAGCACAGAGAACAAGCCTTGGAGAGATCAGCCATATATCAGCAGGATCTGAGGAGATATCATAGTCGGCGAGTCAAAACCCGGGTCTTCCAGGAAGGAGACCTGGTATTGTGATTGGTACAATCAAAGGAAGGAAAGCATAAGTTGTCCCCACCATGGGAAGGACCGTTCATCGTAAGCCAGAATTTGCACAACGGATCATACTACTTGATAGACGCAAGGGAAGAGTCGGATACTGTCAATGACACCGCTCACACAACTTCGTCTATGCAAGAGAGGGAAAGACCATGGAACGTGGTTCAGCTACGTCCCTACTACACCTAGACTAGACTAGGCTTACAAGCGGAACTACACGATGTAATAGGCAGCAGGTTTCAGACGCACTCTTTTCCTATCCTGGGTACCTAAGGGGACTGGAGGGTTTTTAATGAGGCGGCTTGCTGACCTAAATTTTCTCATATAAATAAAGAGATGGTTAAACTATGATGTTGTTTCTTTCTTATGTGTTTTTTGTTAAATTTTTATATTTCCTGTTTTTTCTTTGTGTTTTCTTATCTCTGTCAGGTAAGTGTTATTTGTTTGTTTATAGTACAGTAGTTTTTCTAAAGATTACATATATAGGTCTTGGGGGCTGACTGCTTGAATAGCACAGTTGCAAACTCAAAGACCCGGCCACGATGCCATGAAGTTATAAGGACCGATTACTTGCAATAAGTACGGTTGCAATCTTATAACTGGACAATAGAGCCAATTTTTTCTTGATTTCTCTTGTTTAAGCTTGATGTGACTCGCAAAAATGTGGCATGCTTTGCTAGCGTGTAATTACAATCAGTCATGACGCCCAATGGGACTTGCCTGACCCTGTTTTTATACATTTATAGCAGCATTGAATATCCACGCGAAAGCCGGCTTACAACAAAGAGAATCAAAAGGGTCATCCAAACGACAAGTTATGCAGAGTACAAGGTTAATAGCCGGAAACTCGCAACATATTAAGCATAACTTCAAACCTACGTGAGTAACTCTAGGTTTTGGGGCCTTAGCATACACAATTTGCTCTTTGGAAACCACCAAACCCTTAGACTCGGAAATTCGGGTCTTGGGGACTCGGGATTTCGAAAACAGCAACAGATTGTCTAGCTATCAAGCTTAAAACCCAAAAATCCGAGTCTTGGGGACTTGGCGACTTAGGAAATAAAGTCCACTTGTCAAAAATCCCCGAGACCCGGAAACCGAGTCTCGCAAAAGGAAAAATAGCGAAATCAGGAAACCAGCAACAAAAAGTTCAAGACTAGGAAATAATAAATCCATGAGAAAGGCCAGAAGGGCCACGAAGGCTATTAAGGTTTTTAGCGTATTATAAACCAAGGAAGTTGCATCGAAAAGTGCACAGGCGCACTATTAAAAGGATAAATTGTTTTAGGCATATTACAAATGCCCATTGGCCGAATGAAGTGTTTGGAGCGGTAGAAGGTGAAACTTTACTCAGCATTCTTGGCCGAGTCATCAATGTTGTCCTGGGCAGCCGGGTCTTGGACTTGCTCGTCGACGGTCTTTTCGGCCCCAGCGTCCGGGTGAGTAGCAGTACCGGCGCGTGCTGGAGGAGGGACAGCCGGCGTAGAGGTGGTAGGCGCAGTATCGGCCTCAGCCTTCTTCTTCGCAGCTTCCTCCTTCCTCTGGGCAGCTTCCGCCTTCCACCGTGCCAGCATGTCAAAAGGCTTTGGCAGATCCGACTGAATTGGCTTGTCTTCGGTGTCGTAAGGCGGAACAATCTTGCTTAAATCCAGACTGTCGGAGATCAAGCTCGCCGAGTGACGCACCTCAGTATTGATGGCCTTGAAGTTCTTACCAGAAAATTTGGAGCCGTCATGGTTGAATTCGGGAAACCCGCCAACGAGCTTTGTCGGCTCAAGTTTGGGATAGTAGGCCTTGGCCAGAGCGAGCCCCCGGGTTACTCCAACCCGGCACGAGAGCGCTTCCAGTGGTCGATCCACTCGGGGACGGTAGAACATGCGTCAAGCAAGGTGTTCAAATCACCATACCCGGTACCCGGCCACTTGATAGCTTGCAAGATCCATTTGGTGCCGGCACAGAGTTGCCGGATTACGGCCTTTAAGGTCTTTAACTTCTCGATATCATCTTCATCTGGGACCGCCTCACCCGGCCCTGCAGAGTAACAGAAAGGTTAAAGCAAGAAATTCCGAGTGTTTTGCAGAATAAGAAATCCGGGTTATAGTTAATCAGTTAGAAATTATTACCAAGGAAGGTGCGATAAGTATCGGAAATTTGGGCCGAAAGCCTCTTCAGCTCACCCTCAGCAGTGTGGGATCTCTTCCTATACTTTCTCACATTTTTCTCAAGTTTCTCCACATCAGCTTCCAGCGATTCACGCAGCTTTGTCTCAACCTCGAGGAGCTTGTTGGTTTTAGCCAACATCTCCTCCGATTGGGCCACGTATGCCTGCGAGAAAAGAAAAGGAAATGTTAGTCGGACAAAAGACATATCCGGGTGTGATTAATCATAGCGTTACAAAGTACCAAGCAAACTATGCATAGTTCACTCGGAACTTGGGGACTAGGTGAATATACAAGAAGTGTTGGTTAATTTACCTGGTGCTTAGCCGCCATGGCTTCCAGAATGCCCTTTTCATCAGTTTTCAAGGTATAAAGAGCACCTAGCATTTCTTCAAAGTTCAGATCGTCAAGTTTCACCCCGGAGGAGCTAGGGGCCTGGTTACTCGGAGGCGGAGTCCTTTCCTGCTTGGGGGGGACACCCGGGTCGCGTGGG
Source organism: Alopecurus myosuroides (assembly GCA_028641055.1). Classification (NCBI taxonomy): domain Eukaryota; kingdom Viridiplantae; phylum Streptophyta; class Magnoliopsida; order Poales; family Poaceae; genus Alopecurus; species Alopecurus myosuroides. Next base: position 86,648,557 of record CM054061.1, read on the forward strand.
TATCAGGAGTGGGATCACCCCTCCTCGCGCCCAGGACCTCGACGTCATCACCTCCGGGTCTGTGTGACGGAATAGGATACTCGGCCTCCTGCTCGGCCGAGTCTTTCAGCGGGTCTTCCTCTTTATTTCTTCTTCAACGCCGCCAGCCGCGGCCTTCACAATGTCTTCCGGATCCTTCATCGCCGGGTCATCCACATCCATATCGTCTGGGTCACTGTTTGTGACCTTGGCTCTAAGGAAAAAGAGAAAAAGAAACAGTGAGCACACGGTAAATGAGAGATATGGAAAAAGCTAGTGTATTGAATAGCAAGAAAGGTGACTTACCCGGTGTTCACGACGAAATCCGCTGGGAGATCGTTGCTAGACCCGGACGAGGCTGATAAAGATTGGGAAAGTGAGACCCGAATTTGCCCGGCTAGTGGATGGTTTTGAGATGGAAATCTTTGAGGAGAGCGGGAAGAATGAGTTTGGGGAATACCGGCTTTGCGAACGGGGGACGAAGGGATGCCCGGGTTGAGAGGATCATCACCCGGAGAGTTCCGAGTTACCCTACGTTTGACTGGGGCGGGTTCCTTCAAGCGTGATGAGGCGATCAAGTGTTGGTTAAGCTCGCACATGTTAGCGTATGAATATGGTTTGGAGGCAATAGAAGAGTAAGGAACCTTGAATACAACTGTTCGGGCCTTCCTCTTCGTCCCAACGTCAATGTCCGGCTCAGCTTCGCTTTCGTCGGATTGGGTCTCCTCTTTATCCTCCAATCCTAGAAAACATAGCATATTGTCGGAAAAATTGAAGCAAGTTGGGATAAAAGTTAACAGAAAGGGAAATGAGTAAGACTCGGATGTTACCCTCATCGGTATCAACCGGCTCTTCATCCTCTTCCGAGTTTTCGGAAGGAGGGGGGTCTCGATCTTCCAGAAAGCGCTACCTTCCTGAGATAAAAACACAGTGATAAAGGTTCGTAGTTGTACCAGAAAAATGTCAGTCGGATAAAAAGTGGGGGCCGGATCTTACTGCTGGAGCCGGGTTATCCCGCGTGTAGGGGTCCAGGCCGGCTATAGTCCGGATCACCTCCATTTTCTCGGTCAAGAAATTTTTAATTATCTTGTTCGCGTCCGCGGCCGGGTAATTCCTCAGTGAGTAGCGAAGGGAATCCGTGAGGTGTCCAGAGTAGTTGCACATAAGTTTGGGCCGGACAGGGTTGGGTTGGATCCGGAAAGTTACCCAAGTTTTGACTAAGTTAAACCCAAGGAGGCCATGGGCCGAGAGTACAGCGAGCTTGGTGTGGAGGGGTTGGATGGACTGCCTATCCGACTCAGAAGCGAAGGAGCTGAGATTGTCGGAAAGAGTGAGGAGATCTTCGGTGAAACCCGCCAAATGTTTTTCACCGGCTGATGAGGTGTCCTGGCAATAAAAATAGGTCTTTTGCCAGTGTTTGACGTGAGAGTTAAGACTCAGAGTCGGCATTAAGGAATTCTTCCGTCTCTGGATAGAAACCCCACCACAAACCAGGAGGGCTCCGTCGCCGCTCTCGCGGCACGGTTTGCATTGGAATAGCTCAAGGAAGAGTGCAAGATTCGGGGGAATGCATAAATATGACTCACACAACACAATAAAGTGAGTAATGTTCAGCATAGAATTAGGGCCAATATCAAACATTCGGAGCTTGTAATGATCTAGCAATTCGCGGAAGAAAGGGTGACCCGGGGGGCGAAAACCCCGGATCACATGCTCTACGAAGATCACTACCTCATCGAGACCCGGGGAAGGCCGAGTCTCTGCTCCAGGCACTCTCCAATGGATTTCTTCCCGGGCGGGTAAGACACCAGATTCGGCAAGTTCATCCAGCTTGGCCTTGGTCACTGTCGACCTCGCCCAGTTGGCGGAGATCGATTGACTCGGCTTCGCCTTGCCAGCCGGTTGTTTGCCCTTCAGTTTCGCGCTGGCCTTAGGCGCCATGAGCTTAATCTAAAAAGAAAACAAAGTGCAGAGTGTAAACAACTGAGACCCGAAAAATGGTCATTATCCGACTTAGTGAAGAACACTTGCGAGAAATCTTGGCAGATTGGATCTAGGCGGAAAATTTTACGGGGAAATTTATGACTACAAGTGATGGAGATGCGTTGTGAGGTGTGTTGCTGAATCTAGTTCAAGCATTGGATGTGGAAGAACGAGGTGTGGAATATTCAACTAGCAAGAAACAAGAAAGGCATCTAGGAGCGGAACCAAATCTAAGTTAATCGAACGAAATTAAAGGTGAAATCCATGGAGTAGAGTGGCTTACCGGAGTAGAGGAGAACGCGGCGGCGGCAGATGGCGCGGTGGCGGCGGTCCCTAGGGCTCTCCGGTGAACTGCTCGAGAGCGCGGCGGCGGAGGTCAATGGCAGCGTCACGGGGATGGGTGCGGCGCGTGGACGGCGGCGGCTCGTCTCCGGTGACGTACTCGTGAACGGCGCGGCGGCGCGGGCTCGAACATGCAGGTGAGGGCACCGAGAGAGATGAGAAGATGAGAAGGAAGGGGGCAAATGAAAGTGGATCTGAAAATGGCGTTTGGTTGCCTATTTATAAGCGCAGAGCGGGAAGATGCACTAGGTCTAAGCGGCGGGAGCCAAATTTTCGGGAAAAGGATACTCAACCGGATTTTTCGGGATAAGCATTGAAGGCACCCGTTACGAGAAATCTAGAAAGGATTGAAACAGATTGCGAGCGCGATATTCGGACTGACTGGCGGGCGATGCGAGTCCGGGTCTTCTGTGTTTTCTCGGAGTGTTGACCCGGGAAAACAATGCTAGACTTGGGGAAAGCCGGGTTACTATATGGACCACCTACAGAGTTAGGCCTAGCTATTATCAAAGCATTCTAACCCGGTATTTTATGGACTTGTATGTTTCTTATTTTGCAGGGAATAGCGTGCGCTTCATGGTTGATCCTGCAAAGCCCAAGCTATTCTGGGGACTACTGATGGAGGGATGGAGACCTGGTATGCTAACGCCAAAGTGTAACCCGACCCAAAGGAACCGCGCAAGACCCGGCTTAAGGAAGAGGAGTTTCTAGAAGGCCCAAGAAGCAGTGTAGGCCTCGTAACCCGGCGTTGGGGTTACTATTAGGAAACTTAGGGTTTTGTATGCGGTTACCGGGTAGGACTCCGAGTATGCCTTGGATAGGAAGCCAGGAGGCCGGGTAAGATATAAACCGGCTCCTAGGCTCGGCAAAACAGAGCTGCACCAGATATTCGAGTTTCCCTGTAATATGAGAGCTAATATTGTAACCCTAGATCGGAGACTCGGCGACTTGATTGCCAGAGCTACCAGATCGATTGATAGCATGGTTTCCCTCGAGCTAAACCCTCTCCCAAACACCAAAGTCGATTTACCCCAAGATAAGTTACCCCTGGTAACGTCTGCCGTGATTATCCCACGACACACATGGTATGCCATAACATGTGGGTTAGAGTTTTGCATGGGTCTTTGGTGCCCAATATTCCCCCTCTCTCTGTGGTAGGGCTTTACCGGCGTCGGATTCTGTCTGGCGGGTTCCAGGACTACTTAGGGCCCAAAACTCCCGGATCTAAACGGAATGGGGGAATCTTGCCAAGAGGTGGGCCCTACCATTGTCTTGGGTGTTCCTTGGGACTAACCTAACACAACCAAGATATTGGTTCCACTTTTCTAACCCCATTGGGCTCACGTAGAGGGGCTAGAACGGTAGTTCCGCCTTTGTCCCCAGCAGCGCTATGGTTTCTCCGAAGGTGGGGGGCTCCGGATCGTTTGAATGCCACAAAATGCCATGGTATGAAATAATATGTGTGTTAGAGTGTGGCATGGGTCTTGGATGCCCAATATTCACTCGCTCTCTGTGTTAGGGCTTCACCGGCGTTGGATTCTCTCTGGCGGGTTCCAGGACTACTTAATTAGAGCCCGAAACTCCCGGATCTGACGGAACTGGGGGAATCTTACCAAGAGGTGGGCCCTACCATTGTCTTCGGTGTTACTTGGGCCTAACCTAACACAACAAAGCAATTGGTTCTAGTTTCCTACCACCTTCCGGCTCACGTAGAGGGGCTAGAACGGCAATTCCGTTTTTTCCCCAGCGGGGCTATGGTTTCTCCGGGGAGTGGGCTCCGGATCGTCTGAATGCCACCAAATCTCATGGTAAGCCATACCATGTGTGTTATAGTGTGGAATGGGTCTTGTATTCCTTAGATTCCCTCGCTCTCTTTGTTAGGGCTTCACCGGCGTCGGATTCTCTCTAGCGGGTTCCACTACTACTTAGAGCCTGAAACTCTCGGATCTGCCGGAACACGGGGACTCTTGCCAAGAGGTGGGCCCTATAATTGTATTGGGTGTTCCTTGGTCCTAACATAATACAAACAAGCAATTGGTTCCACTTTAATACCCCCTTTCTGGCTCACGTAGAGGGGCTAGAATGGTAGTTCCGTCTTTTTCCACAACGGGGCTATGGTTTTTTCAGAGAGGGGGCTCCGGATCGTCTGAATGCCACCAAATCCTATGGTATTACATACCATGTGTGTTAGAGTGTGGAATGGGTCTTGTATACCCATGATCCCCTCGCTCTCTGTGGAAGGGTTTCACCAGCGTCGGATTCACTCTCGCGGGTTCCAGGACTACTTAGAGCCCGAAACTCCCATATCTTATGGAACTGGGGAGATCTTGCAAGATATGGGGCCTACCATTTTATTGGGTGTTCCTTGGGCCTAACCTAACACAACCAAGAAATTAGTTCCAGTTTGCTGCCCCCTTCTGGCTCACGTAGAGGGCCAGAAAGGCAGTTCCGTCTTTTTCCCTAGCGGGGCCATAGTTTCTCCGGAGAGGGGACTCCGGATCGTATGAATGCCACCAAATCCCATGGTATGACATAAAATGTGTGTTAGAGTGTGTAATTGGTCTTGTATGACCACGATTCCTTTGCTCTCTGTGTTAGGGCTTCACCGGCGTCGGATTCTCTCTGGCGGGTTTGAGGACTACTTAAAGCTCGAGACTCCCAGATCTGACGGAACTGGGGGAATCTTGCAAATAGGTGGTCCCTACCATTTTTTTTGTGTTCCTTGGGCCTAACCTAACACAACCAAGAAATTGGTTCCACTTTGCTACCCCCTTCCGGCTCACGTGGAGGGGCTAGAATGGTAGTTCCGTCTTTTTTCCCAGCGGGGCTAGGGTTTCTACGGGGAGGGGCTCCGGAGCGTCCGAATACCACCACAATAGATGGTATACCATACCATGTGTGTTATAGTGTAGCATGGTGTCACGACCCCGGACCCAGAGATATACATACTGTTATGTGCTCCTAGCCATGGACTCACAAGGGCTTCAGGGTTACCAGCCCCGGCCGCAACAAACAACGGCAGGCAGACCGGATTCATCGGCACGTAGTCCGGATCCCCGGTCTACTACTCCTTGTATCCATGCTATTCATAACCAACTATGCATATCAAAGCGTCCACGAATCGAATGAAACTGAAGGAAACGGGACCAAAGTTATACAGAGCTGCTATGTGTCCAGAAAGTGCAACAACAATCAAGGGTTACTGGGGTTACCTCGCCCCAGGCCGATCAAATCGACGGGCGGGCTCGGACATGGATCATCGGCTCCACAACCCCTCGACCGCGACAACTATGTAGGCATAGCCAAAACTGTATAACAATGAGCTCGAAACCAACAACCGATCAAAGCAGTACTCTAAACATGAAGCTTTATTAAACAGGTGTTACTAGAGTATAGCTTACAAGCAGAGGTCACACGACCCAACATTACATCAGACAACAGAAGGCAAATTATGTTGCTAATCAACAAGAACCAAAAAGGCCTAAGAGGCCGCAACATAAGGCGACGTCCCAGCCCATAGATTCCAGGCTGCTACCTGGGAACCCCGAACTACTCGTCGATGTCCACGTTGAAACACCACTGAAGAAAGATCTTCACCTGAACCAAAATTAAGCAAACCTGAGTACGGGAGGTACTCAACAAGACTTAGTTAACCTATTATATATCTGCTATCTTCAGAAAGGGTTTTATGAAGGCTGATTTGCGTAAAGCAATCTATTTTTTGCAAGTTGAGGAAGGAAAAGCACGTCTCATAGAAGGTTTTCAAAACAGATAAGAAACTCACTACTGTGATCATCATCATTTGAAACCACCAACATCATCCCCAAAACCTCACATGCTATAGGGATCACCCCTCCCGGCATCTCCGGGGAGGCACCCTTCATCTACTGCCTCCATGCCTTGTCAACATCTTTTACGTCACGTTTAAGTTATCTATGACCTCGTGGCTTTCACCAAGTCGTCCTTAACCGTGGACACGGCTTTCCGAAAGATTTATCCCTGCAGGGTGGTACACTTTACCCACACGTACCATCCGACTCTTAACGCCACATGTACGCTCGTCCATGGAGCGCGGCAGAGGGTGGTTGGCCACGACCTTTACCTTGTCGAGCCCTATCCATGAGTCAACCCAAACAGGGCCACCCCGTCAACAGGGAGTTGGCCACCTCCTGACGGCACCTGTTCTGTGAGTCGGGAACAAGATCCGTGTACGTCCATCACTTGTCCCGGTCACGCCCTAAACACCTCCAAAAGGTTTTTGACTCACACGCAGATGGAAATCCCAAACTACGTGACTCACGGATAGAACCAAACAAGTTAGTTAGTCGAGCGCGGTCTGTTAGGCCTCGCGTGTGGTTGCACGCTCAGTCTTGGTTTCCACGGCGAGACCTTACTCCTAGGGTTGGCAAGTACGGAACCAAGAACCACTTCCCAAGTGGCCTCCCATCCTCGCCTTAGTCAAGTTAACCACATAGTGCTCATCTCACCACGTCATCATATCATACTAGATTATCGCAGCTCTGATTCATCAACCGGATGGAGCAGAGGTAACAAACATGTATGACTAAGAAAAGCAGATATGAGGCTCTAGCGTTGCACACAAGCAAATCTATGGCGGCTAGGAGCAGTGGATCAGGATATTGAGGCAATGCAGTATATAGGTGAACTATGTCTACTAGCATCAAATAGTTTGGAATCGAATGCAAAGTACGAGATCAAATGTTGTTCGAAAGCATATATGAGCAGATAAGAGGTTATGCTTGCCTTGGTTATAAGAAAACCAGATAAAGTCTTCGGGAATAAGTGCTTGACTTGTCGGTTAAGATCAAGTATTCGTCATTGGATTGCTGGCCTTCTCTTCGGAGTCACGTTCTACCGAGGGGGAAACAACACCGAAAGAGAAATAACAATCAACACATGGCATCGATGCAATGCGCAATATGTATGCATGATCAAGTTAATGTACTGAAATAAAACCCTAAACATGATGGTTGGGTTGCTAGGGTTCATATGTCAGTTCGGCATTTTTACTGAATTTATCCCGAAATAGACCCCGGAGGGGATTTCGGGCGATTCTGAAAGTGAGTGCAATTTAAATTGCTCAAATGGGTTTGAAACCATCATAACTAGATTGTACTTGTCATTTTGAGCAATTTGGTATATAACTTTTAATTTTCTAATTTTAGTGATTAAAAACTTATTTTTCTATTTTTAAATGATTAAACAGCATTAAATAATGGCCAATATACAACTTTGTCAAACATTTATGAAAGTGACATATTCATGTAGATCTTATTTTTCTGATCACTCCCATATTTTCATTATATTTTTCTGAATTATATTTTGGAAGATATTGATTAACCAAAATTATTCATTTTCTGGAATTTCTGAAAAAAAAAGTTATGACGTCAGGATGACGTCATCCTTGCATCACACAGAGAAGAACTTCTCTGTTTCACCCAAATTCGAACGCCTCGATGGATAATCTGCGAAATTGATTCGTGTACTAGGTAGAGGGGCTTGAGGGTGACCACTAGGTGGCGGCGGCTGGCCGGATGACCGCCGGAATCCTCGCCGGCGTGCAGTACCGCGGCGGAGGACGGCGGCAGGCAGTGCGCAGGCAAACCAGAGGGAGAGGGAGCAAACGGAGGGCACCAGCGCGCTCAGGAAGTTACCGTGATTGAGATGTGATGGACGGAGGCGTGGGGAGCTGCCGGAATCGACGCCGGAGTCGCGGAATCGACGGCGGCCGGAGATGAGGGAGAACACGAAATCCGGCCGATTCAGGCCATCTCGTCGGCCTAGGTTGCTCGAGGAGGACCTGTGGGACTCTGAGGTGCTTCGTGTGTTCCCAATTCGTTCGAGGAAGCTTTGGAGACTCGTCAATGGCGGATTGGTAGAAGCTAGGGTTTCGGGTCACAGGGAGGTAACAGAGGACGAGGGGAGGAGTGTGGAGGGGGTAGGGAGAGGGAGGAGGTCAAGGGCGATCTCCTAGACCTATCCACGCAAGCAGGGGCACAAGCAGGTGCGTGGCAAGGCGGCAGCGGCGCGGCCACGGAGCTGCTCCTACTGTCAAAAGGTTGAAGACAAACTTTTTGCGCAAAGCCCCCTGCGGTTTTTGGATTTACAGAAAAGCCCTTTTCTATTATAAAACAGAACATAACACCTTATTTTGAGGGCCTTTTTGCAAAGTAAAAATTTGGCAAAAATTATTTTTGGAAAGCTTATGAAATTTCCAACCTCACCATGTATTGCTTTGGTGAAATTGGAATACTTTTCAGAACAAGATTTTGAAACCCATTTTAAGTACTATTTGCTGGAAATTTTCTCAAACCATTTGAATTCAAGTTTTAAATTGGTTCAAACATGATTTGAATTTTTGTTTGATGCATGTATGAGATGAACACACACCACACACCTTAAGGTAGCTCAAATTTGGGATGTTACAAATCTACCCCCCTTACAAGAATCTCGTCCCGAGATTCCTGAAGGAGAAAGAAAGAAGGAACACCGGTTTTGAACGATCGTCTCGAACCTTACGGTTCTCTTCTCGAAGAGGTTGATCCATAGCACTTGCGAAGATCTCCAGAGGCTACACCTTAGGTAAGAGGGAAACTCTTAGGAAATGATCTTCACGAAGATCGAGTATCTCATGGACAACTCATGACAAGAATGTTCGTAAAGAACTGTTGAGTTATCATGCATGAAACACATCAAGGTAACGGAGTGAATAAAAGATGGTTTCAAGTTTACGGACGATGGTTCTTGAAAGGATTTGGAATATGAGCTTTGCACAAGACTTTAAATCCTTTTTGAAAAGAAAGGTTGAACAACTTGTGAAATCGAGGTTTTCTTCAAATAGATAACCAAGATGGAAAGAATTGTCTGGGATATCACAACGCAATATCCGTAGACGAGGGAGAACACTAGAAAACGCTGTAATCGTGAGTCGGAGAGAAATTGATACAAGATCATGTTCACTCTTCGGAGTGGACACGAAAGATAACGGAACTTTCACTCCGTTAAACTTTGTCGAAAACTTTGTCAAAGATCGGGATGTTACTTCACAACAGAAGATGAGTAACCGAAAGATGTGGAAACACCGTAACAAAGGAGGAATTCTTGATCACACCATAAGAATGGGTAACCAATGAGGGTTGAAACACCGGTAGAAATAGGGAATCTCTTTCCTATTGTGGTTTGGACGTAGCAATACATCTACCACATGGTTAAGATCCCATGGCTGAAGTGACTGGCAAATTCACACAATGTGTGAGATGAACAGAACTTCAGGTACAAACAACTTGAGAAGAGAACTGATCAACGGCGGTTACGAAACACCAAGAGATGGTTCTCAGGATGAACTTGTTTCCACTGAAAGAAGAGTTTGGAGGATCAATGAAGAGACATTGGAAGAAGCAACTTCCAGGTTCTGTTGGATGTTCTAGATACCGTCAGCAGGCTCACGACAAGCCTTCCATAGGTCATCAAGTGAAAATAGAACTCCGGCTTGGAAGAACAGAAAGGGGGAAACTTGTTGGAATGAGCCGCACCAGAATTCTCACGGAGAGTGGCTGTTCTTACGGATTCAAAGAGATATGACATTAGGCCTTATGGCTAATTGTGTCAACCACAACATCAACCATGCCGTATTTTGAAAAGACCTGATTCAATGCTCTTGAGGAAACACTAACCATCGTTGCTGCTTGAGATTCAGCTCTGGTTAGTGGGTTGAATAACTGAGACTCAGTATGTATGATCAAAGAGATTGCACCGGTTACAGTTGAGATACACTTACTAGATTCTCAAGATATGGACTATGATGCCAAGCTCGAGAAGATGAGCAGGGTTGCAGAACTCATGTATTAGCAACTTGCAAAAGACGGTTGCACCTACATGGACTACTTGCAACAAAACACATCGAAGTCATTGTTGGGAAAAACGATTATAAAGATAACGAAGTTCATAGACTTCCTCTCTTTCACGGATAGTCAGTCAGTGGCTTGGTGTGGATACAAATTTCTTCAGGTAGATGGAGGTAACAACCTACCATCTCAAGAGTAGTCCACACATGCATGACCAACTTGGGGTTATTCCCTAAGGAACAAGGAAACTATACTCGGATCCATGGCGACAACTTTCACCATAAGCACATGGACTGGAGTAAGCCACTTCGAACCTCCAGAACACAACTTCGTGATGACACAAAGATGGTTCTCGAAAGTTTCCAACATTGGTGCCAATTGTTCAACATGAACCTCTTGCAACTTGGGTAAATAGGAATGTCATCGATGGGCTCGACAACACACTTGTCAAAACACTCCAAGAAGAGGGATTCATATAATATATGAACAAGGCAGTACATTGGTCAGACCAAAGGACATGAGGTGTACTCGGGCCAAACATCATGAGTGAAAACACCATCAGGATAGTCCTTGAATCTGGACTTGATCTGACGATAGCCCAAATCAAACCAAGGTTAGAAAGATAGCATGTCCATTAAGGAGATACTATCCTGCTTCAACACAAAGGAAACTAGACATCCCTTAACGAAGGATCCAGTTAGGCGGAGCTCCTGTCTTTCAACTCTCCAAGTTGTTGTTTAAGCTCAACCAACTAGTCCGAGATATCCAGCGATGTTCTCTTGGAGAGAAGAGTAATTCAGATTACCCTTTTCTTAGACATTACGGTCAGGTAAAACCTGGTGATACTTCTACAAAGACAACCAGAATATCACAACCCACCGGTATGTCTTAGAAATCGAAAGGAGGCATGTTTTTCAAAGCAACCGATATGGTATGGAGAGCTTTGGCATGAACCTAACTCTCTGACTAAAAATTATTCACCGGGATGAACGGATTTGGTAACACAATCAACTTCAAAAAGAGGCTGGGTGACCAGTAGTGCTAAGAAGGATACAGATGTTTCTTAGATCTTTCAAAGCAATAAGAATTGCTAGGAATATCTGATTCACATGTCAATACACACCCATCCATCTCGAGCACTAAGGTTTGGAGGAAAGGTGGGTAAGGATGTGTGAGAGCATCACTTCATCAATGGAGCCATGAAATTGAACATAGCCTCTTGATATAAAAGAGTGTGATACTCAAAGGTAGAACAAAATAGAAGCTAGTGAAACTTCTTTAATCTGCGAATTACAAAACTTTGACCTGGTCCTGGAGGTGAACGAGGTACTGGAGTTTGTTTCTCCTGACATCCCAAGGTGGAATGTTTTGACGGAACTCAAGAGCAAATGCATTGGAAGAATCCAACACCATATGCAACTTGTTGTCCAAACAACGGATGGAGATTTGAGAGCAACTGAAGGGGGAATCATGCTCAGAGGGGATCCTAAGATCAAGATGATGCACAGGGTCATACTCATTTGTAAAACCCATGCAAAAGAATTGGTATAGTAGAGTCAAGAACAAGGATATGAGAATCATAAAGAACACTCTTGTCGTGATCCTTTTGATTCCTAGAGAAAACCTACGGCTATTGGAGTTGAGGTTACCTAGCCATCCTGAGGTAGAACAGATTCCTCGGGATCCAAAGAAAACGGAACTTGGGTTAAAGGTCAGCATCCTGTACTGATAGAGTGAGCATCACATGGTTATGAAACCACATAATTCAACCCACCGCATTTCAGCACATTCCGGGACCTTCGGTTCAAGTCCAAGGTTGAACACATTGAGAAAGGAGTAACTACTATCTTAGTGCCACGAAGAACACTACGGATAGCAATCACGAAGTATCTTTCAGAAAACAAACATAACTCCGGAAGGATTTGAACAGGAGATAACAGACACATTCGAGATGGAAAGCAGATCTCGAGGTTCAGGATTTAGAACTTTGAAACATATAAGAATATGGAATCCACACAACTTTGAGAGATTTTGAATGGAAGGAAATCTCCCATTTGAAACGAGAGATAACGGAATATGGAACTCACACGACTCTAGAAACTTTAACATTAGGTCAAATTGGGTGAAAACGTCCTTGCCAGAGAAGGCACCTGAGTTTTGAATGAGTAGAAGAGATATCGAAACCTTTTCAAATCAAAACAGGTAAGATGACCCAGAGTTAGAGCGATACCAGATAAGGAGTAAAAAGAATCCTGAGAAGGTTTTTCACAATCCATTTGAGTTTCAAAGTAGTTTTTTCATAAACTCTAGACTCAACATCGACCAAGCAGTAAGGTTTTCCTACAGGCAGTCCTGCTCTGATACCATGACTTGTCACGACCCCGGACCCAGAGATATACATACTGTTATGTGCTCCTAGCCATGGACTCACAAGGGCTTCAGGGTTACCAGCCCCGGCCGCAACAAACAACGGCAGGCAGACCGGATTCATCGGCACGTAGTCCGGATCCCCGGTCTACTACTCCTTGTATCCATGCTATTCATAACCAACTATGCATATCAAAGCGTCCACGAATCGAATGAAACTGAAGGAAACGGGACCAAAGTTATACAGAGCTGCTATGTGTCCAGAAAGTGCAACAACAATCGAGGGTTACTGGGGTTACCTCGCCCCAGGCCGATCAAATCGACGGGCGGGCTCGGACATGGATCATCGGCTCCACAACCCCTCGACCGCGACAACTATGTAGGCATAGCCAAAACTGTATAACAATGAGCTCGAAACCAACAACCGATCAAAGCAGTACTCTAAACATGAAGCTTTATTAAACAGGTGTTACTAGAGTATAGCTTACAAGCAGAGGTCACACGACCCAACATTACATCAGACAACAGAAGGCAAATTATGTTGCTAATCAACAAGAACCAAAAAGGCCTAAGAGGCCGCAACATAAGGCGACGTCCCAGCCCATAGATTCCAGGCTGCTACCTGGGAACCCCGAACTACTCGTCGATGTCCACGTTGAAACACCACTGAAGAAAGATCTTCACCTGAACCAAAATTAAGCAAACCTGAGTACGGGAGGTACTCAACAAGACTTAGTTAACCTATTATATATCTGCTATCTTCAGAAAGGGTTTTATGAAGGCTGATTTGCGTAAAGCAATCTTTGTTTTGCAAGTTGAGGAAGGAAAAGCACGTCTCATAGAAGGTTTTCAAAACAGATAAGAAACTCACTACTGTGATCATCATCATTTGAAACCACCAACATCATCCCCAAAACCTCACATGCTATAGGGATCACCCCTCCCGGCATCTCCGGGGAGGCACCCTTCATCTACTGCCTCCATGCCTTGTCAACATCTTTTACGTCACGTTTAAGTTATCTATGACCTCGTGGCTTTCACCAAGTCGTCCTTAACCGTGGACACGGCTTTCCGAAAGATTTATCCCTGCAGGGTGGTACACTTTACCCACACGTACCATCCGACTCTTAACGCCACATGTACGCTCGTCCATGGAGCGCGGAAGAGGGTGGTTGGCCACGACCTTTACCTTGTCGAGCCCTATCCATGAGTCAACCCAAACAGGGCCACCCCGTCAACAGGGAGTTGGCCACCTCCTGACGGCACCTGTTCTGTGAGTCGGGAACAAGATCCGTGTACGTCCATCACTTGTCCCGGTCACGCCCTAAACACCTCCAAAAGGTTTTTGACTCACACGCAGATGGAAATCCCAAACTACGTGACTCACGGATAGAACCAAACAAGTTAGTTAGTCGAGCGCGGTCTGTTAGGCCTCGCGTGTGGTTGCACGCTCAGTCTTGGTTTCCACGGCGAGACCTTACTCCTAGGGTTGGCAAGTACGGAACCAAGAACCACTTCCCAAGTGGCCTCCCGTCCTCGCCTTAGTCAAGTTAACCACATAGTGCTCATCTCACCACGTCATCATATCATACTAGATTATCGCAGCTCTGATTCATCAACCGGATGGAGCAGAGGTAACAAACATGTATGACTAAGCAAAGCAGATATGAGGCTCTGGCGTTGCGCACAAGCAAATCTATGGCGGCTAGGAGCAGTGGATCAGGATATTGAGGCAATGCAGTATATAGGTGAACTATGTCTACTAGCATCAAATAGTTTGGAATCGAATGCAAAGTACGAGATCAAATGTTGTTCGAAAGCATATATGAGCAGATAATAGGTCATGCTTGCCTTGGTTATAAGAAAACCAGATAAAGTCTTCGGGAATAAGTGCTTGACTTGTCGGTTAAGATCAAGTATTCGTCATTGGATTGCTGGCCTTCTCTTCGGAGTCACGTTCTACCGAGGGGGAAACAACACCGAAAGAGAAATAACAATCAACACATGGCATCGATGCAATGCGCAATATGTATGCATGATCAAGTTAATGCACTGAAATAAAACCCTAAACGTGATGGTTGGGTTGCTAGGGTTCATATGTCAATTCGGCATTTTTACTGAATTTATCCCGAAATAGACCCCGGAGGGGATTTCGGGTGATTCTGAAAGTGAGTGCAATTTAAATTGCTCAAATGGGTTTGAAACCATCATAACTAGATTGTACTTGTCATTTTGAGCAATTTGGTATATAAATTTTAATTTTCTAATTTTAGTGATTAAAAACTTATTTTTCTATTTTTAAATGATTAAACAGCATTAAATAATGGCCAAAATACAACTTTGTCAAACATTTATGAAAGTGACATATTCATGTAGATCTTATTTTTCTGATCACTCCCATATTTTCATTATATTTTTCTGAATTATATTTTGGAAGATATTGATTAACCAAAATTATTCATTTTCTGGAATTTCTGAAAAAAAAGTTATGACGTCAGGATGGCGTCATCCTTGCATCACACAGAGAAGAACTTCTCTGTTTCACCCAAATTCGAACGCCTCGATGGATAATCTGCGAAATTGATTCGTGTACTAGGTAGAGGGGCTTGAGGGTGACCACTAGGTGGCGGCGGCTGGCCGGATGGCCGCCGGAATCCTCGCCGGCGTGCAGTACCGCGGCGGAGGACGGCGGCCGGCGGTGCGCGGGCAAACCAGAGGGAGAGGGAGCAAACGGAGGGCACCAGCGCGCTCAGGAAGTTACCGTGATTGAGATGTGATGGAATGAGGCGTGGGGAGCTGCCGGAATCGACGCCGAAGTCGCGGAATCGACGGCGGCCGGAGATGAGGGAGAACACGAAATCCGGCCGATTTAGGCCATCTCGTCGGCCTAGGTTGCTCGAGGAGGACCTGTGGGACTCTGAGGTGCTTCGTGTGTTTTCAATTCGTTCGAGGAAGCTTTGGAGACTCGTCAATGGCGGATTGGTAGAAGCTAGGGTTTCGGGTCACAGGGAGGTAACAAAGGACGAGGGGAGGAGTGTGGAGGGGGTAGGGAGAGGGAGGAGGTCAAGGGCGATCTCCTGGACCTATCCACGCAAGCAGGGGCACAAGCAGGTGCATGGCAAGGCGGCAGCGGCGCGGCCACGGAGCTGCTCCTACTGTCAAAAGGTTGAAGACAAACTTTTTGCGCAAAGCCCCCTGCGGTTTTCGGATTTACAGAAAAGCCCTTTTCTATTATAAAACAGAACAGAACACCTTATTTTGAGGGCCTTTTTGCAAAGTAAAAATTTGGCAAAAATTATTTTTGGAAAGCTTATGAAATTTCCAACCTCACCATGTATTGCTTTGGTGAAATTGGAATACTTTTCAGAACAAGATTTTGAAACCCATTTTAAGTACTATTTGCTGGAAATTTTCTCAAACCGTTTGAATTCAAGTTTTAAATTGGTTCAAACATGATTTGAATTTTTGTTTGATGCATGTATGAGATGAACACACACCACACACCTTAAGGTAGCTCAAATTTGGGATGTTACACATGGGTCTTGTATACACATGATTCCCCAGCTCTCTGTGTTAGGGCTTCACAGGCGTCGAATTTTCTGTGGCGCGTTCCGAGACTGCTTAATTAGAGCCCGAAACTCCCGGATCTGACGGAACTGGGAGAATCTTGCCAAAGGTGGCCCTAACATTGTCTTGGGTGTTTCTTGGTCCCAAAATAACACAAACAAGAAATTGGTTCCACTTTTATACACCCTTCCGGCTCATGCAGAGGGGCTAGAACGGCAGTTCCGTCTTTTTTCCCTAGCGGGGATATGGTTTCTCCGGAGAGGGGGCTCCGGATCGTTTGAATGCCACAAAATCCCATGGTATGTCATACCATGTGTGTTATAGTGTGTAATGTGCATTGGATGCCCAAGATACCCTCGCTCACCGTGTTAGGGCTTCACCGGCATCGGATTCTCTCTCACGGGTTCGAGGACTACTTAGAGCCTAAAACTCCTGGATCTAACGGAACAAGGAGAATCTTGACAAGGGGTGGGCCATACCATTGTCTTTAGTGTTCCTTGGGCCTAACCTAACACAACCAATAAATTGGTTCAATTTGTGCTACCCCATTTCGGCTCACATAGAGGGGCCAGAACGAGATCTCCTCCTTTTTCCCAGCGAGACTAGGGTTTCTTCGGAGAGGGGCTCCAGAACGTATGAATTCCACCAAAACACATGGTATGCCATACCATGTGTGTTATAGGTTTTCATGGGTCTTGGTTGCCCAAGATTCCCTCTCTCTCTGTGTTAGGGCTTCACTGGCGTCGGATTCTGTCTAGCAGGTTATAGGACTACTTAGAGTCCGAAACTCCCGGATCTGACGGAATGGGGGGGAATCTTGCCAAGGGTTGGGCCTACCGTTGTCTTTGGTGTTCCTTTGTCCTAACATAAAATAACCATGAAATTGGTTCCACTTTGCTAGCCCCTTCCATCTCACGTAGTGGGGCTAGAACGACGCTTTCGTATTTTCCCCAACAGGGCTATGGTTTCTCTAGAGAGGATCTGAATGCCACAAAATCCCATGGTATGCCATATCATGTGTGTTAGAGTGTGGCATGGGTCGTGGATGCCAAATATTCACTCGCTCTCTGTGTTAAGGCTTCACCGATGTTGGATTCTCTGTGGCGGGTTCTAGGACTACTTAATTAGAGCCCGAAACTCCCGGATCTGACGGAAGTGGGGGAATCTTTCCAAGAGGTGGGCCCTACCATTGTCTTGGATGTTCCTTGGGCCTAACCAAAGACAGCCAAGAAATTGGTTCCACTTTGCTACCCCACTTCCGGCTCACGTAGAGGGGCCAGAACGGCAGTTCCGCCTTTTTTCCCAGTGGGGCTATGGTTTCTCTGGAGGGGGGCTCCTTATCGTTTGAATGCCACCAAATCCCATGATATGCCATAACATGTGTGTTAGAGTGTGTAATGGGTCTTGGATGCCCAGGATTCCCTCGCTCTCTGTGTTAGGGTTCACCGGCATCACATTCTCTCTCGCGGGTTCATCGAGTACTTAGAGCCCGAAATTCCCGGATCTGACGGAACTGGGGGAATCTTGCCACGAGGTGGGCCCTACCATTGTCTTGGGTGTTTCTTGGGACTAACCTAACACGACAAAGAAATTGGTTCCACTTTGCTACCCCACTCCCGGCTCACATAGAGGGGCCAGAACGGCAGTTCCGCCTTTTTCCCTATCGGGGCTGTGGTTTCTCCGGAGGGGGCTCCGGATCGTATGAATGCTACCAAATCCCATGTTATTCCATGCCATGTGTGTTAGAGTGTGGCATGGTTCTTGGATGCCCAAGATTCCCTCGCTCTTTGTGTTAGGGTTAACCAGTGTCGTATTCTCTCTAGCGGGTTCGTGGACTACTTAAAGCACGAAACTTACGAATCTGGCGGAACTGGGGGAATATTTCCAAGAGGTGGTCCCTAAAATTGTCTTGGGTGTTCCTTGGGCCTAACCTAACACTACCAAGAAATTGGTACCAGTTTCTACCCCCTTCGGCTCACGTAGAGGAGTCTGAACGACAGTTCCGCCCCAGCGGGGCTATGGTTTCTCCGAAGAGGGGCTCTGGATCGTCTAAATACCACCAAAGCCCATGGTATTCCATACCATGTGTGTTAGATTGTGGAATGGGTCTTGGATGCCTAAGATTCCCTCGCTCTCTGTGTTAGGGTTCACCGGTGTCGTATTCTCTCTGGCGGGTTCATGGAGTACTTAAAGCACGAAACTCCTGGATCTAGCGGAACTGGGGGAATATTGCCAAGAGGTGGTCCCTACAATTTTCTTGGGTGTTCCTTTGGCCTAACCTAACACAACCAAGCAATTGGTTCCAGTTTTCTACCCCCTTCCGGCTCACGTAGAGGGGCCTGAACGGCGGTTCCACCCTAGCGGCGCTATGGTTTCTGCGGAGAGGGGACTCTGGATCGTTTGAATGCCACCAAATCCCATGGTATGACATACCATGTGTGTTAGAGTGCTTCATGGGTCTTGTATTCCCAATATTCCCCCTCTCTCTGTATTAGGGCTTCATCGGTGTCAGATTCTCTCTAGTGGGTTCCGCTACTACTTAGAGCCTGAAACTCCCGGACCTGACGGAACGGGAGGAATCTTGCCAAGAGGTGGGCTCTAACATTGTCTTGGCTGTTCCTTGGACCTAACTTAACACAACCAAGAAATTGGTTCCACTTTTCTACCCCCTTCCGGCTCACGTAGAGCGACTAGAACGGTAGTTCCATCTTTTTCCCCAACGGGGCTATGGTTTCTCCGGAGAGGGGGCTCCGGATCGTCTGAATTCCACCAAATTACATGGTATGCCACACCATGTGTGTTAGAGTGTGGAATGGATCTTGGCTGCCTAATATTCCCTCAATCTCTGTGGTAGGGTTTCACCGACGTCGGATTCACTCTAGCGGGTTCCAGGACTACTTAGAGCCTGAAACTCCCGGATGTGATAGAACTGGGGGGAATCTTTCAAGATGTGAGCTCTCCAATTGTATTGGGTGTTCCTTGGGACTAACCTAACACAACCAAGCAATTTGTTCCACTTTGCTACCCTATTCCGGCTCACGTAGAGGGGCCAGAACGACAGTTTCGTCTTTTTCCCCATTAGGGCTATGGTTTCCCCGGAGAGGAAGTTCCGGATTGTTTGAATGCCACCAAATCTCTTGGTATGCCATAACATGTGTTTTAGAGTGTGTCATGGGTCTTGGATGCCCAAGAATCCCTCGCTCTATGTGTTGGGGCTTCACCGGCATCAGATTCTCTCTAGCGGGTTCCAGGACTACTTAGAGCCCGAAACTCCCATATCTGACGGAACTGGGGTAATCTTTCAAAGAAGTTGGGCCCTACCATTTTATTGGGTGTTCCTTGGGCCTAACCTAACACAACCAATAATTTTGTTTCACTTTGCTATCCCCTTCCGGCTCACGTCAAGTGGTTAGATCGGTAGTTCCGTCTTTTACCCTAATGGGGCTAGGGTTTCTTCGGAGAGGGGCTCTGGAGCGTCTAAATGCCACAACAATAAATGGTATGTCATACCATGTGTGTTAGAGTCTGGAATGGGTCTTCGATCCTTAAGATTCCCTCGCTCTCTGTGTTAGGGCTTTACCGGCATCGGATTCTCTGTGGCGCGTTCGAGGACTACTTAGTTAGAGCACAAAACTCCCAGATATGATGGAACTTGGGGAGTCTTTCCAAGAGGTGAGCCATACCATTGTCTCGGGTGTTCCTTGGGCCTAACCTAACACAACCAAGCAATTGGTTCCACTTTTATACCCCTTTCGGCTCACGTATAGGGGCCGGAACATCAGTTCCGTCTCTTTCCCTAGTGGGGCTATGGTTTCTCCGGAGTGGGGGCTCCGGATCGTCTGGATGTCACCAAATTCACGGTATGTCATACCATGTGTGTTAGAGTGTGATATGTGTCTTGGATTCCCAAGATTCCCACGCTCTCTAAGTTAGGGGCTTCACCGGCGTCGGAATTTCTCTAGCGGGTCCGAGGACTACTTAGTGCCTGATACTCTCAGATCTGACGGAACAGGGAGAACCTTGACAAGAGGTGGGCCCTACCATTGTCTTGGGTGTTCCTTGGGCCTAACCTGACACAACCAAGCAATTGGTTGAACTTTTGCTACCCCTTTTCGGATCACGTAGAGGGGCCAGAATGACAGTTCTGCCTTTACCCAACGGGGCTAGGGTTTCTCTAGAGAGGGGCTCCAGAGCGTATGAATGCCACCACAACACATAGTATTTCATACCATGTATGTTGTATTGTTTCATGGGTATTGGGTGCCAAAGATTCGCTCGCTCTCTGTGTTAGGGCTTCACCGGTGTCAGATTCTCTCTAGAGGGTTCCAAGACTACTTAGAGCCCGAAACTCTCAGATCTGACAGAACTGGGGGGAATATTGCCAAGAGGTGGGCCCTACTATTGTCTTGGGTGTTCCTTCGGCCTAAAATAACGCAACCAACCAATTGGTTCCACTTTGCTACCCCCTTCCGGCTCACGTAGAGGGGCTAGAACGGTAGTTCCGTCTTGTTCCCCAGGCGGCTATGGTTTCGCCGGAGAGGGGACTCCGGATCATCTGAATGCCACCAATTCCCATGGTACTCCATAACATTTGTGTTAGATTGTGGCATTGGTATTGGATGCCCAATATTCCATCGCTATCTGTGTTAGGGATTCACCGGTGTCGGATTCTCTCTCGTGGGTTCCACGACTACTTAGCACCCGAAACTCCCGGATTTGACGAAACTAGGGGAATCTTGCTAAGAGGTAGGCCCTACCATTTTATTGGGTGTTCCTTGGGCCTAACCTAACACAACCAAGAAATTGGTTCCACTTTTCTACCCTCTTCCAGCTCATGTAGAGGGGCTAGAACGGGAGTTCTGTCTTTTTCCCCGACGGGGCTATGGTTTCTCCGGAGAGGTCGCTCTGGATCGTGTGAATGCAACCAAATCCCATGGTATGCCATACCATGTGCGTTAGAGTGTGGCATGGGTCTTGGATGCCCAATATTCCCTCGCTCTATGTGTTTAGGCTTCACCGGTGTTGGATTCTCTCTAGCGGGTTCTAGGACTACTTAGAGCCCGAAACTCCCGGATCTGACGGAACTAGGGAATTTGGACAAGAGGTGGGTCCTATAATCTTCTTGGGTGTTCCTTGGGCCTAAATTAACACAACCAAACAAATGGTTCCACTTTGCTACCCCTTTCCGGCTCACGTAGAGGGGCCCGAACAGCAGTTTCGCCTTTTCCCCAACGGGGCTAGGGTTTCTCCGGAGAGGGGCTCCGGAGCGTCTGAATGCCACCACAATACATGGTGGCATAAGATTCCCTCACTCTCTGTGTTAGGTGATTCACCGGCATTGGACTCTCTCTAGCGGGTTCCAAGACTACTTAGATCCCGACTTCTCTCTCTCTGTGTTTCTCTCTCAAATTACATGCACTATTAGCCCGAAACTACCGGAACGGAGAAACGGGAGAGAATCTTGTGAAGAGTTGGGTCATACCATTGTCTTCGGACTTCCTAGTGTCCAACTTAACATATCCAAGCAAGTAGATAATCATTATAAAAAATGGCACAACATCACTAAATAATGAACACAATTCAGATAAGCTTGGTTTTCAAAAATTGAATCTTTATTTTGTCTTTCAAAAAATTCGGTAATATAGTTTTTATTCTGTCAGATCAAACGGATGGAATACTTTGTGTTTAAGTTATTATTTTCTGTATTAATTTTTTTTCTTTCCATTTCAAATTATTTTTCTTCTCTTTTATGAAATGTTTTCGGCAAGTGGCGCCAGGTCGGCCCTTTATTGCGCAGGAGACGCAGCGTCAACCCCTTCGGGCAGGCGCGTCCTTTATTGCTCTCACCTCCCCCCTATCTCTCTCTTCTAGTCATATCACTCGCTCTATCTTTCTCTTCGCCTTCCTTAGCTTCCCCTCTCTCCGTCGGCGGGTTTTCTTCCGCCAGGACATCGACAACACTGCGGCGACCAGCTTCGGCAGGAGACGAAGGCGAGGCATCCTCTTCATCCCTGGGTAGGCAAGATCTTCATCGGCTTTTTTCGAGATCACCGCGTGCGTCATCCTGTCCTCTTCTAGGGCTTTAGCAATGGTGGTAAGATGATATCTACACATCGTATCCCTTGTATGTATTGTAGATCTGTAGATTGAGCTCGATTTTTCTGCGTAGCACGACATGCACGGCAGATCTGCATGTTTTTACCGTTCATTTTGTGTCTCTGCTTTGTTTTTTCTCCCGTACACGTGTTTTTTTTTCTATGGCTTAAGTTTGGGATATCGGGCACGCTTAGTTCATCTATTTCCACGATGATTTCGATAGGTTATGATTTAATTTCGTACCCAATTTGGGTGCTTTAGTTAGATTGCTTAGATTTGGCTTTTTTGGGGGTCACAACTATGATTTGGTATTTTTGCAAGATTAGTTCAATTTTGTCCAATGATGAAAACTTTGGCTAATGATTTACCCAGGCCGGGTGCTAGGAGTGACTGTAATTTTTGTACTTAGAAATTCTGAGGCCAGATTCATTTTTTCTGTGCATTTTCCATTGTTCCACCTGTTTTTCTTTGGTGTATCCTAATTTATCAACATGATGAATGTCCTCCTAGATATATGGCGATGATTTAAACTAGGCCATGGTAAAGGCAAAGAAAGTGTCTATATCACCTTGTAGTGTATAAAATTTGAGTATTTGTATACGTACATGCTATTGTAAGCACTCTTTTTGCCTTGGTTGGCATGGCAATGATATATGAGACTCGTATTACATTTGTTTCCATTGTTCAACTTTTCTTTTCCTTAAATGTGCTCCTTGTTATATGCCGATGATTTTAACTATGTCATGATAAATGCAAAGAGATCAGCTACAATACTGGGCAGTGATACAAGGCCACTGCTTGTAGTACTATCTGGTATTGTAGCGAATCTTTTTGCGAGTGTTGGCAATGTGTTTATGAGGCATGTATTACTACCTGGTGTGGCAAAGTTGGCTCTGCCTGTTGTGAGTCATAATTTATCAACATTTTGAATGTGCTCCTTGTTATATGCCGACGATTTTAGCAATGCCATGATATATGCAAAGAGATTGGCTACAATCTGTGGCAGTGATATGATATGTCATAAACGTATCCTTATTTTCTGATGTTCCATGTTGTTTTCCTATTGTTTCCCACATGTTTTCCTTACACTTTATGTCATTTTTATCAATTTCCCGAGACTAACCTATTGACAAGATGCCTCGGAGCCAATTCCTGTTTGTTGTTGTTTTTAGTTTCAGAAAAGTTGTTCTGGAAATATTCTCGGAATTGGAAGATTCGAAAACCAGAAGTCTTAGAAGTCCTAGAAGCATCCAGAAGTCCCCAAGAGCCCCAGAGGGGGCCACAGGGTGGTGATGGCTAGGTTGAGACTCCAAGTGCAGAGTGTGTAGCTAGTGGCAAGCCTTCTTCCCCACGAGGGTGACTCGAGGGTTTATATCGAACTCTTGGGGAGCTAGTATTTCAGCAGTTGTCTTCCAAGCTTCCTCCAGGATCCTGCAAACAAATAGAGAGTTTTGTGCCCTCAACCTCACCAAGTGGTTGTCAAGCACAAGGTGTGAGACTTCTAAATTGCAATGCAAAACTGAAAGTAAATGTGCAATAATTAAATCTACTACTAAATGCAAATGAGAAAATAAATATGCAATGGATTGTTTTTGTATTTTTGTGATGCAAGTGGTGATGGAGATAATGTAAATTCGAATTGGATATGCAAGTAAAGTAAAGTGCAAGTAAAGTAAATTGCAGCAAAGTAACTAGAGTGTTTTCTTATAATTAAAATAGAACCGGTGTTCATGGTTTCACACTTGCATTCTCTCAAATAAAGTGGTAGACGGTGGACATAAAGAATTACATGTGAGATTACAATAACATGTTTAACATTGAGTACTTTCATATGGGCATCACGTACTAGCATAGAGATCTCTACGATCATATTGATCCCTCTTATACTCCACCAAGATGCGAAATAAATCATAACACCTCGATAATTAAGGAAAAACCAGAGTATAGCTTTAAGCAATGTGACATGAAGTTGAAGTAAGAACTTGCTAGATCTAGTCATGGAAATTGATTAGTGTCACTTCAAATCCCCGGTAATAAGGTACTCCTTTTTATCCATAGTGAGGTAACTAAGAAAGGTTTAACAAAACCTAAGTGGATCGCTGAACTTCTGTCACTTTCACAGCACTAGCCACCCCCCGTTACTCCAACTAATGCACCCATCGCCCCACACACGCTCTCAAGAACTAGATTGATCAAAGCTAGCAAATAAGAACGGGGTACATAAGATACATCTACTCAAATAACTCAAGAGAAACAATTGCAATCTCAGATTCAATAACTCATAGAAAAGATCCACCACATAGGAATTACAATGGTGCCCGTAATCATGTGAGGCAGCTCATACAGATCTAATTAGTGAAGTACATAGAGAGAGAGATACAAGTGCTACTTCCACAAACCCATAGCCCTAAGGTGGACTACTCCCTCTTCATGGAGATGTCGATGGTGATGACGTTGGAGGGGTAGGAGATCACACCGGCGGCGCCCCGCCGGAGTTTTCCCCCTCCAATCTGGAACTTTTGGTCTCTGTTTCGGTGTTTCGGTGTTTCGGCGGCGCTCTCCTTCGTAAGGGTACGGGGGACCCTTTTTATAGTCGGTTTTAGGTCAAGACGGAGTCGGTAAGTCGAAGATGGAAGGAATTTGGGCCACAGGGGCCAAAAGGGGGCCTCTCACGCGGCCAAGGAATCTGGCCGCGTGGAGGGTCCTCTTTTGGGCCTCCTTGCCCAATTCTCGTGGATCCTTCTCCCGCAAGTCTTCTCCTTCCAAGAAAATGACCCCCGCAGATTTTCAGGTGATTTTGCGGAAGTTTGCCCCCTGAAACGTCAAAAATATAGAAAACGGGGTTTCTGACAGGCAGGGTTAATTCCATAAAAGTTGGGGGACATTGTAATTTAACCCCAAAAGACTATAAAACATTGAATTATACCCTTATATGATGCAATATGTAATAGAAAACCATGTGAAAATATGCAAAATTCATCTATGCATTTTACATGCATCAACATCCCCAAGCTTAACCCATGCTCGTCCTCGAGTATGAAGGTGATAAAACTAAGATGGGTTTTGCATATTGAAACAATCATGGGATATCAAGGAGGATTATTCATGCTACATATAATCAAATGATTAATACTAGAAATGAGTAGCAATATACAATTCATGTTGTAAGAAATATCAAATATGCAAGAAAAGATGCTTCATGAAAGTTCACAAAGTGTATAATGAAATAAAAGCACTATGGACCAAATGCATACATAAAATGAAAAATAAAATCCTATATTGGTCAAAGAATAGCATAATGGAGAATAGAAAATATGGTGGACACTTTGGAGAAAATTGAGTAGAGGTAAAACATGATCAAGTATTATTTAGCCTCTAAATTATTCAACTAAAATTACTTATTGAAATGTGGTATCCATTGATCTAGGACTCTCATTGCCCCTTTATCACTAGCATCTTAAAATTGAGAGTATTGAAGTAATGAGAATGACAAGGTGGTTGAAAGCCTCATGCCCCGTGAGTGTGAAAACCTACTCCATGATTACTCAACTTAAGATTCCTAATAAGCTTTGTACAATCATAATAAGTATTAATGACATCATAGAGAACCGCAAACAGGTACCTCTTGCCCCATGACATGGAAACAAGCCCATGTTACAATGACAAGATGAACAAACGGAGTAGACTCATCATCCTTTTTATTTTCATTCACTATTATGCATAGCTTCTTATTTTATTATAGGATGTGTTGTAGAGTCACTCAAGCTGTAAGTAAATTTCCACCATGATAATGCATGGCTTGGGTTAGCGGCCCAATGCGTTTCTCTAGTCATATAGATACTTACTCATCAAAACTTACTATTCCTCTATTTCATTTCGGCATGGCAGGAGTCCAAAAACAAAAGTACATGATATCAACCAAATGTAAATTTTTTGTGCAATGTTGAAAGCATTCTGGTGATACACGTTTATAGCTAGCTCCCAACCACACACTTGTCAAACGCAAAAACTTGTGGCTCCCATTATTGGGTCATGTTTATTAGATGCATAAAAAGTAATGTGTGCCTTCAAAAGTTCGTGAGAGTCCTATCCCAAGTTCAACCCATGACAATTAATAAAGTGAATATCTTAATTTAGAAATTAAATAACACAATAACATGGTGAACATACTCGGAATAGCAATAAAGCTAATGGGAAGAGATGGTGGACTCACTGGAAATACTTGGCTAAGGAGTGTTGGAAACAAGTTTTTACTTGTTGGAATTTTTAAATTTTTGGGCTAGCAAAAGGAAGATATTTGACCAGCTACTATGCATGCATATGTCCATAGAACTACTCATTTCATGACAAACTAAATAAACCAGCAATTAACATCAAGGACATGAATAAGAGATAGCTCAAGACAACATTATTGCAAATTTCTACACATAAAAAGCCTACAAATCATGCAAACATATGTAGCTCTTCAAATCAACCATGGCATCCCTATTCCAAGTCATAATACTAGCATCCAATACATTCCAACCCCAAACTCCAGTAGCTCAATCTCATATAAAATGATGGTGGTGGTCTTATCAAAACAAAAATAAAAACAAAAACTAGATGCTTCAAGTCTCTACGATAAATGCTTTACTTAGAAAAACAGAAAGTAGACATGTGCTAACCAAAAGAGTGTAGTTCCAGTGGGGTGTTCATAACATCCCCAAGCTTATGGATTTCACCATTCTTGGATGTCTTGAGGCGCAGCTCCTCTATTCCCTGTGAAAAAACTTCACAAAACATGTTTCTCCCATTCTTTTTCTGTGGGGTGAGATTAGCAAGGACAAACAAATCACATGCTTGCTGTGTAAAATTACAAATCAAATGCTCCAGTAGATAGAAAACAAGGTTCATTATGTTGTATGTTCACTCTCTTGCTTGAAAGAATCATGGAAATTCGATTCCCAAGCCCAAAGAGTGCATAAAACAAAAGAAGGCAGAATCAGTCTAGAAAAGCAGCAGCAGCAAAACGAACGTTTTTCCCTAATCTAGACTCGTCAAAAAATTAAGCCAATTTTTTTTTTACAGAGGACGAAAAGTTGCAGAACATACTTAAAAATTAGCTCAATCCGACATACCAATAAAAAACGTAAAATCATACGGTGAGCAGACTCGTGCTGAAACAGAAATTTCATGCACTAGGATAGCAACTTATAAGTCCAAATGGGTTTGACTTGACTCTTTATTGAAAACTCCAGAATTAAAACAAAAAAACTAATCTCTTGATGCAGAAAGAGGACACTAGGAAAATCCAAACAAAAATAACCGGGTTGCCTCCCGCAAAGCGCTTTCTTTATAGCCATATAGCTAGGCTTTACTTACGTGATAATCAAGAGGGATAAAGCTCATGAGGGAGCTTGTTCTTCAGCGTGCCCCTCTTCCTTGGGAAGTGCTCCATGCTTTTATTGTGAGGGAACTGAAACTTGACATTCCCTTCCTTGGAGTCTATGATTGCACCTGTAGTACGAAGAAAAGGTCTACCCAAAATAATAGGACCAGGGGATTTATCCCCCATATCCATAATAATGAAATCAACGGGTACGAAAGTCATGTGCAGTTCAATCATAAAATCTTTTACTTGTACTACAGAATGTTTAGTAGAGTTATCAGCAAGTACAAATTCACTTGAGCACTTCTCTAAATTTTCTAGTTCTAGCAATTCATATAATTCTTTAGAGAGTACCGATACACTAGAACCTAGATCTAACATAGCATGGTGAATTTCTTTTCCAATTGAAACTAGCACCTTGGGGATCCATGCATCCCCAAGCTTAGGAGGTATCATGGCCTCATTCTTGTACCTAGAATTTTTTTCTTGCAAGATATTATTAGCAATATAAGATCCAAAGCTAGGTTGATTAACATTTATAGTGGGATCACTAGCAATTTTTTGTAGAGTAGCAATAAGTTCTTGTAAGCTACTTTTTTCTAAATCGAGCAATGGATCCTTAATTTCAGTAAGCATCATAATTTCCTCTACTTTACTCTCTAATTTAGCTAGCATGCTTGATTCATGAGGACTAATTTCATCTTTGCTAGCAAGATAAGACATATATGGAAGTAAATATTCAGGGAACTTCACTATTTCATTCAAAGTTTCTTCTAAGCTAGTAGGGACATGCTCACTTGTATTCTCGGCAATATGATCAATATTTTCAATAATAGGAGCAGCAATAGTAATATAATTCATTCCTACACTAGGTTGTGCTTGTGGCTTTCCTGCTGACATGCTTAATAGAGTTGCTTGATTATCAGCTAATTTTGACAATGCTTTATCTAAATTCGAAGATTGAAGTTGCAATCCTTTAATATCACTACTAGTGGATGCAATATACTTATTTAACTCATGTATCATAGCATTGTGACTAGCAACTTGTTCCATAAAAAATTTATTAGATTCAGAAATTTCACTAGAAGGCTTCCACTTATTTTCATTAGCATTTAGGATATGGAACAAAAGGTTTATTTGGCACATAAGGAGGTTTACTATAAGAATTGTAAGCATTACCAAAACCATTGCTACCATAATTCCTAACAAAATTAACATCCACACTTTCAGAATTACTACCAACTAGCTCCTGCAAAGGCACATTCTCCATATTTTTTTATTAATAAACGCAAGAATAGTGTCCATTTTAGAAGACAAATCATTGGTTTCTTCAATTGAGTTTATTTTCTTAGTGGGATTGGGTGCTCTTTTAGTATTCCATTGACTATAATTTTGCAAAATGCTTTCTAATATGCTCTTAGCCTCTCCTACAGTTTTACTCATAAAGGCGCCTCCAGCAGCAGAATCAAGTTCATTTCTAGACATGTAGTTTAGACCATTATAAAAAGAGTGTAGTATGGTCCATTCATTTACTCCATGTGATGGGCATGTTCTAAGCATTAATTTAATTCTATCCCATGCCATGGATACATGTTCATTATCATTTTGCCTAAATGAGAGGATATTATTCCTATTTTGCAAAAATTTAACGGGAGCATAATATTTCTTAATGAAAGCTTCTTTTAAATAATCCCAAGACTTTATACTAGTTGTAGGTAGTGAAAGTAACCATTCTTTAGCCTTTCCTCTAAGTGAAAAAGGAAATAATTTCAGTTTTAAAACACTACTTTCCACATTTTTAAAATTTTGCATATCACATATTTCCATGAAATCATGAAGATGCATAGAGGCATCCTCCATAGCGCTACCACCAAATTGCTCTCTAGTAATTAAATTCAATAAACTAGGACTTACTTCATAGCTTTTAGCTTGTATTTCGGGTGTAGTAATTGGCCTAGCAATGAATTGGTCATTGGGTGTATTTGTGTAGTCACTTAATTTAGTTCTATCACCCGTTTTAAAAGTTTTTATGTAGTTTTTAATTTTTTATGCAAAACTGAAAAGTAAAGTAACTAGGCAAATTCGAAATACTAAAATAAACTAGATAACTAAATGCAAAACTAAAATGCAAACTAAAATAAAATATGCAAGACAAAACAAAAAAAAGAACAAAAACAAAAACAAGACAAGAAACAAAACAATCTACTTGAAAGAAGGTGGAGATAGAAAGGACGGTACTCACGTAGGTGCAACCTCCCCAAGCTTAGGTGTTTGCACACCTTGTTGGTGATGAAGACTTCTTGTGAGCTCCCTTGGAGAACACCTTCACCTATGGCTCCCCGGCAACGGCGCCAGAAAAACGCTTGATGGCTAGGTTGAGACTCCAAGTGCAGAGTGTGTAGCTAGTGGCAAGCCTTCTTCCCCACGAGGGTGACTCGAGGGTTTATATCGAACTCTTGGGGAGCCAGTATTTCAGCAGTTGTCTTCCAAGCTTCCTCCAGGATCCTGCAAAAAAATAGAGAGTTTTGTGCCCTCAACCTCACCAAGTGGTTGTCAAGCACAAGGTGTGAGACTTCTAAATTGCAATGCAAAACTGAAAGTAAATGTGCAATAATTAAATCTACTACTAAATGCAAATGAGAAAATAAATATGCAATGGATTGTTTTTGTATTTTTGTGATGCAAGTGGTGATGGAGATAATGTAAATTCGAATTGGAGATGCAAGTAAAGTAAAGTGCAAGTAAAGTAAATTGCAGCAAAGTAACTAGAGTGTTTTCTTATAATTAAAATAGGACCGGGGTTCATGGTTTCACACTTGCATTCTCTCAAATAAAGTGGTAGACGGTGGACATAAAGAATTACATGTGAGATTACAGTAACATGTTTAACATTGAGTACTTTCATATGGGCATCACGTCCTAGCATAGAGATCTCTACGGTCATATTGATCCCTCTTATACTCCACCAAGATGCGAAATAAATCATAACACCTCGATAATTAAGGAAAAAACCAGAGTATAGCTTTAAGCAATGTGACATGAAGTTGAAGTAAGACCTTGCTAGATCTAGTCATGGAGATTGATTAGTGTCACTTCAAATCTCCGGTAACAAGGTACTCCTTTTTATCCCTAGTGAGGTAACTAAGAAAGGTTTAACAAAACCTAAGTGGATCGCTGAACTTCTGTCACTTTCACAGCACTAGCCACCCCCCGTTACTCCAACTAATGCACCCATCACCCCACACACGCTCTCAAGAACTAGATTGATCAAAGCTAGAAAATAAGAACGGGGTACATAAGATACATCTACTCAAATAACTCAAGAGAAACAATTGCAATCTCAGATTCAATAACTCATAGAAAAGATCCACCACATAGGAATTACAACGGTGCCCGTAATCATGTGAGGCAGCTCATACGGATCTAATTAGTGAAGCACATAGAGAGAGAGATACAAGTGCTACTTCCACAAACCCATAGCCCTGAGGTGGACTACTCCCTCTTCATGGAGATTTCGATGGTGATGACGTTGGAGAGGTAGGATATCACACCGGCGGCGCCCCGCCGGAGTTTTCCCCCTCCAATCTGGAACTTATGGTCTCTGTTTCGGTGTTTCGGCGGTGCTCTCCTCCGTAAGGGTACGGGGACCCTTTTTATAGTCGTTTTTAGGTCAAGACGGAGTCGGTAAGTCGAAGATGGAAGGAATTGGGGCCACAGGGGCCAAAAGGGGGACTCTCACGCGGCCAAGGAATCTGGTCGCGTGAAGGGTCCTCTTTTGGGCCTCCTTGCCCAATTCTCGTGGATCCTTCGCCCGCAAGTCTTCTCCTTCCTAGAAAATGACCCCCGCAGATTTTCAGGTGATTTCGCGGAAGTTTGCCCCCTGAAACGTCAAAAATATAGAAAACGGGGTTTCTGACAGGCAGGGTTAATTCCATAAAAGTTGGGGGACTTTGTAATTTAACCCCAAAAGACTATAAAACATTGAATTATACCCTTATATGATGCAATATGTAATAGAAAACCATGTGAAAATATGCAAAATCCATCTATGCATTTTACATGCATCAGGTGGCCACACCATGGGTGGCGCGGGTCCCCCCTGCCCGCGCCACCTAGGGGTGTGGGCCCCCTGGCCACCCCCGGCATCGCCCTTTCGCCCATATATACTCCCGGAGGCATAAACCCTAAAAGAATCGACCTTTTCCACAAAATACATGTGTAGCTCCGTCGCCGCCGACGACAAGTTTCGAAGGACAGATCTCTCTTCTGGCACCCTGCCGGGACGGGGAAGTGCCCCCGGAAGCCATCTCCATCGAATCCACCGCCATCTCCATAGCCGTTGTTGTCTCCTATGATGAGGAGGGAGTAGTTCTCCCCCGGGGCTGAGGGCTCTACCCGTAGCTATATGTTTCATCTCTCTCTCCCATGGTGTGATCTATATGTGATCGTGAGCTTTGTAATCTAGTTGAATTCAAAGATATTATTCTTCATCTATTATGCTACTCAAGTGGTTTTGTTATGAGATCTCCATAAACACTTTGATCACGGTGTAAAGGTGACAGTGTGTGCGCCGTGTGGTTTAGCATTATATTTATATTTTGTGTTGGATAACCCCTATGAAATTGTGGTATTTGCGTGGAACCATCTGGGTCCCATGGTGATAGCATGGTGGTTACTTGGTTGGGAAAGTGCTTTCTTTGAGGAGTAATGTTATAGTCCTACGCAATGATTGGTGTTTGTTATTCGACCGGAGAGTGGTTCGGAGTAGCATAGTGAAGAAATGATATATGCATTCAATTATGTTTTAATTGTTGAGAGTGTCCACTAGTGAAAGTAGGAGCCCTAGGCCTTATTTCCAAGCATTGAAACACCGTTTTCCTCCTGTTCTGCTATATGTTTGCTTCCTGCCATTTTTATTTCAGATTGCTATTATCACTTATTATCATCCATATTACTTGCATTTTACTCTCTCTCTCTTCGTCGAACTAGTGCACCTATACAACTAACAATTGTATTAGGTGTGTTGGGGACACAAGAGAATTCTTGTATCTTGATTGCAGGGTTGCTTGAGAGGGATATCTTTGACCTCTACCTCCCTGGGTTCGATAAACCGTGGGTAATCCACTTAAGGGAAACTTGCTGCCGTTCTAGAAACCTCTGCACTTGGAGGCCCAACACTGTCTACAAGAATAGAAGCGTCTGTAGACATCAAGCTCTTTTCCGGCGCCGTTGTCAAGGAGGTAAGGTAAAAGGTTCTCACATCCTCGGGTGTGAGTGCTCGAAGTTATTTCCTTTAGATTCTGCAATTATATCTTTTTGTTTCTTGTTTTTATTTTCACTAGTTAGGCTTATTTTTACTTGTTACTTGTTTTTATATTTATGCTTAAATGGAAAACAACAAAAAAATTAGAGAGCTTTATAATATTTATCTTGAGTTAGGACATGAAGTGTTTGAAGAGAAAATTAAAAAACCTATGGAGCTTTATTTGCATGCTAGTAGCAATGTTATTAGTATGAATTCTTTAAACACCATTATTGCTAATGTTATGGAAAATTCTAAGATTGGGGAAGCTGGTTTCTGTAAACTTTTTATTTCCCCAGCTTTAGAGGAGAAATTTTGCTCTGATGATACTTTATCTCCCATATGTGATAAACCTAATGATGCTTGTGATATTTTAAATCCTCCTACAGAAAGCATTCCTTTTAAAATACCCAAGAAAATTGTTGAACTTGTCATGGATAACCACTATTTTGGAGATCGAACTGTCCATCCTCGTGATCATTTACTCTTTATACATGAATTATGCGGGTTGTTCAAGTGTGCAGGTATTCCAATGGACCAAGTTAAGAGGAGGTTATTCTCTTTATCTCTTAAGGATAAAGCAAGGAGTGGTATGAGCTTCTAGATGATCCTCATCATTTGGAGTGGAAGGAGCTTGAATCTCTATTTTACTCTAAATTTTATTCCTCTCATCAACTATATTTAGATAGGAATTACATTTATAATTTTTGGCCTCATGATGGAGAAAGCATTGATCAAGCTTGGGGAAGACTGAAAACATTAATACTTAAATGTCCTAACCATGATCTTCCTAAGGAAATAATTGTTATTAATATGCAAGGCTTTCAGGACATAACAGGGATTATCTAGATGCATGTTAGAAGGGTTCTTTCTCAAGTAAGAAGGTTGAAGCTAAATGGGATCATATTGAAAGAATTGAAACCAATAATGAAGATTGGAATAACAACAAAGGTAAAGAATCAGGTATAAACTATGAGTATGATTGCATTAAGACTATTGCTGAAACTGCTGATTTTCATGAGCTTAATGCTAAATATGGTCTTGATCCTCAAATGCTATCAGTTGGTATAGATCCTTTGCTTCTTATATTAATCTTCCGAAAAAGGGGGACATATTTTATGAACCTTTTAAAGACATTTGCATGAAAAATGAAACTGTTATTAATGATTGCAATGGACATGCTCAAACTTCTGAAAGTACTATTTCTTATAAGCATGTTAATTTTTGTGGAGCACTTAGACCTTGTGAAAAGAATCAAA
This sequence comes from Alopecurus myosuroides, assembly GCA_028641055.1. Classification (NCBI taxonomy): domain Eukaryota; kingdom Viridiplantae; phylum Streptophyta; class Magnoliopsida; order Poales; family Poaceae; genus Alopecurus; species Alopecurus myosuroides. The sequence continues at coordinate 86,682,724 of CM054061.1, forward strand.
CTGTAGAAGAATATTGCATCCATCATAGGAATGAAAAAACTAGAAAGTGGGATAGGGCTCTAAATGATCTTGGTGCAAAAGTTTGTGCCCTCTGTCCTTTTATTTGTGAACTTTGATATAAAGTGGGTCATTTTAATTTTCAATGCTCTAGCCATGATAGTAGGCCTTTCGAATCCTATGAGTGAACTTACATTATTTTCGGGGTGTGAAGAGTTATTAAGAAAAACTTTTTTGATTGATATGAGTGCTTTTGATATGAATAGTGTCTTGCATGAATGCCATCTTTATTGTGTTGAAAATTGCCATGCAAATACTTACATACAAAATATTCTAAAAGTGGACACTTTACCAAAATATGACAGGGCTAATATTTGTTTTCATCTTATTAATGAAGAGGGGGAATCCTCCAAGGTTTGTTCTATTGTTTCTGACAATAAACCAGGGTATGTGGAGAAGCTTCCTTTCAAGCCTCTCCCTCCTATAGAGAAGAAGAAGAAGAACAAGAACAAGAAGAAGAAGAAGAAGAATAGGAGTAAAAAGAGAGAGGTAATGGTATCTCTCCCTAAGAATGTTGCTCATATTACAGCTTTTGCTGATGAGTCTGAACTCGATGATTTTCCTATGCCTGTTATTTCTGAAAGTGACCATGATTGGGAGAAACACACTACTTTTGATATTGAAAATCTCTTTGGTACAAATTCTGAAAATGATGATAATTGATGTACTATTAGTACCATCCATGTTCCTTCCAATGATGATAAACAAAGCTCTGAGCTTGTGGATGATGTGTTTGAAAATCCTTTTGCTACTGATGATTATATGCTTGATACATCTCTTTCTAGTAAAAATGATGATATTTCTTATGATGATACTATGCCTCCAGTCTTTGATAACTATTATAAAAGATGATATAACATAGGATATTATTACAATGAAACTTGTCATAGTTATGGAGGGATTACCCAAAACCATCTCCCTAATATACAACTTTTCTATCATGTTGGAGTTCTTTATGATGATTGCATTGATAAATATGATATTCTCAGTCCACCTACTATTGAGGAGAAAATTTATTTTGATGATACTATTCCTCCTATATTTGATTATTATGGTGATGAGAACAATAATGATATCTACTTTGTTGAATTTTCTCCCACTACTATTAATAAGAATGATTATGCTTATGTGGAGAGTACTAATTCTTTTATGCATGTGCTCATGATAAGAATGTTTTATGTGATAGTTATATTGTTAATTTTATTCATGGTGCTACTGAAAGTTATTTTGAGAGAGGGAAACATGGTTTTATGCATCTCAACAATATTAAGTTTCCCCTCTTTATGTTGAAATTTTTTAAGTTGCACTTATTTTGGCTTCCTATGCTAGTCACTTTGTGCTTCGTTGACTTGTTTTTATACAAGATTATTTTTCATAGGAAGTGGGTTAGACTTAAATGTGTTTTCTATTTGCTTCTTGATGCTCTCTTATTGTGCTTCAACTCTTATTCTTATGTGAGCATCTTTTAAAAATCAACATGCCTAGCTAAAAGGCTTTAAAGAAAAGCGCTTCCGGGAGACAACCCGTTTTATTTCTCCGTTTTCAACCCGTTTTCTTTCGTTTTATTTGGTGTGTTTTTCACTTGGGTGTTGTCTATTTCCTTAGCAACTCCTCTGTATCTTTTCTTTTGTGTTTTTTTTGAGCCAAGTAAAACCTGTAGTGGAAAGTTGAGGCTATATTTCGGATTTCAGCGCAGGAAACAAATTTGTGCTGTCCACTGTTGATTCCGTAAAAAACACAGAAAATTCAAAATGCCCTGATTTTTTTGTGCTTAATCCTGAGTTATATACGCAACTTTTCTTAGTTTACCAGTTTTTTATTTGAGCAACAGAAGATTTTTGAAAAAATCGATTTTTACCTGTTGTTCTGTTTTAAAAGATTTCTGCCATTTATCGCATTTGCGACTTAATCTCTTTCTTTTGGTGTTATTTTGAGAAAAAGAGTTTTAAAAGAAGTTGTGACAATAGCTAATGTGTTTATTATTTCAATTGCACTAACGTTGCTAATGAAGATTGTGAGAAGTTTGGTGTGAAGGAAGTTTTCAAGGGTCAAGAGAAGAGGATGATATGATGTGATCAAGAAGAGTGAAAATCCTAAGCTTGGGGATGCGCCGATGGTACATCCCAGCAAATTCCAAGAAGACTCAAGCGTCTAAGATTGGGGATGCCCAAGGCATCTCCTTCTTCATCGACAAATTATCAGGTCACTTCTAGTGAAACTATATTTTTATTCGGTCACATCTTATGTGCTTTACTTGGAGAGTCTTTTATTTTTGTTTTCAGTTTGTTTTTGTTTTTGCTTTCAGTTTGTTTTTACCTTTTCAATAAGCTTGGTTGGACCCCAGCATTCTTTTATTGGAGAGTGACACGCTCCGGTTTTTCATGAGAATACTTTGTATTCATAATCTCTGTCTAGCTGCTACATTTATTTAGCTCCTGTTTTGCATGCATCTCTTATTAGAGTTGTTAGTTTTAGCATTTTATGTGAGTACTCTCATGTTTGTTTGTTGTATCATAAATAGTATTTTTGTTAAAGCATGTTTTTTTTTTGAAATAAAAAAAAAAAAAAAAAAACATGTGTTTTGTATGGTGCTTGTTGGGAGAAAGAGAATTGTTGCTTGAAGTAGAATTTTTAATAGTGCTAGTAGAAGCTTGTATAGACTGTGGCTAGAACTTTTTCATGCCATGTTAAATGTTATTTTAGTTTTAAAACCTTGTGGTTATTGAGTAGCATGATTAGCCTCAAATAGATGAGAGTGTTTAATATGTATTGAAAGATTCATGAGTTGTTCTTGTCACAGTAAAGCATCAATATATGGTATTCTCTTTCGAATGTTTTATTTGGTTGACTTGGCGCATGCTCACACCATGTTTATGAACTACTAGGAAAAAGGGCATTAGTGGCGCACCACTTTGGACAATCAGTGGCCATGTGCGCCACTGATGCTCCACACAATCAGTGGCACATCACTTCGGTGCGCCACTGATTCACTAGAGTATACATGCACTTTAGGGAATCAGTGGCGCACCAGACTGATGCACCACTGATGCTCTACGCCACTGGTTCCATTGGGGATGCGCCACTGATTCCTATATACATATACGTAGTTTTGTTTGTACACGTATTTATACGGTATGTATGCATGTATTTATACAGGTTATACAACTCAAATAACTGAATGCAAAGTAGTATAAATAGACAAAGCTGATCATTGTCGCAATTTGGTTCATCATCACATTCATAGCTAAAATCTGAAATAGTGATAACTTTGAAATATTACAAATTCATCAACACATAGTCTACCGTAGCAAGTCGCCCATCACAAGTTCATCGACACATAGTCTACCCTATCAGCAGATCGCCGGTCTTGGTAAACGACAGAGAAGACGAACAGCATCTCACCGGTCCTGGTACCAGCAGCATCTCGCTGGTCCGGGCTTCTCCTCGCCGCCCTAGCAGCAGAAGATCGTCGTCCTATTACCAGCACCATACTAGCAGCAGGAGCAGCGCGTCGCCGGACCCTGTCCTTGCCTTCCTGTGTGTCGCTTTCTACAACATTAGCACATAGGTGCATGAGAGTAGACCTCAAAAGATAATGCCAGACCTGAATTAGCGCATAGTGTACTGCTAGTTGCTACTAGTAGCACCAGCAGCAAGAGCGGCAGAAAGAAACATAAGAAGCAATGGTAATGCCAGACCTGAATTTCAGTCCGCCTGAAACACAAGAAGTAATTCTTCAAGATGTACTCCATGATGATATAGGTATGCGAGTAGTGCCTTGATGATTTCTACTGCAAGTTTGTTGATGAAATTCTTGGAAAAAATCATTGCAACTGAATTTGTCTACTCTCGTTTGCCAACAAGATGTGTTCCATTTTAGTTTTATCTAGTACTCCTATACTGGTAGTAGTTTTATCTAGTAGTGCAAGATGTCAGATCCAGTATTCACTTCCATTTCAGTTTTATCTAGTACTCCTATACTGGTAGTAGTTTTATCTAGTAGTGCAAGATGTCTGATCGTACTACTATACTGGTAGCGACATGTAGCTTCCAGATGGAGTGTGTCACTCTCGTGTGCTAATCTAGGTACAGTGTTGAGACAAAAATATGGACAGAAATGGCAGCGGTACCACGAATGGTTGGCCAGATTAGTACTGCTCCAGATGGCCTACAACAAGAATACTAGGTAAAACAAAAAAACTTGCGCTAAAATTTCTGCATTCGGAGGAAATGATTCATCCAGGCCAGGAAACACGAGTGGCCCGTGAACATTTATGCTCCTATTTACGGAGACGACAAGGAGAACAACTATCAAGATAACAGGAATTTATGCTCCTTCTTTGCTATCAAGATAGTAGGAATATATTCGTGTGAATTCCTACTGTTGTACCAGGACAAATAACCGTATAACGCAAGAACCCAGAATCAAATAACTGCACCAGTGTATGTATCTTTTTTATCTAAGAATTATATATGAATATAAGAAACTATTACGGTAGAAAAGCAGAGTCTGGTGGAAAAGAAAATTGCATAGAGTACATTTGATTATTTGTGAGTACCTTGTTAAACCCAATACAAGTCTGCTGACAGATGCTTCGACTAGCGCGTTATGGACGCGAGGCGAGCATACCTTCCTGATTAATCTGCAAGAAGAAGAGATGAACCTTAGTTGGCCCATGGCGGAGGAGGCGGCGCAGCGGCTTCGTGTCCGTCGCGGACGATGACGTAGACGAGTTCTGCTGTTGCCGCAGCCGCGGCAGATCCCTTTACCACCTCGCTGGGACCCCCTTGGGCTCCTCCTCCGTGGCCGCCTTCTCTGTGTCCACTACATCCTTGGTGGGATTCTCCGCCCTCGCCGTCTCGGGCTGCTTGTCCTGTGTTACCGCCGGTGCCAGCAGGATGCCTGTGGACAGCACCACCATGTAATGAGTTAGCATCTCCATGGCAAAGGGTGAGCATATTCCGAGAAAACAGAGGATAACACTACAACATGGCCATCAAACAGAGGACAACACTACAGCAACACCATGTAATGAGTTAGTATCAAGTGCGGTGTGATTCTGATGTATGTATGTAATCATCTTCCTCGGTTCCTTGGTCATCTTCATCGCCATCAGACTAAAACCAGGGAAACAGTTAAGCCTGCAGGAATTTGCCATGGGAATTACTGGATCGACTTATGTAAACTGCAGAGATAACATACGAGTACTAGACTTGGTCAGTGTCATCGAAACTTGGTGAATAGAAGAAGGCACCAACAACCGAAGCTGATAGGCATGGCAAAAACCGATCATAAAAGCTTAGTACATTGTTTTTCCTGCATAATTAAGCTCTCGACCGTGATGTCCCTGAACTGAACTGAGCTTCCTAGATGTGTGTATGTCGCTGAAAAGATGTGTACAAGGTCTCGTATCTACGTACCAGCTGCACTCGGTACAATAGAAGGTACATACAAGATCTAGACAGCAGCAAGGAAAACAATTTGCTGGGGCTTTCAGAATCCGTGCGTTTGTAAAACTTGGAAATTACAGCAAATCTAGAGCGCCTTATTTGCGAACCAACAACAAGGATGTGAAGACGAAGAATCAGAGGCCTCACCAAGAGTGGTGTTGCTTGCGGTCGGAGGGGACGGAGCGTGGGCGTTGGTGAGGCGGAGCGGATGTCCGGGTGGTCGGCCATCTTCTCGTCGTGGCTGTGTTTGCTTGTTCGCGTCCGTGGCGGCCAGCGTGCAGAGCCCTTCTCCCTAGGCGCGTGGACGCGAGATCGACGGAGTTCCCCCGGTCGCCTGATTTCGTGGAGGAGCAACTAGGGTTTCTGTCGGAGCGAGTGGAGGCGCGGGAAGGGGGTGCGAGGAGGTCAGCAGCGAGGAGGAGACGAGTCAGTGAATGCCGGGGAGGGGTATCACCGGCGGGGGCTGGTGGGTGAGAGCTGGAGAGGGCCTCGAACGGTGGGGGCGGCGGCGCAAGCGACGTCAGAGTGAAGAAGACTCTATTGGAGGGGGTTGGATGCGTTCCTATCTTTTTTACTCCACGATTTTTTTCTCTAATCACTAGCCTCTCCCTCTAGCTTTGCGTGCATCCGCATAATACCGCCGGCTAAATTATTTGTGCGGCTGATTCTACGGAGAATATATGTGTGGCAGGTATTAGTGGCGCACCTGTGCGTGATGCGTCTCCACTGATGCTAATGGGCATACATGGTATGTATACACAATAGCTATTGTGTATACATGGGTGCTAGGTATCAGTGGCGCACCAGTGTACGGTGCGCCACTGATTCTATGACAATTAGTGGCGCACCGCTACATGGTGCGCCACTGATGGCTGGACATGTTTCCTCCCAACCACATCAGTGGCGCACGGCTACATGGTGCGCTACTGATGCTAAGTCACCTATAGCCATTTTTCTAGTAGTGATGACTACAAACCAGTCACGAATAGCCACCATGACCACTTAGTTTTTGAACTTGTGATACTGATTATGTTTTAATTAATCATGTTTATGTCGCTATACATCATTATGGATCTTATGCTCTCTTGATTTGTCGCTCCCAGTCTTTTGCTAGCCTCCAACTGTACTGAGTATAAGCTCTACTCGTGCATCCAAACTCCCTTAAACCATAGTTTTTCTCATTATGTTCACCATATCTACCTACATGTGGTATTTAACTGTCATTCCAAGTAAATTGCTCATGTGTTACCTTTAAAACCTTCAAAATTACTCCTGCTTTATGTTCCTGTTTTTGCTCATGAGGAGGTAAATAGAGAATCTTTATCTCACTTGTTGATTGCATTTCACACCCTGGACTAGTGGCTTCATCCTCTTATCCAAATGATATAAGAGCTGGCAGCGGGGTGCCCAGCCCTAAATTAATACAAACAAATTCTCTTCACTGTTTTTGCCCCTGATTTATCAGTAAAAGCATAATTGTGTAAACAAAATAGAACAAGGGATGACCTTCTACACCAGTTGCGTCCTTCACCATGGGAGCCGCTCTTGTGAATCCAGTTGACTTGTGACGTACTGTATTTTTTATGTTTACCATTCGTTGACATTAGCATACATCTCCCAAAATATAAACACTCAGTGTCAAACTTTTAATACCTCTGTTTAATAAAATAAAAGCTGTAGCACATGAGTGATCCCTGTTTCCCTCTGCGAAGGGTCTTTTTTTTACTTTTATGTTGAGTCTCCATCTTCTAACTTTATGCACAACTGAGAGAGAATTTTTGCCATTCTGAGTTCTATGTGTATTTGTCCCATAAACATCAAAAATTACTTCATAATGTGATATTATTTGTTCTTAAATTATTTGTTCTAATCTTCCTCATGAACTTTGAAGTTGTCCTGACATTTATGTTTTGCCAGACTCTTAAGGATTAGGTAAATATCACTTTGCCATGCTTTCTCTATACCTGAAACAAACGTTTATCTTTCTTTGCATTATTATTCGTGATCCTTTATTTGAGATACTCTTCATGATGAAAAGTGATTGCTTTGCTTTACGTTATGCAAGTAAACATGAAAACTCTCTAAAACTGAAGTATAGGTGCCAACATAATCACAAGTGTGGAATAAAAGATAGTTTTGCGGCGCTCTCTCTCTCTTTTTATGTATATATATATATATTATGTTTTGGTGGCCTTTGTGGATCTTTTATTTTCTATAATTTTTCCTCTTTGGGACCTTTTTTTGTGGCCTCTTTTGGGCTCTTTTAATTCCTATCCGGTAGAGGAAACACTCTATATTACAAGGATCAACAGACTTTTAGTACTCATACCTCATAATAAATAATATATGATGTATAAAACTGAATATCTCCGCCAGTGCAGCAGAGTGTGCAATGATCTAGCGTAACATGGAATAAATGAATAATGGACAAAGCCTCATAAACTGTCATGTCAGTTGTATATGATCATGCAAAGCAAATAAACAATGAAGAATGACATCAAGTGATGTAATATAAAATGGATGTTTGATGGCAATTTATCTCGAAATGGCTATGAAACTTCTGTGATAGGTAGGTATGGTGATTGTTTTGACGAAGATATATAGGCTTATGTGTAGGATAAAAAGATGATCAGTCTTCCCAACGGGTTTGGATGTACTAGAGAAATTTGCACCAACTCTCAATGTGAGAAATGGCAATGCACATCAGCGAAGAGGCTAGCAAATATAGATGGTGAAAGTTCCAAACCCCATAACTCGAGATTAGTAAAAAAGAACTCACAAATTTATTGCAAAACAAGTACCAGTGTCAACAATAAGAACATGATTAAAATTACCCCGAGGGGGAGCTGTGGTGAAGACACAACTGTCTAGTTGTGGTCCCCGAACTTAGTGCATAACCATGCTATTACGAATTACTCTGTGACAAGAACGGCTATAAAAAAAGATTGCACCTTTAACAATTAATATTATTTGTAGTACGGAAGAATATTTAAAGGAAAAAATCCACTATTAAGCATCAACTCATATAACTGACAAGATTAAACATCAATATATTTAATATCTCAAAAAAATTGCAAAGAATCAAGTAATCAAATTTTAATGATCTAAAAAACTATGCAAAAAAAAACTTCATACCACTACAATATGCATGATATCTTCAGTTCCAGACAACAACAATCAACTTATATGAAATACTTTTACAGAAAGTATAAGTGCACCACAAGAGGGCTCTGATACAAAATAATTAGTAGCTCTGAACAAAATATAAGTGAAGAATAAGAGCTAAAAATAAGCGATAAGGAAAACGAATACTCAACAAGATATAAGTGAAGCACTGGAGTATTCTACGAAATAGCGGAGTGGGTCTATCCCCAAACAAGAATGCTAGGATCCAACATTGTAATTAACAACAAAAAAAATAAACTAAAAGAAAACAAAACGACCCTCCAAGAATAGCACATAATGCGTGAAGAAATAAAAATGATGTTTCAACGAAGACGAACCGATATTTGTCAATGAAGAAGGGGATGTCTTGGGCATCCCAAAGATTAAATGATTGACACTTCTTGAATATTTAAATGGGATTCCAAGGGAATCCCCAAGGTTGAGCTTTGGTCCCTCCTTGATGCTCTTTCATCCTCCTCTCACTTGACACTTGAAAACTTACTTCACATAAAACATCTTATAATCTTCATTAGAGGAGTTGATACTCAATAAAATAAATCCACTTGGGTTCTGTAAGAACGCATTGCAAATAACACTTCTATTGTTCCTAAGCTTTACTTAAAGATCTCAGATAAGACATAACTGAAAACAAAACACGTCGAGAGACAAATGCCAATAGAGGCATAAATATGTGAAAACAGAACTGTTTGTAAAGACGGTTATTTTTAGGTACTTACGTAGCTCAAACCAGAAAACACGAAACCAATAAAAGATATATACAAGTATAGGGATTGCTGTGAAAAAAATCAGATAAAAAGACTTTCTAGTGATTTTTAACGGAGTTTACAAGGCAACACATGAAATCTGTTTTTGGGTAGCAAATCAAAAATTAACACTATCAAAAAATTAGAGGCATATCTTGGAAAAAAACAAAAATAAAAGGATAAAAAGAGGTTGTTAAAGAGGTAACAACTTATAAAACTCAATAAAAATAGAAGGCAAAATGAAAGAAAAAATATAATGGGTTGCCTCCCGTAAGCGCTTTTCTTGAACGCACATTTGTAAAATCAAGTATTATCAATAATCCATCCAAGTCAAGATTTGCAAACTTATCATATATGCATTTTATCTTCCTATAAAGGGTCCAGAGCCCCCTCCCCTTTCTTTCTATGAATAATATGCGTTTGGATATTAATCTTCGTATGAATTAAATATGTGTACCCGTTTGCCATTACTGGTTTTGAATATTACTCTACCTATGAAATAAAATATGGTGTGCCCGTCTGTCACTACTGGTCTTGAATATTTAACAGAATAGGATATGGTGTGCGAAATATGCCACTCGACACTAGTAGAGAAGTGCCTTTCTATGGAACAGTTTCTGTGGCGCACCAAGCAGCCATGCGCCATAGAAATTTATTTTTGCGGCGCACGGGGAGGAATGCGCCACAGAAAAAAGGAATTATGTGGCGCACGGGACAGGGGTGCGCCACAGAAAAGAGGAATTCTATGGCGCACGGGACAGAGGTGCGCCACAGAAATATGCTGGGGCCCAACCCACCCATAGCCACACTCATATTCTGTGGCGCATGGTGGTTAGTGCGCCACAGAAATATGACATTTCTATGGCGCACCACTGTCCTATGCGCCACAGAATTCTCGCTCCCAATTTTCTGCCCACATGCACGAACTCCACCCCCCCCCCCCCGGAACGCCATTTCTAGTTTTTCACGCGAGAGTTGGAGGTCTAAAAAGCATCAAAAAATAAATCCCTTATAGATGCACGGAGAGTTTAAGGTCTACTTTTTTATCAAATTTTGAAATATGAATTTCGACTTTCTGAACAAAAGTTCGTTAAAAAAAAGTAAAATGGGCATAACTTTTGCATACGATGTCGAAAAAAAATGATCAAGATATCAAAAAAAACTAGAGAGAAAAAGGAACCCAACCTCTCTCGCCTTCAGCCTGTGAGCTTTTTTTAGAATTGCTAAATTCCAAAAGGAAAAAAAGTTATGGCCGTTTAAAGATTTTTGACTAGAAAATAAAAAAAAAAGAAAAAAAACTGTGGCGCACCCCTACACTTGGTGCGCCACAGAATTGTTGGGCAGGATTCGAAATTGAATCCTGCCCACCAACACCTCTCCTTCTCCCTCTTCTTTCTCCTTCTCCCTCTCATTTCACTTCTCGACTTCTCCTCCACTTCTCATCTCCCCTCTACCTCTCCACTTCTCTACTCCACCACCACCTCTACTTCTCCTTCTTCTCCTCCTATCCACCACCACCACCACCAACACCACCTCCGGTGAGCTCCTCCTCCTCCTCCACCACCACCACCAACACCACCACCGGTGAGCTCCTCCTCCTCCACCACCACCACCAACACCACCTCCAGTGAGCTCCTCCTCCTCCACCACCACCACCTCCTTATCCTCCTCCTCCTCCTCCTCCACCACCACCTCCGGCGAGCTTCTCCTCCTCCACCAACTCCAGTGACCTCCCCACCACCACCTCCGGCGAGCTCCTCCTCCACCACCACCTCCGGCGAGCTCCTCCTCCTCCACCAACTCCGGTGACCCTCATCCTCCACCCACCACCCGCCTAAGGCCACGGTCACAACGGCATCCGACGAGCTTCGGCGAAATTTTGAAATTTAGACGAAATTCCGGCGGCCATCTAGATCTGGCCGCCTTTTTTTTGAAATTCAAAAAAAAAAATCTGTGGCGCACCCCTACTTGGTGCGCCACAGAATTGCAAATTTCTGTGGCGCACGGCTGAGATGCGCCACAGAATTGACATTTCTGTGGCGCACGGCCATGGTGCGCCACAGAAAAAAATTTAGTGGCGTGTATTCTGTGGCGCACCCCTGTGGCCCCTAGGTGCGCCACAGAATTGAAAAATGGTGCGCCACAGATGACCTTTTCTGTACTAGTGCGACTTGCGCGAGGGGACTGTTCACTGCATTCTCGTTCTTTATTAATATACGAGAAATGCATCTTAATTTAGTGATCACACTAGTAGAAACCACACCTTTCATCTAGAGCCAGAAAGAGCATTAGTCCGAGTTGCACCACAAACCGGGACCAATGCTATGCATTCTTCCCGGTTCGTGCGGCCGGGGCAGCGTATATCCCCCCAGGGGCATTGGTCCCGGTTGTATAGGGGGCATTCGTCCCGGTTCCTGGTAGGAACCGGGACTAATGCCTCGCCACACGCCACGTGGCACGGCAAAGGCATTGGTCCCGGTTCATGCCACAAACTGGGACGAATGCCTCTCTTGCCTATATATACCGCCTCCCAGCCCCCTTCCCTCTGGTTTTTTTTTGCTACGAGGAGTGAGAGAGGTGGGTGCTAGTGTGTCTTCTTTTACTATGCACGAGAGGTGTTCGACGAAATACCCGAGCCACACTTAAGTTCACAAAAAATGGTAACCTAGGTTAGCAAACTTATCCTTTTCATCTGTAGTTGATACAAAAAAAAGTTATATTGTCGATTTACTGTGTCCATTTCGCTATTGAAGATGTTATTGTAATGTTTTTTTGATAAACTTAATTATACGATGCAGATGGATGCACAGCAACGATGGATGTACGGTGACCGACGCACTTCCGAGTATAGGGCAGGCCTGGATGAATTTCTCGGTGTAGCTCAGGCTCACAAAGAGGATGGCTTTATGTGTTGCCCATGTATTGACTGTCAGAACGTCAGGGAGCACTCTTCCTTGAGAGTCGTTCATGGCCACCTTCTTCGGAGAGGTTTCATGCCCAGTTATAATTGTTGGACCAAGCATGGAGAAAGAGGGGTTGTGATGGAAGACAATGAAGAAGAAGAGGATCATATGTTTCCTGAATACGGTGATACTGCAATGGAAGACAATGCAGAAGAAGGAGGTGATCAAGAACGGGTATCGGATGAGCCCGATGATGATCTTGGTCGAGTTATTGCTGATGGAAGGGAAGACTGCGAAAGTGAACTGGAGAGGTTGAAGTTGGACGGCATGTTACAGAATCACAAAAAGTTGTTGTACCCAAATTGCGAAGATGGCAGCACAAAACGGTACCACACTGGAGTTGCTGAAATGGAAGGCACAGAACGGTCTGACAGACAAGGCATTTGAGAGTTTACTTAAAATAATGAAGCAGAAGCTTCCAAAGGATAACGAATTGCCTGAAAGTACGTACGAAGCAAAGAAGCCTCTCTTCCCTCTAGGATTAGATGTGCAGAAGATACATGCATGCATTAATGACTGCATCCTCTACCGAGGTATAAGATCAGACCAGATGACCCTGGCGATGTTGACTGCGAGCCCCCCCCCCCCCCCCCCCCGCGCGTAAGAGGGTTCCTGCAAAGGTGATGTGGTATGCTCCTATAATACCACGGTTGAAACGACTATTTAGAAACAAAGAGCATGCCAGGTTGTTGCGATGGCACAAAGAAGACCGTAAGAAAGACGGAAAGTTGAGACACCCCGCTGATGGGTCGGAGTGGAGAAAAATGGAGAGAGACTTCCCGGACTTTACAGGAGAGCCAAGAAACTTATGGTTTGGTCTAAGTACAGATGGATTTAATCCTTTCGGGGAGCAGAGCTCTAGTCATAGCACATGGCCCGTGACTCTGTGTATCTACAACCTTCCTCCTTGGTTGTGCATGAAGCGCAAGTTCATTATGATGGCAGTGCTCATCCAAGGTTCGAGAGGTAACCCGGCAATGACATTGATGTGTACCTAAGGCCATTAGTGGAAGAACTCTTATAGTTGTGGTCAAACCAGGTGTACGTGTGTGGGATGAGAACGGACAAAAGCCATTTGACCTACAGGCGTTGCTTTTCGTAACCATCAATGATTGGCCTGCTCTTAGTAACATTTCCGGACATACAAACAAGGGATACAATGCTTGTACGCACTGTTTAGATAAGACTGATAGTGTATATTTGGATAAATGTAAGAAGGTTGCATACCTAGGGTATCGTAGATTTCTTCCAATCAAACATCCCGTAAGAAAGAAAGGAGGCAATCATTTCACAGGTGAGGCAGATACCCAGAACAAGCCTGGCCTCTGTAGTTGTAATGATGTATTCGATATGGTCAATGACCTAAAAGTAATCTTTGGGAAGGGTGATGACAGCCAACCTGTTCCGAACGGCCCTAATAAGTGTCCACCCATGTGGAAGAATAAATCTATATTTTGGGAGCTACCCTATTGGAAAGTCCTAGAGGTCCGCTCTTCAATCGACGTGATGCACGTGACAAAGAATCTCTACGTCAACCTGCTATGCTTCCTGGGCGTATATGGGAAGTCAAAAGATACGCCAGAAGCACGGGAGGACCAGCAACGTACGAAAGACCCAAGCAACAAGCACACGGATACAGGGCTCCATTACTTAAGCAGCTACGCTCTTACCAAAGCAGAGAAGGAAATATTTTTTGAAGTCCTTTATAGTATCAAGGTGTCATATGGCTTATCGTAGAATATAAAGGCGATAATAAATATGGCAGAGAAAAAAAATCCAAAACCTGAAGTCTCATGACTGCCATGTGATTATGACGCAGTTGCTTCTGATTGCATTGAGGGGGCTTCTAACGGAAAATGTTCGAGTACCCATTGTGAAGCTATGTGCATTCCTCAATGCAATATCTCAGAAGGTAATCGATCCAGAAAGTCTGGCAAGATTACAGAGGGATGTGGTCCAGTGTCTTGTTAGTTTTGAGTTTGTGTTCCCACCATCCTTCTTCAACATTATGACACATCTCCTGGTTCACCTATGTGAAGAGATTCATATTCTCAGTCCGGTATTTCTACACAATATGTTCCCCTTTTCGAGGTTCATGGGAGTATTGAAGAAATATGTTCATAACCGTGATATGCCAGAAGGAAGCATCTCCAAGGGCTATGGAACTGAGGAGGTCATTGGGTTTTGTGTTAACTTTATTACTGACCTTAAGACGATTGGTGTTCGTGAATCGCGGCATGAGGGGAGACTGTGGGAAAATGAACGTTGGGAAAGAAAACAATGATACCCAGGGACGTGCATTCTTTCACTAAAGCACACTACACAGTTCTACAAATTCCACCTTCGTGGCTCCGTATCTCGAGGAACACAAGAATATTGTACGCTACACAAACCCGGGGAAGTATGACTCATGGATTAAACGCAAACACATGGAGACTTTCGGAAGTTGGTTGCAAACACATCTTATAAATGACACCACTGTTGAAGATCAGTTGTACATGTTGGCCGGGTCATTCTCTTCGACTATTGGGAGTTTTCAAGGGTACGAGATAAATGTGATACATTTTACACGATCGCCCAAGATAAGAAGAGCACAAACCAAAACAGTGGTGTCCGCTTTGATACAACAAATGAGAATGGGAAAAAGGACACATACTATGGTTACATAGAGGAGATATGAGAACTTGACTATGAACCTTCTTTTAGGGTCCCTTTGTTTAAGTGCAAATGGGTCAAGCTGAATGGACAAGGGGTAAAGGTAGACCCGCTGTACGGAATGACAACAGTGATCTCAACAATATTGGTTACAATGACAAACCATTCATCCTATCAAATGATGTGGCTCAGGTATTCTATGTGAAGGACATGTCCTCCAGACCGAAAAAAGAAATAAAAGCAACCAAATACATCATACGATGAGCCAAAGCGTCACATAGTTATTTCAGGGAAAAGAAACATCATGGGAGTCGAGGACAAGACAGACATGTCAGAAGATTATAATAAGTTTGATGAAATTCCGCCCTTCAAAGTGAAATCTGACCCAACCATCCCGTTAAATAATGAAGATGCTCCATAGTTACGGCCGAAGCGATCATAAGCAAGTGACATAGGGTTCATGGACCATCTCTACACGAAGAAAATTCAGAAGACTAGATAGGGATGTTGTTGGTGATGTGTAATAATAAACTTGGAATACGACAGTTGTGCTGAAAGCACGTTCACAAAAAAGAAGTTGTATCGTCAAACCTTTTATGTCGGAGATAGAACAGAACAATCAGTATCGCAATCATACAGCACTACCGTGGCTCGTGAGTCCATATATATATATATATGCATATCAAATGCACAGTAGGACGTATGATGGCGGATCCGAATGATTTGTATTCGGTCGATGAACTGAAAGATGTATGCAGGGAAGCCGAGAGGTGGGCTATATATAGGGCTGTGTGGCTCACAAAGTGAGTGTGCTAGTTTCGATCCAACGACTCACAAGAGCTAGAAAAAAACACACCCCTGATCCAACGACTCACAAGAGCTAGAAAGAAGCACACGATCCGTGTGATTCTTCCTGATTGGTAGGATTCAGACGCTTGAGAACCACTTATCAAACGGCTCACAAGAGCTAGAAAGAAACCACTGATCCAACGGCTCCGGACCCCCTCTGTGGCGAAACCCTAGCCCCGCTGGAAAAAAGTCCACCTTATCGGTCAACAGCTTTGACCGGAGCCCGGAGTGGGCAGCAATGTGCAACTCTTTGTTTGGTTGTGTTAGGGTAGATCATAGTAAGTCCCAAAACAATGGCATGAACCACCTCTACACAAGATTCCCTCCCGTCCGTCGGTTCCGGGACTTTCAGCCTATAAGTACTTAGACTTGGAGAGAGAAAAATTAATCGATGGCGGTGAAGACCCAACACAAAGAGTGATTGAATATATGGCATGTACAACCCTAAGAACACATGTAAACACATGGTATGCCAACTCCTAGATTTTGGTGACATCCCGACACTTCGGAGCCCCTCCATGGTGAAACCCTAGCCCCGCTAAAGAAAAGCCCACCTTATCAGACGCCCAAATGAGTTTTAAAACATCATAAGTGAGTTGCATTTATCTTTTTGGTCATTTTGATATATAACTTGCAATTTTTAGAATTTATTGAATTATTTGATATTTTTCCATTTCTTAAATGAATCTTTACCTAATAATAAAGAGAGGAAGGCTTCTTCCGGTCCAACCAGATGTTTTACCGTTTTTCCCTTCCACCAAAATCCATATATGTTCCCACCGCTCTTCCGTGTTTTTTTTTTCTGTCGATACGTCACGTGCTTGGTTTGGTACGTGCGCTTGTGCTACCAATTCCGTCTCCGGATCGAACGAGGTTAGGCGCTTGGCTGGGTTCTCTCCATATATATCTACGAGATAGAGACGACACCCCCTCCTCCTATACCCGAACAAGCAATCTGCAACTTCCAATCGATTCCTCTTCAGGTCCAACGCCATGGCAGCGATCGATATTGCTCTTCTGCTGCAAGGCCAAGGCAGACAATGGGGGAGGGCTGGCTTGACAAGAACCCCGCAGGAGGAAAAGTTGTCAATTTCATCCGGCTTTCAAAATCCTAGATCAGGACAAACGGTCTCAGGTCACGGGCACTACCCGCCACAAATTACCTTGACGACTTGACAACAATTTTTCTGTCTGCGTTGATCGATGAAAGGAAGCCGCAACTAGAGCGAGGCTAAGCTCTTATTCGGAAGACGACGATGATCTGGAAGTATTCTGGCAGCGGGTCAGACCGCGTGAACGATGGCTGTTTCGCGAGTTGAATAAGGCAGACCCTGAGCGCGTGGTTGTCCGTGAGGGCAGCGAGATGGCCGTGCTCCACTCCAAGGAAGAAATCATCTACCTCTGTGCCCCACCACTAAGCCCATGCCCGTCTATGCCGCCTTTGGCCTTGCCTCTGGCACCCCTGCGTCGGCGACGTCGTGAGCTCTCCTAGCACGTCTCCCGGCCAGCGCGAGCTCCACGTCATGCTTGCCTCGCCTCTACCCGAACCACGCAAGCTTGAGCACCGCGTGCCTCGGCTCCACCCGCAATGAGCCTCCACGGCGGCGGCACCATCCTGACGCCGGCTTGCTATGTCGTGTTCGTACGTCCCGTTCTTCCTTTAATTATCTGGAGCGTGATTTGCTTTGGTTAAATTTTTAGCATCGCGGGAAGCCCAGCTAAATTCGTTCGTCACGGCCGGCAGCCCGGAACAGCTGACTGATGCAATTACCTGACCAAACTGAAAGAATCTGTCGATCTGTTCATGCCTAACACACCAGCATCATGTAACAGATATGCTACTGTTGCAGAGAGAGACGACGTACCAGGAATTGGTGCAATTCAGTAAAGTCAGAAATGTACAAGGTATTGTGATTTCCAAGATTCCAGGCAACACCCATACCAAATGAACATGACAATGTAGAAACAAAGGAACAACGACATAGTATTTCAATTCTTGATCCGATAATACCAGATTAGAAGAAATGCACCTGCTTCGATGCACTAGAGGACAAAAAGAGTTCAACCTGAATCAAAATTCAATTTAGAACATGGCATTGATGATATGCTCAAGGCCAATAAGAAGACGTACTAGGTGGTGACCATAGCCACAGAGACGAGCTCCAGCAAAACCAAAAAGATACACCATTATACATCTACAAGAGGTTTTATTGGTTAAAAAATCTACAGGAGGCCGGGTACATGGGAAAGGGGACGACTCCCTTTAATTTTTCTACGAGCACACAACTTGACGTCTTTCCATGAGATAAAAGTATATTTCATAAAAAATCAATCCGTAGGACGTACCGGCATATTTCATAACCTAAAAGTATTTCATAAAAATCAATCCGTAGCAACGCACGGGCATATGTGCTAGTTAATTCAAATTCAAATAATTCAAAATTTTGAACTTAACCAAATATGTTTGAAAGTAATATATCCAGTTAGTTTATAAATTTCTAAATGTTTTGGTATCTTCTTCAGATTTTTATGATTATTAAACTAGCAGATATACAAATTCAAAATTTAAATAGGGCGGGAAAGTTTGCAAATATGATTTTTTTTAAACAGGGCATTCATCCCGGTTAATGCAAACAACCGGGCTGAATGCCCCGCTTCGTGCCGTTCCAGTGTCTAGAGCATTGATGTCTATGCACGCTTCTATTCTTGTAGACAGTGTTGGGTCTCCAAATGTAGAGGTTTGTAGAACAACAGCTAGTTTTCCTTAAGTGTAGCACCCAAGGTTTATCGAACTCAGGGAGGTAGAGGTCAAATATATCCCTCTCAAGCAACCCTGAAATTAAGATACAAGAAGTCTCTTGTGTCCCCAACACACCCAATATACTTGTCAGGTATATAGGTGCACTGGTTCGGCGAAGAGATAGTGAAATGCGAGTAATATGGATGGTTATAAGTAATAATAGCAACCTGAAATAAATATGGCAGCAAGCAAACATGTAGCAAAACAGGCGTAAAATGGTGTTTCAATGCTTCGAAACAAGGCCTAGAGATCCTACTTTCACTAGTGGACACTCTCAACAATGATCACATAATTGAATAACAAAATATATTCTCTTCACTATGCTACTCTTAACCCTCCCTGGTTGGATAACGGACACTAATCATTGCGTAGGGCTGCAAAAAGCATTCCTTAAAGTAAGCATTCCCTTGTCAAGTTAACTCCACGCTGTCACTATGAGCACTCTAGAAGGTACTAGATAAACACCAAAATTCATAGAGGAGACACACACGATGTGCACATTGTCACCTTCACACCTAGACAAGGTGAATCCAAACTTCATATTAATAAAACACTTGAGTAGCACAAGATGAAGAGTAACATCTACTTATTCAACTAGATTACAAAGCTCACGATCACATATGGATCACACCATGGGATAGAGAGATGAACCACATAGCTACCGGTAGAGCCCTCGGCCTCGGGGGAGAACTACTCCCTCCTCATCATAGAAGACAGCAACGGTGATGGAGATGGCGGTGGAGTCGATGGAGATGGCTTCCGGGGGCACTTCCCCGTCCCGGCAGGTGCCAGAACAGAGATCTGTTCCCCGAAACTTGTCGGCGGCAGCGACGGAACTACAGATGTATTTTGTGGAAAAGGACGATTCTTTTAGGGTTTATGCATCGGGGAGTATATGTAGGCGAAAGGGCGATGCCGGGGGGTGGCCAGGGGGCCCATACCACCAGGTGGAGCGGCCAGGGGGCCCCGTGCCACCCTATGGTGTGGCCACCATGTGGCCCTCTTCCGGGGCTCTTCGGGACTTCTGGATGCTTCCGGGGAAAATAGGAACTTCGGGATTCGTGGGGTACAATTCCGAGAATATTTCAAGAAAACTTTTCTGAAATAAAAAACAGCAGAAAACAGGGAACTGGCACTTGGCATCTTATCAATAGGTTAGTCCCAGAAAATGTAGTAAAACATGCGGAAAACATGTAGCAATTGGCATAATATCAACATGGAACATCAGAAATTATGGATACGTTTGAGACGTATCAAGCATCCCCAAGCTTAGTTCCTACTCGTCCTCGAGAATGTAAACGGTAAAACAAAATAATTTCTGAGGTGCCATGCTACCACACAATCTTGATCATAATATGTAAAGCAGAGCATGTAAACTAGGATCAAATGAACTAAAGCTGCGATCTATATTTGATAACAATAAGTAATGCATAAACAAAGAAGAAAGAAGTAAAACTTTTAGTGAATCAATAGTAAAAGACTATCAACCATGCAAAGTTTATTAGAGATGATTTAAACTTTCAAGAACAGCAATATCATGCACGTCAAACGACCTTCACAACCCCTGTTAGGATCAAGTCAAGCTTTCCACACGATGCAATGCTTGAATCTTAAACTATTTGTGCACTAAAAACAAGCAAGTGTTCTGCGTTGGTCCCTGGCCCGGGATGTTATGGCAAAGAGAACATTATGGGGGGTTTGGAAGGTCAATGGACGAAAGGCTCACAAAGCTGAAAGTGGTCATTAGAAAAGAGAAAGTCTTACAACCGAAGCTATGCAAGGAGTAGGGATTTCCACACAACGGATGCACATAGAGCTATAAGTGTATGAAATCTCTCCAATGGAACTAGTGGGGGTGCATCCAACTTGCTTGCTCATGAAGACCTAGAGCTCATTTGAGGAGGCTCATCATTGGAATATACAAGCCAAGTTCTATAATGTAAAGTTCCCCACATAGTTATGAATGAATGATAATATGAAAACTTTCTCCAAAATGAAGTATTGGTGCTAAACATGAAGCACAAGTGTGGTATATAAAGGATAGTGATGCGCCCCCTCTCTCTTTATTCTCTCTTTTGCCCCTTTTTTTTCTTTTTGGGCCTTTTCATTTATTTTTATATATATATATATATATATATCCTCACCTGTAGGGGAAACATCCTATATTACAATGAATCATCACACTTTTAGTACTCATAACTCATAATGGAATATCTCTGATGTATCCAAGTGGCATGCTCCTGCCAGTGTAGCAGTATACATAAATAACCATGAAGCTCATCATCAAGTAACATAATGGAGGTGGATGTTGTGCAGCAATATATCTCGGAATAGCTATGGAAATGCCGTGATAGGTAGGTATTGTGGCTGTTTTGAGGAAGAATATGTGGGCTTATGTGTAGGAGAACAAAGTCCTCACACGGGATTTGGATGCACTGGTGAAAGTTTGCACCAACTCTCAATGTGAGAAAGGGCAATGCATAGTACCGAAGAGGCTAGCAAATATGGATGGTGGAAGTGCCAGGAACCTCAACATAGAGTCACGAGTTAAAATATTACGGCAAGAAAATCATACTACAAGGCACAATGCAAATCAGTCCAAGAGGGTCCATGGCAGTGACAAGTCACTGTTAGCTACCCCGACCGTAGCGTGTAACAAAAGGCCGATCAGAAATGTATCACTCGTAGCAATCATATACCATTGTTTCTATCAGCTGGTAATTTAAGTGTGGTACAGCTTCAAGTTTCTTAGACCAAACATTAAAAGTTTCTACTTACTAGTCCTTCCCGTTTATCCATTAAGAAAATTAATATCTCAAACAACAGGAATGATTCAAGTGAAGCAGTTTAGTGATCTACAAGACCATGCGAAATTTTCCACTATACCACCTACCACATAAGCATTTCTATTCTCAACCAAGCACATATATATGAAAACAAAAACACTCTCTAAGCATATATCAATGAAAACTAGAGAGTACTAACAGCTCTAAATAAGAGATGAATGCAAAACAGGAGCTAAATAAATACAACAGCCAGACAAAGAGTAAGAATACAAAGTGTTCCCATGAAAAAGTGGAGCGTGTAACTCTCCAATAAAAGAACACTGGGGTCCAACCAAGGTTATTGCAAAAATAAAAATAAACTGAAAGCAAAAATTAAATACGCTCCAAGTAAAGCACATAAGATGTGACGGAATAAAAATATAGTTTCACTATAAGTGACCTGATAATTTGTCGATGAAGAAGGGGATGCCTTGGGCATACCCAAGCTTAGACGCTCAAGTCTTCTTGAAATTTGCTGGGATGTACCATCGGGGCATCCCCAAGCTTAGGATTTTAACTCTTCTCGATCACATCATATCATCCTCTTCTCTTGACCCTTGAAAACTTCCTTCACGCCAAACTTCTCACAATCTTCATTAGCAACGTTAGTGCAAATCGAAATAATAAATTCACATGATTCAGTTTCAATACAAGCCTAACACTCAAAAACACATTAGCTACTGTCACAACTTCTTCTAAAACTCTTTTTTCTCAAAATACCACCAAAAGAAAGAGATTAAGATGCAAATGCAATTATTGGCAGAAATCTGTCGAAACAGAAAAGCAGGTAAAGATGATTTTTTTTCGATAATCCTATGTTGCTCAAATAAAAAATTGGTAAACTAAGAAAAGTTGAGTATATATCCCAGGATGACGCACAAAAAAACTCAGGTCATTTTGAATTTTCTGTGATTTTATACGATTTTAACAGTGGACAGCAGAAATCTGTTTCCTGCGCAAAAATCCGAAATATAGTCTCAACTTTCCACTAGAGGCTTTACTTGGCTCAACTAAAACATGAAAATAAAGATACTAACGATTTTTTACATAAGTATACAACCCATTTACTCAAAGAAAATAGAGAAAAACTATGCAAAAATAAAAACATGGGTTATCTCCCAAGAAGTGCTTTTCTTTAAAGCCTTCTAGCTAGGCATGTTAATTTGAGAAGATGCTCACATGAGAAATAAGAGTTTAAGCACAATAAGAGAGCATCAAGAAGCAAATATAAAACATATTTAAGTCTAACCCACTTCATATGAAAAAGAATCTTGTAGAAAAAAAACAAGTCAACGAAGCACAAAGTGACTAGCATAGGAAGACAAAATAAGTGCAACTTCAAACATTTCAACATAAAGAGGGGAAACTTAATATTGTTGAGATGCATAAAACCATGTTTCCCTCTCTCATAATAACTTTCAGTAGCATCATGAATAAAATTAACAATATATCTATCACATAAAACATTCTTATCATGAGCCACATGCATAAAAGGATTAATACTCTCCACATAAGCATAGTCATTCTCATTAATAGTAGTGGGAGAAAATTCAACAAAATAGCTACCATTATTATTCTCATCACCATAATCATCAAATATAGGAGGCATAGTATCATCAAAATAAATTTTCTCCTCAATAGTAGGTGGACTGAAAATATCATATTCATCATTGTAATCATCATATATAGGAAGAATAATATCATCATTTTTACTAGGAGGAGATGTATCAAGCATATAATCATCAGTAGCAAAAGGATTTTCAAACACATCATCCACAAGTTTAGAGCTTTCTATATCATCATTTTCAATATCAAAAGTAGTGTGCTTTTCCCAATCATGATCACTACTATATGTAACAGGCATAGGCTCATCATCAAAGAAAATTTTCTCCTCCGTGCTTGGGGAACTAAAAAGATCATTTTCATATAAACTAGCTTCCCCAAGCATAGACTTTTCCATAGCATTAGAAATAATGGTGTTCAAAGAATTCATACTAATAAGATTGCTATTAGCAAGCAAATAAAGCTCCATAGGTTTTTTAATTTCCTCTTCAAACACTTCATGTCCTAACTCAAGATAAATATTATAAAGCTCTCTCATATTTTTGTTGTTTTTCATTAAGACTACTAGTAAAAAATAAAAACAATAAGCGAGTAAAAATAAGCCTAACTAGTGAAAACAAGAAACAAAAAGATATAATTGCAGAATCTAAAGGAAATAACTTTGAGCACTCACACCCGAGGATATGAGTACCTTTTACCTTACCTTCCCGACAACGACGCCCGAAAAGAGCTTGATGTCTACGCACACTTCTATTCTTGTAGACAGTGTTGGGCTTCCAAGTGCAGATATTTGTAGAACAGCATCAAGTTTCCCCTAAGTGGATCACCCAAGGATTATCGAACTCAGGGAGGTAGAGGTCAATAATATCCCTCTCAAGCAACCCTGCAATTAAGATACAAGAAGTCTCTTGTGTCCCCAACACACCCAATATACTTGTCAGGTATATAGGTGCACTAGTTTGGCGAAGAGATAGTGAAATGCGAGTAATATGGATGATTATAAGGAATAATAGCAACCTGCAATAAATATGGAAGCAAGCAAACATGTAGCAGTACAGGCAGAAAATGGTGTTTCGATGCTTGGAAACAAGGCCTAGGGATCCTACTTTCACTAGTGGACACTCTCAACAATGATCACATAATTGAATAAGAAAATATCTTCTCTTCACTATGCTACTCTTAACCCTCTCCGGTTGGATAACGAACACTAATCATTGCGTAGGGCTGCAAAAAGCATTCCTTAAAGTAAGCATTCCCATGTCTAGTTAACCCCACAATGTCACTATGAGCGCCCTAGAAGGTACTAGACAAACACCACAATTCATAGATGAGACACACACGATGTGCACACTGTCACCTTCACACCGCGGGACAATGTGACTCCAAATTTCATATTAATAAAAC
This sequence comes from Alopecurus myosuroides, assembly GCA_028641055.1. Lineage (NCBI taxonomy): Eukaryota > Viridiplantae > Streptophyta > Magnoliopsida > Poales > Poaceae > Alopecurus > Alopecurus myosuroides. The sequence continues at coordinate 86,707,220 of CM054061.1, forward strand.
ACTTGAGTAGCATAAGATGAAGAGTAACATCTACTTATTCAACTAGATTACAAAGCTCACGGTCACATATAGATCACACCATGGGAGAGAGAGATGAACCACATAGCTACCGGTAGAGCCCTCAGCCTCGGGGGAGAACTACTCCCTCCTCATCATAGGAGACAGCAACGGTCATGGAGATGGCGGTGGAGTCTAAGGATGGCAATGGGTAGGGTATGGGGCGGGTAGAGCAATACCATACCCATACCCGTATAGTCAACGGGTAGAAAACTCTACCCATACCCGTACCCATATGGGTCGAATACCCGCGAATACCCGTACCCACGGCTAAAATTGCCATCCTTAGTGGAGTCGATGGAGATGGCTTCCGGGGTCACTTCCTCGTCCCGGCAGGGTGCCAGAACAGAGATTTGTCCCCCGAAACTTGTCGGCGGCGGCGGCGGAGCTACGGATGTATTTTGTCGAAAAGGTCGATTCTTTTAGGGTTTATGCATCAGGGAGTATATATAGGCGAAAGGGCGATGCCGGGGGGTGGCCAGGAAGCCCACACCACCAGGTGGCGCGACCAGGGGGACCCGCGCCACCCTATGGTGTGGACACCCTATGGCCCCCTCCGGGGCTCTTCGAGACTTCTGGATGCTTCCGGGGAAAATAGGAACTTTGGGATTCGTGGGGCCCAATTCTGAGAATATTTCCAGAACAACTTTTCTGAAATAAAAAATAGCACAAAACAGGGAACTGGCACTTGGGATCTTGTTAATAGGTTAGTCCCGGAAAACGTAAGAAAACGTAGGAAAACATGTAGCAATTGGCATAATATCAACATGGAACATCAGAAATTATAGATACGTTGGAGACGTATCAAGCATTCGTCCCGGTTGCTTCCAACAACTGAGATAAATGGGTGAGGCATTCACCCCGGTTATTGCCAACAACCGGGATGAATGGGGCATGCATCCCGGCTGTTGGCAATAACCAGGACGGATGCCCAACACTTAGCAGTTTTCTACATCCTCCCTCTCCCCCACTACCCAAAATCGCAAAGGATCGAGGAGGAGCCCCCGCACGCCGCCTCTCTAGAAACCACGCCGGCAGGCTGCCCCCACCATCAGGCCCCGCCATCGATGCGCCTAGGCCGCCGGGCGCACACGCGCAGAGGTATTGCCCCGTCCCCTCTCTATGCTCCCCTCCGGCGGCCACTGCTCCTGCATGCCTCCCGCCACCAGCACCCCTCCCGCGGCCACTGCTCCCACGGCCGCGCATGCCTCCCACTGCTGTGCTCCCACGGCCGTTGCCGTGCTTGAGGACGACGCTGCCGCTGCCGTGCTGCCCGAGACGCTCTCGCGGCCGAGCACGGGCAAGGGCAACGGCCGCGTGCCTACTCATCGATGTCGACGTGCCCCGGGGTCTCCCTGCCGCCTACCTGCGCGCCCTGGCCGGCCCTCCCCCTTGCTGTCTCTTTTTGGGGAAGAAGGAGGACCCAATTGCATTTTTAATTTTTTTTGCAGGGACCTATTTGTTGTAAAAAACAGTAGAAATCTGCCCAAAAAAAGAGAATAGAAACTTTTTATTTAATTGTCCATATGTACTCAATTAAATTTCAATTGTTTTGTATAATCATTTTTAATAAAAGTATCCATTAAATAAGGACAACCATTTATATTTTCTTTTTTTAAATAAAAGTATCCATTAATAAAAGTATCCATTATATTTAATAAAAGTATCCATTATTTTATTTGAAATTTATATGAAGTTGAAATATAACTTTGCGCTAGCTATATAAAAGTATCCATTATTGCACGTGTCTCCCTGCCCCCTCCTCGATCCTTGTATGAATTTTTGTACCAAGACAATTAACAAAGTATTGTATGAATTTATGTGATAAAATCAAGACTTTATGAATTAAACAATTTTGATTTTGAGGAAAAGATTTTATGCTTATCTGTCATTTTTTGTCTATAGAAATAATAATTATGTGTGATGATTTATTTGTTATGAATGTGTTCACTAGCATACTAGGCGTGTGTATCCTCCGGTATAATGTTTATCTCCCTACCGACTAGTATTTTTTATGAGTTTACCTTTAGGCACTAGAATTATTTTGTGTTCATATCCTCCGGTATAATGTTTATCTCCCTATCGACTAGTATGGTTATCTCCCTATCGATTAGTATGTTTGGAAAATATTGCAGAAACAATAACTTAGGAATTTAAAGAAACAATTGTTAAGACTTTTCTGAAAAAACTGCTAAGTCATTTTTCTGCTAAAACCAGTGAAAAGTAGGGGCTGCAAATAAATTCCAAATTGAGAAATTCAAATGGTAGATTAAATATTGAAGTATCTACTTTCGTTTTACCATTTTTAATATTTTGGAAAAAAATGGTTTAGCCATTTAAAACATGCTTATTAGAATGGATGATGAAATTGTTTTGCCGTTTTTCTAAAAAACTGCTAAGTCATTTTTCTGCTAGAACCAGTGAAAAGTAGGGGCTACAAATAAATAGAAAATCAATTCCAAATTGAGAAATTCAAATGGGAGATTAAAAATTTAAGTATCTACTTTCATTTTACCATTTTTAATATTTTGAAACAAATGGTTTAGGCATTGAAGACATGCTTATTAGAATGGATGATGAAACCGTTTTTTATTTTTCTAAAAAACTGCTATGTCATTTTTCTGCTAAAACCAGTGAAAAGTAGGGGCTGCAAATAAATAGAAAATCAATTCCAAATTGAGAAGTTCAAATGGGATATTAAAGATTGACATATCTACTTTCATTTTACCATTTTTTAATATTTTTAAACAAATGGTTGAGGCATTGAAAATATGCTTATTAGAATGGATGATGAAACTATTGTGTTGTTTTTCTAAAAAACTCCTAAATCATTTTTCTGCTAAAACCAGTGAAAAGTAGGGGCTGCAAATAAATAGCAAATCAATTCCAAATTGAGAAATTCAAATGGGAGATTAAATATTGAACTTTCTACTTTCATTTTACCATTTTTAATATTTTCAAACAAATGGTTTAGGCATTGAAAACATGCTTATTAGAATGGATGATGAAACTGTTGTGTTGTTTTTCTAAAAAACTGCTAAATCATTTTTTTGCTAAAACCAGTGAAAAGTAGGGGCTGCAAATAAATAGTAAATCAAGTCCAAATTGAGAAATTCAAATGGGAGATTAAGGATTGAAGTATCTACTTTCATTTTACCATTTTTTTAGAAAAGCTAAAATACCACATCTGGTTGTCCCAAATGGAAGATTAAAGATTGAGAAATTAAAATGAGAGATTAAAGCTAGAACCACCCCATCACTGAAGCGTCGACTGTCGCCCCTACCAAAAGTACCAAATCAGAATCTACCCAAGTTACCTTACCACTATAATGGCGAGCAAACCAAGGAGATCGCATAGGACAAATACAAGGCATGAAAATATATGGAGAAGACACCGAAAGAGCCAACATTTCCCAACACCAAAGAAGACAAAGCCCGAGCGTTAAAAATGGTGAAGACCCTTTATCAACCCGAGCCGAGGCTGTCATTAGACTATAACCGCTCTATTCAGAAGTCACACGACGAAATGGTGCGGTCGAAGAAGAGTAGTAGCTCAAGCGGGAAGTGCGGGAAATCAGTTGACCAGCTCGGACAACAGCAAAATCGATCCCCCCCGCCCCCGCTCATAGTGTATTCCAATACCGAGGTGGGGCCGAGCACAGGTGCGGGCGAGCAAATTGACCCAGACTTTACTATAATGTATGGACCAACGGCCGCTGCTGCGGGTATCTCCATTCCGCAGTATCTCCAAACCTTAGCAGCCTTCTCCACATCTGAATTAGCGTACAAATACCGGCATGGGCATCCTCTAGTCAGACCTGGGAGGAAAAAAAATCTACCAACAAAAAATGCGAAGAGTGCATAATTGATACATGGAAGATTCGAAGAAATCTAATGGTTGGATAGCGATGGGAGTTACAAACGACCATCACGGGTATGGAGATAGGATTATTTTGATTCAGTCTGTAGAATTATTTCAGCTATTCCCCTAGAAGGCCCTCGACAAATCTATCCTCAGTGCCTATTATCTGTAAGTATTTATTTATGTAATTAAGTCTCTAGCTAGCTCACCTCGTTCATTGCATTTACAGTAACACTCACTATTTTATAATTGCAGAATTAAGATTCTCGAATGCAAAAGAAGATAAATCTATGACATTGAGTTCATTGACCCATACTGGGTTAATGAAAAAGCTCTTATCACAAAACCCAAGGAAACAAAAGATTCAGTTGTGATGGCATTAAAGTTTCACGAAACCAAGAGGGAAATACTTTTTCCTTACAACTTAAAGTGAGTGTTACTGTCTTGTAAACATTATGTTTTCCTTACTCGATGATAAGTGAGCTATGTTTGCGCTGCTTCCACTATATTCTGCTAATATTTGAAACTGACAAAGGAAAAGTACTGGTAATGGACTCGAAACATAAACCCCTTGAGCTGTGGGACAACATGCAACAACTTATCCAGCGGTAATTTCAATCTTTATGACATTATATCGAAAACTTTCGTTTATTTTCTCATAACTCCCTTTGTTCATTTTCTTTGCCGGGCAGCGCTTGGAAGCAATTCATGAGAAAGGCTAGGGGTGAATGGAAGGAGAAGCTTACATTTGAACATCTGCAAGTAAGTACTACTAGCTAGATCCGCGCATCTACTTGATTCTAGTTTCGATACTATTATAATGCTTGATTATTATTTTCATTGAAACCATGTTCTTGTAAAGTGTTTGGACCAGGGAGACGGGAGCCACATATGTGGATATACTATGTCTGCGAGTTCATTCGTCAGACGACCTGCGACAAGGGCAGAGATTTTGAAATTTTTTGTGTACGTCAACCATCACTTTTATCTTATTACCATCTATTGACAGTTCCTTATATATTAACCACTCTTCTTTAAATTAGATCGAACGGCTGCGGGACGGTCTTCTACCAAGGGATCGCATTCGAGCAATTCAAGAGGAAATTTGCGGATTCTTAGATGCAGAGGTCCTAAACCCAGGAGGAGAATACTATCTCCCTTTCAGATGTATTGGATGAACTTGAGACTCGAATTCTTAGATGCATAGTACTTACCTGTATATTCGATTCGAGGTGCATGTGGTCGTGTATTCGAGTACTTATGGGAAAGAGTACCTACTTGTATATTCTTCACTCCTTACCTGTATATTCGAGTCATGGTGCGTACTTACGTGTATATTATGCAAGTATATTCTAATGCGATCACCATATATACTTGTATATTCTAATAAAACGGAATACAATAAAAAAATCATGGTGGCTCAGCCCCCCCGGCGCCAGTAAGAAAGAGAGTGTCGCGCCCACTTCCCGATCGGTGGGGGCAGCCTCTTCTCCACCGGTGCCCACTACGGCGGAGGTTGCCCAGACCGCATCGCTCGGGGGGCCCTCATACATATTTTTGATCTGGGACAGCAACGACACGTGGTAAAGAGTACTTTCTTCTCTCCCGGTTGTGACGCCCCGAGATCGGGCACTATGCAGATTACAGCATTCCCGCCAAAATCCACATAATAACCGATTCTAGGTTGCCACTTGTGATAACATTACAACAGTTCACGAATAATCCACAACAACAACAGAGGAGGTATATACAAGACGACTCAAATGAGTCAAGGATACAACTGATACAATACAAAGATCCAAATAACAGCGGAAGAAACAACATAGCGTCCGACTACGGACAAGATACAAATTGGACTAAGAGTCCTGAAGATAACCGATGGCGCCCAATCCCTGCCCAGGCCAAGCCGGAGGGATTCCCAAGCTAACATCGTCAGACTTCAAACCTGTTGACTGCAATGTGGAATATGCAGCCACGAAATGGATTCGTGGGTCAGTACTATTAAGTACTGGCAAGTGGATAAACCATACTCACAAGATACCAGCGTAACCAATCATCACAAGATACAAATACTTTGGATAGAACGGAAGGAAGGGATTATGGCAAAGAAGCGGCAGCGGGCTGCACTAACTAACTACAGAGACGCGCTACAACTTCCGGCTAAAAGAAAGGGATAAGATAGCGCGACAAAACCAACTATAACTACTCACCAAACAATACCCATCCATTGTTACCCCCTACTAAGGAAGCAACCCAAGGAAACTCACACTGTTTATTAAGGTGACATTCATTCTTATGGTGGAGGTAATCTATATTACTAGTCAAGTTATCATCGTTAGGTGTAAGTTGTCTGAGTACTTGTTAGCTAGCACTTTCACCAAGTCATCCATAACCGCGGACAACACGGCTTCTCGAGAAGATTTAACCCTGCAGGGATGCACCAATTTGGCCGTACACGTAAGAATGACCCGTCAGGCGGGGAGCAAACCCACCAAGCAGGCCACTCAACACAACCCAACTCTTCTTCGCATCAAGCCCAAAGAATCCCGTGCAATTGAGCGCACGACTAATCAAGCCCCACGAAGAAAAGGGGACCCTCATAGCACTCTAAGAACGTGTCTCCCTAAATGCCGACTACAAAAGTTCCACCCTGGCGCCAAGGGTTCGCACCTGCATATGCCTGCGGCAAATGGAAAACCCGAACTAAATGAGGCGATTTGGACGAGATGCGAATCGAATCAAAGTTGCGGGGGGCGCCCATAGTCGCTTCCCACATGCGGTTAGTGCGCTCATCATGGATCGGAGGACAAGACCCTTTTCCTAATTAGGGTCGATACTAGCAGGCCTCAAAACCACGCCGGGCCTCCTGCCGATGCCTTATCATCAAATTATTATTACCCAAAACATTGACATGTTGTTGATTAAGTTGAAACCCAACTATCAAACTAAACAGGTGATAAGACGGACAACAAGACTTGAGCGCAAACAACACTAAGCATGCAACTACGACACGAGGGCCAACAAGGTAAACAAACAACAATTAATAGGAAGTGGGAGGAAGGCTATATCATGGCTGCAAGGTAAGCATATGATAGGATCGAGACACAAGCATCGAATCATAAGGCTAGAATAAAGGCAACAGGAAGAATCGGTAACAAGTGATGAAAGGCAGCCATAGGCAGCAAGTGAGTATACTTGCCTGGAATCCAGCAAGTAGAGGTACATCCGCAGAACTTGTCGATGCTCACATCATCTCAACGTCCTATCCGTGAAGAAGCAACGAACTAGAACAAACACCGGATGCAACAATTACTTCTACGGCAAAAGATCCAACATGATCAAGATATGGATGCATGACAAGTTTAAGGATGCATCAAAGATAAACTAGGTGACATGGTAAACATATTTAAATGGGCCCATATGCAATTTGGATTGCATATGGAAAAGCCCATGAATTAATGTTGAATTAAATGATCTACAAATAATCATCATGTGAAAGTTTATTAGAATGATGCATGGATGATGAAAACAATAAGAAAACAACAATAGCTTCAGTTTGATATGTTGTTTACCAAGTTTGGAATTTTTATTTATTAAGTCATGAACTTTGGCATTTTAAATGATTTAAACAAACATTTGTTGTTTTCGCCAATTTTAAATGTTCAAAACAGATACCAAAATTTATATTTGGAAAGAACACAAAATTTTAGATGGAATACATATTTCATTTGTTGAATTTGGATTTAAAATGGGCAAGTTATCAAATTAGCAATTTTAAATGCATTAAATAAACAATTAGTTGTTTTCAGCAAATTAACTTATTTAAAACAGATAACAAAGTTGATATTTGCAAAGTTCATGAAAAAATGGGATGGAGAACATATTTTATATGTGCCATTTGAATTAAATTTGAAATAGTTATGAATTTGACCAAATTTGAAAGAGTTGTTTGAATTTGAATTTTTGAAACGATTTGAAATGTTCAAAACAGTCTACAAATGGTTTAAACATGTAGAGAATTTAATTTAGCATGGAATACATATAAAGTTTGAATTATTTGGAGTTGGGGTTTGAAAGATATGCTCATTTGAATTTTTAGGGTTCATTTGCAAAAGTCAGGGACATGCTGGTGATGAAAACAGAGAGAGAAGGGTGGCCGTGCGAAACAGAGAAAGCCCAGGGGGCTGGGTGCAAACCGCCAGATCCAGATCTGGATCTGGGGATTTTTCTCACTGGGATGGAATCCAGCCACAGCGGCTGGCAGGTGGGTCCTGCGCAACATGGCACCTGACGAGGCGCGGCTGGGCCAGCGTGGCATCCAGGGCCACTGACGGGTGGGCCTGGGGCTCGTGCGCGCGGAAAAAGAATGGAAAAAGGGGGGTGCGCCGGCCAGGGTTCGAACCTGAGACCTGGTGGGGGTGCGGATCGGTGCGCAGCCACTGGGCTAGATGCGCCCTTGTGTTAGCATACAGGTCCGTGCGAATAAGAAGAGATCCAGTGCGGTAACTGAATTTTTCGACAGCAAATATTCAGAGAACCTGACGGGAACGGAGACAAGATGAGGACGACGGCAGACAGAGCAACGACGGTGACGACCACGAAACGGCACGGTCACGGGTAGCTCTGGTCGCCGGGTGTGGGCGTGTACGTGATGCAGATGGTGGTGTGTGCATGCGTACCGGGTGCTTGTATGAGGTCCAGCGTGTGTACAGCGAGCACGCCGGCCAAAGCTTGTAGTCTGTGCCCATGGCGTCCATGGCGGACAGCAAAAGGAGCAACAACGACCGTATCCGCGAGCGAACCTAGGGGAAAACTACGGGAATCGAAGCGGAAGCTCACCGGGAGGATGTCGGAGAAGCTTTACTTGCTGGAGTGGACGAACGGCGGCGAATTTCCTCGGAGAAGATGACTGGCCGGAGAGGAAGAAGGTCTTACCGGCAGCTAACGGGGCGCTCCCGGCTTGATCCCTTCAGCATAGACGTAGAGGACGATGTGGCGAACCTCCTGAAGTTATTGGATATGGACAGGAGTCTCCGTGGCAGCGGCGCCACGATTAGGTCTACTGGTGTGATCTCTCTCTCTCGTTGCAAGAAACAGAGTAATACCACAGGGAGGAATGGAGAGATGGCGGCGGGAGAGAGAGAAGGAAAAAGTGGCTAGGGTTTGGAGGAGAATTGGGGCGGCTTTATGGGAGAGAGGAGGAAGGGGGAGGGTACCTCGATGGTGGACAGCGACAGGAGGGGCAGCTCACGTTCTCCTTCTCGTCTGTACGGAGAAGAAACAATGGAGCTGGGCTGCCTTGGTTGGCCTTGGGCTGGGCTTGCTGCTGGGGGTTGTAGGTGGGCCGAAAGGCCTGCCTCCCCCCAGCGGGTTCTCTTTTTATTTTATTTTTTCCTCTTTTTTTTTGTAAAAGAAGAGAGAGAGAAAAGTAGGAGTTGAGGGATTTTTTAAAAGCTAAAAAATTATGGAACACATTTCTATGCATTGGGATTGAAATGCCCATTTGCACAAGGTTTTGTTTTCAAACTTTCAAAGTTGGGTGATGATTTGAAATTTGAAAACATTTGGGTGAAAATCACATTATTTGGTTTATTTAAAATTTGGGCAAGTTTGAATTTAAAACTTGGTTGAAAAACAAAGTGCAAGGATGCAGCAGGCGATGCAATGCCAAAGAGAAAAACAAGAAATTCTAATTTGGGGGGAAAATCCCCCGGGTGTTACACCGGTGCCCACTAATAAAATGGAATATAACAGACCAAACCCTAAAAGGAAAACAAGAAATAGAAAAAAATATCTAATTTTCTGTCGGGGCAGCAGGGGTATTCATCTCGGTTCTTGTTAAGAACCGGGACAAATGGTCCTGCCCAGGGACCAGCCCTCAGCGGCCACGTGGATGACCAATTTAGCCCGGTTCTCAACATAAGGGCTTGTTTGGTACAAGTGTATATTTAGGGATTGGAGGGGATTATCCCGGTCTAACCCCAAATCCCCAAATATCCTAAAAAAAATTGTTTTGTTCAAGTGGATTAGTAGGGATTATCCCTACTCTTCCCTAAAAATCCTCCCCACTTTAGTGTATTTTTCTGTATATCAAATCCACTTCCTCCAGCTAGTGGATTAGTGGAGGGGGATTTTATGGGATTGGGTGGAGAAGGGGGTTTCACCCAAACCCTTTGCGGATTATCCCCACCAATCCCCAAATATACACCTGTACCAAACAAAGCCTAACCGGGACGAAGGGGGGAGACATTTGTCCCGGCTGTCCCATCCCGGTTGGGCAGTCTGGACAAATAGCTCTAAATAACCGGGATTAAAGGGGGGGGGGGGGTTCTACCAGTGTCATTAACTAAACTCTAAGTCTATATTTTCCTACACCCTGTAAGTGGTGTTTTTATTTTAATATGTAATTAAATTATTTTCCCTTTTGTTTTTGTTGCAAAGATTATACCATGCAATCTTAGACTGCAGTTCAAGGATTTAGTCGACAAAATCGTGGTATTTAATGTTTACAGAAGAGGGTACAATTAGGGTGAATAAAGGAGTACCAAGACCCTTCTACACGGGGAAGTATGGGAGCAACTCGTCATGCTTATGGAACTCATCGACGGTGATATGCTATCATTTTATCTGTTAGGACGACCATCTATCAAAACTGTATATATGGAGTATGACAACAATGGTGATGAGGAGGAGAGTGATGCGTTTATGACTGAGTCAGACGACCCATTGTGCTATGTGGTCATCTCATTAAGATCAAATCTGCAGGAGAATGAGAAGAAGCGTCTCTCTAAGATACTACCCCCGAGTGGGGTGTTTTTTGTGCATCGTTTCACAAGTACAAAATTCGCCAAAACACATATCATGGTATCCTTTTAAAGTTCACCATATTGCTATAATTTATCATGCATGTATGACGTGTATTTGACATAATTTATTTTTCTTTCATGATACTTTCTTTTATCAGAAACTGACTATGGTGGTTGCAGAAAGTGTGGGCATTCGTAATAAGGGCTATTTTGGAGTATGCCTAGAAGAAAGTGGAAGTGTTATCACCGTTATGTACCACATTGATCCTAATGATGGCCGCGTCATCCTCACCGCACAAGAATAGAGGGAGTTCCATACGGCAAAAGATTTGGAGGTAGGAAAACTTATACTCGTTAGCATGAAGAAAACTCCGAGCCATGCCCTGGACATGATGTTGGTGATTAACAACATCTCGATCTAGTATCTTTTTTTTTGGAGAACTAATGTGTACTTGACATTTTAAAATTGTTTGAGCGATGCAACTTTTACATAAATATAATTTTTCTTATTAATCAGTTCTGATGTTTCTGTGGGTGTGCGGTACTGCAATTTTCGATGCCGAAGTATGAACCGCTTCATCTTGTCGGAAGTTCGTAACTGATTTCTTCCGTTTTTTGGCACATATGTTGCGTTTGATATGTATTTATCGTAATACGATCGTTCCAAGAACCTTATAAGATCGGGTTTTGCATGAATTACTGTGTAATCTGTCCGCTTCGAAGATCCATTGTTCCGTCGTGCTTTTTTGGTTGCTCGTAACACCAACATTGTCCGCGAGTGTCCTCTGAGATATATTGGTGTGAATTGCATGGTCGCGGTGTTGTTTTGATTAGTTACGAACCATATTCGTTAGATTTTTTCCCTTTAATTTGTAATTTTTCGAATCATTCACATCCGGTGATCATGTTTGTGCAAGTTTTTTTTCCGCTTGTAGTCGTTCGTGCGGATCAACATGTTTTACTGTTTTTTGATTGTTGAATTTGTACTCCTGGTGTGTTTATTTGGTCACCATAACACGAAGATATATTATTTTCACTCGATTATATGCTTTAGCGTTGGAATTGAGTCGGAGATTTTCACGGAGATAACTGTTCATCGTGGTGCTCGCCAATGCGGTTGTGCTGATCTCGTTCGTGTGCCTCTTTTCTGTTTTTATCGCTTCTCTGTTATTTTCTATGTGTGTAAAGTTCTTTATCTACTATTTTTATTTTACTTTAATTTTGGATTTATCAATCAACCCCGTTCCGTTGTTCATGTTCCGGAGACAGAGTACTTGTACTTCTTTCTACCTCACTACTGTACTGAGTTCGTATTTGCTGTGAACTTCTTTAGTTTGTACATCTGTACTGGCTTTGCTCAGTTTTTTTTATATATGTCTAAAAATATTTGTGCGTTAATATTTTTGCTTTATTTTTGTTCGAATTGTTCCGCATTTCCGGGCGAGGAGTGCTGGGGGATTACGGTTATTATACTCGTTTGGCGAGCCCTTATCTTCTCTTTATTATCCTATTTTCTTCTGTTACATATTGTAACAGTATATTATTCTGTACCACGTTCTCTCCCGTTGCCTTCTCTCCCATCGCATCCTCCTTGTTTCGTAGTTCCAATCTCACCACCTATTTTATCCAATGGCAACGCCTCCCGCTCCTTTCACACCCAAGTTTGATGCCCCTGCCCATGGCGACATCATCCTCAAGTGCGTCTACACCAACTCTGCTGCATCCGTTCATGAGTGGATCCACAAGGTAGAAGCCTTGTTGGTTGAAGTAAACCCGAAAATTATCGATACATATGTTGAGTTCACTCCAGGATCTTGGCGTATTCAGAAGGCAGCGGTTCTTCAGTTATGTGTTGGGATAGACTGTTTGGTCTATCACATCAGCTGTAAGTCCGAACAATCTTACTCAAGTAAATTTGTCAAATTCCTTGCGAACTGTAGGTATACTTTTGCTGCTTTTGATCTTAGCAATGATACGGTTAAGCTAGATAGATCTAAATTGCATATCAAGAGATATAAAGATATCCAGGCTGTTTGGAGAGATCCAGATATGAAGCCCAAAATGTTTAGAGGCAGTGTAGGGAAACAAGGATTAAAAGATGTTGCTGGTGCCTTGATTGAATCCTCTTACAAGGAGATGAAGAGTACTATGACAGGTGCTGAGCATCATTTATGGGCTGATGCTCCTCTTTCTGAGAAGCATAGGAAATACGCTGCGAAGGATGCATATGTTGCCTATGAGCTTTACAAACGTTTGGATTTTTATGAAAGGGGCCGTTTCCGTGCTATGAAGAACACCAACAATAAGCGTTGCAGGGAATGGTGATCTATATTTTTTTTAGATCTATGTTTAGGTTTATGATTCTATGAATCAGAATAATAATTTGTAATTTTCAATTTGTCTACTTTCCATTTATCGAACTGCTCTCAGACCGAGCCTGTATTGCTTACTAGTATTGAATAAACTTCTATTTTTTCGGAATGCCCTATAATATTTTTGCTGAACGTTTCTGTGTCTAGTTATGAACTTTGACGGGGGGATGATAACCCGGTAGGCCAAATTCCAAGGAGTAACCCGGCCCAAAGGACGGTGCGCAGGATCCGGCTAAGGATAAGGAAGCTTGTGGAAGGCCCAAGTTTGTAGGCCCAGCAATCCGGGTTACGGGTTACAGTAAAGGAAAGCTAGGGTTTGTGCGCCGTGTCCGGGTAGGATCCAGGATGCGCCTTGGGGAATAAGCCAGGGGGTACGGGTGCTTTATAAACCGACCCCCAGGTCTAGTTTTAGACAGAGATCCAAGAGTTCTAGCAATATCGCGTGATATCGAGCATCCAGTGTAACACGAGAGTTGAGTTAATATATTGAGATCGGAGACTCGGCGACATGATTGCCGGCTGCCAGATCGAGTTCCATCATGTTTTCCTCTGAGCTAAACCCTCTCCCAAACGCCTGTGTCGTCTTGCCCCAAGATCAGTTACCCCCGGTAACGTCTGCCGTGATAATCCCACGACAGTTGGCGCCCACCGTGGGGCCTGCGTCCAAAGGTGTTTACATCACGGGAGAAGCTCGGAAGGGCATGGAGAATCTTGTCATCGGCGAAATCTACATCGACCACGAAGGAGAAAAGATGGTGGACGATTCCGGCTGGGGGCCGGAATCGGATCACCTCGAATCCGGATCCGTCGTGACAATCGGCCGGATCAGCGTCTTCATTGGTATGGTATGTACTTCCAATTCGATCCCTGACAACGTTGGATCTGATTCTATGCCAGGAAAAGCCACGTCTATCCGATCAGATGATGAAGAATCGATTGGAATGACACATCCGGCAGAAGAACCCATCACGGAGTGGGAACAGCCGGAGGAGCCGGCATGGACCCCACGCGACCGGGCCGAAAGAGAAGATGATACCGGGTCTATCCTGGATCTACTGGAAAATCGGTATGAGGAGAACGATGAGGAAGAACAGCATGAATTTACACCGGATATCGTACGCAGAGTTGCAGTCTATGCGGCCCCCGCGGCCAATCTCAACCAAGGAAACGCAACCGCGGCATCAGTCGGGGCGGCTCAGGCAGTGGCCCAGCGACAGGGCGCGGCTAACGGAGACCCGGTCTTGGCCCGGGTTGATGGAGAGTCGGCATCAGTAACCAGCAGGGCAGCGGATGAAGAGTTGCATGCAAATACGTTCGGATTCTTAGAAAACCGGACACCAGGCGCGGGTCCTTCGAACCCGCGCCACCCGGCCCTATTCGATAATAATCTGATTCTAGACCCCACGGTTCTCACAACGGTTATCACTCCGGAGAACGCAGCGGAACGCGTCAGGGATCTGGATGTGGCTCGTCGTGCGCTGGAGCAGCAAAGAAGACAGGTAGAGGCAGAAAGACAAGGGATGGCCACGCGGCGGCGTGAGCTAGATGCGTTGGAAACCCGGCTCCGAGAGGAAACGTCTAGAATACATCAAAGGCACCACACCAGGTTACCAGCAATGGGCGGGGTTATTAATCCGGCTAATTTATTTGTTACACCTCAGGACCAGCCGATACCAGTGGCGAACCAGGGAACCGCACCCCAACAGGTGACAGCAGCGACACGTCCGGCGAATGAGCGGACCGGGTTACCCCCACCACAAACTAGAGTCACAACCGGCAACGATCTACCACCACCGCCACCATCACGGTTCCGCACACCAGCCGGCCACTACAATAACCCCATGGACAATGTATATGCAGCGACACTCGCGTTGAATCAAATCCCTGTGGGAGAGTCGCCCCATGCAGAGAAGACTCGGAAGGCCATCGATCTGTTGCACACTGCGGTGGCACAGCAAGCCAATTATCCGGATCACAGAAGCGGTATGCACGGGACGCCATACGTCAGTCAACAGCAAGGGAATATCCAAACAAGTTCAGCGCGACGGAGGGAAGAGCAGCAGCAAATGCCGCCTCCTCCCCGCGCTCAGGCAGCATCAGCAGCACATGCCGTCGTGGACAGTTCTAGGGCTCGGAGGGCCGCGGCCGGGTCTGCAGCACATGGACTTCCCGCAGCATCGCGCCCAGCCGCGCCCCCCGCGGTATCACACGTTTCTAGAGCCAGGCCGGCCTCAACCGTTCTTGCAGGGCCTAAGTGTCTCTCGGACAGTATCAGAGCTGAACCTTACCCGGAAAAATTCAAAGAGCCAGGGAAAGTAGTGAATTATGAGCCAACTATGGATCCCGAGACATGGCTAAGCAGTTACGAGATGGCAATGTCAATTCGCAACGCGTCCGAGAACCTCCAAGCCAAGTTCATGTACCTGATGATGTCGGAAGGAGCAGCAAAATTGTGGTTCACCAATTTGCCGGAAGGATCGATCAAGTCTTGGGAGGAATTGAAGACCGCGTTTGTCAAGCACTTTCACGGGACCTGCAGGAAATTATTCACTATTGATGATCTAGAGCGATGCGTCCAGAAGAAGGGAGAATCGGCGCGTAGTTGGGTGCGCCGGGTTATGGAGATACTTCACTCATCCACGGATATCCAGCCCAAGGATGCGCTACAGGCCATGGCAAAAACGTGCAAGTATATACCTTTAGTGCAAAAGTTAACTCGCATGAAGTCCAGTCGAAATGCGTCGGAAGTTACAATGGGAGAATTGATGGATGCGTGCAACAAACACGCTGCGACAGATACTACAGAAGAAGAAGCTGATGACAAGAAGGTAAAAGCAAACACAAGCAATAATGGAAGAACCGGCAATGGATCAGCATCAGGTAATAACGGAAATAGCCAGAACAAGCGCCCGTTCGAAGGAGGCTCCGAGTTTGTCGCCAACACAGAAGCCGGGTCTTCGAGACCCAAAGCAGAAGGAAATTTCAACGGAGGTAACCACAATGGAGGAAACTATCAAGGTCCACCAAGGCCGGGTAACAATTGGGACATATTCAGGATGGCATGCCCGAAGCACAGCAGGAATGGCAGGCCAGCTAACCACTCCCTAGAACAGTGCGCCGATTTACAAAGATGGAAAAATGAGGAAGTGCACAGAGCTATGCGAGGTGCAGGACGGGGAGGAGGACCGGGTCCAGGGGCAAACCCGGGCAACGGCCCACCACCAGCCGGCAATCCGGCGGCTGGAAATCAAGGTAATAACCAAGGGGGGGCAGGAGGTTTCTAGGCTAACCCCAAACAATTGGGTCAATATCATGTGCATACCACAGGAGGCTCTAACAAGGACAAAAAGATACTGAAGCAAGCGGTCAACTCAGTTTCGTTAGCTGTCCCGAGGTACTTGAGATGGTCAGAACAGGAGGTAACATGGAGCAGAAGGGATCACCCAGAAAGAGTGGAGCACCCAGGAGTCTTGGCATTAGTAGTCGCACCGCAGGTCAATGGGTACGAACTGAAAAAGGTTTTAATGGATGGTGGAAGCAGCATCAACATACTGTATTGGGAAACCTTCCTACGCATGGGTCTCAAGGAATCTCAGCTGCAAAAAAGCTCAACAGTTTTTCATGGGATAGTGCCGGGTCATTCAGCATGCCCCGAGGGAAAAATCGCATTGGAGGTAGCCTTTGGAGAGTCAAAGGATAACTATCGAATTGAGTGGCTTACCTTTGAGGTAGTCAAATTGCGCAGCCCTTATCACGCGTTATTTGGAAGGCCGGCTTATGCCAAATTCATGGCTAGGCCGTGTTACGTATATCTGCAGCTAAAAATCCCGGGTCCCAAGAAGACCATTACCATACATGGAAATCGAGACATAGCAGCTGAATGCGACGAAGGAGATGCAGCAATGGCCGAGCAGGCCTGTAGAAAAGAAGAACTCAAGCAGTACCGGTCTCAAGCAGACCCGGAGGGTAGAGCCACATCAAAAAGGCCGAGTACTGAAGGCGAACGAGCAAAATCCAAGGTAACACAAGATGCTAAAATGGTGGCTTTTGTCAAGGATGACCCCTCCAAACAATCCGCCACAGAAGAAGAAGCTGCCGGGTTACTCACAACCGGCCATGTCATGGAAACACCTTACCCGGGTCGGCTAGCAAACCCGGTACTCGTCATGAAAAAGTCTAACGTATGGAGAATGTGCACCGGTCATGCCAGTTCGGGACCGGTGTCCACGAAGAACTAAACAATGTAACGGGCAGCAGGTTTCAGACGCGCTCTTTTCGTACCCAGGGTACCTAAGGGGACTGGAAGGTTTTTAATGAGGCGGCCTGCTGATCCAAACTTTCTCGCAGCAATAAAGAGATGGTTATCAAGTCCTATTTCGTTACAGCCTGATTACAAGTAAGTAGTATCCACGTGGCATCAGTATTTCCGTATCATTAAGAATGTTGAGTATATACAGGTCTCGGGGGCTGGCGGCTCAAGTAGCCCAGCTAGCAACCCAAAAGACCCGGCCTTGATGCCTATAAGTTATAAGGGCCGATTATTCGCAAACGAGTACGGCTGCAATCTTATAACTGGACAAAGGAGCCAAATTTTCTTGACTTTTCTTACTTAAGCTCGATGTGACTCGCACTAAAGTGGCATGATTCGTTCGCTTACGATTACAATCAGCCATGAAGCCCAATGGGACTTGCCTGACACTGTTCTCGTATGGATGTAACAACATGGTATCCACGCGAAAGCCGGCTTACAGTACAAGATAGTCAAAAGGGTCATCTAAACCACAAGTTTATGCATAGTACAAGGCTAAAAGCCGGAAACTCAACAACTATCAAGCATAACTTCAGTATTCACACGGAATGGCTTTAGGCTTGCGACTCGGTAAAAAATAATTTGTTCTCTGAGAAAGGCCACACCCCCATGACTCGGACTTTGGGTCCTGGGGACTGGGGACTTCGAAACAGAAACAAACTACTTGGCTATCGCAGTTCGAAAAACCTCACCATCCTAGTCTTGGGGACTTAAAGAAAAAGTCCACGTATCAAAACCCCTGGTACTCGGAAAACCGAGTCTTACGAAGGGAGCCAAAATAGAGAATCGGGTATCGAGAAAAAGTTCAAAGAATAGGCAAGCAATACGGTTATCAAAAGGCCAGGAAAGCCGCAAATTATATCACGGACTAAAAGTACGTTACAAGGTACGGCGCCAGTTTCAGGGGTGCACAGGCGCACCATCAAAAGCATAACAGTGTGAATACAAAGCATTACAAGGTATTATGATAGTACGGCCCTATTCGGCCTCCTAAGCACGGCCTTCCGGGTCTGAGTCCTGGGTTTGCTGCTTAGCCTTCCCGGCACCCTTACCCGGACTCATTGCATCAGGGCGGTCTGGTGGAGGGACGGCTGGTGTAGAAGCAGACGGGCCCGACCCTAACTCGGCCTCTCTCTTCGCAGTCGCCTCCCTCTTCCTGGCCGAGCTAGAAACCCACTTCTCCAAGATATCAAAAGGCGGGGGCGCTTCCTCCGTAACAACTTTGCCATCAGCGTCGTATGCACTCATAATCGTATTTAGATCCAAGCTATCGGCCAAAGTGGTAGCTGAGGGGCGCACTGCGGCTTGTATGGCTTTGAAATCCTTGGGTGTAAATTTGGAACCGTCAGCCTTGAATTCGGGAAACCCGGATGTTACCTTTGCCGGGTCAAGCTTTGGAAAGAAATCCTTGGCCAGAGTAAAAGCTCGGGTCATTCCAATCCGGCATGATGAGCGTTTCCAGATTTCAATCCAGCCAGGTACAGTGGAGCAGGCTTGAACGAGATTCTCTTCACCCGGATATACTTCCGTAGGCCACTTCACAGCATCCAATATAAATTTTGTTCCGGCGAAGAAAGTCCGGAGCACAGTCTTGAGGGTTCTAGCCTTGACAATGGAATTTTCCTCTGGGGCCGCAAGGTTGGCACCTGCAGTCGTAACAAAAGAAACAGCGTATCAGTAATCCCGAGTCTGTTATAATAAAGCAAAGACATGAAGCCAATCGACAGCAGAAAACTTACTGAGCAAGATTTGATAAGTATCGGACACCTGGTCCGATAGTTTCTTCAGTTCGGTTTGAGCAGCATTGCACTTCTTCTTGTATTTGGAAACATCTTTCTTCAAGGTTTTCATGTCATCCTCAAGGATTTCCCTTCGTTTCATCTCGGCAAGAAGAAGTTGTTCGGTCCTCAGTAAAGTTTCATCAGACCGGGTTATCTGTGCCTGTAAGTAGCAAGGAATGCAAGTATTAGTTGGATTGTATGGAAAGATGAATGTGGTGTAAAGTACCAAGCATCACTTTTGCAAGTCATACTTGGAACTTGGGGACTAGGTATGCAGTATGAGATACAAAGTGTCCTTACCTGGTGCTCTGCAGCCATGCGCTCCAGGATCTGGATCTCCGAAGTCTTCATAGTGAGGAGAGTGTTCATCAACTGATCGAAAGTATCTTTACTCGTATCAGAAGACCCGGGGCCTTGGAAATTCCGGGAAGGAGCTTTCTTCTTAGTAGGAGGCGGAACCCGGGTCATTTGTTTGTCGGAATCCGACGCTCCTTCTTCTGCACCCAAGACGGTGGTTTTGTTCTTCTTGCTTGCATGGGAAGCAATTGGATACTCGGCTCCTTGCGTGTCCGGGTTTGGCGGCGACGCTTGTTTTTCACCGCTGGACGCGGCTGTAGTCTTATCAGCCGGGCTCCCCTTACCCGGGCCCTCGGTCCCCGTTTCCTCTTGATCGCTGACAACGACCGTGGCCCTATAAGATGTTGTCAGTGAGTAGCTAAATACACAGTCAAGAAAGGGTGATGAAATATGGTGGAACATCAGGAAGGGGATCTTACCCGGTATTCACCGCAAAGTCACAAGGAAATCCATCGCTGGACTCGGGAGAAGCTGGAAATTATCAAGTTAGATGTCCTATGGGAATGGTTTAAAGAGAATGTTTTGACCCAGAAAAGATAGGGTAATTACCAGCCCGCCGCGGGGGGGGGGGGGGGGGGGGGTCGATGAAATACCCGGGTTGAGGGCATCATCACCCGGGTGATTTCGAGTTGACCTACGCTTGGGCACGGGCGACTCCTTCAAGAACGGCCAGTGGGATAACGTCAAGGTAGCTCAAGTATATCATTAAAGTAATGCGAGTTGAACGCGAGGGGGAGATATGAAACCTTGGAGGTGGCCTCTTGAGTCTTTCTTTTGGATCCGACCTTGACTGTCGGCTCCAGTTCTTCCTCGTCGCTGGCAGATTCTACTTTGCCATCGGAGTTTTCTTCTTCGTCATCTTCTTGTTCTGGATATCATCAAAGTTATGTTTGGAAATGAAGGGGTTATGGTGAGTTCAAGGGAACCAAATAAAATCCGGAGAGTACCTTCGTCCGAGTTAACAGTTTCTTGCTCCTCTGGACTTTCGGAACTAGGGGAGGCATTGGTTTTCCAAAAATCATCATCAGCCTGAAAAGTGTTAACATAAGGGTTATTAACTGCATTGAGTGGAAAGAGCAATGGTAAAGGCATCAAAGTCGGGTTTTTACCTTGGGGGCTGGGTTCTCAAGCGTGAAGGGCTCTAACCCAGATATGTTCCGGATTACCTCAAGCTTTTCGGTCAGAAAGCCCTTGATGGTTTTATGAGTATCGCCAGCTGCGAAGATGTTGTCGGAGTACCGGAGCGGGTCTGTAGGTTGCCCTGAATACTCGCACATTAACTTCGTGCGGATGGAGTTGGGTTGAATCCGGAAATCTACCCAAGTCTTCACCAGGTTGAGCCCGATGAGGCCTTGGGCTGTGAGAGTGGTGATTTTGGCTAAAAGAGGTTGAATTGCCTCCCTGTCCGAGTCAGGGGCAAAGGCACTAAATTTATCAGAGATGTCAAGAAGACCCTCTGAGTAACCCGGCAGCTTCTTTTGGCCGGGTGGGGAGGTGTCTTGGCAGTAGAAGTAGGAGAGCTGCCAGTGCTTGACATGGGAATTAAGGGTGAGGGGTGGCATCAGAGAATTCTTGCGGCGCTGGATGGAAACCCCGCCGCAAGCGAGAAGCGCCCCGTCACCGCTCTCGCGGCACGGTTTGCATTGAAAAAGCTCGATGAAAAGAGCTAGACTTGGCGAAGTGCACAAGTATGATTCGGAAAGGACTATGAAGTGGGAGATGTTGAGAACAGAATTAGGCCCGATATCAAAGACGCGAAGACCGTAATGATTCAAAACATCACGGAAAAAGGGGTGACCCGGTGGGCGGAAGCCCCGGGTCACATGTTCCACAAAGCAAATTACCTCGCCTTTTGTCGGGGTGGGCCGGGTCTCCTTACCCGGCACTCTCCATTGGATATCCTCTTGAGGAGGAAGGACTCCCAGCTCCACTAGCTCCTCCAACTTGGATTTGGTGACTGTAGACCGCGCCCAGTTGGCGGAGATGGAGTTGGCGGCTTTAACTTTGGTTGGAGTTTTCCCTTGCTTTTTGGGAGCCATGTGGTTGACCTGCAAAAGTACAAAGTAAAAGGATAAGAGGACTAAGACCCGGAAGTTGCTAGCCGGCCGAGTATCGGTGGGGTAATATTGAGACATGAAAAATTGCGTGAAACCCGGGTGTTAGTTCACCGAGTAAAGTTCGAAATTGTCCGGGTATCAAGTATTATGACGAAAATTATGGAGATCTAAGTGTTGAAGGGGTTCTTTGGGGACGATGGATGGCCGCATAGGCACTTATCGCAAATAAAAGGAATTGAAAAGGGGAAGTCCGGCCGGGTGATTGAGGCCGAGGCGGAAATTTTGAATGGATCGGGCTCAGATTGGGAATCTTATCTTCGGATTTGTGGCGAAATTAATACTTGCAGGTAGTAGGAGAATGGATTGGAATCCATAACTTATCTATTATGCGAGCTGGAAAGAATGTTAGAAACTTAATTCGGCATGGCCGAGGAATCGTTGGCGGGTCGATTTGGATCCAATCTAAGGTGAAATCAAAAAGTGCAAGGGCGAATTAATGGACGCAAGTGGCTTACCGGAGGAGATCTGAGCGAGGCTTTGCGGAGGCAGATGGCGCAAGCCTGGTGTCCCTTCGCGGTCCTTGACGGGCCGGATGGGGATTCGCCGGCGGATATTGGCGGCGGCGCGGGGCGAGTCGTGGCGGAGCGCAGCCTCCGGCCGGTGGGCTCAGGTGATGCGCGCGGGATTTCCGTGGTGGTGCTCAGTGAGAGTGAGCTTAGGAGGAGAAAGGAAGCGGAATGGGGGGAAATGAGCCGTTAGGGTTCGGGTTACCCCCAAGGAGCTTATTTATAGTATAAGGGGGTGAGCCCGGTTCGGTGAGTGGGGGCCGGGAGTTGCGGAGGTAAACGGCTATTTATTTAAGTTTCTGCGAGATATGCGCCAAATATTGAGCAAGGCATCTGGATAAAAGAGAGAAGGAAATCCATCCCGTGATATCAGGGTCGATTATCGAGTATGGAATCTTGGCATTTTTATTAGGGTTTAGACCTAGAAAATTAAAGGTGTTTGGAGGAAAAACCCGGGTTACCACATGGACGCCGCGGAGTAAGGCCTAGCTGAATATCAGAGCATCTTAACCCGGCCTCCATATGCCTATATGTTTGATATCTTTGCAGGGAATAGCAAGCGCTTCAAGGAGGATCCATGAAGCCCAGGCTATTCTGGGGACTACTGACGGGGGGATGATAACCCGGTAGGACAAATTCCAAGGAGTAACCCGGCCCAAAGGACGGTGCGCAGGATCCGGCTAAGGATAAGGAAGCTTGTGGAAGGCCCAAGTTTGTAGGCCCAGCAATCCGGGTTACGGGTTACAGTAAAGGAAAGCTAGGGTTTGTGCGCCGTGTCCGGGTAGGATCCAGGATGCGCCTTGGGGAATAAGCCAGGGGGTACGGGTGCTTTATAAACCGACCCCCAGGTCTAGTTTTAGACAGAGATCCAAGAGTTCTAGCAATATCGCGTGATATCGAGCATCCAGTGTAACACGAGAGTTGAGTTAATATATTGAGATCGGAGACTCGGCGACTTGATTGCCGGCTGCCAGATCGAGTTCCATCATGTTTTCCTCTGAGCTAAACCCTCTCCCAAACGCCTGTGTCGTCTTGCCCCAAGATCAGTTACCCCCGGTAACGTCTGCCGTGATAATCCCACGACAAACTTCTCCGGATGTGCATGTGTTTTTTTAAGTTCTGTGTTTTATGTGCATTAACATTTGTTAGTTTAGAAAACTATGTACTCAATTCGCCTTTGGTGAAAGCGTTTCCAGTGCATTGGTGAGACCGTTTCCCACTTGCATGCATAGTCGGAAGGTAAAAGGGAAGAGATGTAATGAGCGTTCATGCCACTTGCATGCAGAATCGGAAGGTAAACGGAAAGATAGATAATGAGCGTTCCTATTTGCTGTAGAAACTCCTAATTAACTATGTAATCAAATGCAGATGCTGTCTGAACCGCTTCTATTCATTAAAATTCGTGGAATGTGGAGAATCGCCATGTATACTGCGATGGATGGAGTATCTTTATTTTTTTCGTGCATTGAGATAGTATCCGCGTTCATTAGTCTTATTCTACCTTTTAGAGAAAATTATCCTTCGTTTTTATATTGCAAACTTCTTCGTGTTATACACCCGAACTTCTTTTCTTCACAACTTGAACTTCTCTAGTTTACTCTTTATTTTTGTAATAAGCTATATTCAGTAATTTAGATTCAAGTTATTGGAGCATTGGTTCTTAACATTTTCCGGAATTTCATATTGGTAGGAAACTGTTTCCAAATTAATTTTACATATGTACTTCCTAGATTCTCTAGTTTGTACTTTCACTAGTACGTTGTCGAACTTCTCTGTGTTGGTTATCCATTTCTGTTTATAGACGATTATGAGACGAATACGTTCTTATCCGTTTCTTCTAATACCCTAATATAAAATGAATTTGTTAGGAACAATTTTTTTTTAGACGTGGATAATGCTTATCCGTTTCTTTTTTTCCTTTTTGTTCTGTTTGATATTTTTCTGAGTCTATTTAAACTGTCTCTCCGCTGAGCTTTTATAGATCCAATTCACTTATGTTCCTTCCTATTCTCTCCGTACGCCATGCCTTCCAGAAATAAACCCGCCATTGATCCCTTTACTGATGAGTTTGTTGTCCCTACGCATGGCGACATCATCATCAATTGTGTCTACACCAATGTTGCAGCTTCTTTGGTTTCTTGGATTGAGAAGGTGGAGGCATCTCTTGCTGATATGGCGGAAAATGACAAGGTTGTTGGCGTGGATCTCCACATCACTCCAAGAGTTTATACCCGTGATGGTTATAAGGAGAAGGCAGCTGTTATCCAACTCTATGTTGGTCAGGAGTGCTTGTTGTATCACATCTATTGTGCTGCTGATGGTATTCCTTCTGAACTTGATGTTTTCTATCGTAAGTGGGCATACAATTTTGTTGGTTTTCATATTCCTAAGGATAAGAAGATGATGTACTACTGCGAGCAGCCTTTGTTTATCATTAACCACAAAGATATTCATGCATGTTGGAGAAATCCTGATATTGGATCTACGCGCAAGCAAACAATTATGGACGTTGCTGCAATCTTTGTCGATGAGTCATACGATGATAGTGTTGTTCTCACGGCTGAAGAGCATCTCTAGTGGGGTTTATCTCCTCTTTCGCATAATCATTTGATCTATGCTGCTAAGCATGCCTACGTGTGCTCTGAACTTTATAAACGTATGGATTTGTATGAGAGAGGCTTCATCCATCCTCCGTTTGTGAAGTATAGGTATGATTATGATACGTCATGGGGTTGGGGTTGGGGTGGTGATTGTAGTGATTAATTATGTTCAGTTTAGTTTCTTTTCTACTATTAGCATTGGTAATAATTTGTTTTTAGGTTTTTTATTTCTTCAATTTGTACTTCGAGACGTATGAGCTCGTACTTCCTCATCAATGTTTCGTGACCTTCCGACGGGTTCAAAACCTATTCGTTTTTTTCTTTTTGTAATAATTAAGTTTCCCTTTACATGAGAGGCAATGTTTTAGTTTTATAACAGTTGTATCTTCTATTATTTTTCTATTGAACTGATACGTGTATGCGTCTGTACTGCCTCATGTTTGAGTTTTTTCTGTTCATAATGTATGTATGGTTTTTACCGTACTATCCATTTTACTATGATGTGTCGTTGAAATTGTTATCTCATTTTATTTTTAATATATAATTTCTTATTATTTTTACTTTGGGCGCCTTTGTGTAGTTGATCTGAACTTCTTTTCGTAGCCTACATGAACTTCCTATGTTCTTCACATGTATCTTTTCTCCATATTTTTTGAGTGAAATTATTTTGATTTTTTCTCATGGACTTGTGTGTGTATTACGTCAGAACATCTTACTTTATTCGCACTATTTTTGGCTTGTATTTTTTAGTTTCTTATTATTTAGTTCTTTGTGTAGTTGGTCTAAATTTTTTTAGTCTGTCTGCGTATACTTCTCTATATGTCTTGTCTGAACTTCCTATGTTCCTTCGATGAACTTCTATGTGTTAATTTTTCAACTTCTTATGCACTTTGAATTTTTGAACATATACTTGGATTGAAAAGCTTGGTAAATAAAAAAAATTCAAATAGAAATCAAGTACTGCATTTATTTATTCAGTGCTTAAAAAACATCTCATCGTTCAACTGTTGCACCATTTTGTCGTACAACTTTTACTTAATGTCTAAACAATCCATCGTTACAACGAGACAACTTCTGCTTTCCATGGACGAACTAAGAGCTCTCTACTTTCTAAGACGTACTACGAAGCACGCTAATGAAGGTCCGCCTTGATAGAAGCAGAACATGCCAATGTCTCCTTTAGCTAATTGTGCGCCATGGACTATATCCTTTCAGCCAGTTGTTATTTCTGATCGTAAATCGTACCTTGTCTTCAGTATTGCGCATGTTCCAGTGCATTCTGTTGTTGTGCATGTTACTGACAGGTTGATTTGTGCACTCGGAAGACAATTGAGTAGACACCTCAGAGTGAACGCTGAACTCATAACCTGCAGTGAGGAGTACATAAATGATTAATGTGAAAGTTCTTTATATGTATGTAACTATATGCTGCAATTATATTTTGACTTTTTTTCATAATCATTGACACACGAGTTTACCATTTTGCCTCTTTGAGGATCTAGTTCTTTGTCGGTTATCCTGGTTACATAGTACAGTATTGTCGATCGGAAACTGTTCACTTGGCTCTTCAGATGTTCCAATGATATTGGATTCTTCTTTATCCTTCTTCCATACTCACCGTGATTGCTGTACCATGCAGTATCCGAATGTGGTCCTATAAAATAACAAAATGGTAATTAATTTCATTTCACATTTTATATGCATAAATTTCTACAATCCTCCTGGTTGTTTATAACCTGCAATGATTGTTATGGTTTTCCTAGTTTCAGTTTTACCTTTGTACATGTATTGTGTGCGCACACTGCTGCTGTCGCTTGAGTCACTGTTTTCAGTGCTGTCACTCCGAGTGTACCTTTAAAAAGGAGCCATATGTCCTAGGCAATAAACCATATTTAGTTAATATATCAGTGGGAATAATCAAATGCGCTGACAGATCAGTATTTTCCTAGTAGGTGTGTATGTGAGAAATTTTGTAGATCTGTACTTTCCTGGTGGACTTCTATGTTATACTTACTACAGATCTACAAACCTATCATTCATGAACTTTTTCACGTCCCTACTTTGTGTGTAAGTCGGAGCTAAGAAGTCAATGGCAGATCTGTATCATACTGTCAAAACTAGCTTATTTCAATGCCAAGAAGTCATTGGCAGTATGATTGAGCTGGGAGCAAGAGGCAAGTACTTTGAATGAACGTATGTACTTACTTGATCTATTCTGAATCCCGTAGCGGGTAGCTAGTGCTCTTGGTGCTTGTGCTTATCCGATTCTTCTTCTTTCGGCGTGTTCGTTGGGTTGGAGGAAGTGTGTACTGGATTTGGGGTACGTTGTGTGGTGTCCGTTACTTATATGTCTGTGTTTTCTGCGGGCTTCTGTTTTGGGTTGTTTTTGGGCCAGTGATTTACATTGTTGGGCTTTGGGCTTTCTGAGCCTGCATCAAGGCATGACACAGTACTTACTTGGTATATAAATGGGTTGGTGCGTACCTTTTTATGGAACCCTAACTGTATGTTGCTTTGACGGCGGCATTTTCTATGAGGCGTTGTATAGTTTGCTGAGATCGAGGGGTTCATGTCTTCGTCTAGTTGTAGCCGGCGATGGGCAGGAGATGTTGCAGGTTGCAGCAGATTTAGAGTGTCCAATGTGAACGTTGGTGAGACGTGGGCGAATGAATCAACAGTTGTTTACTGGGACAGTAATTTGCCCGCTGATCCATCGGTTAAGGTTTGGCCGAATAGATTTTAGAAATTTTTCCTGAATTTTTCACCGTGTTTTATTTTGTTCTTGTTCTGCAGAGTTCTGTGCGCGTTTGAGATCACATTGATAAGGATGAAGATGGGATAGAATTGAAGTTGCATAAGATAATTCAAGATCTGGAAGCTATCATTAGAAATAAGAATCTAGAAATGAAAAAATAGAAGAGAGACCATATGCTTGAGATTAGATAGAGAGATAAGAAAGAGGTTATTTTTTTTGTAGTTGTAGCTGGATGTGCAATTTTGTACTGTGTAAGCGCTCTGCTAATTAGAGGCTTCATTTGAACCGTGTTTTTTTCGTCCAGAACATCTTTCTTGTAGGAACTGAACTTCTCTTGTACCGACAGTGAACTTCCATGCCATTATTGCGTTAACTTATGTTTGTACTCCCGGTCTTGCTGTTCAATCCTGTCATATTTTTTGTTACTTTATCTGTAATTAGTTTTCATTGTGTGTAAGGATGGAACATTTAGTACACGTGAACTTTTTTCCCATTGTATTGCTTCCTTGGCATGTTCACATTATTTTCTATGGGCTAGAACCACCCCCTCCCCCCATGTATTTCTCATCTTCATTGTTCATATTTTTCATTCCCCAGCTATATTTTTTCTCACGTTCTACATATTCCTTAACATCAATATGGAATTTGCATGAACTGCATTGTCTTTAAGTTATGAACTTCTCTTCTTATGTAATCTTGAACTTGTCGTATTTCTGGTTCAATATCGCATTGTGTGCATGTCCAAACTATTATATTTGTATGGGAATGTGATGGTGCAGATCTTTCACTCGTTGGGATACCCCAAGAGGAGGGTGTGATGAGCACATCGGTAGGAGTTTTCCCCTTAATTAAGAACCAAGGTTATCAATCCAGTAGGAGAAGGAGGACCTTCGGAAGGTTGATGCCACTGACGGTGGTGCTGGCGCTTCACTGGTGTCAGCAACAACGTGGAATCTGCACACAACACAACCAAAATACTTTGCCCCAACGGTACGGTGAGGTTGTCAATCTCACCGGTCTTCCTGAAAACAAAGATTAGACGTATAGTGTGAAAAAACAGGGTATGCTTGCAGTAAGTAAAGAAATCAGGAAATTGTTGTGGTTTGTTTAACAGTGTGGAAAAATGGACCGGGTTTCATAGGTTCACTAGTGGTGTCTCTCCATAAAAGATAGCATGCTGGGTGAACAAATTACAGATAGGCAATTGACAAATAGAAGTTGCACCGTAGTGCACAATATAACATGAAGATTACTACGATATTTAGTGCGGGCATTACAACGAGATACATAGACCGACATCCATCTACATCTATGACTAATAATCCACCCTCAGGTTACCATCTGAACCCCCTTAGGTATTAAGTTGCAAGCAACAGATAATTGAATTAAACAAAGTGTGTAATGTAAGAAATGATTATGCATGCGGGCACTCTCACTGCGGTTTTCTCCCTATTGGCATTAGCACATCCCCCTTCATGTTTCTGTCACTCGAGCAAGGCAACAAGGAGGCATGAACCCACTATCAAGCATAAATACTCCCTCTTGGAGTCACTAGCAACTACTTGGCTAGAGTAACCACTAGCAACGGAAAGCATGCAAGATCACAAATAACATATGCAATAAAGACTATAATCAACTTGGCATAAGGTCAATATTCATCGGATCCCAGCAAACACAACATATAGAATTACATAAGATCAATCTCGATCATGATAGGAAGCTCACGAGATCTAAACATGGAGGCATAAGAGGACAAGACAACCATCTAGCTACAGCTACGAATCCGTAGTCCAGGGATGAACTACTCACGCATCACTACGGAGGCAAGCATGGTGATGTAGAAACCTCTGGTGATGATCTCCTCTCCAGCAGGGTGCCGGAAACAGCTTCAGAACCCCCCTGATCTGGGGTTGACGGTGACGGCGGCTGCGGAACTTTTTTGGGGATTTTGATCAGGTGCTTAGGGTTTTCCATCCGGGGGGCTTAAATAGGCGAAAGGGCAAAGGCGGTGGAGGCCAGGGGGCCCCACACCCATAGCGGGCGCGGCCAAGAGGGGGCCGCGCCACCCTATGGTGTGGCCCCCCTGTTGCCCCTCTTCGACTCCTCTTCGGTCTTCTGGATGCTTCCGGGGAAAATAGGACTCCCGGGCTTCGAACTTTCCAATTCCGAGAATATTTCCAGAACAACTTTTCTGAAACTAAAAACAGCAGAAATTAGGGAACTGGCTCTGTGGCATCTTATTAATAGGTTAGTCCGGAAAATTGATAAAAATGACATAAAGAAGGGAGAAAGAATGTAGCAATTGGCATAATATCATCATGGAGCATCAGAAATTAGGGATATGTTTATGACGTATCAAGCATCCCCAAGGTTAGTTCCTACTCGTCCTCGAGTAGGTAAACGATAAAACAATAATTTCTGAGGTGACATGCTACTAACATAAACTTGATCAATCTAAAAGCATATGCACGCTGAGATCATAAAACTTTAAAAACAGGCATGATAAATAAAACTTTAATAATAAATCATAAAAATTACTTTGCATCACGAAGAGTAACTCAAATAAAGGATCATGAATAATAATGCAAAGAAAGGTAAACGTTTGTTTCAGGTATAGAGAAAGCATGACAAAGTGATATTTCGATAGTCCTTAAGAGTGGGGCAAGACATAAATGCCAGGACACCTTCAAAGTTCATGAGGAAGACTAGAGCAAATAATTTAAGAACAAATAATATCACATCATGAAGTAATTATTGATGCTTATGGGACAAATGCACATAGAACTCAGAATGGCAAAAATGCTCTCTCAACTGTCCATAAAGTGAGAAGATGGAGACTCAACATAAAAGTAAAAGAAAGGCCCTTCGCGGAGGGAAGCATGGATCACTCATTTGCTAGAGCTTTTATTTTATTAAACAAAGGTATTAAAAGTTTGACACTCCTCCCATCCATCTTTCACAAACCATGGCTAACCGAATCCTCGGGTGCCTGCCAACAATCACATACCGTGGAGGAGTGTCTATACTTTTGGGAGATGCATGCTAATGTCAACGAATGGTAAACAGAAAATACAGTACATCACAAGTCAACTAGATTCACAAGAGCGGCTCCCATGGTGAAGGACGCAACTTGTGTAGAAGGTCATCCCTCTTTCTCTTTTGTTTACACAATTATGCTTTGACTGATAAATTAGGGGCAAAAATAGTGAAGATAATTTGTTTGTATTAATTTGGGGCTGGGCACCCCATTGCCAGCTCTTCTATCATTTGCATAAGCGGATTAATCCACTAGTCAAGGGTGTGAAATCCAATCAACAAGTGAGATAAAGATTAGCTATTGACGTCCTCATGAGCAAAAAACAGGAACATAAAGCAGGAGTAATTTTGAAGGTTTTAAAGGTAACATATGAGCAATTTACTTTGGAATGGAAGTCAAATACCACATGTAGGTAGGTATGGTGGACACAATGGGAAAAACTTTGGTTTAAGGGAGTTTGGATGCACGAGTAGAGCTCATACTCAGTACAGGTGGAGGCTAGCAAAAGACTGGGAGCGACAAATCAAGAGAGCATAGGAGCCATAATCATGCATAGCGACATAAGCATCATTAATTAAAACATAAGCAGTATCACAAGTTCAAAAACTAAGTGGTCATGGAGGCTATTCGTGACTGTTTTGTAGTCATAAACATGGTGTGAGCATGCGCCAAGTCAACCAAATAAAACATTCGAAAGAGAATAACATATATTGATGCTTTACTATGACAAGAACAACTCATGAATCTTTCAATATATATTAAACACTCAAAGCTATTTGAGGCTAAACATGCTACTCAATAACCACAAAGCTTTAAAACTAAAATAAAATTTAGCATGGCATGAAAAAGTTCTAGCCACAGTCTATACAAGCTGCTACTAGTATTGTTATAAATTCTACTTCAAGCAGCAATTTTCTTTCTCCCAACAAGCACCATACAAAACATGCTTTAACAAAAATAGTATTTATGATACAGAAAGAAAACATGAGAGTACTCAAATAATACTACTAAAACTAACAGCTCTGATAAGAGATGCATGCAAAACAAGAGCTAAATAAATGCAGCAGCTAGACAGAGACTAAGAATACAACGTATTCTCAAGAAAAATCGGAGCATGTCACTCAATGCTGGGGTCCAACCAAGCTTATTAAAAAGTAAAAACAAACTGAAAACAAAAACAAAAACAAACTGAAAACAAAAATAAAGGATGCTCCAAGTAAAGCACATAAGATGCGACCGAATAAAAATATAGTTTCACTAGAAGTGACCTGATAATTTGTTGATGAAGAAGGGGGTGCCTTGGGCATCCCCAAGCTTAGACACTTGAGTATTCTTGGAATTTTCTTGGATTTACCATCGGGGCATCCCCAAGCTTAGGCTTTTCACTCTTCTTGATCACATCATATCATCCTCTTCTCTTAACCCTTGAAAACTTCCTTCACATCAAAATTCTCACAATCTTCATTAGCAACGTTAGTGCAATTGAAATAATAAATTCACATGGTTAAGTTTCTACACAAGTCTAACACTCAAAAACACATTATATATTGTCACAACTTCTTTCAAAACTCTTTTTCTCAAAAGAACACCAAAAGAAATAGATTAAGATGCAAATGGGATAAATGGCAGAAATTTGTCAATACAGAACAGCAGGTAGAGATCTATTTTTTCAAAAATATTATTTGCTCATATAAAAAAGTGGCCTTCTAAGAAACATTGAGTATATAACTCAGGATTAAGCACAAAAAAGCTCAGGTCATTTTGAATTTTCTGTGATGTTTAACGGAATTAACACTGGACAGCAGAAATCTGTTTCCTGCGCAGAAATCCGAAATATAGTGTCAACTTTCCACTAGAGGCTTTACTTGGCTCAACAAAAACATAAAAGAAAAGATACAGTGGGGTTTCTAAGGAAATAGAAAACACCCAGGTGCAAAGCACACCAAAAAAAACAAAGGAAAACGGAATGAAAACAGAGAAATAAAATGGGTTGTCTCCCGGTAGCGCATTTCTTTAACGCCTTAAAGCTAGGCCTAAAAGATCAACTTAAGTGTTTTCAAGTGAAGAAGATTCAACATCATATTTTTCTCTAATAATAGAGTCAAAGGGTAGATTCATCTTCTTTCTAGGATAGTGTTCCAAACCTTTCTTGAGGGGAAGTTGATATTTAATACTCCCCTCTTTCATGTCAATAATAGCACCAACAGTTCTAAGAAAAGGTCTTCCCAACACAATAGGACAAGAAGAATTGCATTCAATGTTCATAACAACAAAATAAATAGGGGCAAGGTTATTATTAACCATAATAAGAACATCATCAATTCTACCAAGAGGTTTCTTCTTAGCATTATCAGCAAGATGAACATCCAAATAACAGGGTTCCAACGGTGGTAAATCAAGCATATTATAAAGCTTTTGAGGCATAAGAGAGATAATAGCACCAAGATCACACAAAGCATTTCAATCAAAATCATTTACTTTTATCTTAATGATAGGATCCCAACCATCATCTAATTTTCTAGGGATAGATGTCTCAAGTTTCAACTTTTCTTCCCTAACTTTCATGAGAGCATTGGTAATATGTTTAGTTAAGGCCATATTCATGGCACCAGCATTGGGACTTCTAGCAAGATTTTGTAGAAACATAATAACTTCAGAGATATTGCAATCATCAAAATTTATATTATTATCATAAAAAATAATGGAACCATTATCTCCTACATCTTTAAAAATTTCAGCACTTTTATCAGAAGCAATTTCAGCAGTTTGAGGCAATTTAGCACGTTTCACCAAAGGAGTAGGGACTTTATTAACACCAACTCCTTTACCATTGATAGTAGGAGGTTTACTAGCACTTGGAGCTTCAGTTTTACTAGTGGTTGTGATAGTACAAACTCTAGCAATATTATTCTTTCTAGCTAATTCATCTTCTCTTTCCCACCTAGCACGCAATTCAGCCATCAATCTAACATTATCTTCAATTCGAACTTGGATGGCATTGGTTGAAGCAAAAGGATTATCTTCAATGGTTTCAGTATTAGCAGCCATTTTATTTATCAAAGAAAATTGTGCCTCTGACAGGGCCGAAATACTAATCTCAGCACTAGAAATTTTAGCTTGCAAACCAGAGATTTCTCTATTCAAATTTCCAATTTCTTGGCTAATAGTTCTCAACATAGCAGATTGTTCTTCCATAGTTTTAGTAAACAACTTATTTTGTTCATATTGCATTTGCATAAAGTTCTTAGTTGCTTTTTCAACTTCTACAATCTTTTCCTCACTAGGCATTACAGATCTACCATAAGAATAACCACTACAACTATTAAGAGGACATGGCTTATAATTGTTTACACCAAAATTATTTCTATAAGCATTGTTGTTAAAATTATTATTTCTAATAAATTTTACATCAACATGCTCTTCTTGAGCAACCAAAGAGGCTAAAGGAACATTATTTGGATCAACTTGAGCTTTACCATTAACAAGCATAGACATAATAGCATCAAGCCTTTCACTTAAAGAGGAGGTTTCCTCAACAGAATTTACCTTCTTACCTTGTGGATCTCTCTCAGTGTGCCACTCTGAATAATTTATCATCATATCATCAAGAAGCTTTGTTGCATTGCCCAAAGTGATGGACATAAAGGTACCTCCAGCAGCTGAATCCAATAGGTTCCTTGAGGAAAAATTCAGCCCTGCATAAAAAGTTTGTATAATCATCCAAGTAATTAGTCCATGAGTGGGACAATTCTTCACCATAGTTTTCATTCTTTCCCAAGCTTTAGCAACATGTTCATTATCAAATTGCTTAAAATTCATTATGTCACTTCTTAGGGATATAATCTTAGCAGGAGGATAATATTTTCCAATGAAAGCACCTTTACACTTAGTCCATGAATCAATACTATTTCTAGGCAAAGATAGCAACCATTATTTAGCTCTTCCTCTCGAAGAGAAAGGAAATAATTGCAGTTTAATAATATCACCATCCACATCTTTATATTTTTGCATCTCACATAGTTCAACAAAATTATTAAGGTCGGCAGCAGCATCATCAGTACTAATACCAGAAAATTGTTCTTTCATCACAAGATTTAATAAAGCAGGTTTAATCTCATAGAAAGCAGCAGTAGGAGCAGGTGGAGCAATAGGTGTGCAAATAAAATCATTGTTGTTTGTGCTAGTGAAATCACACAACTTAGTATTCTCAGAGGAACTCATTTTAGCAGAATAATAGCAAGCAAATAAATAACAACTATAAAGTAAACTAATTTTTTTGTGTTTTCAATAAAGAGAATAAAAACAAGACAAAAATAAAAATAAGAAATTAAAAAAATAAAGAGATTGAGAGTGAGAGAATCCCCTTGCCAGAAGACTTCCTTCTCCCTGGCAACGGCGCCAGAAAAAGTCCTTGATGGTGCAGATCTTGAACTCGTTGGGATACCCCAAGAGGAGGGTGTGATGAGCACAGCTATAGGAGTTTTCCCCTTAGTTAAGAACCAAGGTTATCAATCCAGTAGGAGAAGGAGGACCTTCGGTAGGTTGATGCCACTGATGGTGGTGCTGGCGCTTCATCGGTGTCAGCAACAACGTGGAACCCACACACAACACAACCAAAATACTTTGCCCCAACCGTACAGTGAGGTTGTCAATCTCACCGGTCTTGCTGAAAACAAAGATTAGATGTATAGTGTGAAAAGACAGTGTATGCTTGCAGTAAGTAAAGAAAACAGGAAATTGTTGTGGTTTGTTTAGCAGTTTGGAAAAATGGACCGGGGTTTATAGGTTCACTAGTGGTGTCTCTCCATAAAAGATAGCATGCTGGGTGAACAATTTACAGCTGGGCAATTGACAAATAGAGGTTACACCGTAGTGCACAATATAACATGAAGATTACTATGATATTTAGTGCGAGCATTACAACAAGATACATAGACCGACATCCATCAACATCTATGACTAATAATCCAGCCTCAGGTTATCATTCGAACCCCCTTAGGTATTAAGTTGCAAGCAACAGATAATTGCATTAAACAAAGTGTGTAATGTAAGCAATGATTATGCACGCGGGCACTCTCACCGCTTTTACCATTTTTAATATTTTGAAACAAATGGTTTAGCCATTGAAAACATGCTTATTAGAATGGATGATGAAACTGTTTTTCCGTTTTTCTAAAAAACCGCTAAGTCATTTTTCTGCTAAAACCAGTGAAAAGTAGGGGATGCAGATAAATAGCAAATCAATTCCAAATTGAGAAATTCAAACGGGATATTAAAGATTGAAGTATCTACTTTCATTTTACCATTTTTAATATTTTGAAAGAAATGGTTGAGGCATTGAAAACATGCTTATTAGAATGGATGATGAAACTATTGTGTTGTTTTTCTAAAAAACTGCTAAATCATTTTTCTGCTAAAACCAGTGAAAAGTAGGGGCTGCAAATAAATAGTAAATCAATTCCAAATTGATAAATTCAAATGGGAGATTAAATATTGAACTATCTACTTTCATTTTAACATTTTAATATTTTGAAACAAATGGTTTAGGCATTGAATACATGCTTATTAGAATGGATGATGAAACTGTTGTGTTGTTTTCTAAAAAACCGCTAAATCATTTTTTCGCTAAAACCAGTGAAAAGTAGGGGATGCAAATAAATAATAAATCAAGTCCAAATTGAGAAATTCAAATGAGAGATTAAGGATTGAAGTATCTACTTTCATTTTACCATTTTTTAGAAAATCTAAAATAACACATCTGGTTGTACCAAATGGAAGATTAAAGATTGAGAAATTAAAATGAGAGATTAAAGCTAGAACCACCGCATGACTGAAGCGTCGACTGTCGCCCCTACCAAAAGTACCAAATCAGAATCTACCCAAGTTACCTTACCACTATACTGGCGAGCAAACCAAGGAGATCGCATAGGACAAATACAAGGCGTGAAAATCTAAGGAGAAGACGCCGAAAGAGCCAGGATTTCCCAACACCGAAGAAGACAAATCCCGAGCGTTAAAAATGGTGAAGACCCTTTATCAACCCAAGCCGAGGATGTCATCAGACTATAACCGCTCTATTCAGAAGTCACACGACGAAACGGTGCGGTCGAAGAAGAGTAGTAGCTCAAGAGGGAAGTGCGGGAAATCAGTTGACCAGCTCGGACAACAGAAAAATCAATCCACCCCCCGCTCATAGTGTATTCCAATATCCAGGTGGGGCCGCGCACAGGTGCAGGCGAGCAAATTGACCCGGAGTTTACTGTAATGTACGGACCAACGGCCGTTGCTGCGGGTATGTCCATTCCGCAGTATCTCCAGACCTTAGCAGCCTTCTCCACTTCTGAATTAGTGTACAAATACCGGCACGGGCATCCTCTAGTCAGACCTGGGGAGGAAAAAAAATCTACCAACAAAAATGTTAAGAGTGCATAATTGATACATGGAAGAATCGAAGAAATCTAATGACGGGATAGCGATGGGAGTTACAAACGACCATCACAGGTATGGAGATAGGATTATTCTCATTCAGTCTGTAGAATTATTTCATCTATTCCAGCAGAAGGCCCTCGACAAATCTATCCTTAGTGCCTATTGTCTATAAGTATTTATTTCTGTAATTAAGTCTCTTGCTAGCTCACCTCGTTCATTGCATTTACAATAACACTCACTATTTTATAATTGCAGAATGAAGATTCTCGAATGCGAAAGAGGACAAATCGATGACATTGAGTTCATTGACCCATATTGGGTTAATGAAAAAACTCTTATCACAAAACCAAAGGAAACAGAAGACTCAGTTGTGATGGCGTTAAGGTTTCACGAAACCAAGAGGGAAATTCATTTTCCTTACAACTTCAAGTGAGTGTTACTGTCTTGTAAACATTATGTTTTCCTTACTCGATGATAAGTGTATAACTAATGAGTTATGTGTGCGATGCTTCCACTATATTCTTCTAATATTTGAAAATGACAAAGGAAAAGTACTGGTAATGGACTCGAAATATAAACCCCTTGAGCCGTGGGACAACATGCAACAACTTATCCAGCGGTAATTTCAATCTTTATGACATTATATCGAAAACTTTCGTTTATTTTTTAATAACTCCCTTTGTTCATTTTCTTTGCCGGGCAGCGCTTGGAAGCAGTTCATGAGAAAGGCTAGGGGTGAATGGAAGGAGAAGCTTACATTTGAACATCTGCAAGTAAGTACTACTAGCTAGATCCGCGCATCTACTTGATTCTAGTTTCGATACTATTATAATGCTTGATTATTATTTTCATTGAAACCATGTTCTTGTAAAGTGTTTGGACCAGGGAGACGGGAACCACTTATGTCGATATACTATGTTTGCGAGTTCATTCGTTAGACGACCTGCGACAAGGGCAGAGATTTTTGAAAATTTCGTGTACGTCAACCATCACTTTTATCTTATTACCATGTATTGATAGTTCCTTATATATTGACCACTCTTCTTTATATTAGATCGAACGGATGCGGGATGGTCTTCTACCAAGGGATCGCATTCGAGCAATTCAAGAGGAAATTTACAGATTCTTAGATGCAGAGGTCCTAAACCCAGGAGGAGAATACTATCGCCCTTTCATCTCTATTGGATGAACTTGAGACTCGAATTCTTAGATGCATAGTACTTACCTGTATATTCTAGTCAAGGTGCATGTGGTGGTGTATTCGAGTACTTATGGGAAATAGTACCTACTTGTATATTCTTCACTCCTTACTTGTATATCCGAGTCATGGTGCGTACTTACGTGTATATTCTGCTAGTATATTCTAATGCGATCACCATATATACTTGTATATTCTAATAAAACGGAATACAATAAAAAATCATGGTGGCTCAGGCCCCCCGCGCCAGTGAGAAAGAGAGCGTCGCGCCCACTTCCTGATCGGTGGGGGCAGCCTCTTCTCCACCGGTGCCCACTACGGCGGAGGTTGCCCCGGCCGCATCGCTCGGGGGCACTCGTACATATTTTTGATCTGGGACATCAACGACACGTGGGAAAGAGTACTTTCTTCTCTCCCGATGCCCACTAATAAAATGGAATATAACAGACCAAACCCTAAAAGGAAAACAAGAAATAGAAAAAATATCTAATTTTTTGTCGCGGCAGCGGGGGTATTCATCTCGGTTCTTGTTAAGAACTGGGACAAATGGTCCTGCCCAGGGACCAGCCCTCAGCAGCCACGTGGATGACCCATTCATCCCGGTTCTTAACATACGGGCTTGTTTGGTACAAGTGTATATTTAGTGATTGGAGGGGATTATCCCGGTCTAACCCCAAATCCCCAAATATCCTAAAAAAATCGTTTGGTTCAAGTGGATTAGTAGGGATTATCCCTACTCTTCCCTAAAAATCCTCCACCCTGTAGTGTATTTTTCTGTATATCAAATCCACTTCCTCCAGCTAGTGGATTAGTGGAGGGATTTTATGGGATTGGGTGGAGAAGCGGGTTTCACCAAAAACCCTTTGGGGATTATCCCCACCAATCCCCAAATATACACCTGTACCAAACAAAGACTAACCGGGACGAAGGGGGGGAGGCATTTGTCCCGGCTGTCCCATCCCGGTTGGGCAAGCAGGACATATGGCTCTAAATAACCGGGATTAAAGGGGGGAGGGGGGGTTCTACCAGTTTCATTAACTAAACTCTAAGTCTATATTTTTCCTATACCCTGTAAGTGGTGTTTTTATTTTAATATGTAATTAAATTATTTTCCTTTTTGTTTTTGTTTCAAATATTATACCATGCAATCTTAGACTGCAGTTCAAGGATTTATTCGACAAAATCGTGGTATTTGATGTTTACATAAGAGGGTACAATTAGGGTGAATAAAGGAGTACCAAGACCCTTCTGCACGGGGAAGTATGGGAACAGCTCGTCATGCTTATGTAACTCATCGGCAGTGATATGCTATAGTTTTCTATGTTAGGACGACCATCTATCAAAACTTTATATATTGAGTATGACAACAATGGTGATGAGGAGGAGAGTGGTGCGTTTATGACGGAGTCAGACGACCCATTGTGCTATGTGGTCATCTCATTAAGATCAAATCTGCAGGAGCATGAGAAGAAGCGTCTGTCTAAGATACTACCCCCGAGTGGGGTGTTTTTTGTGCATCGTTTCACAAGTACAAATGTCAGCACAACACATATCATGGTATCTTTTTAAAGTTCACCATATTGCCTTACTTTATCATGCATGTATGACGTGTATTTGACATAATTTATTTTTCTTTCATGATACTTTCTTTTATCAGAAACTGACTATGGTGGTTGCAGAAAGTGTGGGCATTCGGAATAAAGGCTATTTTGGAGTATGCCTAGGAGAAAGACGAAGTGTTATCACCGTTATGTACCACATTGATCCTAATGATGGCCGCGTCATCCTCACCGCACAAGAATAGAGGGAGTTCCATACGGCAAAAGATTTGGAGGTAGGAAAAATTATACTCGTTACATGAAGAAAACTCCGAGCCATGCCCTGGACATGATGTTGGCGATTACTACATCTCGATCTAGTATCTTTTTTTTGGAGAAAAAAATGTGTACTTGACATTTTAAAATTGTTTGAGCGATGCAACTTTTACATAAATATAATTTTTTTTATTAATCAGTTCTGATGTTTCTGTGGGTGTGAGGTACTGCAAATTTTCGATGCTAACTGATGGGACACCTAGCTCTTGCATGAGAGGCCACTCCCCTTCTCTCTCCTCTTCTCTCTCTTCCATATCACCACAAATATATTATTCTAATCCTTATATCCCGATTACATAAGCTTATTGTACTTGCTCTAAGTGATGCATAATCAGCCTCGCGGTGACGGAGATCTGAAGCATATAAAAGTGTGCCAAGATTACTAACCTGGGCGACGCCGAGCAGTTTGTACTTCCACCTCAGGATCAGCGACCGGAGACGGAAAAATTATATTATCTACGGATTGCGGCACCATAGGCGACAGTTGATTTATCTATGTGATTGTAATCGGCATGTTGCTAAATACTTTTTATTTGTTTTTTTCTTTCGGCCGTGTGCATCTTGCTATGTAGAAGCCGGGTGTAATACTTATACTTTTAAGTAATAAAGCCCATTATCAAAAAAAATTCACTGTCTCAAGCTCTTGGTCGGCTAGGTTACTTCGCACAAGGAAAAATCTGTTGTAGTCCGCGACTCTTCTCCACGTCCATGCATGGTTTCAATTGGGGTGCTCTCAATTATTGGAAGATGGAACTCCATGGGATTGGTGCACCTTTTTCCGAGAACAAGGTGTTTGCTT
Source organism: Alopecurus myosuroides (assembly GCA_028641055.1). Lineage (NCBI taxonomy): Eukaryota > Viridiplantae > Streptophyta > Magnoliopsida > Poales > Poaceae > Alopecurus > Alopecurus myosuroides. The sequence goes on from CM054061.1 coordinate 86,748,079, forward strand.
CCACCAAGGAAATGCCCGGCAGCAAGGCCATGGGCCAGATGGATTCTCCGGGGCTTTTTCTTCAAGTCGCGTTTTTTTTTTGAGAGCAACCACATATTTCGTTAATAGAAAATCACGTTACAATACGCAACACATATGGAAACTAAAAGACAAATCGGGATAAAATGATTATCCTGAATTTGCAGATAAAAACCTAATAGATCGAGAAATACAAAACGACTCCTAGGCTTTACTGCAACCACCTTAGCGAGCGGCCGTCGTTCAACTCCAGTGCCGCCGAGACGAACGCCGGAAGAAACGCCGAGCCTCCACCGTTGAAAGATCCGAGAAAGCACCATCGCCAACGAGGCTTTGTGAGTCGATGAACAGACCTGCTGCACGCAGCAAGGCACATGTCGCTGTGGCACGTCGACCGGGGGACGTCCCCGTGCTATCTTGAACCAAAATTTGTCGCCTCCCATCGACGAAGTCGGAGAGAAACGGCAAATCCACCACCTCCGGACCAACATCCTCGCTCCAGAAGAACCACCTCGCCCCGGCCGCCAGCGCCGTCGCGAATAACCACGAACGCCAGTGACACACGGAGAAACTGATCTCGCCAGATCTGAAGAACGGCGAGAAGACCAAGCTGCCGATCTGAAAGACCAAGCAGCACACGTTGCCATCAACTCCGAGACGCCGCCGTAAAGGTCGCCGCCGGTATGGGAGTAGAGTTGAGGCAGATTTATTTGCCCGGACGCCGCTCCCACCACCCCAACGGCGTCCCAAGGAAACACTAGGCAAACCCTAACTACATGCCGGCGCCAAAGCGCCATGGTCCCCACCTCCTCGCGTCGCCGGAGTGGCCGACGGAGGAGGTAGGGACCGGTGGCGGCCGGTGTAGTTGCGCTTAGATGCGATCTGGAGGTCGCCTCTCGGGAGCCTGGGCGTGACTATGTGACGTTCGACGAGGATATTTTCGTGACGTTCCAACGCCCTGTTTCTTCAAGTCGCGTTGGGGCAACATCAAACCTCACATGTTTCGTTAACCTTTTATCCAGGTAGCACTTCGCAAACTTTCAGTGGTTAAACTCGATGAACATTGTGCTCCTACTAAAAAAAGATGGGGCAGAGAGTGTTGCATTTTTTTTTGAAACGGAAAACCCAGCCTCTGCATCCAGTGGATGCACACAGCTTATTTATTAAATATTAAATCATCCAGAAACCAACATCCATCCAACAATACAAACTCAAACAAACTGCGGTGTGGCTACACAGAAGAGCCACCAGAACAGATAGAACAAACGTAGACTACACATCTTGTATTCTCCTAGTATGAAGCCACCCACCCCGGCTGAAGATAGCCCGCACGACTGCCAGCAAACGTGCACATCCTGTATCCAAGCTTCCACGTCGGTCTTCCGGGGATAGTATCAACCACATCTGAATCCAGTGAGTAGCTCTGTGAACAACCTGCAAAAAATGACCCGCTTCCATCTTGTTAAAAATTACATCATTTCGACAATTCCAAATTGCCCAAAGAAAAGCACATATACCAATACGTATACTAGCTTTAGATTTTTTTATCTACCCCATCTAACCAATCTCCAAACAGATGGTCAACTGAAAGTGGTGGAGTAATACTAAAAGTAAAGTGCATCAACCGCCAAATCTTTCTTGCAAATTCACAGGATATAAATAAGTGATCTACGGTCTCCTGATTACCACAGAACACACACTTTGAGCAACCCATCCAATTTCGTTTAGCCAAGTTATCTTTCGTCAATAGTTCCTTACGATATAGAAACCACATGAATATTTTTATCTTCAGTGGAACTTTAATTTTCCAAATATATCGACGTAAACACTTGGTACCTTCATTCATTAAATCCTCATAATAAGATTTAACCAAAACGTACCAGACGCATTCAAAGTCCACTTGACAGAATCTTGTGTATGAGAATTGGATATATTCATTAAGCGTTCAACTAAATGCAACCATGCGTCCCATTTATCCCCAGTTAACGCTCTCCTAAATACCAAATTCGGATGATCATTCCACAATACATGTGAGACAAGAACTTTTCTATGTCTAACCACATTATAGAGGTTTGGGTATTGAGCAGCCAAAGTAGTCTGTCCTAACCAAATATCCTCCCAGAAACGTATGGTCTGACCATCCCCTAGAGTAAATTGTACCCTTTGGAAGAATTCCCCCTTAACTCGCATCAACCCTTTCCAGAAGGGTGAGTCACTAGGTTTTACTTCCACCTGCTGCAATGGTATATCCTTGATATACTTATTATGAAGTATCTCACTCCACACCCCTTCTTCGGTGAGAAGTTTGTAAAGCCATTTGCTTAGAAGACACTTGTTTTTAATCTCTAAAACTTCGATCCCCAGACCCCCCTGGTCTTTGGGTCTACATATAATATTCCACCTGGTTAGCCTATATTTCCTCTTCTTCTGATCACTTTGCCAAAAAAAACGAGATCTAAAGAAATCCAATTTTTTCCTTACCCCAACAGGTATCTCGAAAAAAGACAAGAAGAACATAGGCAGACTCGATAGAACAGAGTTAATGAGAACCAACCTATCCCCATATGATAGTAGTTTACCAATCCAAGTACTCAGTTTGCTTTCAAAACGGTCCTCAATCGGAAGCCATTCTTTATTTAAAAGTTTTCTATAATGGATTGGAATACCCAGATACTTAAAAGGTAATTGGCCTACATCACACCCAAAAATGTGGCGGTAGTCTTCCTGCTGATCCACCGCCTTTCCAAAACAAAATATTTCACTCTTATGAAAATTAATCTTTAATCCAGAGATTTGTTCAAATAACGCAAGAATTAATTTCATATTCACTGCTTTATCGAGATCATGTTCAAGGAAAAGTATTGTATCATCAGCATATTGTAATATTGAGACTCCACCGTCAACCAGGTGAGGTACAAGACTCCCAACACTACCTTCCTCTTTTGCCCTTGCAATCAGAACTGCTAGCATATCAGCAACTAAATTAAAGAGAATGGGAGATAACGGGTCTCCCTGTCTGATTCCTTTTAGCGTTTGGAAATAATGACCAATATCATCATTCACCCTGATACCCACACTCCCTCCTTGAACAAATCGCGCTACCCAGTTACACCACAGCGGTGAAAATCCTTTCATTCTGAGTGTTTGTTGTAAAAAATTCCAGCTAACTTTATCGTAGGCCTTCTCAAAGTCAATCTTAAAAAGGACCCCATCCATTTTTTTAGTTTGAAGTTCATGTATTGTTTCATGTAGGACCACCACCCCCTCTAAAATATTTCTACCAGGTAGAAACGCCGATTGAGTGGGTTTGATGATTCGCTGCGCAATCGCAGTCACTCTATTAGTCCCAACCTTAGTAAATATTTTGAAACTAACATTCAGTAAACATATCGGCCTATATTGCTCAATTCTAGCTGCATCTTCCTTCTTAGGCAAGAGGGTAATAACCCCGAAGTTCAACTTATAAAGAGGCAACTCCGCAGCATGTAGTTGAGCGAACATAGATATCAAATCTACTTTGATTATATCCCAAAATTTCTTATAGAACTCTGCCGGAAACCCATCTGGTCCCGGTGCTTTATTAAGTTCCATTTGAGTTATTGCATTAAACACCTCCTCTTCAGAAAAAGGAGCCGTTAGAAAAGCATTTTCCTCCACAGAAACTTGAGGTAGATCATCTATTCTACCCTCATCAAGTTTAATTGTCGAGTTGTCAGACGGCCCAAATAATTTCTTATAATATTCAGAAATGAAGACCTTTAGGTTCTGTTGACCAACAATAGTCCCCTCATCTTGTTCTAACCGAAATATTTTTTTCTTTCTATTTTTCCCATTAGCCATCATATGAAAGTATTTAGTATTATCCCCACCCTCTTGTATATGTCTCATTTTAGCCCGTTGAGCCCATTTTGACTCTTCATCTCGTCTAAGTTTAGCCAGATACATATCAGCTTCTCTCTTTGATTTCCTTTCATCATCAGAGAGTGGGGTCGTTTCAGCTTTAATGTCTAACTCGGTAATGAGTAGAATGAGTTTATCCCTCAGAAGTTTATATTCTCCACTCATATTTTTAGCCCATCCCCGTAAGAAACTACGTAGATGTCTAATTTTGTTTTGCCATGTCTCAATAGGTGAATTTCCCATCAGTTGGGATGTCCATTCTTTTCTCACCATCTCACAAAATCCTTCCTGTTTGAGCCAAGATAACTCAAAAGAAAACGTAGATCTATTCCCTTTGTGAATCGAGCAACCCGAGTCAACCAAAAGAGGGACATGATCAGATCCTGTTCTTGCCAATGCTTGAACAGAAACCAGTGGGAATTTCTCTTCCCACTCTATACTTGCTAATACACGATCTAACTTCTCATACGTAGTTACATCTCGTCTACTAACCCAAGTATATTGTCGCCTCGACATCTCCAATTCTTTGAGATCCAGGCTCTCTATTATTGCATTAAAAATGGATGGCCATCTAGTATTAAAGTTATTGTTACTCTTCTCATTAGGTCTCCTCATAATATTGAAATCACCGCCTACCAACATAGGTCTATTTTCATTCTCACAAATACGTACCAGCTCTGATAAAAAGATAGGTTTGTTATCATCTTGAGCAGCCCCATAAACTACTACTAACGCCCAAAGGAAACCATCGTCCTTTGTTCGTAGATGAAATTTAACCGAGAACTCACCCGCAACCACATTTTGAATTGTTATATTAACATTATAGAAACCAACTAGAATTCCCCCGGACCTCCCCTTAGGTGGTAAGAAATACCAAACAAAATCACGACCACCTGAAAGATGTGATAATAACCGTTGCTCAAAACTGGACCTACCAGTCTCCAAAATAGCAACAAAGTCCAAGTGGAATTCTCGAACAATTTCATTGACTGCCAGATGCTTAGATGTGTCTCCAAAACCATCCGTGTTCCAAAAAACCCCTCTCATTGATATTAATTCTTTTTAGTAATAGCCTTTAATCTAGTGCTTCGTCTTTTTGGATTAGAGGAAATTTTTTTCTTAGGTTTAACAGGTTTCACACTGTGTGAAGTACCCTCCTTAACACCCAATTCCTCTTCTTGTAACCCGAGATCCCCATCATCCAGTGATGATGGCACTCTCTGTGATAATCCATTAGTATCAAAACTATCCATATGTTTAAGATCATTTTCTAAAAAAATCAACTTCCTGGATGTTTCTAGTTTTTTAATAGAAGTAACAGCCGCATCAACCGAGTTTTTATCATTACCCAAAACCACCCCTATCCTAGAAGCAAAATCAACAATATGATCATTGGGTAAATTTGTAAACGAACGCGTTAAGTTACCTGAGATATTGATGTCCCTCTTGGCCGCCAATCGCTCGGCCCTCTCCGAAATCGGCGTGTCAGCGTCTGGATGTGCGCGCAGCCGCGCACTAGCTCGAAGTCCCACGCTGTCGGGCTCAGGAACTCCCCCAAACGCCACCACCTCCTCCACCGTAGGCCTAGCTGTGACCACCGCCACATTGTCATTTGGCCATGTCTTGCTCAGTGAGTGACTCCCTCCACGAACCCGAGACTGCGGTGAAGCAACAGCAGTTGTTGCCCCCTCCTGTCTAAACTGCAGATCCTCCCCCTCCATCCGAACACTGGCAGCAGTAACACCCTTGTTCAAAGGAGAAAGAACAGAGAGTAGTGGCTTGATCAAACGCACCGACTTCGTCATAGACAAGTTGCTAACATCATCCGCATTAGTCTGAGTCGGTCCACCTGGCAATAAAGACCTCGTACATGGTACATCAGCATCAACGTTCGCGGTGGAACTCACACCATCCTTGCCTAGCGACAGCGGCAGCTGTTTCTGCCCTGGGACAACAGCCGGCAGCAAAACATGCTGTTTTTGCTCGGCGGCAGCAGCTGGCAGAGAAAAATCCTGCATATTCGTGCTGACTGCAGCACACGGCAGGAGCATAGAGTCTGAAATTTCGGTAACCTGCGGATCATTAGACGTACTGTCCTCCGCCACCTGCGCAGTAACAGTCACCTCCCCCTCCATCTCGGGCAGAAACATAGCTCTCAATTCCTCCCTCGCCTGCTTAATCGATTTCATAACCAGCGGTGAAAACATCACTCCCGACTTTGAAGCATTAGAACTCCCCGGTCCACTAGCATCATTAAGATGTGAATCAGTCATCACCTCGTCTGATTTAGCTTCCGAAGAATGAGATGTATTAATAGTTGTTTTTGCCAAAGCATCAGTGAAATCATCAAGAATGTCCTGGTCATCCTCGTCATCACCCCCATCTTCTCTATTCGGATCAATCATGTCCACATCTCCATCAATCATTTTGTCCTCCCCCTCTACCTCAAAAGATAGGTCATATAAGCCATCGTGAATGAACAGTGGATAGTGTTGAGGGATTTTGGTATAATCTAGGCACCCCACTCGGATATGAAGAACCCCAGTTCTTCTCGTGTATGCCATATCAATCTTTGAAGTTTTCCCCAACAGAAATCCAACAGACCATAGAGCCAAGAAGTCCTCCAATCTATCCTCCGGGATACCTGAAACACGCACCCAGAACTCCGGGAGTGTCTCAAGAGGCTCAATCCTCTGTGTCCAGTAATCGAAAAGCATCTCACACGGGCTATTAGGCACGCGATAAACCCCAAACACCTTTAGCCGATCCAAATCTAGCTTCGATGGAAATTGAACTTTAAAAACATTGTGGACTTCCTGTGAGACTCTCCATATGAAATTCTCCGTAGGTACCAATCTCTGAAGCTGAGTCACAATCTGTGGTATCGACATGTCACCCTTCGACACCACAATAGATGCCATCTTCACATTCACCACCTTAGGTCTATAGTGTTCCGATAAAGGCATACCAAAAAAAGTTAGCTCATCATGCGCATAGCCATACATGATGAGATGGGTTTTGGTGCCAACAGTAAAGGACAATTGCTTGTGATATGCTCGACAGACTTACATATCTCACAGATTGGTGCCGGGCATTCATTGAGAAGGTGTCCAGCCACCCCGCAACGGAAGCATTTCATTCTATCTGTTTTCTTCTTCTTCTGAACAGCACCTGCTACTGCCACCGCAACCTGCTCCGCCGTCACGCGTTGTGGCTGAGTTTGCAAATTCCCAGTAGCTCCACCTGAGGTTTCACCAACTGCCCCTGTCGGTTGCCCAGTAGTAGCCACTGTCCCAAGCTGCGCACCCATCTGAACTGCTCCATTCGGCACAACTGATGGCGTCACTTGAACATATCTGGGAACCACCTGTCGCGGATAAACCCTACCATCTTGATGGCCACCACGATTCCGACCAAAAGGACCTCGTCCTTGATTGTCATATCGCTGTCTACCACGGAATCCACCACGGTGATGGTTCCCACGGTATGGTTGCTGCCCACGTCCAGCGTTGAACGCAAAGTAAGCCTGCCCGTTATCACCTCGTCCCCCCTGATATGGCCCTCCAGCAGCCATCATCGGACCTTGGCCAGCTTGAGCAGCCGCAGCCGCGCTTGGTTCTCCCGCCTCAAAGACACGGGGTGGTGCTCCACCACGTCCAGCTCCCTCAGCGCCGCCGCCGGCCCTGCCTCCTCCACGGTTCGCCATCGGGAAGGAGCAAGGCGCAGTCGACGATCTAGACCACGAAAACCCTAGCAATCTTCGTAGTCTATGCGGATACGGTATTTTAGACCGTGTGCAAATCCGGCCCCGTAATGCATGGCCCATGCACTCAGCGCGTGCACGTATTGGGCCAACGTGGATGCCTGGCCCACAGGGACCAACCGCACCCCGAGCAGACAGCGTGCTCACATTCGAATCCCCGCCTGCAGTCAGGCCTCGCCGGCGGCGAACTTCCGTCCATGGGAAGGGGCTGTCGTCCATCGGAAATGAAGACGGAGGGAGAGGTGGAAGCTTAAGTACCTTGGCTACCCTCGTAGGAATCGGCGTTGATCTCGGCGAGCCCGTCGACAGTACCACAGCAACGCATTTGCGCTGATCCATCCGCTTCTGCATCCTCCTTTCCCCCCTGCTTTGACCTGATACCAACACAGATCCGGCGATAGATGATGGTGTACGACATTCGTTCAAGTAAGACCTTACCGGCGCATCCGATCGATCATCCTCAGTATCACTTCCTTCGCTGTCCAGATCGCGAAGTGCCCCGAATCGACCGCCCACTTGCGGCGATCCTGCATGTAGAGTACGTGCGGAGCAGTCTCTGATCTCCCCCTCCTCGTACTCGTGGATCTCCTGCGCGCGATCCGTCTGAGTCGCCGGCGGCGATCCCACTCCGGCCGTTTCCGGGGGAGTCCCCGAAATCGCGCCCGGAATCGCCCCAACGGTCATCTACGAAATACGTGGATCCTCCTAGATTTTTCTAGTGCATCTTTTACTAGTCCCAGAGAGTGTCCATAAGGTTAATTCACACCATTGCCAAGATAATGGCAACGACGCTTGCTCGGCGTATAGACCACTTCATCTCAACCTCTCACAAGTGCTTTCCTCAAGAAAATAAATTTTCATGACAACTTCATGCTTGTGACGAATCTTGCCCGATGCCTTCATGAGACTAGAAAGCCCGTGTTCCTTTTCAAACATGACATCCGCATAGCCTTTGAATCGGTGCGATGGGATTACTTGCTTTACATTCGTCAACATCGTAGTTTTCAGGATAGACTTAGGAATTGTGTGACTGCTCTCATGTCTACCACTTCCTCCAGTATCCCGCCCATCAGCGCTCCAGGGAAGTCAATTCGTCGCGGTAGAGGCATGCGGCTCCACTCCTCCCCCCTCCTTTCTCTTTTATGTGGCCATTGACCCATCTTGGGTATATATTGGACGCACATTTCTCATTGCTGCCGATACTGCCATGTTCATGGCACCTTATAAGGTGAAGTATCTACAAGATATTCTGCACAATTTTGGATTGCTTACAACAGCCTTGTTGCGTCTCTTCTTTGTGATGACATTGCTCTTTCGACATGGTCTTCAAAACTTCCTGGTTGCTTGCTCCACCTCCCTGATGATTTATCATAGATGGCACTCTCTCCGAGGAGATTGAGGCATGTGTACGTTCAATTGTTGTGAGAGAAGATAGCCAAAATCTTGCTATGCGGAAAAAGCAAATATGCCACGACCGCCGAACGCAATGTGCTTGTGAAATCTGTCCTAACTTTGTGGCTAATATACCGCATGAAATTGCAAGGATGCCTCCTAGAGGGTCTGATTAGGAGGTTTAAAATAATTATGGTTAAGATTTCGATAAATGCAGAATAATCCTAGCATTTAATTTATCAAGCATAAATCTAAACAAGTTAGATTCACCTACGTGCACCAGCAATTAATTCTAAGAAAGACAAGCCTAATGTGATATGAAGATATATATAACTTCAAACTAGATGGCTATCACAAAGTAAATGAATAAGTAGAAGTTCGGATATAGAGCTAACCGAGACAGATGAAAAGATCAAGGTGATTTCCCAAATTACATCCACAATGCAAATCCGGCTTCGTTGGAGATGCGTGGAGCCATCAAGAGTATCCAACACACGGTTATGCTCACTCTGTTCGCTTTTAGCTTCTCCGGTGAGGGGGACGCTTGTTTTTATTATAAGATCGACTTGAATGAGTTGACCAAAATTTTACACAAGGTTGAATCTATCGTGATATAACTACGGTGCAGAATCAATATTTTTATTTTAGATCCAACGGCCTAAGTTATCCTAGAGCTAAGTGAGAGGAGCTGGTTCCTCACAACGCAAACACGCACAACCACCATGTAGCATCACGTGCAGTTCTCCCTATCTCAAAAAAAAAAAAGGTACTTCCACTTGCCGAGAAAAAAAAAGTCAGAAGAACAAGTGGGCCACGAGGACGCCTAGCTCGGGCCTGCAAGGAGCGCCTAGCAAGGACGCTGACCCAGCTCGAATGGAAGTAAACTCTTGGTGGCCATGGTACCTCCTCCTCTCCTTATAACTACGCCAAATCGACTACGTTCAGGGAGAGGCAGACAGCGAAGGCTACAGAGGGCTCACGTACTGCCCGCCGTGCAAGTTGTGTAGGCAATATTCGGTAGACGTGCTAACATGGTTAATAATGGAGGGGTTGATGCGATCACTAGGCTACCTAATATATGAACCAATCCGCCCCCGCGCAGAGCCAATAGTATTATGCTCCAATAGCCTCTTGCATGTGTGTGAAGTGATGGAGCTATCATCGCCGCGGGCAATGGCGGCCGGTCCATGGCTGTTGGTCCTCTGCCTCGCCGCCGGCGTCCTACTCCAAGCTCGCGCCCAGCCTGACAGCAAAGGTATTAATTACTCAGAAGATCATGGAAAGGATCGTTGCATCTTTTCACAGTTTGTACCATGCACTGGCCATGGCTCTACATATATATAACCACATCATCTCTAGACTCTATGAATCTACTCGTGACCGGTCGTACGTGCATTGCAGGATTCATAAGCATAGACTGCGGCCTCTCGGGAGAGACGGGCTACGTGGACAACAACACCAAGATCTACTATGCCCCAGACGCGGGCTTCGTCGACGCCGGCACCAACCACAACATCTCGGACGAGTACGTGGACGAGTTCATAGACAAACAATTGTACAACGTGCGCAGCTTCTCCGGCAAGCGCAACTGCTACACGCTCCGTTCCCCCGTGCCCGGGCTCAAGTACCTCATCCGAGCCTACTTCATGTACGGCAACTACGACGGCCTCAACTTCCTCCCGGTGTTCGACCTCTACATCGGCGTCAACTACTGGCACACCGTGAACATCACGAGTCTGGAGGACGAAATGTTTGTGGAGGCCATCGTGGTGGTGCCGGACGACTCCCTGCAGGTCTGCCTAGTGAACACAGGCGTCGGGACGCCCTTCATCTCTAGCCTTGTCCTGAGGCCGCTGAACAGGACCCTCTACCCGCAGGCGACCGGGGTGCAGGGGCTGACCCTGATGAAAAGGCTCAATTTCGGCCAGGTATGGGACCCCGTTGAAAAGGTGTTCCCTTCGGCCATCAGGTATCCCGATGATCCATACGACCGGATATGGGACCGTTGGTCCCCTTCGATCACCAACATGAACTACTTGACCGAGATATCAACTACCCACAAGTTAAATAACACCTTCGAATCCTTGGACGTGCCGTTGGCGGTGTTGCAGACGGCGATCACTGGGCGGAAAGCCTATGACAACATTAAGTTCTCATGGCCATCCGAATCCACCCCTATGGACCCGTCAACCGGGTACATCTTCCTCATGCACTTCGCCGAGCTGCAGGTCCTCAGCCGCAAAGCCGTGCGCCAGATAGAGGTCATGCTCAACGACGAGTACCTTTACGACTCCACGCCGGCGAATTACCCTTATGAGGACTATGTGTACAACGTTGTCCCCTCCCGAGCCAGTGTCCACAACCTCTCCATCAATGCCAAAGCTGACTACTCGACATTGCCGCCAATCATCAACGCTATGGAGATCTTCACCGTCTTCCCCACCACCAACTTTGGCACGGACTCCCAGGACGGTATGTCGTTGAAAAACATGTGATGATTTCCCTTCAAAAAGGGAGATCCATTGTGATTAATCGCATCATGGCCATTAACTGCAGTATCTGCAATCACGGCGATCAAGGCCAAGTATCAGGTCACCAAGAACTGGGAGGGTGATCCATGCGTTCCCAAGACCATGGCGTGGGAGAGGTTGGCCTGCAGCTATGCCGTTGGCAGCCGTCCAAGGATCACAAGCGTGTAAGTAGTTTCATATCTCTAGTCCGTACGGAAGACGTGTAACGTGTGTTCATGAGCCAGTCGTGTGGTGAAGCCGAAAAACTTGAAACTTTTCTCTCTGCAGAAACATGTCTTCCGGTGGTCTTGATGGTGAGATATCACCTTCTTTCATGAACCTCACGGCAGTCCAGTACTTGTAAGTTCAGAGACGTGGATCTATTTTTGCCTACTTTATACTACTAGTTTTTTGGGAACATAATTCTTCAGAGAAGTGATATTGTTTACAACTTGCAGGGACCTGTCACGCAATAACTTGATAGGCTCAATTCCGGACACCCTTTCGCAATTACCATTATTAACATTTTTGTATGCCCAGAAACTTTTGACAAATTTTACACAATTTGCATGAACTTGAATTTTAACACTAGTATTTTGTTTTTCCCATAGAGATTTGTCAGGCAACCAGCTCAATGGATCTATCCCTTCTGGACTCCTCAAAAGAATTAAAGATGGTTCACTGAAGCTAAAGTACGTTTTTCCCCATTCTGCTTCCCATTCTATAGAACGTGTTGTGTGAAGAATCTCGTCAATTATTAGCCTGTCCCCATTTGATATTTTGTTAGATATGGCAACAACCCAAACCTCTGCACGGAAGTCAATTCATGCCAACTGCCTGCAAAAAAGAACAGCAAGCTGGCACTCTACATTGCTGTCCCTGCAGTTTTGCTTGTGGTGATAGTATCGGTGACAGTACTACTAATCTGCCTGCTAAAACCAAATAAACAAGGTGAGGTCCGGCTTCAGCTTGGGGACACCAATTGTATGATAGATTTTCCCATACGTGAGCACCACTAATATTAGCTAATGTCATTCGCCACCTATGAAGGACCGATGAACAACTCCATAGCGCCACATAATGAGACGATCATGAGCCATAAAACCACAAACGGCAGCGACAATTCTCTGCGACGTCTTGAGAGCCGTGAGTTCACGTACAACGAGCTTGAGATGATAACGAACAACTTCCAGAAAGTGCTCGGCCAAGGAGGGTTTGGGTACGTCTACCACGGCCTCCTGGAGGATGGCACCCAGGTTGCGGTGAAGCTGCGGTCACATTCTTCCAATCAAGGCGCCAGGGAGTTCCTAGCAGAGGTAAGATTTCTTTCACTGTAATTGATGTTTCATGGTTTAGGAGACATCAGAGTGAATTTTCATTAGCTTTTCTTATTCTGCTTGTCTCATGGGAGCTTGGGAACGAGAGAAATGTGAGGGTCTTTCGAGAAAATCGACCATGCATTCCTTCATTTTGGATGGGATAGTCAAGGCAGCCGTTAAGGGCCTCTTGGATTGGAGGAATTCCATAGGAATTTTTGCGGATTCTAACCCCTAGGAATTTTTCCTATGGAATGTCTTTGGATTATACGATTGAGTACACCGAATTGCTAAGGAATCCATTCCTATGCCCCTATTCCATAGGAATCTCAACATGAGCTCAAACTTTTTCTTTTTGCAAAGTCCAATGCACTCATACTCTCTCTAGTCTATCTCTTTATTCCTGCAAAGTTCCTGTGTTTGCTTCCTGCGCACCATCCAAAAGGCATCGTCTAGAAAATTCCTATGTTTTAAAACCTATAGGAATTGAAGTGCATGACATCTCAATCTTGTGTTTTTCCTATTCCCATGTTTCTAAAATCTTCCAATCCAAAGAGGCCCTAAACATTTGGGCCACGTATTTCCAAGAGACTGCCTTATTTTGTGTTTGTTGCCCTAGTTTCGGAGCTGCAAACTTCTAAAACTCTGAACTTCTCCTTCTTTAATATATTGAAGCAAAGATTTGCATTCGCTTAAAAAAAATTGATAGGTTGTATACGTACATTTTTGCAGGCTCATATTTTAACACGCATTCATCACATGAATCTTGTCACCATGATTGGTTACTGCAAGGATGGAGAGTACATGGCACTTGTTTACGAGTATGTGTCGGAAGGAACCTTGCAAGAGCATCTCCAAGGTATGTGTAAGTTCTTTAGAAGTATATCTTAAATAAATTATGTTTTCCATCAAGGGAAAAACTGAATTCTGACTTTAGTACCTACCATGCGATTTAATGTTAGTTGAGCACCTTGAACTAACAAAATTGATACTGTTGTTCACCATACAATGTCGATTTTTTCAGGAAGCAACCGCAACGGAGCATGCCTGCCCTGGAAACAAAGACTACGAATTGCACTTGAATCTGCGAAAGGTGCATTGTCCACTTATTTGCCACTGCTACTGTTGTAGAATATTTTTATTTTTGAAGATTGAACAGACCTAGTCGATCACCAACTGGTCTGGTATTGTGTAGGTCTGGAGTATCTCCACAAGGGGTGCAATCCACCAATCATTCATAGGGATGTCAAGGCCACCAACATCCTGTTGAACGAGAAGTTGGAGGCTAGGATTGCTGACTTCGGCTTGTCCAAGACCTTCAATAGCAATGAAACCCACGTGTATACAAACACACTCGTCGGCACACCCGGATACGTCGATCCTGAGTACCAAACGACAATGAAGCTGACGACCAAGAGCGACGTGTACAGCTTCGGAGTTGTGTTGCTGGAACTGGTCACGGGAAAGCCGGCCATTATGCAGGATCCAGTGCCCATCAACATTATCCGGTGGTCGCAACAAAGACTGGCACAGGGAAACATCGAGGCCGTTGTGGATGCGCGCATGCGTGGTGCCTATGATGTCAACACGGTATGGAAGGTTGCAGATATCGCCCTCAAGTGCACTGCACAGTCCTCGGTGCAGCGTCCCGACATGACCGATGTGGTGGCAGAGTTGCGGGAATGCATTGAGCTAGAGAATGGACGTAATCAAGACAATGCAAGCAACCGTTTCTACACGGGTAGCAGTGGCAACAACCCAAACATGAGTTTTGATTGTTACACCACGGATCCGTCCACTAATGTGAGCCAGAACAACACCGCGTTTGAGATGGATCATAATCTTAGGAGGGTGCCAACAATGCTCAATGGCCCTGTTGTACGTTGAAGACTTGAATGTTTCATTGTCAATCTGTACCTATTGCAACCGTTGATTCTAGTTTTCTCCTTGAAGTGATATCTAGGGTATTTCTAAGTGTTTTGATTTTACGCAAGTGAGTTTACATCTATAGATGTACATGCATCTAAAGTGTGCTAGCTACTTATTTGTTTTAGTGTAGATCGCGCGTCTTTTCGGTCGATATATGTTTACTGGCAATAGACCACTCCCTATTGTTTGCACCTTCAAAAAAAGGCGTTATTTCCATTTCTATCTTGTAGAGCTTATGTGAAGCATGCAAGGCCGTGACCATATCTAGCGTGATGTGGTAGTGCTATTTCTACTTCGCTAGTATTCCCTCTGTTCAACAATTCATGGCTTCTATTTGTCTAAAAATTCATGTACATAAACACTAAGACATGTCTAGATACATCCATATTTTGACAAATAGAAGTCATGTATTTTTTAACGGAGGGAGTAGTATGTACCTGTAGCTGCATTGATGTCCCCACTGGAGTCTATTTCAACACTCCTATGGTGTTATGGTGCATGGGTTGACCCGGTCGTGGTCTGATCATACTCCCTTAATCCTGGACTGGGAGCTCAAGCTCATGTTGGAAATAAAAATAATTTCTCTTTCGAATTATCGTGGATGCGTCACGAAAATTTCGATGAGATAGTTTGCCGGGAATGGATGTCCATTCATTCAGGGGGTTCTCCAATAGATGTTGGGAAAAATAAGATTAGACACCGACATCAATTATTACGTGTGTGGGCTAAGAACTTGAGCGGAGAATACAAAAAGTTAAAAAAAAAATTAATTTTGTTGATTGATCAACTAGAAATTAAAGCGGAAACAATCCCTTTAAGTGAGGTCGGGCGGGTCGCTAAAAGGGAGGCGGATGCTACTATTGCTAAATTAAAAAGAGATGAGGAGTCTAAATGGGCTCAACGAGCTAAATTAAACACATTCAAGAAGGGGGGGAGTAATACGAAATACTTCCACCTGATTGCTATTGGCAAGCATAGGAAAAAACAAACTTTTCAGTTAGAGCAGAATGATGGCACGATCGTAGGATAGGCTAATTTGCGGGTTTTCATCTCTGATTATTATAAGACGTTTTTTGGTGCTCCGCCTCCGAGCTACGTTTCTTTGGTTGAAGATATGAAGGGGGACATGCCCCTAATCTCCCTCGAGGAAAATGCTATCCTTACTTCTCCTTTTTCGGAAAAGAAAGTAATGGAGGCTATTATGCAAATGGAACATAATAAAGCTTCCAGACCAAACGGGTTTCCTGCGGAGTTTATCAAAGATTAGGGGATTTAATAACATTAGACCTCATGAATATGTTTGATCAGTTGTTCAGGGGTGACTTACCTTTGTTCAAGCTCAATTTTGGGATCATTACGTTGTTACCCAAAAAAGAGGATGCTAGTAGGATTGAACAATATAGACCAATTTGTTTATTAAATGTGAGTTTCAAGATATTCAATAAAGTGGGTACTAATCGAGTAAGCTCAGTTGCGAGTAGAGTTATTCGACCTACCCAATTAGCCTTTCTCCCAGGCCGTAACATTCTAGAAGGAGTAGTAGTTTTACATGAAACAATTCAGGAGTTGAAAAGGAAACGTATGGATGGTGTTCTCCTTAAAATTGACTTTGAGAAAGCCTATGACAAAGTTAACTGGTCGTTCCTTCAACATTTTTTGCGAAGAAAGGTTTTTTCCTCTTTGTGGTGCCAATGGATCGCTATATTTGTTCAGGGTGGTAGTATTGGAATAAAAGTTAATGATGATATCAGTCATTACTTTGAAACACTCAAAGGGTTAAGGCAGGATGATCCATTGTCACCTATCATTTTTAACCTTATAGCGGATATGTTGGCCATTTTGATTGAGCGTGCAAAACAAGATGGTCAAGTAGGAGGGTTGATACCACATCTAGTCGAAGGAGGGGTATCGATACTTCAATACGCTGATGATAATATTTTATTCCTAGAGCATGACCTTCAAAAGGTTCTTAATATGAAGCTCATCCTTGCGATTATTGAGCAGCTCTCAGGTTTAAAAACTAATTTTCATAAAAGTGAGATCTATTGCTTTGGAAACACGAGAGAGGCAGAAGATGATTACTGCCGCATCTTTGGTTGTGAGGGGGGGGGATTGCCATTCAAATATCTTGGCATTCCAATTCATCATAGAAAGCTTTTAAATAAGTAGTGGAAACCAGTGGAAGATCGGTTCGAGAAGAAACTTAGTGCTTGGGCTGGTAAGTTACTCTCCTACGGGGACCGCCTCATACTGATTAACTCTGTGCTCAGAAGTCTACCAATGTTTCTACTCTCCTTTTTTGTGCTTCCTGTGGGTGTTAGGAAGAGACTGGAATTTTTTCGATCCAGGTTCTTTTGGCAGAGCGATATTAAAAAAAGAAAATATAGGTTGTCAGAATGAAATATTGTTTGTCGTCCGAAAGATCATGGGCGGTTGGGCATTGAGGTGTTGCAAATTAAGAACATGTGTTTGCTTAGTAAATGGTTATTCAAACTGTTGCATGAGGGGGGTGGCATGAACTACTGTCTAATAAATAGCTAGGTGATAAAACGTTATCTCAGGTACAATCAGAACCCTCTGATTCGCCCTTTTGGAAAGGTATCATGCGGGTTAAGCAATAATTCTTCTCCCGCGGTGCGTTTTCGTTGGGAGATGGCCAGAATATGAGGTTTTGGGAGGTTATTTGGTTAGGTGCCGAGCCACTTTCACATCAATATACCTCTTTGATTAATATTGCTTCACATAGAAATGTCACGGTAGCAAATGTGTTATCTCATAACCCTCTTCATGTCATTTTTCGGAGGCCAATTGTGGGGCATCGGAGAGATCTTTGGCTTCATTTGGTCGAGAGATTAATGTGTGTATCTCTGACAAATGAGCCTGACCGTTTTAGGTGGCGCCTATCCACGGATTTTTTGTTTTCGGTAAGATCCTTTTATGCGGATATGCTGCATGGGTCCACTGTATTTTTACGTAAGTACTTGTGGAAACTAAAGATTCCACTCAAGATAAAAATCTTTTTGTGGTTTCTAAATAGAAAAGTTATTATACGAAGGATAACTTGATTAGAGGAAAATGGATTGTATCTAAGAAATGTGTTTTCTACGATACAGATGAGTCTGTTGAACAGTTACTTATATCATGCCCATTTGCTAGAGATATTTGGCGTCTTATTCACTTCACCTTTAGCATTTATTCACTGACTCGCATTACAAATATGTTTGGTAGTTGGCTAAATGAAATTGACAGGAAAAGAAAAGCACACATTTGAATTGGTGTCACTGCTTTCCTATGGAGTATCTGGAATTGCCATAATGATGTGGCTTTTAACAAACAGAACAATGTTCACTTTTTGCAGGTTGTAAACAAGACGGTCTATTTTATTCATATGTGGTCGTTGCTCCTCCTTGCCAATCAGCGAGGACTTATGGATACAGGCTGTGCCCGGCCGATGGCGGTGGTGCAGGCTATCTACAGCCAGGCTGTGTGGATTCATGCTAGACTTTTAGATGCATAAGCTTATTATTTTTGAGTGGCTAATCTTTGTGGCCACCTTGATTGATCCGAGCGATGTAACAACCAACAAACTTGCATTCTCTTTTTATTCTTAATAAAAACCGGATGTGTGCATCGTCCTGATGCAGAGGCCGGGGCGCATGCTCCCATTTCTAAAAAAACACTCCTACCAACGCCACTGCTTTCATCATGGGAGCCCTTCAGATAGATTTTTCACGCCTTTCGGTGAAGAACGGGGACGCCCAGAGCCTGTTGTGGCACGCACTAAGGGAGAGCCGAAATACGTCAACTGGGAAAGGTCGCGACTATCGACGTAGATCTAGAACTGCGAATCCAAAATGCACAAAAAAAATAACCTACGCCGACGGCAATGCCGTCTTCCTATGTGTGTATATATATATACGTCGATGGCAAGCGGTCGGCCTTTTATTTTGAGCTATTCACCGTTTTGAGCATAACTTTTGCATTCGAATTCAGATTTTGACGTTTTTTAGCTCGTTTCGAAAAGGGCAAAACATATCTACATCATCACGCATATTGTTCAAGCTACATTCTTCAAATAATTCATGAGTAAAAATGGAACTAGCAATAAAGGGTTAACAGTTTTGTCGGAGAAGGCTCTGGGCATGACCGTTCGTAGCTAGGGGTTGAATGTTAAGAAATTATTGGTTTATCTATGATTAAATAGGTAGTTGTGTACCTAAAAATGATTTTTCCCAAAAATCATGAGCAAATTACGATGCACATGTAGTTCAAATTTGACCCGTTTCGAGCTAAAACGGCAGAAAATTATGTTTTTCAAAAGAGGTGGACGCAAACCTTTTCATATGAAACACTTGGGTTATTTGTGCATATAACATGGTCTAATATTTAAAAAAATGCAGCTCCCTAATTTTGCAACATATTTGTGGTTGGCCCTTCACAAAAAACCCAGTTTTCGCACTTGGAAAATGGAAAATGGTTTTTTATTCAACGAAAATGAAAACTTTCTCCATCAACATTGTCTGTTCTTCTAAGATGCA
Source organism: Alopecurus myosuroides (assembly GCA_028641055.1). Taxonomy (NCBI): domain Eukaryota; kingdom Viridiplantae; phylum Streptophyta; class Magnoliopsida; order Poales; family Poaceae; genus Alopecurus; species Alopecurus myosuroides. The sequence continues at coordinate 86,767,445 of CM054061.1, forward strand.
TATTTTGTGTAATATGGGAACATTTAAACAAACTATGCCATGGATTTGGCCATAACACCCGTCATTTAGCCTGAAACCCTAGAATCTTCGGAGAAGATAGCTCATTTCTGAACACCTTTTCAACCCAACTATCGTATTCAAAGTTTATTATTTTTGGTGGATAGTAGGGCATATATAATGGTGCTACGCAAAGGTCTTGCATCATTTTGAGTTTTTTTGAATTTTCTAAAATTTTCTATCTCGATTTTAGGAAGCAGTCAAGACGGGGGGGGGGGGGGGGGGTATGACCGTTCGTAGCTAGGGGTTGAATATTGAGAAACTCTTTGTGTATCTGTGATGAAATAGGTAGTTTTGTACCTAAAATGATTTTTGCCAAAAGTCGTGAGCAAACCACGAGGCACCTGTAGTTCCAATTTGACCCGTTTCTAACTGAATCGGCAGAAAATTTTATTTGTCAAAAGATGTGGATGGAAACCTTGGCAGAGGAAGCAATTTGGTTATTTATTTATATAACATGGTCTAGTATTTTCAAAAAATGCAGATCCCAAGTTTTGCAACATATTTGTGGTTGGTGCTTCACAAAAAAAACTCATTTTTCGCACTCGGAAAATTGAAAATTGTTTTTGTGCAATGAAAAGGAAAATTTTCGTCGTCAACATTGTCCGTGCTTCCAAGATGCATGTTTGTGTACAATATGGACACATTTTTACAAACTATGCCATGGATGTGGCCATAACACCCATTATTCGTAGAAGATAGCTCATTTGCTTGTTGGGTGACCCTATATATACTACACAACCAAGTCCACAAACCTAGGTCTATGTTTGTTTGCAATACCATTGTGCTCCACGTTTCCATATCTTGGCACATACCAACATGGTTTGGCCATTTGGTGCCAAAGTTTGGCATGTTTTCTCCATAAACTCTAGTTTCAACACCTAATTTGGTTGGGTGGTCATATACCATACACTAAATACCCCACTTAGGAAAGTCCTATACATGATCGAAAATATTATATGGATGTCATATTAGAATTTCTCTCATTTATTTCTAATCGATTTAAACATATTATTTGTCAAATTTCGATTTACGTATTTGTAGATATGAATTATTCAATATTAAATGGAAAAAGGCAAAAATGTTAATTATTATTTGAATTCCAGATTATTTATTAGTTATTATTTTTTAATTAAATAATTGTTTGGGTTCACAAAATAAAGGAGTGTGACATAATGGTCCAAAGGTTAACAAGATTAATTGGATACTATTGTTAGCAAAACATCTGTTGTTTCTAGGAAACTCACAGGGAAGAAACAAAGAAGTTAAGCGTTCTGCGACGGGAGTAGTCTGAGAATGGGTGACCGATCTGCGACTAACTGGTTAAACAATTCAAAAAAAAATTGTAGAAAAAAATAATTTGGCGTATCTATACGCTGACGGCAGCGTAGCCCACTTTACGTTGATGGTTTTTCTACGCCCACGGCCCCTTGGCTACGCCGACAGGGCGAAATGCCGATGGCCCCCGTCGGTCTACCCCTACACCAACCGGTTTCATACTTTCCCCGACAGCAAGGGGGCCGTTGGCGTTTCGTGGGTTTCCTGTAGTGACGAGAGCGCATGTATAGCGAGAATAGCCATACATTCCACGCCGAAAAAGGGGAACAACTTGGAGAATCTGTACAGCTGCAGCCGGTAACAGCCAACGGAGGCTGCCACCATCAGCTGCACGGCTGCATAAAGTCTTCCAAGATCCGGGTGACGAGCTCCGCACGCACACGTCTGGTTTCGGCCTTACCCTGCTCGTCGCTGGCGCACACAAGACTACGTACTCAAATAAACTTGGCAGTGCATCAGCAAGCTCTGCACCGGAAGTGCACTGTCAGCGATGTCCTACCTGTCACCGGAGCTGCATCGATCTGTAGGTGTGGGTGCACCACGCCTTCAATGAGGAGTGGCCGCTGTCAGAGGTAGTCGACCTGGGCCTGTTTGGTTGGCCTCGGAGCCTCCAAACAGATCTAGTGGATGTGAAAAAGGTGTGTTTGGTTGCCCATAACCTACCTTGGCCGGAGCCCGCGCGAACGTTAAATCACTCCTCGGCCAGACTCGGGGGGGGGAACATTCGAATCAGCCGTTTTTCTAGAGCCACCTTTAGGGCAGCACAATAGTGACCAAATTGTGCGTGCGGTGCCAGAGGGATTCAGCCATGGAGATGGCGAGAGACTAAAAATTGGTGTCGTCGTATGTTGCCAAGGACTCACCCTCCTATTTAGTCGGTCGCCGGAAGTGGGAGAAGAAACTCCGTTATTTCGACGGTGGCGACAATTTACATTGGAGCCACACAATGACGGTATGTTAGATCTTTCGAGGTGGGGGTAAGGGCGACGGTGGCAATGGTAGCAGGTGTGGCCAAGATCTACCTATCCTCCACCACTTCTATGGCACCGACAGGTCATGGACCTCTTTTCCCACGACGGTAAGCACTATTCCCACTAACTGGTTTCGATTCTTCAGCTATAGTGCTAGCTAGGTGTATACAAGTTAGTAGTAGGTAGATTTAGGCAATACTTATGCTCCACCATTTCACTAGTACGGAAACAATCGTATGCCGCTGATCATTCAGGAAGCAACACTCATAGTTGTGATATAGTCCTGGCTTCTGCTAGTCCTTCATAGTGATCCACAATTACAGGGGTGTAATCAGATACAGTCCATTATTCCAATGAGACCAGGAGCGAACGACCAATCTAAACTATATCTACAACAACAACGAGGTTAAGGCGGTGAATGCGTAGAGCTCCTTTTTGTAAAGCTTGTTGAGACGTTTAGAACTAGCGGCTTGCTGAAAGATAGCATTATCATCTGCGTGAAGAGCAAGTAGCAATGTTTCTGCATGTTATATGTCACAACAGGAGGTTCAGAGTGATTCACGTCCCATTCAGGAGATCCTGTGGGACTATATGATGCTATCTCATGCAAATTCATTATGAAGTCGGAGAGCTCGGAGGAGAGATAAACAAGACACCAACTGGTCAAACTCCACAGAAGATTCGAAACAGCTATAAGCCGTATCAATATTTCAAGGTGAGAAAATTATACTTCATAGTTCTTGCTTCCACACATAGGATACAGTGTAACATTACACTTTTTTTATGTCAACATGAATGTATTGGTAAAATTGCTAGAATTCATGTGACTGCTAGAATGCCAAGGTCAGAGGCTGCTGCATAGAGGGGTAGGAAGAATTACACCGGTCATAATGTGCTTGCGGTTGTTGATTTCAATATGTAGTTTATATATGTGCTAGATGGTTGGTAAGGATGTGATCATGATGCAAGAATCCTTGCATACAACATGAGTCGAGCAGATGGGATCAATATTTCATATGGCAAGTTCTATCTTTGAGATCCAGGATATGTGTTGGTGTTCTTCCACCGTTCAGGCGTACCAGGTACCATCCCAATGAGTTCTCTGCAAAACAATATCGTAACAATGTCAAGGAATTGTTCAATCCGAGACACCCTAGTCTTAGGGTTATGGTTGAGATCTCATTTTCCGCTCTAAAGAACAGATTTAAGATCTTATAACAGAAGCAATTCCACACGTTTGATAGTCAATTCAAGCTAGCTCTTGCATGTTGCATTCTTAACAACTGGATCTTGGACTAAGGTATCGATGAGTACTTCCCTGAGGAGGAGGATGTTACACCATACATTGATGATGGTGGCCATGGTGTCGAGGCTCATGATGCTGACGTGATCACACGCTCGTTGGGAGACCCCAAGCGAAAGGTATGGTGTACGCTAGTGTAAATTTTCCCCCAATTAAGGAACCGTGATTATCGAACCAGTAGGACTTCGTAGTTTTGAAGAAGGTTACTTGTATCAAAGGCGTCGTTTATCGATGTTGACCAAGCGTGGAACCTGCACACACGCACAAACTCTCTATTGCCCCAACTTTTCGTAAGATTGTCAATCTTCCGGTCTTGCTGAAAATGAGAGAATCAAACGTATAGATACTTGTAGAGTTATAAAAGTAACAATAGAACAACGAGGAAACAATGATGAAAAGTTCATTAAAAGAAGGTTGCAATAAGAGGAAGATAGGACCGGGGGCCATAAGTTCACTAGTGGTGTCTCTCCAACCAAAACAAACATGTTGTGTGCACAAATTACAAGTGGGAAATTGACAAATCATGAACATATAACAATACTATCATGACGAGATATAGTTCACGGGTTCTAACATTGTAGGCATTATGTCTAGGCATATGGACCACTATCCAGCATGCATCCATATATAAAAGTCCAGCTCAAGATAGCTATCCAGAAAATCCCTTGGTATTAAGTTGCATCAACAAAGTGATTGCTATGTGTGCAACAAACAAATGCATTAAGAAAAATATGTAATGTAAGCAGTGGTTCTCATCCGTAGACAAGACCACCGCTGTTTTCTCCCTAGTGGCAACAGCACATCCTCCTCCCGCTCGTTTCTTTCAATCGAGCGTAGGTAACAAGGAGGCATGAACCCACTATCTAGCATATAAACCCTGTCTTCGAGGTAAAAGCAACTATGTGGACACGGTAATCATAAACACCAGACAGAATTGCCAGACAAGATTAAAACTCTCTACATATATAAGTGAAGCATCTCAAATTGACATGAACAAAATAATCATAATCTCATGGTTCATCGGATCCCTGCAAACACAACATGCACAATTACACAACGATGGTCTCGATCATGTGAGGCAGCTCACGAGACTCGAAACATGGAGGCATAGGAGAGAGAACAACCATCTAGCTACTACTATAGACCTGTAGTCCTGAGATGAAATACTCACACATATGTCCGGAAGAGATCATGGCGATGTAGAGGCCTCCTGTGACGACGCTCCTCTCTGGAAGGGTGTCGGAGCAGGACTTCAGAATCCCTAGATTAGACTATCGAGGTGACGGCGCATCTCTATATGTTTCGTGGAAAATAACTGTCTCCGTTATTTTTAGGGTTAGTGGCAATTTATTGGCAAAGAGGCGACTTGAGGCGGTGGCCAGGTCTCCTAGGGTCCCACCAGGCGCATCCATGGGGGGGGGGCCTGATAGCGTGTAACACGCTTTCGTTGGGAGACCCCAAGAGGAAGGTATGAAGAGTACAGTAGCTAGTTTTCCCTCAGTAAGAAACCAAGATTTAATCAGACCAGTTCCATTGGAGAACTTTCATACACTTATAGCTCTATGTGCATCCGTTGTGTGGCAATCCCTACTCCTTGCATAGCTTCGTTTGTAAGACTTTCTCTTGTCTAATGACCACTTTCAGCTTTGTGATCCTTTCTTCCATTGACCTTTCAAACCCCCCATAATGTTCTCTTTCCCATAACATCCCGATGTCAGGGACCAACGCAAAACACTTGCTTGTTTTTAGTGCGCAAATAGTTTAAGATTCAAGCATTGCATCATGTGGAAAGCTTGACTTGATCCTAACAAGGGTTGTGAAGATCGTTTGACGTGCATGATATTGTTGTTCTTGAAAGCTTAAATCATCTGTAATAAACTTTGCACGGTTGATAGTCTTTTAGTATTGATTCATTAAAAGTTTTCCTTCTTTATTCTTATTTGTTTATGCATTACTTGTTGATATCAAATATAGATCACATCTTCAGTTCATTTGATACTATTTTAAATGCTCTAGTTTACATATTATGATCAAGATTGTGTGGTAGCATGTCACCTCAGAACTTATTTTGTTTTATCGTTTACCTACTTGAGGACGAGTAGGAACTAAGCTTGGGGATGCTTGATACGTCTCCAACGTATCTATAATTTCTGATGTTCCATGTTGATATTAGGTCAATTGCTACATGTTTCTCCCTTCTTTATAGCATTTTTACACGTTTTCCGGGACTAACCTATTAACAAGATGCCAAGTGCCAGTTCCATGTTTTATGCTGTTTTTTATTTCGGAAAAGTTGTTCTGGAAATATTCTTGGAATTGGACCCCACGAATCCCGCAGTTCCTATTTCCCCGGAAGCATCCAGAAGTCCGAAGAGGAGTCGAAGATGGGCACCAGGGGGCCCTCACTATAGCCAGGCGCGGCACCCCTTGGCCGCGCCTAGGGGTGGTGAGGCCACCCTGGTGGCCCACCGGCGTTGCTCTTCCGCCTATTTAAGGCCTTCCTCCCGAAAACCCTAACCCAATCGACGAAATTCCACGAAATCTTCCACAGCCGCCGTCATCGTCAACCCATGTTTTGGGGGACAAATCTCTAGTCTGGCACCCTGCCGGGACGGGGAAGTTCCCCTGGAAGCCATCTCCATCGACTCCGCCGCCATCTCCATCGCCGTTGCTGTCTCCTATGATGAGGAGGGAGTAGTTCTCTCCCGAGGCTGAGGGCTCAACGGTAGCTATGTGGTTCATCTCTTTCTCCCATGATGTGATCTATATGTGATCGTGAGCTTTGTAATCTAGTTGAATAAGTATATGTTACTCTTCATATATTGTGATACTCAAGTGTTTTATTAATATGAACTTTGGAGTCACCTTGTCCCGCGGTGTGAAGGTGACAGTGTGCACATCGTGTGTGTCTCCTCTATGAATTGTGGTGTTTGTCTAGTACCTTCTAGGGCGCTCAAGTTGATAGTGTGGGGATAACTAGACATGTGAATGCTTACTTTAAGGAATGCTTTTTGGAGACCTATGCAATGACTAGTGTTCATTATCCAACCGGAGAGGGTTAAGAGTAGCATAGTGAAGAGAAGATATTTAGTTATTCAATTATGTGATCATTGTTGAGAGTGTCCACTAGTGAAAGTAGGATCCCTAGGCCTTGTTTCTAAGCATTGAAACATCGTTTTCCACCTGTTCTGCTACATGTTTGCTTGCTGCCATATTTATTTCAGATTGCTATTATTAGTTATAACCATCCATATTACTCGCATTTCACTATCTCTTCGCCGAACTAGTGCACCAATATACGTGACAAGTATATTGGGTGTGTTGGGGACATAAGAGACTTCTTGTATCTTAATTGCAGGGTTGCTTGAGAGGGATATCTTTGACCTCTACCTCCCTGAGTTCGATAAACCTTGGGTGATTCACTTAAGGGAAACTTGCCACTGTTCTACAAACCTCTGCACTTGGAGGCACATCACTGTCTACAAGAATAGAAGCGTGCATAGACATCAAGCTCTTTTATGGCGCCGTTGCCGGGGAGGTAAGGTAAAAGGTTCTCACATCCTCGGGTGTGAGTTCTCGGAGTTATTTCCTTTAGATTCTGCAATTTTATCTTTTTTTTCTTGTTTTCACTAGTTAGATTTATTTTAACTCGCTTCTTGTTTTTATTTTTATTAGTAGTCTTACTGGAAAACAAGAAAAATATGATAGAAATTTATAATATTTATCTTGAATTAGGACATGATGCTTTTGAGGAGAAAATTAAAAAACCTATGGAAGTTTGTTTGCATAATAGTGATAGCAATGTTATTAGCATTAATTCTTTGCACCCCATCATTCCTATTACTAGGGAAAAGTCTAAGCTTGGGGAAGCTAGTTTTTACGATCTTTTTATTTTTCCAGCTTTAGAGGAGAAAATTTGCTATGATGATACTTTATCTCCCATATGTGATAAACCTAATGACGCTTGTGATATTTTAGATCCTCCTACTGAAAGCATTCCTTTTAAAATACCCAAGAAAATTGTTGAACTTGTCATGGATAACCGTTATTTTGGAGATGGAACTGTCGATCCTAGTGATCATTTACACTTTATGCATGAATTATGCGAGTTATTCAAGTGTGCAGGTATCTCAGCAGACCAAGTTAAGAGGAGGCTATTTCCTTTGTCACTTAAGGACAAAGCAAGGGAGTGGTATGAACTACTAGATGATCCTCATCATTTGGAGTGGAAGGAACTTGAATCTCTCTTTTACTCTAAATTTTATCCTTCTCATGAACTATATTTAGATAGGAATTTAATTTATAATTTTTGGCCTCATGATGGAGAAAGCATTGTCCAAGCTTGGGGAAGACTGTAAACATTAATACTCAAATGTCCTAACCATGAGCTTCCTGAGGAAATAATTGTTACTAATTTTTATGCAAGGCTTTCAGGACATTGGAAGGATTATCTAGATGCATGTTCAGAGGGTTCTTATTGCAGTAAGAAGGTTGAACATAAGTGGGATCTTCTTGAGAGAATTCGAATCAATAGTGAAGATGAAATAACAACAAAGGTAAAGAATCAGGTATAAACTATGAGTATGATTGCATTAAGACTTTTGCTGAAACTGCTGATTTTCATGGGCTTAATGCTAAATATGGTCTTGATCCTCAAATAGCTGTTGGTTGGTATAGATCGTTTGCTTCTTATATTAATCTTCCTAAAAATGGGGACATATATCATGAACCTTTTAAAGACACTTCCATGAAAAATGAAATTGTTATTGATGATTGCAAAAAACATGCTCAAACTTCTGAAAGTACTATTTCTTATAAGCATGTTAATTTATGTGGAGCACTTAGACCTTGTGAAAAGAATCAAATCTAAGAATAATATTGTATCCATCATAGGAATGAAAAAACCTATAATGTGGGATAGGGTTCTAAATGAGCTTGGTGAAAAAGTTTGTGCCCTCTATCCTTTCATTTGTGAACTTTGCTGTAAAGTGGCTCATTTTAATTTTCAGTGCTCAAGCCATGATAGTAGCCTTTCGAATCCTATGAGTACTGTAAGTTTGTATTGTGATGACATGATCACCCCTAATGAGCATGATGAACTTACATTATTTTTGGGGTGTGAAGAGTTATTAAGAAAAACTTCTTTGATTGATATGAGTGCTTTTGATATGAATAGTGTCTTGCATGAATGCCATCTTTATTGTGTTGAAACTTGCCATGCAAATACTTACATACAAAATATTCTAAAAGAGGACACTTTACCAAAATATGACAGGACTACTATGAGTTTTGTTCTTATTAATGAGGAGGAGGAATCCTCCAAAGTTCTTTCTGTTGTTTCTGACAGTAAACCAGGGTATGTGGAGAAGCTTCCTTTTAAGCCTCTCCCTCCTAAAGAGGGGAAGAAGAAGAAGAAAAAGAGGAGTAAAAGGAGAGAGGTAACGGTATCTCTCCCTAAGCATGTTGCTCATATTACAACTTTTGCTGATGAGTTTGAACTCAGTGATTTTCCTCTGTCTGTTATTTATGAAAGTGATTATGATTGGGAGAAACACACTACTTTTGATATTGAAAATCTGTTTGGTACCAATTCTGAAAATGATGATATTAATAATTGTTGTACTATTAGTACTATCCTTGCTCCTTCCAATCATAATATAGACAACTCTAAACTTGTGGATGATGTGTTTGAAAATCACTTTGCTATTAATGATTATATGCTTGATACATCTCCTCCTAGTAAAAATGATGATATGTTTACAAATTAATGCCTTTTGGAAGAAAAATATTTTATTGCTTATGATGATACTATGCCTCCAATATATGATGATTGAAATCCACCTACTATTGAGGAGAAAATTAATTGTGGTTTCAATACGCCTCCAGTCTTTGATAATTATTATAAACAAAGGTATAACATAGGCTATAATTAGAATCATCCTCATGAAACTTGCCATAATTATTGTGGGATTACCCAAAACCATATCTTTAATATGCAACTTGTCTATCATGTTCGAGTTCTTTATGATAATCCTACTCCCGTTGATATTAATAAGAATGACTATGCTTATGTGGAGAGTATTAATTCTTTTATGTATGTGGCTCATGATAAGAATGTTTTATGTGATAGCTATAATGTTAATTTTATTCATCATGCTACTGAAGGTTATTATGAGAGAGGGAAACATGGTTTTATGCATCTCAACAATATTAAGTTTCGCCTCTTTATGTTGAAATTGTTGAAGTTGCACTTATTTTGACTTCCTATGCTAGTCACTTTGTGCTTCGTTGACTTGTTCTTCTACAAGTTTATTTTTCATAGGAAGTGGGTTATACTTAAATGTGTTTTATATTTGCTTCTTGATGCTCTCTTATTGTGCTTCAACTATTATTCTTATGTGATCATCTTTTAAAAATCATTGTGCCTAGCTTAAAGGCATTCAAAGAAAAGCGCTTCCGGGAGACAACCTGTTTTATTTCTCCGTTTTCAAACCGTTTTCTGTCGTTTACTTTTGTTTTCTTTGCACATGGGTGTTGTCTATTTCCTTAGAAACCCTGATGTTTCGTTTCTTTTGTGTCTTTTTGTGACGCCCCGAGATCAGGCACTATGCAGATTTCAGCATTCCCGCCAAAATCCACATAATGACCGATTCCAGGTTGCCACGTGTGATAACATTACAACAGTTCACGAATATTCCGCAACAACAACAGAAAAGATATATACAAGAAGACTCAAACGAGTCAAGGATACAACTGATACAATACCAAGATCCAAATAACAGCGGAAGAAACAACATAGTGTCCGACTACGGACAAGATCCAAATTGGACTAAGAGTCCTGAAGATAACCGATGGCGTCCAATCCCTACCCAGGCCAAGCCGGAGGGATTCCCAAGCTAACATCGTCAGACTTCAAACCTGTTGACTGCAATATTGAATATGCAGCCACGAAAAAGAATCGTGGGTCAGTACGGTTAAGTACTGGCAAGTGGATAAACCCATACTCACAAGATACCGGCGTAATCCGATCATCACAAGATACAAATACTTTGGGTACAACGGAAAGGAAGGGGTTATTGCAAAGAAGCGGCAGCGGGCTGCACTAACTAACTACAGAGACTCGCTACAACATCCGGCTAAAAGAAAGGGATAAGATAGCGTATCAGAACCAACTACAACTAAAATCAAACAAACCCATCCTGGATCTCGCCCCTTATCCAAAGAAGCAATCCGAGGATAACTCACACAGTTGGATTAATGATGGTTCATGGTATTATGTCAATAAGACTATTACTAGTCAAGTTATCATTAGTTGGGTGTAAGTTGTTCTGAGTACTTGTTAGCCAATACTTTCACCAAGTCATCCATAACCGCAGACAACACGGCTTCTCGAGAAGATTTAACCCTGCAGGGATGCACCAATTTGGCCGTACACGTAAGAATAACCCGCCAGACGGGGGATCAACCCACCAAGCGAGGTACTCAACACAACCCAACTCTTCTTCGCATCAAGCCCAAAGAACCACATGCTGTGCGCGGCTAATCGAGCCCCCACGAAGAAAAGGGGGACCCTCATAGCACTCTAAGACCACGCCGCCCTAAATGCCGACTACAAAAGTTCCACCCTGGCGCCAAGGGTTCGCACCTGCATATGCATGCATCAAATGGTAAGCCCGAACTAAGTGTGGCGATTTGGACGAGATGCGAATCGAATCAGAATTGCGGGGGGCGCCCATACTCGCTTCCCACATGCGGTTAGTGCGCTCATCATGGATCAGTAGACAAGACCCTTTTGCTAATTAAGTTCGACACTAGCAGGCCTCAAAACCACGCCGGGCCTCCTGCCGGTGCCTTATCATCAAATTATTATTACCCAAAACATGAACATGTTGTTGATTAAATTGAAACCCAACTATCAACTAAACAGGTGATAGAACAAAGAACAACAGGACCAGAGCGCAAACAAACCTAAGCATGCTATTACGACACAAGCCAACAAACAACAGGGTTATAGGTGTGGAGGTATGGCAATATCGTGGTAGCAGGGTAAACATGTGATGGGATCGGAACACAAGCATCGAATCATAAGGCTAGTATAAGAGCAACAGAAAGAATCGGTAACAAGTGATGAAAGGCAACCATAGGCAGCAAGTGAGTATACTTGCCTGGAATCCAGTTGGTAGAGGTACATCCGAAGAACTTGTCGTTGCTCACATCATCTCAACGTCCTATCCGCGAAGAAGCAACGAACTAGAACAAACATCGGATTCAACAATTACTTCTACGGCAAAAGATCCAGCATGATCCTATTTTATATGCATGGCATGGCAAGATGCAACAGGGGAAACAACTTAAGCAATTTAATCGGAACCGGAGTCCGGAGAAATAGGAATTGGTTCAAGTTGTTTAGCTAACCATCAAGTTAAATGTTGTTTAGCATGGAAAACAGTAAATAGGTGAGTTAAGCAATATTAAATGGAATAGGGCAACAATTGAATTAAATACCCCAACACATTCCATATTTATTTATTAGGTGAACATACATAACACTACTACAAATGCAACATGCAAGGTGCAAACATGAACATGGATGGCATGACCAGATTAAGTGCATTGTTCTGGTATGAAAACATATTTTATTTGTTGGATTTGGAATTAAAATGAGCAAGTTATCAAATTAGCAATTTTAATACATTAATTAAGAAATAGTTGTTTTCAGCAATTTAAATTATTCAAAACAGAAAAAAAGTTTATATTTGCAAAGTTTGGAGAATTTTGATTGGAAAACATATTTTACTTTTTCAAATTTGGAGTTAAAATGAATTAGTTATGATTTATGCAATTAAATCAATTTAAATTGAGCCGGAAGCCCAACATTTAATTTAGGAGGTTCACATTATTTATCTACCCATCAAGATTAAATGTTGTTTAACATGGAGTGACAAGGATATAGATGAGATACACAATTTAAATGGAACCGGGACAATATTTAATTATTCCAACTCATTCCATATTTAATTATTAGATGACATTATTATTGCCCGCACCCACAATATGCAATGCAACACATGAATGATTTGACATTTATAAAATAGATGGTATTTAGAAAAATAGGTATATAGGTATAGGGTTGGGGTTTGGGTTCGCATGTTGGAAAGAGGATCTCCGGGGTCAACGACGGAAACTTCGTGACGTGGAGGAAGTAGGCGTCCGTAGAGGAAGTAGTCGACGTCGAGGAAGTAGGGGAAGTAGACGTTCGTTCTCATGTAGTCGAGGAAGTAGTCGTACTCGTTTCGTAGTGGAAGTAGTCGTTCACGTCATCGGTGGTAGTTGTCGATCTTGTCATCGAGGTTCGAAGAGGAAGTAGACGTAGTAGTCGTTCTCGCTCCGTAGTCGAAGTAGTTGTGGCCGAACGCAACATAACCTTCAATGTCGAGGGGTAGTGGAAGTAGACGTTCTTGTCGTCGGGTAGCCGTGGTCGAGGCTCGTATCGTAGAACTTGGCATCCGTGAACTTGTCGACGAGGAACTCGGAAGGTGCGCCATTACATCTCCACACGACATCGTCGAAGTGTCGGACTTGGCGACGGGATTTTGACGACGCGCGCGAAGGCGGCCAACACAGAAGATGTCACGACGAGACAAAAAACGGCTTTGGATGTCGCCGTCGATTAGCTCCTGGACAGCGACGTCAAGGTCACTGTGGTGGGCCTTGGGGGAGAGCGGCCTGGCCTCCTACATGACGTGAACGCGGACCATCGAGCCTTCGGATCCGGCGCGTTCAGGGCGCAAGATGGCCTCTTCTAGGGCCTCCCTGTCATTGGGCGCCCATGTGCAGACGCCGGACATAGAACAGCAGCAGCCGTGGACACAAGATGGTCCTAGCGTCGTGGTGGCCGGCAGCAGCGGAGTCGGGGGAGACGCCGGCAGCATCTCCGGAAGAGACGTTGTCCCCTGAGCGCGACTACCTTTGGATGCCGATGTCGACACGCGCTTGCACGGCGGCATTCAGCTACAGCAGCAGCACTGCGCGCCCTCGGCCATGACAACGCCGGCAGCAGCAGCTCCAGGAGAGGCGCTGTCCCAGGTCCTTGGCAAGGTCGAGGTCGGCGCCCGGAGGAAGGCGATGGTCGTGGCCACGACTAGGAGCACGGCGCCGGCCGGAATAGAGGGAGGGAGGCAGAGGTGGCGCTTGGGGCGAGGTGGAGGAGGGCGGCCGGCAGCGGGCGGCGGCCATGGCGGGACGGAGGACCGGCGACGGCATCGGAAGAGAGCAGGGGCGTCGCCTGCTGTCGAGGAAGGAAGAGGACGGGGGGAGGGGGCGACGCCAGGAGGGAGACGAGGGGGCAGGGAGGCGGCGGAGCTCGAGAGGTGGTGGTGGTCGGGCTCGGGAGGAGGGAGGCGAGGTGGGCGACCGGGAGGAGGAGGGGACGAGCGAGAGGCAGGGAGGACGATGGGGAGCCGAGCGGGGGATCGAGCGATGCTCTCCCCTGTGCGTGCGTGCGGTTCCTGGTTGGAGAGGTGGAGGGACCTAGCTGCAATTAGGAGAAACGGCGGGGGGGTTTTCGCGAGGGAAGAAAAGATTTAGGGTTTGTGGGGAGGGAGTTCGGTTGGGCCAGGTTTGCTGGGCCGGTTGGCCTGGCTGGCTGCTGGGCCGCTCTCTCTCTCTCTCCCTCAAAAGATTTTTTTTTCTGTGGGTTTGCTTTATTATTTTTCAGAGATCGTTTCGGGACTAAGTAAAATAGATTTATGCATCAAACAACTGGTAGAGAATGTTGGAAAATAAGATTTGATGAATTTTAATTGGGTTGCAAGTTTCAAATTAATGATGATGCATTATGCCATGTTATGCAAAGGAATAAAAAAAACAAGCAACAAATTTTATTAGGGGGAAAAATTCCCCGGGCGTTACAGTCGACACCACTAACAAGGGATTGCGCCCTCGCAATCCGCCAACGCCAAGAGAGAGGAAGAAGCCGGATTATGGGTCTTCTCGGTCCAAGTTGATCTTCTCGACACCACTAACAAGGGCTTCTCGACACCACTAACAAGAGATTCTTGCTCGGATTGTTGACGATGTTCTTCCACCAGGAATCTTCCGATGATCGAAATTATTAGGTTAAAGGCTCATAAAACGTCCAACCCACGTAGGATCCTAACACTTTGAAAGATTGAGAAGAGAGGAGACTCCAAAACAAATAAGATGGGAGGGGAAATAGAATAGAGATAAGGAGAAAACAAGAATCCTATCGAGAGGTTTCCAAAACAGGTTTTGCACAAATAGTTTTTGACACTCTAGAAACACGACCGTTAGCGAGGTTATCCTACAGGCTTTGCGGACCCGTTGCTTCGATAACCATTCGTATCGAAACAATATCGGGAATTGGAAACCATGCTATGATACCATTTGTGACGCCCCGAGATCGGGCACTATGCAGATTTCAGCATTCCCGCCAAAATCCACATAATGACCGATTCCAGGTTGCCACGTGTGATAACATTACAACAGTTCACGAATATTCCACAACAACAACAGAAAAGATATATAAAAGAAGACTCAAACGAGTCAAGGATACAACTGATACAATACCAAGATCCAAATAACAGCGGAAGAAACAACATAGTGTCCGACTACGGACAAGATCCAAATTGGAGTAAGAGTCCTGAAGATAACCGATGGCGTCCAATCCCTGCCCAGGCCAAGCCGGAGGGATTCCCAAGCTAACGTCGTCAGACTTCAAACCTGTTGACTATAATATTGAATATGCAGCCACGAAAAAGAATCGTGGGTCAGTACGGTTAAGTACTGGCAAGTGGATAAACCCATACTCACAAGATACCGGCGTAATCCGATCATCACAAGATACAAATACTTTGGGTACAACGGAAAGGAAGGGGTTATTGCAAAGAAGCGGCAGCGGGCTGCACTAACTAACTACAGAGACTCGCTACAACATCCGGCTAAAAGAAAGGGATAAGATAGCGTATCAGAACCAACTACAACTAACATCAAACAAACCCATCCTGGATCTCGCCCCTTATCCAAAGAAGCAATCCGAGGATAACTCACACAGTTGGATTAATGATGGTTCATGGTATTATGTCAATAAGACTATTACTAGTCAAGTTATCATTAGTTGGGTGTAAGTTGTTCTGAGTACTTGTTAGCCAGTACTTTCACCAAGTCATCCATAACCGCGGACAACACGGCTTCTCGAGAAGATTTAACCCTGCAGGGATGCACCAATTTGGCCGTACACGTAAGAATAACCCGCCAGACGGGGGATCAACCCACCAAGCGAGGTACTCAACACAACCCAACTCTTCTTCGCATCAAGCCCAAAGAACCACATGCTGTGCGTGCGCGGCTAATCGAGCCCCCCCGAAGAAAAGGGGGACCCTCATAGCACTCTAAGACCACGCCGCCCTAAATGCCGACTACAAAAGTTCCACCCTGGCGCCAAGGGTTCGCACCTGCATATGCATGCATCAAATGGTAAGCCCGAACTAAGTGTGGCGATTTGGACGAGATGCGAATCGAATCAGAATTGCGGGGGGTGCCCATACTCGCTTCCCACATGCGGTTAGTGTGCTCATCATGGATCAGTAGACAAGACCCTTTTCTTAATTAAGTTCGACACTAGCAGGCCTCAAAACCACGTCGGGCCTCCTGCCGGTGCCTTATCATCAAATTATTATTACCCAAAACATGAACATGTTGTTAATTAAATTGAAACCCAACTATCAACTAAACAGGTGATAGAACAAAGAACAACAGGACCAGAGCGCAAACAAACCTAAGCATGCTATTACGACACAGGCCAACAAACAACAGGGTTATAGGTGTGGAGGTAAGGCAATATCGTGGTAGCAGGGTAAACATGTGATGGGATCGGAACACAAGCATCGAATCATAAGGCTAGCATAAGAGCAACGGAAAGAATCGGTAACAAGTGATGAAAGGCAGCCATAGGCAGCAAGTGAGTATACTTGCCTGGAATCCAGTTGGTAGAGGTACATCCGAAGAACTTGTCGTTGCTCACATCATCTCAACGTCCTATCCGCGAAGAAGCAACGAACTAGAACAAACATAGGATGCAACAATTACTTCTACGGCAAAATATCCAGCATGATCCTATTTTATATGCATGGCATGGCAAGATGCAACAGGGGAAACAACTTAAGCAATTTAATCGGAACCGGAGTCCGGAGAAATAGGAATTGGTTCAAGTTGTTTAGCTAACCATCAAGTTAAATGTTGTTTAGCATGAAAAACAGTAAATAGGTGAGTTAAGCAATATTAAATGGAATAGGGCAACAATTGAATTAAATACCCCAACACATTCCATATTTATTTATTAGGTGAACATACATAACACTACTACAAATGCAACATGCAAGGTGCAAACATGAACATGGATGGCATGAACAGATTAAGTGCATTTTTCTGGTATGAAAACATATTTTATTTGTTGGATTTGGAATTAAAATGAGCAAGTTATCAAATTAGCAATTTTAATGCATTAATTAAGAAATAGTTGTTTTCAGCAATTTAAATTATTCAAAACAGAAAAAAAAGTTTATATTTGCAAAGTTTAGAGAATTTTGATTGGAAAACATATTTTACTTTTTCAAATTTGGAGTTAAAATGAATTAGTTATGATTTATGCAATTAAATCAATTTAAATTGAGTCGGAAGCCCAACATTTAATTTAGGAGGTTCACATTATTTATCTACCCATCAAGATTAAATGTTGTTTAACATGGAGTGACAAGGATATAGATGAGATACACAATTTAAATGGAACCGGGACAATATTTAATTATTCCAACTCATTCCATATTTAATTATTAGATGACATTATTATTGCCCGCACCCACAATATGCAATGCAACACATGAATGATTTGACATTTATAAAATAGATGGTATTTAGAAAAATAGGCATATAGGTATAGGGTTGTGGTTTGGGTTCGCACGTTGGAAAGAGGATCTCCGGGGTCAACGCCGGAAACTTCGGGACATGGAGGAAGTAGGCGTCCGTAGAGGAAGTAGTCGACGTCGAGGAAGTAGGGGAAGTAGACGTTCGTTCTCATGTAGTCGAGGAAGTAGTCGTACTCGTTTCGTAGTGGAAGTAGTCGTTCACGTCATCGGTGGTAGTTGTCGATCTTGTCATCGAGGTTCGAAGAGGAAGTAGACGTAGTAGTCGTTCTCGCTCCGTAGTCGAAGTAGTTGTGGCCGAACGCAACATAACCTTCAATGTCGAGGGGTAGTGGAAGTAGACGTTCTTGTCGTCGGGTAGCCGTGGTCGAGGCTCGTATCGTAGAACTTGGCATCCGTGTACTTGTCGACGAGGAACTCGGAAGGTGCGCCATTACATCTCCACACGGCATCGTCGAAGTGTCGGACTTGGTGACGGGATTTTGACGACGCGCGCGAAGGCGGCCAACACAGAAGATGTCACGACGAGACAAAAACGGCTTTGGATGTCGCCGTCGATTAGCTCCTGGACAGCGACGTCAAGGTCACTGTGGTGGGCCTTGGGGGAGAGCGGCCTGACCTCCTACACGACGTGAACGCGGACCATCGAGCCTTCGGATCCGGCGCGTTCAGGGCGCAAGATGGCCTCTTCTAGGGCCTCCCTGTCATTGGGCGCCCCTGTGCAGACGCCGGACATAGAACAGTAGCAGCCGTGGCCACAAGATGGTCCTGGCGTCGTGGTGGCCGGCAGCAGCGGAGTCGGGGGAGACGCCGGAAGCAGCTCCGGAAGAGACGTTGTCCCCTGAGCGCGACTACCTTTGGATGCCGATGTCGACACGCGCTTGCACGGCGGCATTCAGCTACAGCAGCAGCACTGCGCGCCCTCGGCCATGACAACGCCGGCAGCAGCAGCTCCAGGAGAGGCGCTGTCCCAGGTCCTTGGCGAGGTCGAGGTCGGCGCCCGGAGGAAGGCGATGGTCGTGGCCACGACTAGGAGCACGGCGCCGGCCGGAATAGAGGGAGGGAGGCAGAGGTGGCCCTTGGGGCGAGGTGGAGGAGGGCGGCGGCCATGGCGGGACGGAGGACCGGCGACGGCATCGGGGGAGAGCAGGGGCGTCGCGTGCTGTCGAGGAAGGAAGAGGACGGGGGGAGGGGGCGACGCCAGGAGGGAGACGAGGGGGCAGGGAGGCGTCGGAGCTCGAGAGGTGGTGGTGGTCGGGCTCGTGAGGAGGGAGGCGAGGTGGGCAACCGGGAGGAGGAGGGGACGAGCGAGAGGCAGGGAGGACGATGAGGAGCCGAGCGGGGGATCGAGCGATGCTCTCCCCCGTGCGTGCGTGCGGTTCCTGGTTGGAGAGGTGGAGGGACCTAGCTGCAATTCGGAGAAACGGCGGGGGGGGGGGGGGCGGGTTCGCGAGGGAAGAAAAGATTTAGGGTTTGTGGGGAGGGAGTTCGGTTGGGCCAGGTTTGCTAGGCCGGTTGGCCTGGCTGGCTGCTGGGCCGCTCTCTCTCTCTCTCCCTCAAAAGATTTTTTTTTCTGTGGGTTTGCTTTATTATTTTTCAGAAATCGTTTCGGGACTAAGTAAAATAGATTTATGCATCAAACAACTGGTAGAGAATGTTGGAAAATAAGATTTGATCAATTTTAATTGGGTTGCAAGTTTCAAATTAATGATGATGCATTATGCCATTTTATGCAAAGGAATAAAAAAAAAACAAGCAACAAATTTTATTAGGGGGAAAAATTCCCCGGGCGTTACACTTTTTGAGCCAAGTAAAGCCTCTAGTGGAAAGTTGAGACTATACTTCGGATTTCTGCGCAGGAAACATATTACTGCTGTCCACTGTTAAATTCGTATAAAATCACAGAAAATTCAAAAGGACCTGAGTTTTTTTGTGCGTAATCCTGGGATATATATGCAACTTTTCTTGTTTTAACACTTTTTGATTTGAGAAACAGAAGATTTTCTAAAAAAATCATCTTTACCTGCTGTCCTGTTTTGACAGATTTCTACCAATAATTGCATTTGCATCTTAATCTCTTTCCGTTGGTGTTGTTTTGAGAAAAAAAGTTTTAAAAAAGTTGCGACAATAGCTAATGTGTTTATGAGTGTTAGTATTGTGTTGAAACTGAACCATGTGAAATTATTTTTTCGATTTGCACTAACGTTGCTAATGAAGATTGTGAGAAGTTTGGTGTGAAGGAAGTTTTCAAGGGTCAAGAGAAGAGGATGATATGATGAGATCAAGAAGAGTGAAAAGCCTAAGCTTGGAGATGCCCCGGTGTTACATTCCATAAAATTATAAGAATACTTAAGCATCTAATCTTTGGGATTCCCAAGGCATCCCCTTCTTCATCAACAATTTATCAGGTCACTTCTAGTGAAACTATATTTTTATTCAGTCACATCTTATGTGCTTTACTTGGAGCGTCTTTTATTTTTGTTTTCAGTTTGTTTGGTTTTCTTTGCTGTAATAAATAGTTGGATCCTAGCATATTTCTTTGGGAGAGAGACACGCTCCTCTTTTTCATTAGAATACTCTTGTGCTTCACTTATATTTCTTGAGTATCCATGCTTAGATATTTTAGTGCTTCCAAATCTTGTTTTGTATGCATTCTTTGTTTAGAGCTGTTAGCTTTTGTAGTTAGGTGGTTCTCATATTTGTGTTTTCTTGGAAATAGGAATGCTATTGTGATAGCTGGTATAGTAGAAAAGATTGCATGGTCTTGTAGATCACTAAACTGCTTCACTTCAATCATTGCTGTTGTTTTGAGATCTTAATTTGCTTAGTGGATAAACGGGAAGGACTAGTAAGTATAAACCTTTAATGGTTGGTCTAAGAAACTTGAAACTGTGCCAAACTTAAATTACCAGTTGATAGAAACAATGGTATATGATTGCTACGAGTGATACATTTCTGATCGGCCTTTTGTTACGCGCTACGGTCGGGGTAGCTAACAGTGACTTGTCACTGCCACGGACCCTCTTGGAGTGATTTGCATCGTGCCTTGTAAAGATGATTTGCTTGCTGCAACCTTTTAACTCGTGAGTCTATGTTGCGGTTCCTGGCATTTCCACTATCCATATTTGCTAGCCTCTTCGGTACTGTGCATTGCCTTTCTCACATTGAGAGTTGGTGCAAACTTCGCCAGTGCATCCAAATCCCGTGGGAGGACTTTGTTCTCCTACACATAAGCCCACATATTCTTCCTCAAAACATCCACCATACCTACCCATCATCGCATTTCCATAGCCATTCCGAGATATATTGTTGCACAACATCCGCCTCCATTATGTTACTTGATGATGAACTTCATGGTTATTTATGCATACTGCTACACTGGCAGGAGCATGCAGTTGGATACATCAGAGATATTCCATTATGAGTTATGAGTACTAAAAGTGTGATGATTCATTGTAATATAGGATGTTGCCCCTACCGGTGAGGATATATAAAATAAAAAATAAAAAAAATTGAAAAAGTCCAAAAAGAAAAAAAAGAAAGGGCCAAAGAGAGAATAAAGAAAGAGGGGGCGCATCACTATCCTTTATATACCACACTTGTGCTTCATGTTTAGCACCAATACTTCAGTTTGGAGAAAGTTTTCATATTATCATTCATTTGTAACTATGTGGGGAAACTTTACATTATAGAACTTGGCTTGTATATTCCAATGACGAGCCTCCTCAAATGAGCTCTAGGTCTTCGTGAGCAAGCAAGTTGGATGCACCCCCACTAGTTCCGTTGGAGAGATTTCATACACTTATAGCTATATGGGCATCCGTTGTGTGGCAATCCCTACTCCTTGCATTGCTTCGGTTGTAAGACTTTCTCTTGTCTAATGACCACTTTCAGCTTTGTGAGCCTTTCTTCCATTGACCTTTGAAACCCCCCATAATGTTTTCTTTGCCATAAAATCCCGGTGCCAGGGACCAACGCAGAACACTTGCTTGTTTTCAGTGTGCAAATAGTTTAAGATTCAACCATTTCATCGTGTGGAAAGCTTGACTTGATCCTAACAAGGGTTGTGAAGATCGTTTGACGTGCATGATATTGTTGTTCTTGAAAGCTTAAATCATCTCTAATAAAATTTGCACGGTTAATAGTCTTTTAGTATTGATTCATCAAAAGTTTTACTTCTTTCTTCTTATTTGTGTATGCATTACTTGTTTATATCAAATATAGATCACATCTTTAGTTCATTTGATCCTAGTTTACATGCTCTACTTTACATATAATGATCAAGATTGTGTGGTAGCATGTCACCTCTTAATTTTTTTTTTTATCGTTTACCTATTCGAGGACGAATAGGAACTATGCTTGGGGATGCTTGATACGTCTCCAACGTATCTGTAATTTCTCAAGTTCCATGTTGATATTATGCCAATTGCTACATGTTTTCTCCCTTCTTTATAGCATTTTTACACGTTTTCCGGGACTAACCTATTAATAAGATGCCAAGTGCTAGTTCCATGTTTTCTGCTGTTTTTTATTTCGGAAAATTTGTTCTGGAAATATTCTTGGAATTGGACCCCGCGAATCCTGAAGTTCCTATTTCCCCAGAAGCATCCAGAAGTTCTAAGAGGAGTCGAAGACGGGCACCAGGGGGCCCTCACCACAGCCAGGCGTGGGCCTCCCCTTGGCCGCGCCTAGGGGTGGTGAGGCCACCCTGGTGGCCCACCGGCGTTGCTCTTCCGCCTATTTAAGGCCTTCCTCCCGAAAACCTTAACCTAATCGGCGAAATTCCACGAAACCTTCCGCAACCGCCGTCATCGTCAGCCCAAGTTTCGGGGGATAGATCTCTATTCTGGCACCGTGCCGGGATGGGGAAGTGCCCCTAGAAGCTATCTCCATCGACTCCACCGTCATCTCCATCGCCGTTGCTGTCTCCTATGATGAGGAGGGAGTAGTTCTCCTCCAAGGCTGAGGGCTCTACGGTAGCCATGTGGTTCATCTCTCTCTCCCATGGTGTGATCTATATGTGATTGTGTGATTTTTAATCTAGTTGACTAAGTAGATGTTACTCTTCATATATTGTGCTACTCAAGTGTTTTATTAATATGAACTTTGGAGTCACCTTGTCCCGCAGTGTGAAGGTGACAGTGTGCACATCGTGTGTGTCTCCTCTATGAATTGTGGTGTTTGTCTAGTACCTTCCAGGCCGCTCAAGTTGACAGTGTGGGGCTAACTAGACATGGGAATGCTTACTTTAAGGAATGTTTTTTGCAGCCCTACGCAATGATTAGTGTTCATTATCCAACCGGAGAGGGTTAAGAGTAGCATAGTGAAGAGAAGATATTTAGTTATTCAATTATGTGATCATTGTTGAGAGTGTCCACTAGTGAAAGTAGGATCCCTAGGCCTTGTTTCTAAGAATTGAAACACCGTTTTCCGCCTGTTCTCATACATGTTTGCTTGCTGCCATATTTATTTCAGATTTCTATTATTACTTAGAACCATCCATATTACTCACATTTCACTATCTCTTCGCCGAACTAGTGCGCCTATATACCTGACAAGTATATTGGGTGTGTTGGGGACACAAGAGACTTCTTGTATCTTAATTGAAGGGTTGCTTGAGAGGGATATCTTTGACCTCTACGTCCTTGTGTTCGATAAACTTGCTGCTGTTGTACAAACCTCTGCACTTGGAGGCCTAACACTGTCTACAAGAATAGAAGCGTGCGTAGACATCAGTAGGGCGCACTGCCAGGCTCAGCAACAACGTGGAATATGCACACAACACAACCAAGATACTTTTCCCCAATGAAACAGTGAGGTTGTCAATCTCACCGGTTTTGCTGAACCCAAAGTGATTAGACGTATAGTGTGGAAAAATTATGTTTGTTTGAAGTGAATGAAAAGAGAACAGAGTTTGTAGCAAAAGATAACAGTGTTTGGAATAAAAGAGAACAGTGCTTGCAGTAGGATGTATTATCAATGTAAAAGAATGGAACGTGATCCACAGTTCACTAGTGGTGTCTCCCCGAAACAGATAAATAACATGTTGGGTAAACAAATTACAGCTGGGCAATTGACAACGATAGAGGCTGCACCGTAGTGCATATGCAAGACACGATTATTACTATTAGATTTATTTGGGCATTATAACATGATACATAGACCGTAATCCAACTGCATCTATGACTAATAATCCACCCTTAGAACGGAATCCAAGCAGACTTTGGGTATTTAGTTACAAGTAACAGATTATTACATTAAGTAAAGTGCGTAATGTAAATAATAGAATTATCCTTAGAGAAAGAATTCTTGTTTTCTCCCTAGTGGCAACAGCACATCCACAATCTTAGAAGTTATTGTCACTCTCCCAGATAACTGGAGGCATGAACCCACTATCGAGCATAAATACTCCCTCTTCGAGTTACAAGCATCAACTTGTCCAGAGTAACTACTAGTAACAAAGAGCATGCAAGATCACAAATAACATATAAAAGATATATCCATAATCAACTTTACATAGCATTCAATATTCATCGGATCCCAGCATACACAACATGTAGCATTACAATAATATGATCTTGATCATGTTAGGAAGCTCACAAGATCTAAACATGATGGCAGAAAAGGAGGAGAAGACAACCATCTAGCTGCTTTTATGGACCCGTAGTCCAAGGATGAACCACTCACCCATCACTCCGGAGGCACACATGGTGATGTAGATCCCTCCAGTGATGATTTCCCCTCCTGGCAGGGTGCCGGCGAGAGCTTAAGAACCCTCCCGAGCTAGGGTTGTTGACGGCGGCAGCTATAGAACTTTTCATGGATGGAGGCTCGGGTATCTAGGATTTTCCCGAGGAGTAGCTCATATAGGCGAAATTGCGATGTCGGTGGGTAGCCAGGGGGCCCACACCACATGGCCGCGCGACCAAGGGGGCCGCTCCACCATATGGTGTGGCTGCTCTCCTGCCCCCTCCGGATTCTGGGTACGTGACCGAAAAATAGGACCCTAGGATTTTGCTTCGTCCAATTCCGAGAATATTTCCAGAACAGCTTTTCTGAAACCAAAAACAGCAGAAAACAGGAACTGGCGCTGTGGCATCTTGTCAATAGGTTAGTCCCAGGAAATCCATAAAAATGACATAAAGTTTATAGAAAACATATAGCAAATGTCATAATATCAATACTGGAACATCATAAATTATAGATACGTTGGAGACGTATCAGTGCCTGGGACCCTCCTGGTCGCCCCCTAGCACCCCTGTGGCTATTCTTTGGTGTTCGTCTCCGTTCCGGGTAAAAAATGATCTCGGTGGATTTTCAGTCCTTTCCGAGAATATTTCCTTAAGAACTTTTCTATAATAGAAAAACAACAGAAAACAACAGCTGGCCTGGGCCATCTTGTTAATAGTTTAGTCTGTGATAACATCCGGAAAACGGAAGAAAACATGTGGAAAACAAAAAGTATTTGGTAGAAAATAAGCATGGAGCATAAAAAATTATCATAAATGTATCCTTAATTTCTGATGTTCCAGGTTGTTTTCATGTTGTTTCCCACATGTTTTCCTTACACTTTATGTCATTCTTATCGATTTCCCGGGACTAACCTATTGACAAGATGCCTCAGAGCCAATTCCTTAGTTTCAGAAAAGTTGTTCTGGAAATATTCTCGGAATTGGACGATTCAAAAACCAAAAGTCTTAGATGTGCCGGAAGCATCTAGAAGTCCCAAAGAGCCCCGGAGGGGGTCCTGGCCACACCATAGGGTGGCGCGGGTCCTCCCCTGGCCGTGCCACCTAGGGGTCTGGCCCCCCTGGCCACCCCCGGGCATCGCCCTTTCGCCCATATATACTCCCCGAGGCATAAACCCTAAAAGAATCGACCTTTTCCACAAAATACATATGTTGCTCCACCGCCCCCGTCGATAAGTTTCGGGGAACAGATCTTTGTTCTGGCACCCTGCCGGGACGGGGAAGTGCCCCTGGAAGCCATCTCCATTGACTCCACTGCCATCTCCATCACCGTTGTTGTCTCCTATGATGAGGAGGGAGTAGTTGTCCCCTAGGGCTGAGGGCTCTACCGGTAGCTATGTGTTTCATCTCTCTCTCCCATGGTGTGATCTATATGTGATCGTGAGCTTTGTAATCTAGTCGAATTCATAGATATTATTCTTCATCTATTATGCTACTCAAGTGGTTTTGTTATGAGGTCTCCGTAAACACTTTCATCACGGTGTAAAGGTGACAGTGTGTGTGCCGTGTGGTTTAGCATTATATTTATATTTTGTGTTGGATAACCCTATGAAATTGTGGTGTTTGCGTGGAACCATCTGGGTCCCATAGTGATAGCATGGGGGTTACTTGGTTGGGAAAGTGCTTACTTTGAGCAGTGCTGTTACATCCCTACGCAATGATTCGTGTTTGTTATTCGACCGGAGAGTGGTTCAGAGTAGCATAGTGAAGAATTGATATTTATGCATTCAATTATGCTTTCATTGTTGAGAGTGTCCACTAGTGAAAGTAGGAGCCCTAGGCCTTATTTCAAAGCATTGAAACACCGTTTTCCGCCTGTTCTGCAACATGTTTGCTTGCTGCCATTTTTATTTTAGATTACTATTATCACTTATTATCATCCATATTACTTGCATTTTACTCTCTCTTCGCCTAACTAGTGCACCTATACAACTAACAATTGCATTATGTGTGTTGGGGACACAAGAGAATTCTTGTATCTTGATTGCAGGGTTGCTTGGGAGGGATATGTTTGACCTCTACCTCCCTGGGTTCGATAAACCTTGGGTAATCCACTTAAGGGAAATTTGCTGCTGTTCTACAAACCTCTGCACTTGGAGGCCCAACACTGTCTACAATAATAGAAGCGTGCGTAGACATCATGATACAAGGCCACGTTTTGTATTACATGGTGTTGTGGTCGTTATTTTTGCAAGTGTTGTCAATGTAATTATGAGGCTTGTATTACACTTTTTTTGCATTGTTCCATATGTGTTTATTATGATTGCATGTTACAATGATCTCTATGGATGCCCTTTAGTGCATGATCACCTATGTGTTTATGAGGCTTGTTATCACTATGCACAATTTATGAGCTGATTTGGTCAATCATGATGACTTTGACACATGTGTATTTGGCTGATGCCTCACTATCTCCACCAGATGGCCAGCAAAAGTAAGAACCAAACACAAATAGATGTGTCATGTCTTTGCTTTTGCTGGCCCACATGGTGTAGCAAAGTTGGCTCTACTTGTTGTGTGTCTATGTTCCCTGAGGCCAATGAGTACAGAGCTGTGACTATAGATGTTGTTTTGAATGTGCATGATCCCTTTAAGACGATGGTTAAAATGTGTCACTATATCATTGCAATGAGTGCTCCATACTATCTTGTGCAATGTACAAGCACATTCATTGTGCACTGCTCTTGGTAGTGTAGAATTACTTCTCGGATAAAGATGGTTGTGCTTTTATTATGAGGCATTACCAGTTGTTCGTAGTTCGGCCCCAGTTTTACATAAGTGTCTTCATTAAAGAATTGTTCTTTTTTAGAACCAATCTGCTTATATGCACATTTTTTAATTTCTCCTTCTTTTTTGCTTGATTTACAGGGTATTCCATGCCTTCTATGCAAGAATAATAGACCAAATATTGATCCTTCTGCATCCAAGTTCGGTATTTCTGTACAAGAGTGTCACCTCAAGTCAGTGGTAAGAAAACAATTCTTCTTCATACACTTGTATTATGTTTTGTGTTCTTATTACAATATCTAATTTCCAGGTTTCTTTTTATTTCTGATGCACAGATTGTACCGTGCACTTCTCGGATAGTATTCAACAGGTTAGTGGGCGAGCGTGTGTTGTTTAGTTCCCATGGCAGAAAGTACACCTTTCGTGTGTCAAAAGAACAGAGCAAGACACGTTTGTATGGGACACCATGGGATTGGTTCATCGAGGATAAGAACATCTCCGTGGGAGACATACTAGTGTTTTCCATGGTACCAAGGCCCACTATCTACGTTGCTATTATTGGCGACTCCCAAGATGACTCACTTTCCATTTCAAGCGAAGATGACTCAGTTTGCAGCGAAGATGGCAATTATGATGATGAGATGCATGACGAGGATTCTAGCAATTCTGATTATGAGGTCCATGATGAGGATTATGACAATTCTACTGATGAGAGGCATGATGATGCCAACATCGTATATGCCCAAAGAGACAATCTCGACGATCATGAGAAGAACCGCCTGGCCCGGCTTCTACCCCTTGGACCCTATGTTAGGCTTCCTTTTGTGACTCGTTTCACGGTCACAAGCTTGCAGCACTATAATATGGTATGTACCTCTAAGACACCCTCCTCTTTTTGCAAGCAAATTTTCAAGAACCATGAGAAGGTCTGCCAATATGGTATGTTATCTTTCATTCCTAGAAACTAGCGAAGTTGGTAGGGGAACACGCTGGCCTGGGGAATCATGGCAGGGTTGACCTACGAATTGGAGCAGCAGAGCATGTCACCACCATTACTTAGAACAAGAAAACAGATGGCCGCATTATCCTCGACAAGCTGGTGTGGCTGGTTTTCGTCCAAGGCAATAATTTTCATAATCGACAACCTGTTTTGATCACTGTGAGGGAGACCGATGACCCCAGGTTAGAGGCGGTCATTGAGATGTGGGTGATATAGAACTGGAACAAAGGATAGGCCTTGGGGGTGAAGAGACTAGGCTGCTGCTGAGCTAGGCCTATGAAATTCTAATTCTGTCTGGCTAGAGTGTAATTTTGTTTGTTTCCTGGAGTTGTTAAGGTTTAGTTTCTTTCCTGGAATTGCAAGGTTTAGTTTGTTTCGTGAACTTTTAAGGTATATTACCGCTGGTAGATCCCTCGTGCTAAAAGCTGAGTATAGATCAAATCGCTAATAGGTGCTAAAAACTCAGAGTTTAGAACAAATCCCTCGTGCTGGTAGATCGTGCAACTCATCACCGAAGAAGTCAAAAAAAAGCCTGGCAAGCCAATAATCACTGAACTTCTCGACCTTGTCGCTATCGCATAAAAACGACCGAGCATGGACCACACAATGTAGCGTTCCCACATTTAAATAATGTAAGGACACCTGTGTTATTGTGCTAGTCCCTGGATCAATTGCTAGCACCACAATACAAAATGAAATATCATGCAAATGCATCAAATTCTATTACATCGCATGATCCAGTCTTTACAAAATAGGATTTACAACTTGCATAGTCTTAGAAGACTAGCATAAACAGCGGAAAACATAGCACAACATTGAGCCCATCTTCTTCATGTGCCACAGGCAAAACATGTTGGCGATAGTCTCGAGATCCTAAACGAAATCCTCACTCGTCTTCAGAAACATCTGCAATATGAAATATGCAGCCACAAGGGAGTCAATACAATTTAATGTATTGGCAAGTAACACTATGGTGGATATAAATGGCAAGACTAAAACTACATGCTTATTTGGCTGAGTGGAGTTTAGGCTAAGTTTGCATGAAGCCAGTTTTCTCCTATCACTTTTGTAAAACCAACTTTCCTTTTCAAAAGGGTGGTAACATTGGATTAAGATCCAAGCACCACAATATTGTTCACTTGGTCAAAATTTTACTTATTTAAATTGATGATGAGATTCTTCCGTCAATCCTTGTCCAGCTGCTCATAGTTGTCCATAACCGGGGACACGGCTAAGATCTTAGTTTGTTGACTCTGCAGAGGTTGTGCACTTTCACCCTTTGTCTTCAATTAGCCCAAACATCCTATACACCCTGAGTGCATCATGGAAAGGAGAGAATTGAGACAAGATCTTTTAGAAGAAGAAGTTCAACCCACCGGCAAGACCCGTTCCACCTATAATTATGCTACATCTGCTTGTCAAGCCTGGGCTGAACCCTCACAACTTAGTTGATCAAGACAGAGCCCATATGTCAAAAGGCTGGACGGGAAGCTACTAAACTTAGAAGGACATAGTAATCTCTTTGTTCCTGGGTGGCCATCCGCAAGTGACAACCTCAAGTGGAATAACCCTTAGACAAAGGCCCTGAGGAAACACTCAACATAAACCAATCACATCCAAAATCCACCCAGGTGTTTCATTGAATGTTATACTTAGAATTTTCCACAACATCAAGAAAACACTTTGTAACATTGCATAGCATCTACTAAGTTCTAAGACTATCAAACTAACAGGGGTAAAAGAGATATCTACACACTACTAGGATAATAACATAGCATAATATAACTTAGTAAAACTTCCTATCATGCATACTACTGAAAACTCTAATGATGCATATAGAAAATAATGGGTAGTGAATGGTGTGTTACTTGCCTTGTTGAAGTTGGTGAAGATATCACACTATCTTCACAAAAGATCGTTGCTCTCCGTACAATCTATTCATTGAAAACACAATAACAAAATAAACAAGCATCCTAGCAACCAAACATACAAGTGTATAAAACATAGAGATCAACTAACATAACCAAATGGGTTTAACCAAGTTGGCTAGGACAATGTCAAGGTTTGAGTTCAATACTTGTTAAGGAAATTCCAAGGGTTTACTTGGGATGGAATAGGTTGAGTTTGTAGTGATCAAACTTTATTGGAAACATATTTATCTAAGAAGTTCCAAGAGTTCACCAAGGTTATCTCACTATTTAACTAAAGTATCACAATACAAAGTGTAACACTTAGTTATTTTCATCAAAACATTTGAGTGATCTAACTTAGTCCTTCCATTTTGTTTTAGGCTAGGTCTAGGTTCAACTAACTTCATAACAAAGGATATAACAGGTTAAAGTCTTGGTCTTTTCCATTTGGGTCAAGGGCTGGACAAAAACAACTTGTTATTCTTCATGCGTGTCTTCTTGAAGATCATCTTCATGCTTCTATTGTAGTCTTTTCCTTGGATGGATTCTTCTCTTGTTCTTGATAGGTTTCTTCATGGCTTTCACTTCACTAATTTGGTTTGGGTATGGGATGGGCACAAAATACCACCAAGTCAAGAGAAAGAAAATAGGAAGAAAGATGGAAAGAGAGAGGAAGATGTTTTCTCCTTGATTCCTTCATAGACTTGAGTTGCTTCTAGTTGTGGAGTCCAAGTCTTTTCTTCAAAATTTCTTCATTGATCTTCCTAGTATCTCTTCATGTCACGAAGTTGAAAATGCAGTTTTCTTCTTGTGCTTGGGTCTTGATCTCTATTTTGTTAACTTGATGATTTCTTGAAGCATGAGAGGGGGAGTGGAGGAGTAGATAGAAAACTAAGGTTCACTACTTGGTATTATATGTGATTGACACACACTAGGTACTTGGTCTTGGCTCCAAAATAGCCATAACAACAAAGGTAACAAGGATGGAAACAAAATCTAAGACATAAACAACTAGGTGGACTACTATGATGGATGTTTGGCTAAAATTACATGGTCATGGTCCATGGGTGTCCAAAAGGGTTAGGAAATAATGTCTCTGGTTCAAGGTTACCAAATGGAGCAATTTTTCTAAAGGGAACATATTCTAATTATTTCTAGAATTAATTCTATGTAAAAAAAATACTCATACCAACTTAATTCTAAATTCAATTTTAATTTGATTAAAAATTATTTTGGGACAAAGGGTATGAAAGTACACATCCTAAGATTTCCAAATATATTTTATTTGCATTTTTTGATTTGTAGAATTTGAATTATGCCAAAATTCATCAAACAAGCATATTTAAATTTGAACCAATTTAGGTTTATCAAATTTGAATTTTAACAGTTCTAAAAGATTCTACAGATCCAGGGGATTTCAAAAAGTCCAAGTTTGCTAAATTTGGCCTGATGGTTAAAAAGATATGATGTTTCTAAGTTCTAGGGACTATTCTGCAAAAATACAATTCTATTTTTATTCGGAATTAAAACCAGAGGCAGGCTGGGCCGAAAATGGCTATTTGCCGCGCGGTGCGCCGGATAATGGGTGGGCTTGGGCCGGCTGCGCGATGCTCGAGCGACAGATAAAGAACCCAACGCTCGCTGACTGGCAGGTCACGTGGCGCACTACGATTCGACGATACCGGTTCGTTTAAGTAATTCTATCCTAGCCTTCGGATCTGCATCTAACGGCGCGGGAGGGCTAGGGTTACCTATGGCCGGACTTCTTCGCCGGGAAAATGTCGCGCGGTGACCGGAGGCGCAGGGAGTCGACGGAGACGGTGGACCGGTGGCCCTCGGGCTCGATGGAGGCCACGATGATGATCAGCTCGACTCGGCGAGCAAGATGGAGGCGGTGGTGCGAGCTCACACTTCCTGGAACAGCGAGGTCGAGTAGTCGGAGGCCGCCTAGCTCCGGCGACGCGTGTGGTGCACCGAGCGACGGATTTACTGCGTGAAAAATGAAACAGAGGGGTGAGACGGATGCGTGCGGGTGTGAGGAATGCAGGGGACCAGAAAACGGCGGCGGGGATTCACCACATTGGCCGGAATCGACGGATCTTGATGGCGGCAGGAAACAACTCCGGCGATGAATTGTTACTAACTCGGGGCACGATAAGGAGAGAAAAGGAAGGGGAAATGAGGAGGAAGCAGGGGTCTTTAACGAGAGGGATCGGGGTGATCAAATGCGCCCCGAAACGGACGAATTAAGGAAATTCAATTCTCCTTTACTCGGGAAGAAACGGATGAGGTGGGAGGTTGACGACAGTGACGTCATCATGACGTCATCCCCCCTTCTTTCTGTTTTTTAATATCTTTAGTTTTAATAATCCAATTGACCTCAAAATAATTTCTACAAATTTGTAAAATTAATATCTTCCTGTTTAGAACATTTTTATAAACTTTTGAACACATTTCACCTTTTATATTTTTTTAAAATATAATTAATTACTAATAGTACTTAATGTTATTTAAAATTAGAAAAATAATAAAATGATGTTTTTGGTTAAATAAAATTTCAGAGACATTATACATGTCAAAAACTATTTTTGGACGTCATTTTTAAACCATTTTCATATTTTATAATTTTAGGATAAGAAGGATTTATTAATAGTAACTTAATGCTATTTTTAAAATAGAAAATTCAAGAATTATCAAAGTGGCTTAGAAAAAATTCCACAACCCATAATATTGTTTTCATAGTCCTCTTTTTTGTTATTTTCAAAGTAATGCATTTATATTCACTCCTTTATGTTTATAACTTGGAATATCAACTAAAAGTTATTGTTAAAATATTTTATTCTCATCAAATATTTTTGAGGCTTAGGACTTTATTAAGGTTTATAAATCTTTGATTGTTGTTGCCATAAAATAATTTCAAGGTAATATTTGAATTGAAAACATTTTATATAATAATGTTTGCTAAATATAAAATGGTTTTCTTTATCTGAGAAAATTCATTTGAGAGGGTTTTAGGGTTTATGGAATAGAGGTATAATTGTATTGGTAATTTCAATTTCTTGAATATGTATTGTCTCCTGTTGTTTCTTGCATCTCATTTGGTTTTTGGTGACTTGCATAACATGAAAACAAAAAGTTTCAAATTTTTGTGATTTTTGAGTTTTCCAAAAATCAGGGATGTTACAGACTACCACCCTTAAAAGAAATCTCGTCCCGAGATTTGGAAAGGGTAGAAATAAAGATTAGGTTTGGGTAACTGGGTCCAGAACAACTGGTTGGGCTACCACCGTTAAAAGAAACTTTTTTGGGTAGTCTATTTTCATTAGATTGGAGTGTAGATTGATTTGGGATTGGCTTGAGTAGAAATTTCCTTCACGGTGGAGTTGTAGACCAACATAGGTCTATCGAACTAACTTGGAGACTGAGGGGGTCACTCTTTGGGTCAAACAAAATCCTTTGGTTCACTCTCAACCTGGTCTTTTGATATCCTTGGCAATCTTCCATATTGTTGTTGTCATCCTTGAAGGCAAACACCATGCTATTTCTAACGAAACTCTCAT
Organism: Alopecurus myosuroides; assembly: GCA_028641055.1. Taxonomy (NCBI): domain Eukaryota; kingdom Viridiplantae; phylum Streptophyta; class Magnoliopsida; order Poales; family Poaceae; genus Alopecurus; species Alopecurus myosuroides. The sequence continues at coordinate 86,801,000 of CM054061.1, forward strand.
GGCAGGCAAACTTCCATTTTTTTGATACCTCCAAGGTTGGCTTGATCCTCACCGAAAATAGTATGTTTTCAGCAAACTAACATAGGGTCATTATTGTATTCTACCATTCTATGGTTCAGGTTTAACATCGTCGTCTCTCTAATAGGTATGTCACTTAGATTTAACATTCCTCATAGCAAAAGTAAATAATGTGAGTAGTCACCATGGGGCCAATCCATGTTGCACTCAATCATTACCTTGTACTTGGATTGATGAATCTCGTTTAATAACACTAGGTCACCTCACTTGTCTAACAGAAAGTTTCCATTCTGTAAGACAAAATTGAGCTAAACTATTATTTCTCAACTAGTGGGTTGCGTAAAACTCTTATGTAACACAAACTGGATATTTGTGTTTCTTCATTGCTTCTTCTCTTGGTGTAGTTGGCTCTGAAATCTTCATAGCTCATGCAACTTGGGGTTCACTTGTCTTTCTTCACTTGTTGATTAGCTTGCTACTCCTTATGATGTAGTTGACATTGATCATGGATGTGATTGTTTCTTCACACAAAAGGATATTGAAAACAGTGACATTCCTAGGTGAAAGTTTTGTTGTTGCACTTCATATGGTAGCTCTCTATGGTTGGTAAATGGGTATGGGATTTGATTTGTCTTATCATGGATGATTAGAGATTAGAAAGAGATCTAAAGAAATTCCTACCCCATTCACAGCAGATCAAGGAAACTCATCTTGCAAACAACACATGACAAACATATAGCAACACATTCTTCACACCAAACAACAAGGTTTTTAGAAACCAACTAATATTTTCATACCACACTCATTGGCATGATAAAAACACTAACACGTTAACGTTGTTCTAACAAAGTAACTAGATTGGTGGTCTCATCTATAAATTCTTGAGTTTTTCTTCAGGTTCTTCTCTCAATGTCTTGAGGTGTTTCTCGATTGTTGTGAAGTCTATGTTTTTCTTCAGGTTCTTCAATAATCTTGAGTGTAGGTCTTCATGTGGTGAAAATACTTCTTGTACTTCTTGGTATGGTCATCAACAATCATGCCTTGATGATATTCAAGAGGTAGGTCATCTAGAAATTTTTGAAGGTGAATAATAGGTGAGAGGATATGAGAAAGATTAAGATGATTGTTTTGTTTCTAGAAAGTTTGAACATAGAAAGTTTTCAATCCTAGGGTGATCAATGGGTTATTAACAACTTGTTGCAAATTGGACATTCACTATAGTGAGAAGGACAATGCACCCGCAAGCCAATCAGGGAACGGTCTCGCGTCCGTGGACACGTAAAGTTGTCCGGGCCGCTTCATCTCACTATGCCGCTAGGATCCAAAGTACTATAAGGAGATAATAACATGATAAAAAATGGCTTCGAAACCTAAGGGTCTCGAATCCTACAGGCAACACAATGCTCTGATACCATTTTGTAGCGTTCCCACATTTAAATAATGTAAGGACACCTGTGTTATTGTGCTAGTCCCTAGATCAATTACTAGCACCACAGTACAAAATGAAATATCATGAAAATGCATCAAATTCTATTACATCGCATGATCCAGTCTTTACAAAATAGGATTTACAACTTGCATAGTCTTAGAAGACTAGCATAAACAGCGGAAAACATAGCACAACATTGAGCCCATCTTCTTCATGTGCCACAGGCAAAACATGTTGGCGATAGTCTCGAGATCCTAAACGAAATCCTCACTCGTCTTCAGAAACATCTGCAATATGGAATATGCAGCCACAAGGGAGTCAATACAATTTAATGTATTGGCAACTAACACTATGGTGGATATAAATGGCAAGACTAATACTACATGCTTATTTGGTTGAGTGGAGTTTAGGCTAAGTTTGCATAAAGACAGTTTTCTCCTATCACTTTTGTAAAACCAACTTTTCTTTTCAAAAGGGTGGTAATATTAGATTAAGATCCAAGCACCACAATAATGTTCACTTGGTCAAAATTTTACTTATTGAAATTGATGATGATATTCTTCCGTCGATCCTTGTCCAGCTGCTCATAGTTGTCCATAATCGGGGACACGGCTAAGATCTTAGTTTGTTGACTCTGCAGAGGTTGTGCACTTTCACCCTTTGTCTTCAATTAGCCCAAACATCCTATACACCCAGAGTGCATCATGGAAAGGAGAGAATTGAGACGAGATCTTTCAGAAGAAGAAGTTCAACCCACCAGCAAGACCCGTTCCAGCTATAATTATGCTACATCTGCTTGTCAAGCCTGGGCTGAACCCTCACAACTTAGTTGATCAAGACAGAGCCCATATGTCAAAAGGCTGCACGGGAAACTACTAAACTTAGAAGGACATAGTAATCTCTTTGTTCCTGGGTGGCCATCTGCGAGTGACAAACTTAAGGGGAATAACCCTTAGACAAGGGCCCTGAGGAAACACTCAACATAAACCAATCACATCCAAAATCCACCCAGGTGTTTCTTTGAATGTTATACTTAGAATTTTCCACAACATCAAGAAAACACTTTGTAACATTGCATAGCATCTACTAAGTTCTAAGACTATCAAACTAACAGGGTTAAAAGAGATAGTACACACTACTAGGATAATATAATAGCATAATATAACTTAGTAAAACTTCCTATCATGCATACTACTGAAAAATCTAATGATGCATATAGAAAATAATGGGTAGTGAATGGTGTGTTACTTGACTTGCTGAAGTTGGTGAAGATATCACACTATCTTCACAAAAGATCGTTGCTCTCCGTACAATCTATTCATTGAAAACACAATAACAAAATAAACAAGCATCCTAGCAACCAAACATACAAGTGTAGAAAACATACAGAGCAACTAACATAACCAAATGGGTTTTACCAAGTTGGCTAGGACAAGGTCAAGGTTTGAGTTCAATACTTGTTAAGGAAATTCCAAGGGTTTACTTGGGATGGAATAGGTTGAGTTTCTAGTGATCAAACTTTATTGGAAAAAATATTTATCTAATAAGTTCCAAGAGTTCACCAAGGTTATCTCACTATTTAACTAAAGTATCACAATACAAAGTGTAACACTTAGTTATTTTCATCAAAACATTTGAGTGATCTATGTTAGTCCTTCCATTTTGTTTTAAGCTAGGTCTAGGTTCAACTAACTGTATAACAAAGGATATAACAGGTTAAAGTCTTGGTCTTTTCCATTTGGGTCAAGGGCTGGACAAAAACAACTTGTTATTCTTCAACTTGTGTGGATGGCTCCAAGTCTTTACATGCTTGTCTTCTTGAAGATCATCTTCATGCTTCTATTGTAGTCTTTTCCTTGGATGGATTCTTCTCTTGATATTGATAGGTTTCTTCATGGCTTTCACTTCACTAATTTGGTTTGGGTATGGGATGGGCACAAAATACCACTAAGTCAAGAGAAAGAAAATAGGAAGAAAGATGGAAAGAGAGAGGAAGATGTTTTCTCCTTGATTCCTTCATACACTTGAGTTGCTTCTAGTTGTGGAGACCAAGTCTTTTCTTCAAAATTTCTTCATTGATCTTCCTTGTATCTCTTCATGTCACGAAGTTGAAAATGCAGTTTTCTTCTTGTGCTTGGGTCTTGATCTCTATTTTGTTAACTTGATGATTTCTTGAAGCATGAGAGGGGGAGTGGAGGAGTAGATAGAAAACGAAGGTTCACTACTTGGTATTATATGTGATTGACACACACTAGGTACTTGGTCTTGGCTCCAAAATAGCCATAACAATAAAGGTAACAAGGATGGAAACAAAATCTAAGACATAAACAACTAGGTGGACTACTATGATGGATGTTTGGCTAAAATTACATGGTCACGGTCCAAGGGTGTCCAAAAGGGTTAGGAAATAATGTCTCTGGTTCAAGGTTACCAAATGGAGCAATTTTTCTTAAGGGAACATATTCTAATTATTTCTAGAATTAATTCTATGTAAAAAAAAATACTCAAATAGCAACTTAATTCTAAATTCAATTTTAATCTGATCAAAAATTATTTTGGGACAGAGGGTATGAAAGTAAACATCCTAAGATTTCCAAATATATTTTATTTGCATTTTTTTGATTTGTAGAATTTGAATTATGCCAAAATTCATCAAACAAGCATATTTAAATTTGAACCAATTTAGGTTTATCATATTTGAATTTTAACAGTTCTAAAAGATTCTACAGATCCATGGGATTTCAAAAAGTCCATGTTTGCTAAATTTGGCCTTATGGTTAAAAATATATGATGTTTCTAAGTTCTAGGGACTATTCTGCAAAAATACAATTCCATTTTTATTCGGAATTAAAACCAGAGGCAGGCTGGGCCGAAAATGGCTATTTGCCGCGCGGTGCGCCGGATAATGGGTGGGCTTGGGCCGGCTGCGCGATGCTCGAGCGACAGATAAAGAACCCAACGCTCGCTGACTGGGAATGTCACGTGGCGCACTACGATTCGACGATACCGGTTCGTTCAAGTAATTCTATCCTAGCCTTTAGATCTGCATCTAACGGCGCGGGAGGGCTAGGGTTACCTCTGGCCGGACTTCTTCGCCGAGAAAATGTCGCGCGGTGGCCGGAGGCGCAGGGAGTCGACGGAGACGGTGGTCCGGTGGCCCTCGGGCTCGATGGAGGCCACGATGATGATCAACTCGACTCGGCGAGCAAGATGGAGGCGGTGGTGCGAGCTCTCGCTTCTTGGAACGGCGACGGCGAGTAGTCGGAGGCCGCCTAGCTCCGGCGACGCGTGTGGTGCACCGAGCGACGGATTTACTGCGTGAAAAATGAAACAGAGGGGTGAGAGGGATGCGCGCGGGTGTGAGGAATGCAAGGGACCAGAAAACGGCGGCGGGGATTCACCACGTTGGCCAGAATCGACGGATCTTGACGACAGCAGGAAACAACTCCGGCGACGAATTGTTACTAACTCGGGGCACGATAAGGAGAGAAAAGGAAGGGGAAATGAGGAGGAAGCAGGGGTCTTTAACGAGAGGGATCGGGGTGATCAAATGCGCCCCAAAACGGACGAATTAAGGAGATTCAATTCTCCTTTACTCGGGAAGAAACGGATGAGGTGGGAGGTTGACGACAATGACGTCATCCCCCCTTTTTTCTGTTTTTTAATATCTTTAGTTTTAATAATCCAATTGACCTCAAAATAATTTCTAAAAATTTGTAAAATTAATATCTTCCTGTTTAGAACATTTTTATAAACTTTTGAACACATTTCACCTTTTATATTTTTTTAAAATATAATTAATTACTAATAGTACTTAATGTTATTTAAAATAGGAAAAATAATAAAATGATGTTTTTGATTAAATAAAATTTCATCGACATTATACATGTCAAAAACTATTTTTGGAAGTCATTTTTAAACCATTTTAATATTTTATAATTTTAGGATAAGAAGGATTTATTAAAAGTAACTTAATGCTATTTTTAAAATAGAAAATTCAAGAATTATCAAAGTGGCTTAGAAAAAATTCCACAACCCATAATATTGTTTTCATAGTCCTCTTTTATGTTATTTTGAGAGTAATGCATTTATATTCACTCCTTTATGTTTATAACTTGGAATATCAACTAAAAGTTATTATTAAAATATTTTATTCTCATCAAATATTTTTGAGGCTTAGGACTTTATTAAGGGTTATAAATCTTTGATTGTTGTTGCCATAAAATAATTTCAAGGTAATATTTGAATTGAAAACATTTTATATAATAATGTTTGCTAAATATAAAATGGTTTTCTTTATCTGAGAAAATTCATTTGAGAGGGTTTGAGGGTTTATGGAATAGAGGTATAATTGTATTGGTAATTTCAATTTCTTGAATATGTATTTTCTCCTGTTGTTTCTTGCTTCTCATTTGGTTTTTGGTGACTTGCATAACATGAAAACAAAAAGTTTCAAATTTTTGTGATTTTTGAGTTTTCCAAAAAATTAGGGATGTTACACACAACCTACCTTCTACACCGCCGTGATAGCCCCCACGACCTCCCCCTCACTCTCGGTGCTGATTACTGCATGCCGCCGCCACATCCACCCGATAGCGCCTGATGAACCACAAGTATAGGGGATCAGAACAGTCTTCGAGGGAAGTAAAACCCAAATTTATTGATTCGACACTAGGGGAGCCAAAGAATATTTATATGCCTTAACAACTGAGTTGTCAATTCAACTGCACCTGAAAGTAGACTTGCTCGCAACAATTTATCACTGGTACCATATTTATAGCAATAGTAGAAATAAAATAACAGCAGTAGTAAAATAGTAACAGCAGTAGCAATCGCGGAAAACAGCAGGATGGGAAGTACCGTAGGCATAGAGGGAATGGATGGATGCGCGTTGCATGCATAACATAGTTCATGTAATAATAATAACGTGGGCATTGCTGATAATAATATAAAGCATCAAACATGTAGGCAAACGATATGCATGTGTTCCAATATAGTCGTACGTGCTCGCAATGAGAAACTTGCACAACATCTTTTGTCCTACCAACCTGTGGCAGTGGGGCCTCTAGGGAAACTACTGGTAATTAAGGTGCTCCTTTTAATAAAGCACCAGAGCGAAGCATTAACACTCCGTGAACACGTGATCCTCACATTACAACCATCCCCTCCGGTTGTCCCAATTTCTGTCACTTTGGGGCCTCTGGTTCCGGACAATGACATGTGTAAAACAACTTGCAGATATGATCAAGAAACATAATTATACTCATGAACCAATAAAATGTTCAGATCTGAAATCATGGAACTCAGGCCCTAGTGACAAGCATTAAGCATAACAAGTTGCGGCAACGACAGAAAACACTAACAATGGATATTAGGCACTATGCCCTAACAATCTGGCATTATTACATGATCAATCTCATCCAATCCCTTCCATCCCTCTCAGACTACAGTGGTGTTTACTGACAAATGGAAGGGGGGACATGGATGGTTGATGGAGAAGAGGTGGCGGTGTTGATGACGATGATCTCCTTCGAATCCCCGTCCCGACAAGGCGCCAGAACAGGAACTTTTGATCCCCGAATCGAGGTTCGGGGTGGCGGCGGCGCTCTGTTGTGTTTCTGTCGAATATGACGAGCCCCCTCGCGTGTTATGGTTACGGTGCATATGTAGTCGAAAGGGGAGTCCGAGGGGGTCCCGAGGTGGCCCACACCACCTGGCGGAGCGGCCAAGGGGGGCGCGCCGGGGGGTGGTGTGGCCCCCTCCTGTCCCCCTTCGGGCTCCCGGGGTCTTTTGGTGTTTTAAGACCAATGGGGTATTTTCTGGGCATTTTCCCGAAAGTTAATTTTTCTGCACAAAAACTCACAAGTTGATAGGAAAACAATAAGAAAAGTGTTCGGAAAAGGAGATACGTTTTGCACGTATCAACTCTCCCAAGCTTAGCTTATTGCTTGTCCTCAAGCAATTCAGTGACAACTAAGTGCGATAAAATACTTTTACGAACACGTTTGTTTCATATGATGTAAATATACTCACTACGTAATCAAGTGTTGAGGCAATTCATAATAAGATGCATGGAAATTAAATCACCCACCAGTTATGCAAACCATGAAGAGATGCCAACAAACTAATAATAGACAACATGAAGTATTTCAATCTATGAGATTGCAATCATAATAGGGTATGATAAAATGTACTCGCTTTCCCTTAATAGTGGAGTAAAACATAAATGCTAGGGCACCTCTGAAGTTCAAATGAAGACTATAAATATAGATATCAAAGATACAAGCATCAAAGTTATACCACTATCAACCGTGTTTTGGGACAAGCACATTACACTAAGAATAACAACCGTGCTCTCAAGAAGGTGCATAAAGCGAGAAGGTGAAGACTCAACATAAAAATAAAAGAAAGGCCCTTCGCAGAGGGAAGCAGGGATTAACTCATGTGCTAGAGCTTTTTATTTTATTAAACAGAGGTATTGAAAACATTTTTAAGAGAGGTGTATGCTTATGTCAATGAATGGTAAACACACAATACAATATGTCACAAGCCAACTAGACTTCTTAAGAGAGGCTCCCATAGAAGGACGCATCTGGGTAGAAGGTCATCCCTCTTTCTCTTTTGTTTACACAATTATGCTTTGACTGATAAATCAGGGGCAAAAAGAGTGAAGAGAATTTGTTGTATTAATTTGGGGCTGGGCACCTCGCTGTCGGCTCTTCTATCATTGGATAAGCGGATGAAGCCACTAGTCCAGGGTGTGAAATCCAATCAAAAAGTGAGATAAAGATTCTCTATTTACGTCCTCATGAGCTAAAACAGGGGCACAAAACATGAATAATTTTTTGCAGGTCTTAAAGGTAGCACACGAGAAATTTACTTGGAGTGGCAGTTAAATACCACATATATAGGTAGGTATGGTGGACACATTTGGCAAACTTTGTTTTTTGGGAGTTGGATGTATGAGTAGAGCTCATACTTAGTACAGGTGAAGGCTAGCAATAGACGTGGAGCGACAATCAAGAGGCCAACAAGTGTCATAATCATGCTCACGACAAAACAAAATTAACAGGGGCATAAAAATGATACAAATACTCTGAGGCAAAATGAATCATCGAGGCTTAAGTGACTTTTTGTTTTCACTCATAGCATGCGTGAGCATGTGCCAAGTAAATCCAAGTGAAACAATCAGAAGGAGATACCACAATGTCATACCCTTCTATGAATAAAACAATGCAAGCAAACATTCATACGACATGCTACCTTACATTAATAAGTTGGAACTAACATGTGAGAGCACGAACTACCAAGCATCAATTAAACAACACACACCTTACATGAATGGACTAAGCATGTTCACACAATTAGTATATGTACAAAAATAAAACAAATAGAGTTCATACCATCCTCTCACCACAACTCGGATTGTCGTAAATCATCATTACTTCTCTTCACTTGTGGATTGAATAATATAGAATGATAATCAAGCTCCAATAGATACATGGAAGTCCGGTGAACTCTGCAACAAACTTTACAAAACCAAAGAAGAGCAACAAATATTTTTGGGTTTTCGATTTAAAACAAGAACAAAAAGAAACAAGCAAATAAAACAAAATATTTTTGGATTTTTGGATACTAAACCGAAACAAGGGAAGAAAGCAAACCAAATAAAGAAACTAAAGAAACAAACAAAGATAAACAATAGAAATATTTTTTGGTCTTTTTGTGTTTTGGAAAACAAAAACAAAACGATAAAACAAAAAGAAAGAAAGAAGCGAAAGAAAACGAAAACAAACGAAAGAAACGAAAACAAACGAAAACATGGCTATACAATGAACCGACCTAACATGATATATAGATGAGTGTGATGTCAGTATACCCCCCCCCCCCCAAAGCTTAGGCTTTTGGCCTAAGTGGATATCAATCACCAAGGGGACCATGAGGTGGCGCCTCCGTAATATCCTGAGGAGGAACCCTCCTCCTGATATGTTCTCGAAGATGCGCCGGTGTACTGCGTGTTGTGGTCCTCGGGAGGCACATCTCGCCTCTCCTGCTGTCGGCAAAACTTCGTAGTGCTCAGATGCTCGTCTACCTCCTCCTTGGAGAGCGACCATGGTGACCTGTCAATTTTAAACAAAACAGGCCGCGGCAAATTAACTTTTCGCTCCTCTCCAAATCTATATAAAACTCTATATACTAAGCGATCAGCAGTAGAGTTAGCAGTAACAAACTGATGGGACTTCATGGCAGGAAGGTTGAGTCTATAGGGAGCAATAAATTCATCATCAGGAGCAATAGAAAATTCTAAAGAAGTTTCTATGCGTGTAGCAAGAATGCCCCCAAAAATAGGCCCCTTAGCAGCAAGGCAGCGTGCAACAAGTGCACCAAGGTTATACTCCGTGCTACGGTTCAGCGCAACATCAATGAAAGCAAGGTGGTAACCAGAAATGTTGCTAGTGTTTTCCCTACCAAGGATACTAGTAGCAATATAGTAAGTAAAATATCTAAGAGCAAGAAGTTGAATGTTCCTTATCTTCCCACGCTGGGATGAGCGACCATCACCGTTGGTGATTTCTCGGTAAAGCGCCATAAGATCCGCGGGTTTCTCCTGAATCCTGCATGCTGTCCCGGTAGCGTTGATACCTACAATGGCACAAAAAATCTTCCAAGGACAAAGAAAAAGATCTACTATATAATTTGAAGCCAACAGTGGGACCAAAATGTGTGTTCTGAAATTGAAAACTCTCAAAAAATGTTTTTGTGAGAGCTGCATACTGAGGCCCTTCATCCTCCATATAGTTGGTTAGACCAACTCTTACAATAAGCATACAAAAGTCATCTAATAGAACCACACTTCTTAGAAATGTAATGCAAGGAAACCTAGATGGGTTAGCGATACCATCACCTCCCGCGTCGTCAATACTCGGTGCAATAACGTCTTCATTGTACGATGGCCTCACTAAAGTGGATGAGCGTGAGGGCCTTGTCCTTCTAGGAGCATCACTCCTAAATATCTCTCCAAAATTTGAACCATCCATCTCTGAAAATTTTCAACAGTCATCACAAAAATTAATTTCAAGCAAATATAAGGTGGAAACTACCATAGGGACTTATATGAGAGCTAAACCTACATCAAAACTACATTATTTCTACTCAAATTGAGCATGCAAACTCACATAAGCTGTCACTTACAGTACCAAAACACTCAAGAAATACTCCACTAAACAAAATTATACATGGATCATCGGAGGACTCACATACTGGAGAGAAAATGCACAAAATCTTAGCACAAATGATGGGCTGAAGAAGGAGATCGAAAATCCAGAGGAAGAACAGCAAGAAAACGGTTTCCAAGAAATGTTTTTCAATTTGGGAGGTGATAGAGAAGACTTTGGCAGGGGAGAGAGTTAGTGGGGGGCCAGGGGGCCCACACCACATGCTGACGCCACCAAGGGGCTGGCCGGGCCACCCCATGGTGTGGCCTCCCAAGTGGCCCTCTGCCTCATGTTTGACGTAAAAATTTATTATAATTTTTCTGGATTTTTTCGAGAAACTTTATTTTTGAGGTATTTCCAGAATATTAATAATTAATAAAACCAGGAAAACAAAAGTGAAAAGGTGGAAAACAAAACCAAAACCAGAACTACAGAGGTTCTATGACACTCTAATGGAAAAATATCCAAAGAAAACAAAGGTGGTAGTGGTGAAAACAAAAGTAAGTGAGGTGAAAACATGCATAACGACAATAATCAGGGTAAAAGCATGATGAAAACATGAATATGGATGATATAAAACATGATTGTACTCAAGTAGCAATGTGATAACAGATGTAAACATGGTGAAAACATAATGGGGAAGGATAAAACATAGTGAAAACATTGTCCTCTTCATTAAAAATTATTTTTGTAACAAGGGTGGTCAAGTATTGTTACCAGAAATTTTTTCATATGAAGCAAAACTTTGCTAATCACTAAATAATTATGTTACCTCAACCTTGATAGACATAGTCCAAATCATAATAATTTAATATTCTTTTGGTGGTACTTGAATGGGACAATAAAATTCTCCAATCTTGATTGTCTAAATATTTTCAACTGAATTTAAACCATATCTTCTATCAATCTTCTTGGGAAAAAAACAATATGATCTTTATCATTAAAATCTACTTTTCCTTGATTGCAATCAACAACAGCCCATGTAGTGTAATAAAAGGTCTCCCAAGAATAATAGACATATTATCATATTCAGGCATTTCCAACACAACAAAGTCAGTTAATATAAAACAATTAGTACCAACTTGAACAGGAACATTCTCACATATACGAATAGGAATAGCTGTAGATTTATCAGCCATGTGCAAAGATATATCAGTGTGTATCAATTTTTCAAGAAAGATTCTCTTATAAAGAGATAAAAACATAACACTAACTCCAGCTCCCAAGTCACATAAAGCAGTTCTAACATAATTATTTTTAATAGAACAAGGGATACTAGGAATACTAGGATCTCCAAGCTTCTTTGGAACCTTGGCATTGAAAGAGTAATTAGCAAGAATAGTGGAAATTTCCTCATTAGGAATTTTCCTTTTGTTGGAGGCAATATATTTCATATATTTTGAGTAAGGAGGCAGTTTAAAAGCATCAGTCAAAGGGATTTGCAAAAACAAAGGTTTCATCCACTCACAAAACTTGTTATAATGTTCTTCTTCCTTTGATTTGTGTTTCTTATTAGGAAAAGGCATTGCTTTTTGTACCCAAGGCTCTCTTTCATTACCATGTTTATTAGCAATGAAATCCTCCATAGTATACTTCATAGTTTTTGTTTGATTTTCAGATTCTGCTACAGTTTCTTCTTTATCAGAAGCATCACTTTTATCATTACCACTTTCAGTCCAGCATCAGAAATAGATATACTATTAGGATCTTGAGCAGGTTTAGGAGATTCTACAACACTTTTATGTCTCTTCTTCTTTTTATTAGAAGGAGAACTATTGTTTTTTAGGTTGTTAAGAATCTTGTTCAATTATTTTAGGATGTCCTTCGGGATACAAGGGTTGCTGAGTAGAAACACCACTTCTAGTAATTATTTCACAAACATGTTTATCTCTAGAAGCATTAGCTAGCATGTCTTGTTGCACTTTAGTAAGTTGATCAATTTGAGTTTGAACCATTTGAAAAATGTTTAACAAGCATTTTAACATCATTAGATGTCCTCTCAATAATATCATGCAAATTATCTATAGCTCTAGAGTTTTCCATAAGGTGATTTTGCACTCTCCTATTAAAGTTGTCTTGCTTAACAACATAATTATCAAATTCATCTAAGCATTCATCAGGTGGTTTAGAATAGGGAATATCTCTAGTATCAAAGTATTGGAGAGAGTGTACCTCAACAGTTGATGGATGAGGAATAGGCTTACATAATTCTTCTATAGGAGGTAAATTCTTCACATCTTCAGATTTAATACCCCTCTCTTTAAGAGATTTCTTGGCTTCCTTCATCACTTCATCATTTAATTGAATCATCCCTCTCTTTTTGGGTGTTGGTATTGGTGTTGGCTCTGGTGTAGGTGTAGGATCAGGTATATTCCAATCATCATTATTTTTGGCCATTTTAGCCATCAATTCCTCATCTTCTTCTGGAGTTCTTTTCCTGAAAACACAACCAGCACAACTATCCAGGTATGTCCTAGATTCAACAGTTAGTCCATTATAAAATATATTTAGGAGCTCATTCTTAGGTAATGGATATCCAGGGCTAACTCTTATCAAAGAACAAAACCTTGTTCAAGATTCAGGTAAGTTTTCTCCTTCAATTTGCTCAAAGTTAAAGATGTCCTGCACAGCAGCATGTTGGGCACTAGTAGGAAAATATTTTAAAAAGAAAGCATCAATCAAATCCATAGGATCAGTAATACACCCAGGTGACAGATTGTTAAACCAAATTTTAGCTTCATCTTTCAATGAGAAAGGGAAGATCTTGGTAACAAAATAAGTACGCAGCTTAGTATCATCAGAAAAAAAAACTACTCAAAGATGAAAGCTCATTCATGTTTTCCATAGCACTTATATAAGATAAATATAATGAGAAATCATAATCCTTGTCTATAATGTGTATGGGAGATGTGGCAAACTTAGAATCAAGAGAAGATTTATATTTCACAGCATGTCTTGCAAGAAGACTCCTAAGAGCACTTGCACCAGTAGTAGAACGAGCTTCTTCAATAAAATCATCATTATGTTCAATATAGGTTTCATCAAGATCATCAACAAGCTCAGTTGAATTAACAAGTGTACCAATATTTTCAATAGAAATTTCAGCATTTTTAATTTGTTTGGATCTAGCAATAGTAGCATCTAGTAAGGGACCTAGAGAACCAGTATCATCAAGCATAGTAGAAGCATCATAAAAAGTATCAGAAGCATTCTCAGACTCAGCAGAAGTAACAGTACTTGTAACATGTGGTGGAGTAAGAAGCTTACTCATAACAGACGGTGAATCAAGAGCAACAGAGGTGTTCAGAGTTGTACCTCTTCTTGTAGTGGATGGTAATATAGGAACTTTTCCATCACGAGTCTTGCCCATGATGAATGGCTTGTAGCAAACAATATCACAATCAAGTGAGCAAATAAATAAATCTATGCTCCCCGGCAATGGCGCTAGAAAATAGCACTGATGACCCACAAGTATAGGGCATCACAACAGTCTTCCAGGGAAGTAAAACCCAAATTTATTGATTCGACACAAGGGGAGCCAAAGAATATTTATATGCCTTAACAACTGAGTTGTTAATTCAGCTACACCTGAAAGTATACTTGCTCGCAACAATTTATAAGTGGTACCAGTTTTATAGAAGCGGTAGAAATGAAATAACAGCAGTAGTAAAATAGTAACAGTAGTAGCAATCGCGGAAAATAGCAGGATGGGAAGTACCGTAGGCATAGAGGGAGAATGGATGGATGGGCGTTGCATGGATAACATAGGTCATGTAATAATAATAACGTGGGTATTGATGATAATAATATAAAGCATCAAACATGTAGGCATACCATAGGCATGTGTTCCAATATACTCGTACGTGCTCACAATGAGAAACTTGCACAACATCTTTTGTCCTACCAGCCCATGGCAGCGGGGCCTCTAGGGAAACTACTGGTAATTAAGGTGTTCCTTTTAATAATGCACCAGAGCAAAGAATTAACACTCCGTGAACACACGTGATCCTCACATCACAACCATCCCCTCCGGTTGTCCCAATTTCTGTCACTTTGGGGCCTTGGGTTCCGGACAATGACATGTGTAAAAAAACTTGCAGATATGATCAAGAAACATACTTATACTCATGAACCAATAACATGTCCAGATCTGAAATCATGGCACTCCGGCCCTAGTGACAAACATTAAGCATAACAAGTTGCAACAACGATAGAAAACACTAACAACGGATACTCGGCACTATGCCCTAACAATCTTGCATTATTACATGATCAATCTCATCCAATCCCTTCCATCCCTCTCATCCTACAGCGGTGTTTACTCACACATGGACGAGGGAAACATGGATGGTTGATGGAGAAGAGGTGGCGGTATCGATGGCGGTGATCTCCTTTGAATCCACATCCCGGCAAGGCGCCAGAACAGGAACTTCTGATCCCCGAATCGAGGTTTGAGGTGGCGGCGGCGCTCTATTGTGTTTCTGTGGAATATGAGGAACCCCCTCGCGTTTTAGGTTTATGGGGCATATGTAGTCGAAAGGGGAGTCCGAGGGGGTCCCGAGGTGGCCCACACCATCTGGCGGCGCGGCCAAGGTGGCGCCAGGGGGTGGTGTGGCCCCCTCCTGGCCCCTTCTGCCTCCCGGGGTCTTCTGGTGTTACAAGACCAATGGGGTCATTTATGGGCATTTTCCCGAAAGTTGATTTTTCTGCACAAAAACGAGACACCAAGGTAATTTTGCTGAAAACAACGTTAGTCTATGTTAGTGGTATCCAAAAATCACAAGTTTAGAGGAAAACAATAAGAAAAGTGTTCATAAAAGGAGATACATTTTGGACGTATCAGCGCCGCGCGTGAGAAGCAGCACCGGCTTCCGAGGTGTGCAGCTACGGTAGTCCCGGCGCTGGTCCGCGGAGATCACACACAACGGCTTGCGGTGGTGGATGGGTACCTTCGACACGCCCGAGATTGCCATCCGCGCGTTCGACGTGGCGGTGTGGCGGTTCGGCTGCCCGCGCGCCGAGCTCAACTTACGGGACGTCGAGAGTAGGGAAGTTGCCGAGTTCCTTGCCTCGGATATGAGGATTGTGACCCGCAAGGACGAGCAGGAGAACCGCCGCGCGTTCGTGCAGCTGCGCATCCGCCGGGACGACGAGGCCACGATGGAGAGGTTCCGTCGTGATCACCCAGATCTGGTACATGCGCAGTTGCAGCTTGACGCTGAGAGGGACGCGAAGATGCGAGCTCCTACAGCCCGGGGGGGGGGTGCTGGACCCTCCACCATCGTCGTCTCGTCATCGGACGAGGGGAAAGCCTTATGTAGGACTCTTATGACGATGAACTTGATGGCGCATTCTGGGATTATGTGTAGTGTACGAAGTCTAGATTTTTAGTATCCAAAGTGTCGATTTGTAGTTTCCAAAGTGCCAAAGTGTCAAAGATGTTGAAAACGTGTCAAAAGATTCAAAATTTCGACGTTTTATTTGTTCGTTGGAGTTTCAATATTTCTTTCTTTTTATTTGGGGTTGCAAGTAGGATAATTATGGGCTACAGTGTGCTATAAGGCCCAATAAAAATGGCTTGACAGGAGAGGGCCCAAGAAAGTGCCATCATGGGCCATGTCTGGAAACAACTGCTCTGCCACTCACCGTCGTAACCATGGCACATCACGCGTGCGTTGGTGACTTCGACGCGATATTGTGAACATGAAACGTATCGCTTTAGTTCCTGCGGCCAGTTATTGCTCTGTCGTGCATGCGGCTCCTCTGTTCCACTCCCCCTCCCAGTGTATAAATAGATGCACTCTTCAGTTCATCCTCTATCTGCCTCACTGCCTCCCCTGAAGCAAAAACCTTTGACTTAGTAGCTGCTCGAGTGTTCCTCTAGGCGGCCATAGCTCCACCGGCGAAGAGGTCTGCTGCCATCATGTAGGTTCCATTTATGTTCACGTACTTCTTATCCGTTTCTGAATTACTCGTGATTTCATCTTTCTTAGATCCATTTCAGAATTCCTCGTGATTTCATATTTCGTAGATCCGTTTCTGAATTCCTCGTGATTTCATCCTTCTTATTTCCGCTTTGCCCTTTATATTAACATCAACTATCTACAGGGCAGTTGAAGCCGAGGAGAGGGTCATCTTCGACGCTCTGGCGGAGAGGGTAACCTTCCTAGAAGCCAAGCTTGAGAAAGCCTTGAAGCTTGCCACGACAATCTCAAGAAGGCAGCCGATGCCAGGAAGGAGCAGGCAAAGCAGGGCCAAGCTTCCAACGCAGTGTTGGGGAAGTTGCTGGATGATCTGTCGAAGATGATGGAAATCAACCTCGAACTGACCTCGATGTTTGGCAAACTGAAGATCCATTTAGCCCTGGCAGATCAGGAAACTCTGATCTCTCTCCTCGTAGTTGTGATGGCCCAGGGAAGGGAGGATCCAATGCCATCGGAGGAGCAGTCGGCCCCCTTGTGATGTTCTTTTAGTCCTAGCTAAAGCTCTCTCGCCGTGCTTCAAAACTGTAGGCCAGTCTGCCTATATATGTGTTTGGGTGTGTTGACTGTTGGCCCGTTCTTCTGATGTTCTGTTTAGATCGATAATCTCGTTGGTTGTATTGGGTGGTTTCTATTAATATGCAGTCTATGTTTATTTTCCTTAAGATAGATAATTCGAGTTCACAATATGGAGAAATAGATGACAGAAATTTTGATGGATCTAAGTGACAGAAATTAAAAGGTTTACATTAGACTAATGCGGATGCAAAAACATATACCGGCCGATAATTCAATTTCTTAATATGAAGAAATAAACGACATAAATGAAAAGGATACATTCGACTAATCTGCGACGTTCTCGTCGAACAAAAATTGCATCCAACTGGGCCTATTGGGTCGGGAACAAAAATCCGTGACGTAAAATGTAAAAAACGTCAAGATAGACCAGCCCATGATCAAAGAATCCAAAATGTCGAGAAAAAATCCACTTTTCAGCCATCGGCGACGGAAACACGCAACGTTATCGAAACGTTGCGCTCAAAACGTCCCTGATCGCACGGAATTTGGTAGTGTACATCTGTGATCGAGTCACAGAAACGTGACGGATGGGGGATGTGTTGTTGGTATCAGGGAGAAACTGGCAGCGCCCTTGTCTACGAACGAGGACTACTTCTTACATTATGTATTGTTCTTAATGCATTTGTCTATTGCACACAAAGAAATTACTTCTTTGCTGCAACTTAATACCAGCGGGATTTGCTGGATAGCTTTCTTGAGGTGGACACTTAGATATGGATGCATGCTTGATAGCAGCCCATATGTCTTGACGTAATGCATACGATGTTAGAACCCGTGAACTATATCTCATCATAATAGTATTGTTATACGTTCATGATTTGTCAATTGTCCAGCTGTAATTTGTTCATCCAACATGTTTCTTGTTCATAGGAGAGACACCACTAGTGAAACTATGGCCTCCGGTCCTATTTTCCTTATATTTACAACCTTCTTTCAAGCACTTTCATCATTGTTTCCTTGTTGTTCCATTTTTATGTTTATTACTTTTCAAGACTCTATATGTTTAATTCTCTAGTTTTTAGCAAGACCGGAAGATTGACAACCTTCTCGGAAAGTTGAGGACAAGAGAGAGTTTGTGTGTGTGTGTGTGTGCAGGTTCCACGTTTGTTGATCCCATGTGCAACAAGCAACCTTCTCCAAGACTACAAAGTCCTACTGCATTGATAACCCTAGTTGCTTAATCGGGAGAACATTTCCGCTAGACTATACCTTCCACTTGTGGTTTCCCAACAAGCGTCGTCTGCATCAAGAACTTTTCTGGCGCCGTTGCTGGGGACTTCTGGCTTGCTACAATGGGAGTCTCACACTTCCACTCTTTTTTCTTATTTTTTCCTTGCTTAGTTTTGTTTTTTTTTGTCCTATTAACCCCCCCCCCCCCCCCCCAAAATTAGTTCTCTAGTTTGTACTCTTTTATTTTCCTTGTTAGTTTATTTTGTTAGCATGTCTAGCTCTACTCCTTTTGTTATTTCTTCTAGGATGAGATCCTCACCTTCAAACAAAGATGTGGGGGAAAGTTTAAAAGATTCTTGGTACAGAATTAATGATGCTTAAAATAAGTCCACTAAAAATCATACCACCAAGATCCTCCTTAGAAACTTTTATGTTGATGCCACCATGTGGTATAGGTTTATTCTTGGCACTTTAACAGGAGGGAAGTTTTTAGGAGCTCCTACTACAGAGGCTATTAGAAGGCTATTAGAAGTTTTAGAAAGGTTAGGTGCTATAGAGAAAAATATTCAGGAACAAAAGGAGAAAGATAATAAGATAGCCTATCAAGTGGATAAAATTTATTCTGTTATGCAAAATATTGCTAAAAGAATTAGGATTGTTGAGGGGGATATTGAAGATTTTTTTTATGATCTTGATGATAAGAAAATTGATAATACTTGATTCGTTCTTCATGCCTAGCTAAAAGGCGTTAAAGAAAAGCGCTTGTGGGATACAACCCACTTTGTTTTTGTTTGTTTTATATTTGTTTTCTTCTATTTTCTTCAGTTTTGTTTGTGTCTTGGAAGTTGTCTCCTCCGCAACCACTCCTTATTCTTTTTATTTTGTTTGTGTGCCAAGAGTAACCTCTAATGGCGACTTAGTATGATTTGGGGAAATTGTTGTTTTCTGTCCAGATTTTTTCGCTTCACCAAAATTCTCATTTCTATCAGCCAGAACCCGAGGAATTTTTGATATTTTCTAGGCACCTGCCCCATGTTGTTATCTTTACCCACTGTTCTGTTTTGACAGATTTCTACCAATATGTGCATTTGCCTCATAGCCTTGTTCTTTTAAGATTCTTTGGGGTCGGGGGCGGGGGGGGGGGGGGGTAGCCTTAAAAGAAGTTCTGACAATAGCTAATGTTTTAAATTGTGGGTTAGTCTTGTGTTGAAACTGAACCAAGTGGATTTATTGTTTTAATGCACTAACGTTGTTAATGAAGATTATGAGAATTTTTAGGTGGAGGATGTTTTCAAGTGTAGGGAGAGAAGAATGATATGAGAAGATGAAGGATGGACAAAAGATCAAGGTTGGGGATGGCCATGTCACCCCAAGAAATTATCCAAGAAGTACATGAGTCAAAGGTTTGGGATGCCCAAAGCATCCTCTTCTTCATCAAGAAAAATATCAGGTTCCTTTCAGAACACTATATTTTTATTGCTTCACATGATATGTGTTATTTTTGGAGCATCATTTTATTTTTCTTTCAGTTTTGTTTTGTTTTCTTGTTGTAGTTTATGGTTCGATCTTAACATATTTCAGAAAATGTAACAAAAAGAGAAGTAAGGAGAGGCTCTCATAGTCACGCGAAGGCGCCGACAACTGGGCATCCGCGACTAGGAGCAGCGGGGTTGGTCATGGCGAGAAGAAGAGGCTACAGAGCATCGAAATCGATGCCGGCAACGAGAAAAGGTAACTTAGAAAGCGGCGACATGGATGAGGGGCGTGCGGCTCCGGCGGCAGAATTAGCGACGGAATTTGTGGGTGCATCTGAGTGACGGCGGCGGCACCTCGGATCGGAGGAGTGAGAGGAGAGGAATGGTTGTGGGGAGAGAGAGTGCGGTGGCACTATAATGAGCGTCACATAATACTAGTGTGGCAATTATTGCAACGCCACTAATATAAGTTTTATTACCGGCCTGGACCGTATATACCTGGCCGCAAAAAAAATACCACGGGGGGGGGGGGGGGGGGGGCTGTTGGGACTAACGTACCTATGTGTGGGTTTTGCATCTACACGCGAGTGCAATCATTTTATTACTGGCGGGTATATTTTTGCACGCCGGTACTATTTTAGGAAAATTTGCCAAAAGCTACCATCGGCGTGGATTTACATCACCCCGAAACTGGTCCGGTTTCAGCTATAAGCCTTTTTCTTATAGTGCCGACACTCACTCCTTATATGGAAAGTCCTCTGAAACTCTTCCGGAACCCCGCGACACCAATTTATAAATCATCGACCTTATCAACTGATGTTAGAAACATATTTATAACATCCAGGGACATCTCATATCCTCTATTCTATCTCATATAACATTCTTCCTTAATCCAGTATTATTTCTGTGAGATGGTAATTTTCCCGGAACGATTCCAATTGACACCGGATTTGTTTCTGTGATATCGTAATGACATCGACCATTACCTATTGATATCAGACACATTTTCCCAACATCATGTACATCTCATGGCGTCCGTAATATCTCTTAAATATTTAGTCTATCATGTCAGAATTACCCGAATGATACCCTACTCTCATCCGGACCATCCAATGCAAACAACGGATTTTGGCACCTTAAGTGTGTGACCCCTATAGGTTCGATGACTAGTAGACATGATTGGAAAACCGTTTTTCCTAATCAATAATCAATATCAGAACCGTGGACGTCCATATTGATTTTTAAAAGTTATACAAAGAAAACTACTGAACCCGTTGGTTGTTAAGTAAGTTTGCATTACTTCGCGATACCAATCAATACCTCGGGATGAGATAAATGATAAGACCGTGATTAAACTCTTTTATCACCTTATCACGTTATTTCGGATATCTGGTATGATTCATTTTACTCGTTACCATGACATAGTATCCCCATGACTAGTGTCATAACTTTGTCTACGCAGACTTATTAACCGATAGAATTTCACCAAGTAGAGCCTGGATATATCTCTCTATTAACTAGACGAGTAATTCCCAATCTTGAACTATCACAATGAAAAAATACTTTCGTGAACACCCAATGTTAGCATTTTTAATCATCCAGTTTACGGTGTGGACTATACCGAAATGATCCTTACGATAAACATCATTGAATATTTTTATGGTCCAAGAAAACAAACAAAACACCCATTTTATGATGATACTATTTAGCAAAACTAATCTCATAATATCTCAACTAATTGGGTCTATCAGCCATAATGTTGAAACAACATTGTGCTTCCATTAACATTGACATAACAAATGTCCATGACCATGAAAACGAGGTCATCTAATATTATCGAGTTTGTCTGTAAAACATGAAAAAGGGTCCGTACTTCGTTTTCCAGGCCTACTCATACATAATGGTGTGTTTATATTTCTACACGTGCGTGTGAGTTTTCCTTAACATTGACATAACAAATGTCCATGACCATGAAAATGAGGTCATCTAATATTATCGAGTTTGTCTGTAAAACATGAAAAAGGGTCCGTACTTCGTTTTCCAGGCCTACTCATACATAATGGTGTGTTTATATTTCTACACGTGCGTGTGAGTTTTCCTTCAAATTTCATATGCAGTGACCATAGCAGTTACAGAATAAAAACATAATGCATTAATCATGAAACTGATATATTTTATTGTATTTTGTGCATACATCCAAGAATAATTCTGTACCAACAATATACTATTTATTTATACTGACATAAACTATGTCCACGACCAAAGATAAACAATAGGGAGTTCCCTATTAAAAAATAAACATGCATCGACCCAACACACCATCTTCATTAAAAAAATTAAATAGCACACTTCATAAAACTTTGGGGGGAGAATTTCACTTCCCCGGCCTCTGCACCAACTAGGGATGCACACATCCATATATGCATGAGTACCAGGATTTTTATCTTGATTATAAATCAAGCCTGATCCTTTCTCGGAAGAGGAGATTAAGAAGGCAATTTTTCAAATGGAACATAATAAGGCACCAGGCCCAGATGGTTGTCCCGCAAAGTTTTACCAACATTTTTGGGAGGTCATTAAGGATGACCTCATCGAGATGTTTGGTTACTTGCAGAGTGGACACCTAGAGCTGTACCGTCTTAATTTTGGGGAAATCGTTTTGTTACCTAAGATTTTTTAGGCGGAAAGGATACAACAGTATAGACCGACCTGTCTTCTAAACGTTAGTTTCAAAATCTTTACAAAAGTTGCAACCATCAGGTTGAATTCGGAGGCAGATCATGTGGTAAAACCTACACAGACTGCATTTATGGACGGGGTCGTGATCTTGCACGAAACTGTACATGAGATGCATTCGAAAAACCTAAATGGGGTAATACTTAAAATAGACCATGAAAAGGCCTATGATAAGGTGAAGTGGGAGTTTCTCCAACAAACTCTCAGAATGAAAGGATTCTCAGAAGAGTGGTGTACACTGGTTCGCAGTTTCGTGGAGGGAGGTAGTGTAGCTATCAAAGTCAATGACGATGTTGGCCGCTACTTCCAGACCAAGAAAGGCTTAAGGCAAGGTGATCCGCTATCGCCCATATTGTTCAATATTGTGGCAGACATGTTAGCGATCATGATTGACAGAGCTAAGGAAAATGGTCAAATTGAGGGAGTAATTCCACACCTTGTTGATGGGGGATTGTCTATTCTTCAGTATGCAGACGATACGATTCTATTTATGGAACATGATTTGGAGAAAGAGAAGAACTTGAAACGAATTCTTTCAGTGTTCGAGCAATTATCCGGATTAAAAATTAATTTCCATAAAAGTGAATTGTTCTGCTTTGCCGAGGCCCGGGATATTGTTGCACAGTACACCGAGCTTTTCGGATGTGAGCAAGGTCAATTTCCTATTCAGTATTTGGGTATACCAATACATTACAGGAGGTTGACTAATGCAGAATGGAGCCACGTGGAAGAACGTTTGTAGAAGAGACTAGCTAGTTGGAAAGGGAAATTGTTGTCACTCGGTGGAAAACTGGTACTCATTAACTCGGTACTATCTAATATGGTACTGTATATGATATCATTCTTCCAACTACCTAAAGGAGTCTTGAAAAACTGGATTATTTCCGATCAAGAATGTTTTTGCAGGGTGACAGCGAGAAAAATAAATATTGATTGGCCAGATGGGATGTAGTTTATTGCCCAAAATATCAGGGGGTCTAGGAATTCATGACTTTCAAGTCAATAACTCCGCCCTACTTGGTAAATGACTGTTCAAACTATTAACTGATGATGGCGTTTGGAAAACCCTCCTTAAACGAAAATACATAGGTTAGAAAGCGGTCTCATAGGTTATATCGAAACCTGGTGATTCACACTTTTGAGCTGGACTCATGGCGAATACAAACTTATTTTTTCGCTATGGGATATTTAAGATTAAAGATGGATCGCAAATACGGTTCTGGGAGGACAAATGGTTAGGTAATATGTGGGGACCCCAGACTAGCAGTCCGAGACCTCCAGTATGCATACATTCACGATCCCATGATCAGTTAGTCGTGAACAACATACTCGAGTTGGCATTACAGATACAACATCCACTACACGAATACACGACTTACACAACTGGTCACATGACTCAGTTGAAACACAACTGCCACGCAGGGCAGGAACACACACTAAAAACAACGGAAGTCTACAAAACACACTCGTGGTAAACCCAAGTCACGCCTTGACTATCTACAGGCTACTGACTCGGAGACGATCCTAGTTTGCATAGCCGTCAGCGACACTATCTTCTTTAGGTCCTCCGGGTTTCTGCTCAAAGTCTGGCTAAGACAATAGCCAGGGACGAAACCATTGTGAGTACATTGGAATGTACTCGCAAGACACCCCAAATGAAAGCTAAACATGCAAGTATGCCAAAATATATAGGTGGTAGGAAGGCTGTAATTAAGGTTCAACTAGCCATGATGAATTTAAGACACATCATGGTTGCACAAGTTTTAGTTGTTTTTGTTGAAGAAGATACTTCAAAAGATATTTTATTTATCTTGTAGATATTGCATGTGCACAAGGTTTTGATAAAGCATTCTAAATAAAAGAAAGTTTTTCTTTGCAAAACTTCTTGGAAAACACCTCTTCGAAACCATCATTTCTCCCGTACCTCAAAGGTACAATCATTCCCTTTCAACGTACCTCCCAGGTACAGTCTCAAAACACTTTCCAGCCTTTTTGAAAACATTGACACAATGCTAGCTACATGGCCATTCAACTGTCCATATCCGATGACGCGGCTATTCTGAATAGTTTTACTCTGCAGAGGTGTACACAATCCACAAGATCTAGTACACAATTGAACAACCACGGACTGTCCGAGACAGCATGCAAACATCGGATAACTGGTCCTAACCATCCACTATGTCAGCGCTAGTAAATGACTACCTCTTCAACTGGGTTTGTTCTCCCCGGCACCGAGTGAGTCAGCCGTATCGATCCGGTTTCACCTCACAACACACCGCCATGGCAGGAGACCCAATTGTTGCAACCGGTGGCGAACTTAATCCCCACACCGTGAATGTCCCATTTCTCCCACCTGGCGACAATTCGGTTCGGGGGACTCTAACCCCTATAGCACTTTGAGGTAGGCACGGACTAACACCAACAAGCAATTAGCTAGACCCCATTCCCATATTGAGGTAATGTGGCAGTACGGCTTGGTTGTCCGGCGAATACTAGGTTATGTGTCATTTTTGGAAAACAAGTCAAAAACATTTCCTTCTTCACAAACCTCCCTCGGACAAGGTCCCACCTTTCCTCGGGGTTTTTCGAAGCTTTTGCTTTCCAAAAACATCAAGTTAAAATGTCCACTAGGGGACTTAAGTAAAAGAGGTGGTGATATTAAAATATCTAAAGGGCTTGGTAACACCAAGATTATAAAGTGGATATAGCATAATAGATACACAAAATAGATAGTGGTATAGTCCACTTAAAAGAATAGTTTTTGAATCCAACTTTTGTAAAACTTCAGAAGTAAAACATGCATGATAGATAATGATAAGTAAAACAACAGCAAGCATTTAGAGTGGCTTGCCTTGGCACTGGTCTTGGTCTTGCTCTTGAAATAAACAAGAGATGCAATAAAAACTTCTCCGGGAAATAACACCGTCTCCGTTATCTAACGCCGTAACCTCAAAAAGGAAAACACCCAATCTGAACCAAACAAAGGCAAGCACTTGACAAAAAGTAAACATACAGCAAGCATTTCATCAAACAAGTAAACTCACAAACAATATTACTAGGATGCAGACCAACAAGCAAAACAGGCACAGACAATACACATGAATAACACTAGAATAGGTGCTATGGATCCTCAACCAAAATTGCATGAGTTTAGTGGGTGTGCCACTCTCATATAATGCTCAAATAAGGTCAAATGACTCTCTGGTCATTCATGAGTATGAGCAAAATAACAAGAAAATAACCTAGGAACACATACACGGGCATAGGAAAATAATAAGAAGCAATAGTACAAGCTCATAGTAACACATGCTTCTCTAAACATGGAGAAATAATATAACCAGTATCTAAGCAAACTAATAACAGAGAAAAACAATACCAAACATATCATGGTATCACTCAATACATGAAAATAATCATGGAGCAAAAGATTACTAAAACTAGAGATGGAAATAGAGCTATTTAGACATGTAGACATGCATAACCATAATAGATCATCAAACATGATTTATTATAACATGATGGATCTGTAAGATAGCATCCAAATAAAAGAGAAAACAGCACCTAGACATGCTAGTAATATCAAAATAACAATCTAATCAATGCCTCAAAAATTAAGCATCCAAATAACAACCTATGGCAGAAAATCATCTAAAACTAACATAGCATGCCAAAATGATCTAGACGTTATTCAATCATGCAAGCAAGTATAACATGCAAAAATAAGAGTAGCTAAGCTATGGATAAAAATACTAAAGCATTTATTCAAGTCATCACACCAATATGAAGAACAACATGATTTAACCTATTAATACTAGGAAAAACACCCTATGAGAATAAAACTATAACAAATATGGTTTTCCACACCCAAACCCTATCATGCCAATGAATCACTGAAAACACATATCAATCATGTATTAATACCCTACGCATGTTAGGAATCAAATTTATAACAAGAACATCATAACACAACAATTTATCAAGTCATAACAATAATAGACAGAAAAGGATTATTTACTAAATAATGCACCAAGCCTATTCTGTAACTCCTAAAATCATGCAAAGCTAGCATAAGGTGATCCTAGTCACTATCAAACCAACACAAGTGGATTCACATAAAAATTCATCACCAATAAAATTAAACAATTCACAGAAGTGCTCTCTGGCCAAAACTTAACATGCATGTCATTTTCAATCAACAACTCAAGTCAACACAAGGCCAACTTCCACAGATAGAGATTTTCAGGGGCTACTCATAACAGCTGAGTTTACATGATTTGGATACTTAAAACTCAAGTTATTAAATAAAAGGTGTTAATGAGTGCTTCTGCCATTTATTTTATTTCTCCTAAAATACATCACAAAAACTAGATCTGCAAGCTGGAGATGGTTAAGAATTTCTAGATCTACTTATGTGATTTTTAGTTTATCAAGATTCACATATTATCATTTTTATTTCGAATTAAAGCAAAGCACTGGATCTGGATCTGCAGGAAAAAGAAAAAGAACAACCTGCAGAGAGAAAACAGGCCTGATCGGCGAACTGGGCCGGCCTGCCAAGAGCTCTCCCACGCGGGAAGAGTTCAAACGCGAGGCTGGGCCGTGGCTGGGCCAAGACCAACAGCCTTCAAAGGATCATGTCCTTGTTGTTGATGTTGGTGGAACGACACCAGCTAATGAAGGGTCTTGATTTTGCTGCTTCGCACACCTTCTGTCGTTGTCTGGACCTGGTCTTCTTTTAGGGGTATCTCAGATAGTTACCCACAACAACCATCTGGCCTCACAGGGCGTCAGGTCCGTAAACTTGACTCTCTCCGATTACAGTTAGGGAAGCTGTCAGGAAACTCCTATATGCTTCTTTGCTTCTTGAGTGGTTGACCGCGTTGAATTGTAGATGCTTCCCCCATTTGATTGGTCTTTGTAGGTTGTCGGGAATCACCTTCGTCTTCGTCTCATTTTTGCTTGGTGGTGATGGAAGGTCTTTGAAGAATTCGTTGGGTCTTGATCTTCATGGATCTTTGTAGGCGTCTTCATAGTCGACTTAGGATCACATAGTTAGCTTTCCCTCGGGAAAACTAGCTAGTGCCTTAAGCAATCCTTCGGTTAGATGTTAGTCTTAAATTAGATAGTTATGTTAGTAGTGTTAGACTAGTAAAGGTTTTCTGTTAGATTTGCGAGACACATCTCGCTTTAACTCGGGCTTGAATCTGAATTCGTCGTTCTTCATGATGGCTCTTGATGTAGGTGCACAAAATGGCGCGTGAAGCCCGTTATCCGTCTTGAAAAAGAGTTCAGAGATCTTGGGCTCTCAGGTTGAAGTAGAGAGCGTTCCATACCTTGCACTCCTTAGGAGGGATGGGGGATAAAACTTTTTTAAAGGGTTTTTGCTAAGTCGGGCCTTTAAAGAGATACCAAAACTGTAACTTAGGCCGACATGGCAAAAAGAGTTTTTGCAAGGAATCAGGAACGAAGCAAGAGGTAAAAGTGTGGTGACTTGATTTTTGCCGAAAAGGCGTGCTTGTGAGACACTCAAGCAAACAAATTCAAAAGCACACACAACAAGGGAGCAAGTAAAAACATCACGCAAAAGTAAACCATACAAACAACGCACAAGCGAAGAACAAACAAGGTACCTTTAGTACCAGCAAACGTCTATTACCGCTGAAGAACGGGTAGCTCAAGTAAAATAACTGAGCGAAACCTATCGGTTCCTATGGGGCTGGGTCGACCAGGGGTTGTAGAAGTCTTCATGTTGATAACGCCGTTGTTGATCTTGATACATGGCAAAGTCTTCGGATCTAGAGGATTTCTTTATCTCATCTTGATGTTGAGGTCTTCGGAAGGAAGCTTTTTTTTTCTTTGGGTTGCTAACTACTAAGGTCTTCTCAGGACATCGTCAAGTATGTAACTTTTAATACAAAAATAACAGAAGAAAACTGTTTCATATACTTTTAAATGAAAAAAAATTATAAACTCATGTTTATTTATTTACAAAACATTTTGAGCCATGAAAACAAAGGACAAAAAGGTATGTTTATTATTTTCTCTGTTGTTCTTCAAAACTTCAATTTTATAAACATGGCAATTTTTTTTTAGAAAATATGAGAAAAATGGAAACCATGCTTAGGGTTCCTTAGATAAAACATTTTAGGCACTAATATACTTTTTACCAAAATAGTTTTGTTTCCTACCCGACGTCCATGCTAACTAAGGTCTCCTGAAGTTTGGATGGCTCTGATACCAACTCTGTGGGGACCCCAGACTAGCATTCCGAGACCTCCAGTATGCATACATTCACGATCCCATGATCAGTTAGTCGTGAACAACATACTCGAGTTGGCATTACAGATACAACATCCACTACACGAATACACGACTTACACAACTGGTCACATGACTCAGTTGAAACACAACTGCCACGCAGGGCAGGAACACACACTAAAAACAACGGAAGTCTACAAAACACACTCGTGGTAAACCCAAGTCATGCCTTGACTATCTACAGGCTAATGACTCGGAGACGATCCTAGTTCGCATAGCCGTCAGTGACACCATCTTCTTTAGTTCCTCTGGGTTTCTGCTCAAAGTCTGGCTAAGACAATAGCGAGATACGAAACCATTGTGAGTACATTGGAATATACTCGCAAGACACCCCAAATAAAAACTAAACATGCAAGTATGCCAAAATATATAGGTGGTAGGAAGACTGTAATTAAGGTTCAACTAGCCATGATGAATTTAAGACACATCATGGTTGCACAAGTTTTAGTTGTTTTTGTTGAAGAACATACTTCAAAAGATATTTTATTTCTCTTGTAGATATTGCATGTCCACAAGGTTTTGATAAATCATTCTAAATAAAAAAAAGTTTTTCTTTGCAAAACTTCTTTGAAAACACATCTTCAAAACCATCATTTCTCCCGTAACTCAAAGGTACAATCATTCTGTTGGGAGGATGGTAACCCGGCAGGCTCATGTCTAGGTGAAACCCGGCCCGAAGGAAATTACGCAAGACCCAGCCCAAGGCGGAGGAGTTTTCTAGAAGGCCCAAGAGGGAGCGTGGATCTTGTAATCCGTACCTTGGGAGCTAAGATTAGGAAAGTTAGGGTTATGTGTGTATTACGGGTAGGATTCCGGGTATGTCTTGTATAGGAAGCCAAAGAGCCGGGTAATATATAAACCGGTTCATGGGACAGAGAGAGGGAGAGTTTCTTCAGGTATTCGAGTATTCCAGTAGCACGAGAGTTGATATTTGTAACCCTAGATCGGAGACTCGGCGACATTACCGCCCGAGCTACCAGGTCACCAGATAACATGATTTCCCCTGAGCTAAACCCTCTCCCAAACACCAGAGTCGATTTGCCCCATACTAAGTTACCCCCGGTAACGTCTGCCGTGAATATCCCGCGACGGTTGGCGCCTACCGTGGGGCCTATGTCCAAAGGTGTTTACATCACGGGAGAAGCTCGGGAAAGCATGAAGGACCTCGTCATCGGCGAGATCATCACCAACCCAGAAGGAGAGAAGATCGTGGACGACTTTGGTTGGGGGCCAGAGTCGGATCTGCTAGAAACCGGATCTGTCGTCGCGATCGGCCGGATCAACGTCTTCGTCGGTGTGGTACGTGCATCTGGTTTTGATTCTGACCATAATGAATGTGATTCTATGTCAGGGGACGATACCTGTGTTCAATCGGATGGAGAAGAATCAGTTGGGACGGTAGATCCGGAGAAGGAGCACACCACGAAGAGGGAACAGCCAGAGGAGCCGGTTTGGACCCCGCGTGACCGGGTTATGGGAGAATATGATACCGAGTCTATCTTGCACTTGCTCGAGGATCGGTACGAACAAGATAGTGACGAAGAGGAAGAATATGAATCGTTGCCAGGCATCGCGCGCCGAGTCGCGGTCTACATAGCCCCTGCAATCAACCATAATCAGGGTGATGTGTCGGTGGTCGCGGCTGGAGCGGCGCGAGTGCTGGCCCAACAACAAACACCGGCTAATGGAAACCCGGTCATAGCCCGGGTCGATGGAGAGCCGGCCTCTGTTACTAGTGGAACAGGGGAAAGTGAGCGGAATAGGAATATGTTTGGGTTCATGGCAAACAGAGCAACGACAGCAGGAACTTCACGTCCACAAAATCCGGCTCTGTTCAGCAACAATCTGATCTTGGATCCCACCGTATTGGCAACAGTGATAACCCCAGAAAACGCAGCGGCGCGTGCCCGAGACCTAGATGTAGCCCGCCGGGTATTGGAGCAGCAGAGAAGGGAATTAGAAGCTGAGAGGCAAGGGATGGCTGAGCGCCAGCGTGAGTTGGAAGAATTGGAGGATCGAATTCAGGCTCAAACGACAAGGATATACAATCAAAGGCATCAGACGAGGTTACCGGCGGCCGGCGGAAATCTACAGCCGGCCACACTGTTTATTACTCCCCAAGATCAGCCAATCCCGGCTGTGAATCAGGGAACCGTGTTTCAGGGAGGGACGCTCGGGGGACAGCCGGCCAACGCACCAGCCGGGTTACCCGCTGGGACTCTTGGGGGAAATACGGCGCTACCACCTCCACGATTTCACACCCCTCCGGGTCACTTCAACAACCCCATGGATAACGTGTACGCCGCAACCCTAGCGCTCGACCGTATTCCACTGGGAGAGACGCCTCGAGAAATCGAAACTCGGCAGGCCATAGAGATGCTACGCACCGCAGTGGCCAAGCAGGCAAATTACCCGGACCATAGAAGTGGTTTGCATGGGACGTCGTATGTCAGCAGGCAACCCGGAAACACGAGGAATATTCAGTCAAGTTCGGCACGACGGAGGGCAGAGCAGCAGCAAATGCCGCCTCCTCCTCGAAGGCCAGCGGCTCCCGCAGTCTCGGCAGCACAGGCGATAGTCGACAGTTCCCGTGCGAGGCGCATGGCCGGGTCAGCAGTACAAGGGGCAGTAGGTGGCGCACCCCCAGCCGCGCCAGCCGAGTCTCATGTATCGCGCGCAAGGCCGGTATTGACCAACCTGGCCGGCCCTAAATGTCTGTCGGACGCCATCAGAGAAGAACCATACCCAGATAAATTCAAGGAACCGGGTAAAGTTGTAAACTATGAGCCAACCATGGACCCTGAGACCTGGCTGAGCAGTTATGAGATGGCAATGTCTTTCGCAATGCATCAGAAAAGGTTCAAGCCAAGTTCATGTATCTCATGATGTCCGAGGGAGCAGCAAAATTGTGGTTCAACAACCTGCCGGACAGATCCATCAATTAATGGAACGAGTTGAAAACAGCTTTCATTAAGCACTTTCATGGAACATGCTGGAAGTTATTCACGATTGATGATTTGGAAAGATGTGTCCAGAGGAAGGGAGAGTCGGCGCGCAGCTGGGTGCGCCAGGTTATGGAAATTATCCACTCTTCCACTGATATTCAGCCAAAAGATGCGTTACAGGCTATGGCAAAAACGTGCAAATACATACCCCTGGTGCAAAAATTGATGCGCATGAAATCCAGTCGGCATGCTTCGGAAATCACGATGGGGGAGTTGATGGACGCATGCAACAAACATGCCGCCACTGACACCACAGAAGAGGAGGTTGAGGACAAAAAAGCGAAGGCCAACGCAAACAATAATGGAAGACCCGGTAACGGGGCAGCACCGGGTAGTAACGGGGGGAGTAATGGAAATAACCAGCACAAACGCCCGTATGAAGGAAACTCCGAGTTTGTTGCTAATACCGAGGCCGGGTTTCCAAGACCCAGGGTAGAAGGAAACTTCAAAGGAGGGAACTTCAACGGAGGAAATTACCAAGGACCACCGAGGCCGGCTAACCATATAGAGGCCTTCAGGATGCCTTGTCCGCGTCACAGTAGGAATGGAAAGCCGGCTAATCATTCGTTGGAGCAATGCGCGGACTTACAGAGATGGAAAAACAAAGAGATACAGAAGGCCCTGCGAGGTGCAGGCCGGGGAGGAGGACCGGGTCCGGGTGGAAACCCGGGCAATGGACCACCCCCCGCTGGCAACGCAGGAGGTGGCAATCCGGGTAATAATCAAGGAGGTACTGGAGGTTTCCAAGCCAACCCAAAACAGCTAGGACAATATCACGTCCACACTATCGGGACTTCTAACAAAGAGAGAAAGATACTTAAAAGGGCCGTAAACTCGGTTTCTTCAGGTGTTCCGAGATACTTGAGATGGTCAGATCAGGAGGTAACGTGGAGCAGGAGGGATCACCCGGAAACAATAGAACATCCGGGTGTGCTAGATTTGGTGGTGGCACCACAAGTCAATGGTTATGAGTTGAAAAAGGTTTTGATGGATGGCGGAAGTAGCATCAATATCCTATACTGGGAAACCTTTCTACGCATGGGGCTCAAGGAGTCTCAGCTGCAGAAAAGTTCCACAGTTTTCCACGGAATTGTGCCGGGCCACTCGGCGTGCCCTGAAGGAAAAATAACGCTTGAAGTCGCTTTTGGAGAATCCAAGGATAATTTCCGAGTGGAATGGCTCACGTTTGAGGTGGTGAATTTGCATAGTCCTTATCACGCGCTGTTTGGAAGGCCGGCTTACGCCAAATTCATGGCCAGGCCGTGTTACGTATACCTACAACTAAAAATCCCGGGTCCTAAGCAGACCATCACTATACATGGGAACCGGGTTGTGGCAGCAGAGTGTGATGAAGGAGATGCGGCAAAGGCAGAACAAGCCTGCAGGAAGGAAGATCTCAAGTATTACCGGTCTCAGGTAGACCCGGAGGATAGAACAGCTTTGAAGAAACCAAACTCGGAAGACGAGAGAGCTAAGTTTAAAGCATCCCAAGACACAAAGATGGTGGCCTTCGTCGAGGGTGATTCTTCCAAACAGTTTGCAATAGGTTCTAACCTGGGTAACGAGGAGGAAGAGGCACTCATAAAGTTTATTCGTGAGAACCAGGACTTGTTCGCTTGGACGCCGAGTGATATGCCGGGTATCCCGGCCGAACTCGCCGAACACAGCTTGCACGTTGATCCCAGGTCTCGACCAGTGAAGCAAGGCCTGAGAAAAATGAACGAGGAAAGGAGAAAGGCCATAGGGGCAGAAATAGCTCGGCTCCTAAAAGCCGGCTTTATTATGGAAGTCTTTCACCCGGATTGGCTGGCAAACCCGGTCTTAGTGCTGAAAAAGAATAATGAGTGGAGAATGTGCATAGATTATACAAGTCTCAACAAGCATTGCCCAAAGGATCCATTTGCCCTCCCAAGGATAGATCAAATCATAGATGCGGTCGCAAGTTGTGACTTATTATGTTTCCTGGATGCTTATTCCGGGTATCATCAAATAAAGCTCAAAAAGGAGGATTGGGAGAAAAATTCGTTCATACCCCCCTTTGGTGCTTTTTGCTATAAGACCATGACCTTTGGGCTGAAAAACGCCGGCGCAACGTATCAGCGGTGTATTCAGAAGTGCTTTGAGGATCAAATTGGACGCAATGTTCATGCTTATATGGATGATGTGGTGATTAAAACAAGGAAAGCTGAAAATTTCATAGATGACTTAAAGGAGACCTTCAAGAACCTGAGGAGATACCATATGAAGCTTAACCCGACAAAGTGCGTGTTCGGAGTGCCTGCGGGAAAATTACTCGGTTTCATCGTTTCTAAATGAGGGATTGAAGCCAACCCGGAAAAGATCAAAGCTATCCAGAATCTGAAAAAGCCGGAACAACTGAAACATGTCCAAAAACTCACGAGATGCGTGGCAGCTTTGAGCCGGTTTATATCTCGGCTCAGAGAAAAGGCGATACCCTTGTACCGACTCTTGAAGAAAACAGATAAATTCGTGTGGGACCAAGCGGCAGACGAGGCCTTTGAGGCCCTGAAAAAGCAGTTATCGGAGGCACCAGTCTTAGCTGTGCCGGGTCCTAAGGAGCCCATGCTGTTATATGTTGCAGTCGGGCGCCGGGCAGTCAGCGCAGTGGTTGTGGTTGAGCGCAAGGAAGACGGAAAGGATCACCCGGTACAAAGGCCGGTTTACTATGTGAGTGAAGTTTTATCGGAAGAAAAGTAGCGTTACCCACACTGGCAAAAGCTAGTTTTTGGGGTCTTCATGGCCAGCCGAAAGTTGAAGCCGTACTTTCAGGAACATCCTATAATGGTGGTTAGCTCCATACCAATGGCAGATATTATTAGAAATTCAGACGCGACAAGAAGAATAGCCAAGTGGGCCATTGAGATGGGAGATAATCACATCAACTACGAGCCTCGGTCTGCAATCAAGTCCCAGGCTTTAGCTGATTTTATCAATGACTAGCAGAAGTGCCCGTGCGTTGCTACGGGTCAATTGGTCAATTCTTACTAAATACCTTTTGGGCCATAGAGAAGCTCACCATTGTAAAACCCTTTTTGTTATTTGGATAAATCATACGAGAACACATCTATCATCAAGAATTAGAGTAACTTTCTTGTTCGGTCATGATAGAACTTGACCTGCTTTCTATATGTGTTGGTTACCCAATGGCAACAAAAAAAATCTCCAATCTCTTCTTCCTTCTTCTCTTACTACTCCGTCTTCAAAGCCCTAAAGAGCCTCTATGTGTTGCCTACCCACTACTGCATTGCAGCCCTAGCCACAATGTCGACCTCTCCGCTCCGGCCACAACATAACACTACACTTGGTAGCTCTCACTCGCGGCTTGTTCTAAAATAATTCAATATTTTTCCGATCAGATGGTTTATTATTTTTCTTGCACATCATGATGAGCTTCAAATTGAAGCAGTGGACTCTGAAAAGTGCACTTAAACGCAAGATTGTGCAAGATTGTGCACTTCGCAAACATCTATGTCTTATTTCCTTAGAAACTTAGATTGATTCACCGCCACCAGCTGCTTGTCACGGACTCACGGTACAAAATTCAGGAATAGTTTCTGCTTATGAAATAAATCAATGTTCATCCCTACGAGCTACAAGAAATTCCTACGAGCTCGGAGATTGAACATCGCAACTCTGGTTGCCTTGCTCGGGGCTTGCCTGCTCCCCTGCCTTGCTCCCATTCCTGCTCCCGTATCCATCTAACAGTTCATGTCTTTTCTACTCCCATTCCTGCTCCCGTATCCATCTAACAGTTCCTGTCTTTTCTACTCCCATGTTTATTTT
Source organism: Alopecurus myosuroides (assembly GCA_028641055.1). Taxonomy (NCBI): domain Eukaryota; kingdom Viridiplantae; phylum Streptophyta; class Magnoliopsida; order Poales; family Poaceae; genus Alopecurus; species Alopecurus myosuroides. The sequence goes on from CM054061.1 coordinate 86,836,730, forward strand.
TCTCTCCTCATGGCTAAAAGCCAAAAACTGCAAAAAGCTGGTTTGCTAAAAGAGAATCCATTAGCACAGGTTGAGATGTTGTGTCGCTGGCCATGGAATTGTACGTGGAGTACAGCGAGCCTTCACCGAGGTTATCTGTCCTTCCATGCCCGGCGGGATTTCAGAACCATGCCGTTACCGGCTAACATTCCGTGATCCCTTCTGTCCATCAACAGCACGTGCCCGTGAGTCTACCTCCGTTGTCACCAGACGTCTTCTCCTTGTTTCCATTGTCTGGGGCTATCTGTTCACAATTTGATGCTATTTGATTAACTATTCGATGCTATCTGGTCCAATCAGCCAGCTGATGCTGAGCAATGAGTTCAGGGTAGAATAAGGGCATCTTCTCCATCGAGCTGTCGGCGTCGGCCACCGAGAGCAACTCTTGGGAAATCCATAGGATGACGCCATGGTCTTCATTGTCATATCACACGTGGCGATTCTCTACAAGACGACGGGACGGGGGCAAGGGAGGGGCCGTTGGTGACATGTGTGTGGACTCGGTGGTGGCGCGCCGGCTGTTCTGCTTTCTCTCCTCGCGCAGGAGTCTTGCGTCGGTGCTCTTCCACCACAGGTCCGGCGATCCACATGGGGTGGAGCTTGTGTTGGTGCAGGCATTGGCGCCGAATTCCTGGAAAGCTGCCGTGAAGGGGCCGCCGTGAAGGGGGCGCAGTTTCAGTCGATCTCTGTCCTGCCGCCGTCCGTTGCCCTGTCGAGCTGTTCCACATGCTCGCCCGGACACACATCTGCTTCTCCGATAACTCGTACAGTCGTACTCCGGCACACGGCCCGTTAGGTTCCTGAGCACCCATATAGGCGTCTCGTCCATGAATACCCTGCAGATTTCACACACAGATCGATCTGGTGAGCTCTAGATCAGGGTGAAAGATAGCTCGTGTTGATCTAGTGGATGGATGCATGCATGTTCGCATGCAGAAAAGGTTTTAGCTATGGACTACACAATTAGGTGACAGGAACGTACACGAGCTGGTAAGGGCTCCAGAGTATCTTCTAGTCGCGGAAGTCAATTGTTGGGTCGAACCACAGGTGCAGCCTATGCTCCCTGTTGCCCTTGCCACTGACGAAGACGTTGGTCTGGAGCGTGACATGCTTGTCGTCCATGTTGCCCAGGAACATTGCGGCGACGACAGGCTTTGTCCCGGACGTCAACGCTAACCTGTCGCCTGGAGCCACGGAAGCCGAGGCCCTGTGGTGATGCGGGACTTTCGACGACAGGCTTTGTCCATGCCTACGTATTCAAGGGCACTCGGAAGGCAAGAGGTCGGATCGGGTATAATCAGGATATGTTTGGATCGGTCTCCCACTATGGATAGCGATGGGCGTGGGATAATAAAAGTCAAGCTTTCTAGCGACGATGTACTGTTTTTTTCCCGATTGTTTTTCGTGTGCGTTAATCAAAACTATATAGCAGCGATCAGTACACGGACGGGCGAAAAAACAGTAAAACTTACCGGTGGCAGTGGTGGGTAATTTGTATCTAATTTTAGGGGCAGTTTCAATGACCTACCAAACCAAACAAAACCAAGGAAGTCTTAACGCCTTTATTATTAGGTATAGATATAGAGGTATAGATTGGACTCACACTAGCATGCCCATAATGATGCCAAATTCCGAGTATTGGGTGATGCACTTTGATGGTTCCAAACAATACGAGGGATCAGGAGCCAGCGTGGTACTCACATCACCAAAAGGAGACAAGTTAAGTTACGTATTGCATATTCATTTTGATTGCTCCAACAATGTGGCCGAGTATGAGGCCCTATTACACGGACTACGAGTAGCAAAGGAGATGAACATAAGGCGAATAAGATGTTATGGAGATTCGGATCTTGTGGTACAACAGGTCTCAGGAACCTGGGACAGAAAGGATGCAAAAATGGCAGCATATCGCAGAGAGGTAGACCGGGTAGCCGGATCTTTTTCCGGGTATCAGGTGGAACACATTGACAGGCGAAAGAACGAGGCAGCAGATGTGATCGCAAGACTCGGCTTGCGTCGAGAGCCGGTTCCGCCTAACGTCTTTCTGGACGAGTTATGGCGGCCCTCAGTCAAAACCGAATCTGAAGAAGAGGTGGCTAATCGAGACCCGGATTTGGAGTTTGTGGCCGCAGTGCGTGCTATTCCCGAGTGGACGGAGCCGTTCTTGGCTTACCTGTCACGGGGCGAGTTACCATCATAGGAAGTTTTGGCCAGGCAAATCCTGAGACGAGCGAAGGGCTATTCTATCAATAACGGTGAACTTTATAAGAGAAGCGTCGCATGTGTCTTTTTGCGCTGTGTAACTCCAGAGGAAGGCCGACAGATTCTAAGGGAGATCCATGAAGGTGATTGTGGGTACCATGCCTCCACAAGATCCCTCGTGGCTAAAGCATATCGACACGGCTTCTTCTGGCTCACGGCTTTGGCGGATGCGGAACGATTGGTAGCAAGATGCGATGGATGTCAAAGGTACGCTCGCCAAACCCATGTGCCGGCTATGAAGTTGCGAACAATCCCACTGACTTGGCCATTTGCGGTTTGGGGTATGGATATTATGGGTCCCTTTCACATGTCTCCTTGCAAAAAGATTCATCTTTTGGTGGCTATTGATAAATTTACTAAATGGGTCGAAGTCATGCTAGTTACAAATTGTGAAGCGGCTACAACCGTCAAGTTCTTGAAAAAGATCATCTATCGGTTTGGATATCCTCATAGCATAAATAACAGCTAATGGAACCAACATGTGCTTAGGTGAGATGGAAATGTTTTGTGGAAACAATGTCATCCGCCTTGATGTAGCCTCAGTAGCCCATCCACAAGCTAATGGACAAGTGGAGAGGGCAAACCAGGAGTTACTTCGTGGGTTGAAACCACGACTACGAGTCTCGTGCCTCAGAGATGCTAGAGCATGGGTAGAGGAGTTACCATCAGTGGTTTGGGGAATTAACACTACACCTAACAGATCTACTCAGATGACTCCGTTTTTCATGGTTTATGGTGCAGAGGCAGTTCTTCCGAGTGACATTATCCATGACTCGCCCCGAGTAGCAGCTTATGTTGAGGTGGAGAACGAGAAGACCCGGCAAGATGCTCTGGACATGTTAGAAGAGCACATGGAGCAAGCTTTGGAGCGATCAGCTATATATCAACAGGATTTGAGGCGGTATCACAGTCGCCGAGTCAAAACCCGGGTCTTCCAGGAAGGGGAACTGGTATTGCGCTTAGTACAATCCAAGGAAGGAAAGCATAAGTTATCTGCACCATGGGAGGGCCCGTTCATCATAAGCCGGAATTTTCACAATGGATCATACTACTTGATATATGCGAGGGAAGAGTCGGATACTGTCAATGACACCGCCCACACCACTTCATCTATGCAAGAACGGGAAAGACCATGGAACGTGGCTCAGCTGCGTCCCTACTACACTTAGCATAGACTCAATTTGCAAGTTGAAATACACTATGTAACAGGCAGCGGGTTTCAGACACACTCTTTTCCTATCCAGGGTACCTAAGGGGACTGGAGGGTTTTTAATGAGGCGGCCTGCTGACCTAACCTTTCTATATCAATAAAGAGATGGTTAAGTCATTATGGTTCTTGCTTTTCTTGCATTTTCTTCTTTTGCATGTCTTTTCTATATCTAATTATGATTTACATCAGGTAAGTATGTCACATTTAATTAGTTATAGTTTCCGAGTTACGAGAAATATAGTGCTAGGTTTGCATCCTCTTTTTCGTTTCTTTCTAAGTCATCTATTGCATAGTACATACTTAGGTCTTGGGGGCTGATTGCTTGAATAGCACAGTTGCAAACTCAGACCCGGCCACGATGCCATCAAGGTATGAGGGCTGATTACTTGCAATAAGTATAGTCGCAATCTCATAACCTGGACAATAGAGCCAAACTTTTCTTGGCCTTTCTTGCTTAAGCTTGATTTGACTCGCAACAAAGTGGCATGGTTGCTGGCCTATAAATTCAATCAGTCATGATGCCCACGAGGACTTGCCTGACCCTGTTTTCATAGAGTTATAAGCAACATTGAGTATCCACGCGAAAGCCGGCTTACAACAAAGGGGGTCAAAAGGGTCATCTAAACCACAAGTTATGCAGAGTAAAAAGCAAAAAGCCGGAAACTCACAGTATATTAAGCATAACTTCAAATAATCTTATAGTCGGGAATTTAGCCGGACATGGAGTTTTCTTAAGCCACAAACCCCCAGACTCCAAAATCCAAGTCTTGGGGACTTGGGGGCTCAAGAAAGCAACAAATTACCTAGCTAATGAACTCAAAAAGTCTAAAATCCGAGTCTCGGGGACTTGGGGACTTAAGAAGCAAAGTTCATCCAGTCGAAAAAAAACTTAAGACCCGGAAATCAAGTCTTGGGGACTTGGAAAGAAACTTGGCCTTACCCCAAAACCCAAAAATCGGCAGTTATTGCAACCAAGGTAGAAAAGCGAAAATAGGCAAGCTTAAGGCTGAAAAGCGCATATCAAGGTGGATGGCCGAAAGGACCATCAAAGCCATAAAAGTTTAACTGTGTTACAAACCAAGGGAGTGGTATCACAAGTGCACAGGCGCACTACCAAATAAATAAGTGTACCAGGCATATTACAAAATGCCTATTGGCCGAATGAGTGTTTACGGGTGCAAACAATAGAACTTTGCTCGGCATCCATAGCCGAGTTCTCAACGGTAGCCTTGGCAGCCGGGTCTTCTGGGTTCTCCTCTGTAGCCTTCCCAGCCTCTGTGTCTGGGTCAACCGCGGTGTCAGCCCGAGCTGGAGGAGGAACAACTGGAGTGGACGTTGTCGGCACAGAGTCGGCCTCGCCCTTCTTCTTGGCAACTTCCTCCTTCCACCGGGCTAGCATATCAAAAGGAGCAGGGAGAGCAGAAGGTACCGACTTGTCTTCAGTGTTGTACGGTGGGGTAAGCTTGTTCACATCAAGTTTCTCGGCTATCAAGTTGGTCGAGTGACGAATCTGAGTGTGGAGAGCTTTTAAGTCCTTTGCCGAGAATCGAGAGCCCTCAGTATTGAATTCGGGGAATCCATTCACAAGCGTTGCCAGATCAATCCTAGGATAGTAGGCTTTGGCCAATGCGAGGCCACGGGTCACCCCAACCCGGCATGCTGACCGCTTCCAGTGATCGATCCAGGCAGGGATCGTCGAGCACGCATCGAGCATCTGGGATACGCCGCCATAAGCACCAGGCCACTTCACGGCTTCAAGGGTCCACTTGGTCCCCACAGAAAACTACCAGATAACCGCCTTTAGGGTCTTCAGTTTCTCTATATCATCTTCATCATCAACTTTGTCACCCGGACCTGCAGAATAAAGAGAAAAGTAAAGTGGTAAGGATCGAGTTATAGACCCTACAAAATGATAAACCTGAATGATAATCAAGAAGTTAGGTTCGTTTACCAATTAAGGAGCTGTAAGTATCGGAAACAAAGGTTTATAATTTTTTCAGCAAACCCTCAGCGTGATGGAGTTTTTTCTTGTATTTCCTGCAATTCTTGGAAAGGTCCTTCACCTCGGCCTCCAACTCTTCTCTGAGCTTGGTCTCAACTTGGAGGAATTCGTTGGTTTTCGCCAACATCTCCTCCGTCCGGGTCACATAAGCCTGAAAAATAGACAAGGAAATATTAGTCGGTCGCAGGGTAAAAACCAAGTATGGACGGCTATATAGCTATGGAAGTACCGAGTAAACTATGTACGGTTCAACCGGAACTTGGGGACTAGATGAGTATGTACACAATATCGGTTAAGTTACCTGATGCTCAGCCGCCAGAGACTCGATAATATCCTTCTCATTGGCTTTCAGAGAATAATACTCCTCCAACATCCCTTCAAAATCAAGGCCACTGAGATTTGGCCTGGAGGAGCTAGGGTTCTGATTACCCGGTTGCGGGGTTCTCTCCTACTTAAGCGGGTCGACTCTGGTCGCTTGGGTGTTAGGAGGAGGGGTTGCCCTCTGTGTTCCCAGATACTCGACGTCAGCGTCAGCCGATTGATGTGTTGGCAGGGGAAACTCGGCTCTTGGGCCGACGGTGTCGTCCAACTCTTCTTCTTCACCAGGTACGGGCTTGGTAGCGCTCTCCGGGTCTTCCATGGCCGGGTTGTCAACGAGCATGTCCTCCTGGTCACTAAGTGTGACCTTGGCTCTGAGGAAAGAAAAAAAAAGTTAGTAAGTAATAAACGGAAGATATGGAAAATGCAGATATATTGGCCAAGGGAAGCGAATTACCCAGTGTTCACGACAAAGTCGGTTTGGGAGATCATTGCTAGACCCGGAGGACGCTGATAAAGAGTCGGAAAGTGAGACCCGGAGTTGTCCGGCTAATGGATGATTTGGAGATGGACATTTTCGAGGATTATAGGTAGAGTAAGTGGAAGGAGTACCGGCTCGGCGAGCGGGCGACATAGAGATCCCGGGATGGAGAGGATCATCACCCGGAGAAGTCCGGGTTACCCGTCGCTCGGCTGAAACCGTGTCCTTCAGAGATGATGTAGTGGTTAGATACCTGTTGAGTTTGCACATATTGGCGTAGAAGTACGGCTCTGAGGTCATGGAAGAGTACGGCACCTTGAAGACAACTTTCCTGGGTTTCCTCTGAGGTCATGGAAGAGTACGGCTCTGAGGTCATGGAAGAGGATTTTGTAAGGAGGTTCAGCTCAAAAGTTGTTATTTCCAAAAGAATATAATTGAGGTAAAACACAGGGGTAACATAGTCCCCTCTTATTGTTTTTGCAAGAGAAGGAAGTGAGAGCGAGTTTTTGAAATACTTGCAAAAACATCTTGGTTGAAAACAGATTGAAGATGATTAGCTCCAAAATACTTTTCATATAGTTTTGGAATTTATCTTTTGTTTTCTCAAAACTTGGCCTTTGGGTTTCTTCAAAGATCAAAACACTTTCAAAAACGTTTTTGCCAAAAGAGTGATGGATGAAGATGATAAGCTTTCTTGTCATGACTTGATCACAAGGGTTGTGGTTTTAAGAAAGTTATGATCATTGGTTTTAATGTTAGTTGTTAACAAACTCAAACAATAACACAATCAACAAGCAAATAGAAAAGAAACACAAGCATTAGTCAAACATATCAAAAAGTTTTTGTTGGCCCTGATTTTTGGGTTATTGAAAACAAGTTTTTCTTGTCTTCCAAGAATTGGGCTGTTACATAATACCAACCTTCGAGAACAGTATCCGGCAATATACGCTATAGCGCGACATAAGGATGATACGCTGGCTACAGTCATGCAAACTTCACCTCCTAATGTTACGTTCAGACGAGATTTAATCGGGCCACGACTTGCTTCTTGGCAAATCCTGGTTAATAGGCTAACTATGGTTAATCTAGTACCAGGCACCGATGAATTTCGTTGGAAGCTCACTAAGAACGGAATGTTCTCGGTGGATTCCATGTATAGAGCTATGATCCAATCGGATATGCCAGTCGATATTTTTCAAAATGTATGGCGTTTGAAGGTGCCGCTAAAAATTAAGGTATTTGCGTGGTACCTTCGGAAAGGGGTCATACTTACCAAGGATAATCTTGTCAGACGTAATTGGCATGGGAGTTCTAAGTGTGTTTCTTGTTCTTTTTTTTTCGAGGGTATGCAATTGCATACCTGATTTTTATAGAAGAAGAGAAATAACATACAAGGCGGTCGACAGCGCTAGTTGAACACAACCATGCTGTCCGACCCACTCCACACCACGCCACACCTAGGCGACTACTCGCGAATTAGGGCTCCCACTCCAGCTCCCGCCTCATTCCAAATTCTCAACTCTGCAATGATGCGAGAGGCAAGAAACTCCTCATTACAGATTTGATTGGCGTTGCTGAAAACCCTCGCATTCCGCTGTTTCCAAATGTGCCATGTGATGATGGTAACTAAGGTGTCGATCTGTTTCTTGTTCTCACAATGAGACGATTAAACACTTATTCTTTGATTTCTCTTTTGCGCGTTCTATATGGTCCGCTATCCATATGGCTTCGAATCTTTATCAACCCACATCAGTTGTGAATATATTCGGTAACTGGTTGAATGGAGTAGATAAACAATTCAAGACTATTATTAGGGTAGGAGCGCTTGCCGTTATTTGGTCGCTTTGACTTTGTAGAAATGACAAGATTTTCAACGATAAAAAATTTCTCTCGTATGCAGATTCTATTCAGATGCACAGGTATTCTCCGTTCGTAGTCCACATTACAGCGGGGGGAGTTTCACGACCTTTTTATTGAGGCGTGTGCACGGCCGGAGTAGCTGGAGAGGGATATTTTTATCCCACATGGATGGCCGCTTGATCTACGGATAGCAGCTCCATAGCTTCCACAGTCTACGTCCACGGGATTTGTTTAGACTTGTCGCATTTTACTTTCAGTTCCGGATTTCGGTTGTGTGCATTCTGATGATGCAGAGGCCGGGTGTAATACTTAAATTTTTAAGTAATAAAAGCCCTTTATAAAAAAACACACTTCATATGCATGTACATCTACAGATGCAGACTCGCTAACGTAAAATAAAAATGCTTAGAAATAATGAGACATGGAAGTCTTCAACGTGCAGCAGGACCATCGGGCATTGTTGGCACCCTCATAAGACTATGCTCCTCCATCTCAAAGGCAGTGCTGTTCTGGCTCACATTAGCGGACCGATCAGTGGTGTAACCATCATAATTCATATTCGGGTCATTGCCACTTCTACCGGTGTAGAAGCCATTACTTGCGTCGTCTTGACTTCGTCCACTCTCTAGCTCGATGCATTCTCGCAACTCTGCCACCACATTGGTCATGTCGGGCCGCTGCATCGAGGATTGTGCAGTGCACTTGAGGGCGATGTCCGCAACCTTCCACACCGTGTTGACATCGTAGTTACCGTGCATGCGCACATCCACCACTGCCTCGATGTTGCCCTGTGATAGCCGTTGTTTCGCCCACTGGATGATGTTGATGGGCACCGGCTCCCGTAGGATGGCCGGCTTTCCAGTGACCATCTCCATCAGCACGACTCCAAAGCTGTATACATCGCTTTTGGTCGTTAGCTGCATTGTGGTCTGATACTCAGGATCGACGTATCCGGGTGTGCCGACGATTGTGTTCGTATACACGTGGGTGTCATCGCTATTGAAGGCCTTGGACAAGCCGAAATCAGCAATCCTAGCCTCCAATTTCGCGTTCAACAGGATGTTGGTGGCCTTCACGTCCCTATGGATGAGAGGTGGATTACAGTCCTTGTGTAGATAATCCAGCCCTACACAATACCGGAATTAACAAGCCGGTTGGTGCTCGATCAGGTTTGTTCAAAAATAAAATGTTTCACAATAGTAGTAGCGGCAAAGAAGTGGGAAATGCATTCAAATTCATACCTTTCGCAGATTCAAGTGCGATTTGGAGTCTCCGTGTCCAGGGCAGACATACTCCGTTGCGGTTTGTTCCTAAAAATCACCGACATTGTAAGATAACAATATCAATTTTGTCAGTTTGAACGTCGGAGTACTCAGTTAACACTAAATCGCCTCGTAGGTATTATGCTCACAAGCTAGTATTTTCCTTGATGGAATGGAACACAAATTTTGTTAAGCTGTATATACTTATAAACAACTTATATACCTTGGAGATGCTCTTGCAAGGTTCCTTCTGACATATACTCGTAGACAAGTGCCATGTATTCTCCATCCTTGCAGTAACCGATCAGGGCGACAAGATTCATATGATGAATGCGTGTCAAAATCTGAGCCTGGACAAAGGTTCATATATAACCAATCAAGTTTCACTCTGAGACCATTACACCCCCGGCCCCTTTGGATTCTCGTCACACAAAGCTGAGGGGAGAGGAAGATGCCCTCCCCCGCGTCGCCTCCTCTGGCGGCTCGGGGGCAAACCCTGCCCGCCGGTAACCCTCCTCCCCTCTGCTCCTCCGCATCGCCGCCGCCAGAGGGGTGCCGGCAAAGCCACGCGCGCCCCCAGGAAGGTGGCGGCGGGGCGGTTTCTCCTCCCCCGGGCGGGATCTTGGCCGGCGGCGGGGATGATGCGTACGACCGGAGGTTCGACCGCGGGCTGGTGCTGGAGGTTCTGTCGCGGGTGGAGGACGACGCGGTGATGCGCGGTCACGGCGCGGCGTGGAGGCTGCTGGCTGCGCGGGCCGTCCCGGGCCCGATCTGGGTCGCTCGTGGGACGAGGCGCGCGGCTGAGCGGCGTGGTGGCGTCTCCTGGCGGACGTGGTGGCCTCCGGGCAGAGGAACGGCGAGGTGGGCCGGCGGATCTCGAGCCCCGTGGAGCTGCTTCCTTTTTCTCCGGAGGCCCGGTGGCTTGTCAGCCATGGAGATGCCGGCTGCTACCCCAGCGGCGGGCTGGACCTCCACCGTCCAGTCCTGTCCGGTGGTGATGGTGGACCGGCGAGCAGCGCATCCTACTCCGCCAACGACGTCTCAACTCGTCTCTCTTCGGCGGTGAGCCGGCAAGGTGTCTCCTTTCTATGCTTTTTCGATGGATCTGAGGGTTCACGGTAGGCCGGGGCGAAATCCCTGCCTAACGCTGACGACGACGACGCCCGTGGGCGCCGTGTCCTTCTTGGAGGCGTTGTCATGGTCCTACTCGTGCTCCCCTACCTCGAGCACCGGGGGAAACCCTAGGTCCGACTCGTCGGACCGAGCGGCGGTGGCGCAGTAGTGTCATTCCCTCCTTGGAGGCGTTGCTTTGGTTGTTCTTGGAGTCCTCAGGCATCAGATGGAGACGACGCTTGGCTGCTGCTCTGAGTGTGAGCTCCCGAGGCGCTATGTATGCCGTTGCCGATGCTCCTTGGTCGACGTCTTCTCCGGTTTGGTTTCGGTCCCGCCGTTCACTCGCCGACTCTTAGGCGCTCAAGGGCGGGCGGTGCGTTGATCTGCGCCAATTTGGATTGGAAGTTGGCCTATCAGAGTTTCCCCTTCGGTCGTGACGCGGTTTGGTAGCTCGATGTGTCGCCTCATCACCGATCTTGGTGGTCGACGACACAAGGCGAGGTTTAGTTGTTTGGTGTTGTGGGTTGCGTTGTCAGCCGTGTGTGTGTGCGTTTGTATCCGTGGAGCCATCATTGGCGTTGTACCGGCCGTCTTGGCTATCTTCTTCTATGAAACTGATACACCTGCCAGGGTGTATCCTTGAAAAAAAAAGTTTCACTCTGAGGTCACTTTAACCCTGAAACCTAAACTATAGTGAACGAAGTTATACCTCTGCGAGGAACTCCTTGTCTCCTTGATTGGAAGAATGTGACCGCAGCTTCACCGCAACTTGGGTACCGTCCTCCAGGGAGCCGTTATAGACCTTTCCAAACCCTCCTTGGCCGAGTACTTGTTGGAAGTTGTTCGTTATCATCGCAAGCTCCTTGTACGTGAACTGACGGCTCTCAAGACGTTGCAGCGAATTGTCGCCACCAACATTGTTTGCCGTTATGTGGCCCGTGTTCATCTCATTCGTTGGCGTAATGGAGTGGTTGACCGATCCTTCATAAGTGGCGAATGTCACTAGCTAACATTAGTGGTGCTCACGTTTGGGAAATTTTATCATACATTGGTGTGCCCATTTCCGAAGTAGAGCCTCACCTTTTTTCTTTGGTTTTAGCAAGCAGATGAGTAGTACTATCACCGATACAATCACCACAAGCAAAATGGCAGGGACAGCAATGTAGAGTGCCAGCTTGCTGTTCTTTTTTTCATGCCGTTGGCATGAACTGCCATCGGTGCACAGGTTTGGATTGTTGCCATATCTGAGAAAATATCAAATGGAGAGGCTAATTATTGAGATTCTCCAAGTAACATGTTAGAAAGATTGGAAGTAGAATAGGGATAGTACCTTAGATTCAGTGAACCATCTTGCATTCTTTTGAGGAGTCCAGAGGGGATTGGCCCATCGAGCTGGTTACCTGACAAATCTCTATGGAAAATAATAATGCTGGTGTCAAAATTAAGTTCATGAGCTTTCGCTAAAAGAAAAAAAAATCATGAAAATTGGGTAAGTTTTCTCAAAAGTTTCTGGACATGCAAAAAACTTTCAATATGGATAAAATATATATTGTTAGTAAGTAGTATACGATATTATACAAATTAAAGACTATTTCGTATCTTGTGAGTGGCTACCTTTAGTAAGTTCTTCTAAAATGGAATAGTTTGGTGTAAGTTTTAAATTGTACGTACTACCTGTGTCCCGTTTTAGACGTCGTAAGTTTCTATACAAGCTTTGTACTATTCTCGTTATATGTGTGCGACATGTAAAATGGGACGGATGGAGTAGAAGAAAACTCGTAAGAACGTCGAAATTATGGACCGATATAATTGGATGTCAAAGACAAGATGGAAGGGGGGATCGATTAGGGAACGGAGATTGCTTACAGCACCACCAGGAAGGGCAGTTCTGAAAGAGCTTTGGGGATTGATCCTGTGAGATTATTGTATGACAAGTCCCTGAATAAACAGAAACAGGCATATATACGATGTGTGTGAGTTTACTCACAGAATTGATTGTCACAATAAGTTTAAATTTCCAACTTACAAATACTTGATTGCTTTGAGGTCTGCGAAGAAAGACTGTATGCCGCCGCTCAAACCGCTGAATGACATATTTCTGCATAAACAGGCACACAATGGTTCAGATTTCAGACGGCTAGAAAGCACGACCATGTTGTTGCCTCATTGTACGAAAAGATGCATATATTCCAGAAAATTAAACTCAAACTTACAGTCGTTCTATTCTCGGAGGCTTGGAAACTTCATAGCTGCAGTTCAACCCGTCCCACGCAAGGGTCTTGGGAGCGCACGGGTCACCCTGCCAGTTCTTCTTCACCTTATACTTGGCCTTGATCCCAGTCATGGCAGCAACTGTTTTTGTTTTTTAGTAACACGCAAGAGAACAGCGCACACCAATACCTTAGTAATCAGACTGCATTTGCATCGAGCTGTATAAACCAAGATCGATAATCCTACATTTCAACTTACCATCTTTGGCGTCAGTGGTGTTGTCGGCGATGGAGATGACGGTGAACAGCTCGATGGCGTTGATGATTGGCGGCAGCGTGGAGCTCTCCGTGGCACGGAGGGTGAGTTCGTAGTAATTGCTAGACACCTCGCGGGGCACGGTATCTAAGAAGACGTTGGGGGTGAGGTACTGCGTGGTGTAGGGGTCCTTGGTCCAGAGCCTGCCGTCGTTGACAAGCATCTCAAACTGGCGCAAGGCGCTAGTAGGCACGTCCTGCAGCTCCGCGAGGTACACAATGGTGATGAGCCCCGGATCAGGGTAGGCGTGGTTCGGCACGACCTCCCACGCCATCGCGATCGTGGACCCCTTGCGCGGCACGATGGCGGTCTGCATCACGCGGGCGGGCACTTCGAAACGTGGGGATGGCATCTCCTTCACCACCTCTCCAGTTGAGATCTCCGTCCATGCCTCCGGTTCGCTCCACACCCACTTAATCCACACGCGGTCGTATGGATCGTCCGGATACCTGGACAGCACGATTTCAACAAATTTAGACCAAATGTTCGATTTTGCGCCGGGCAAACTAATCAAGAACCACTTAACCAGTTCGCCTAAAATCTGAAGCTTATTAGGAGAGGACGAGAGGGTGGGCAGTATATTTCAACACGTACGTACCGAACCAGAGGGACCTTGGCGCCGAAATTGCTCCGATCAACGAGGACCAGCGCCTGGGTCGCGTCGGCCTGCTGGTACAGCTTGTTCTTCATAGGCCTCAGGTCAAGGCCGGTGATGAACGGCGTGCCGGAGCCGGTGTCCACGAGGCAGACCTGCACGTCCATGTCCGGGACTACGGCGATGATCTCGTGGAGTTCTGTACCTCCAGCACTCGTGATGTTCACCGTCGTCCAGAAGTTAACGCCGATGTAGAGGTCGAAGACGGGGAGCCGGTTGAGTTGGTCGTAGTTGCCGTATTTGAAGACCGCACGGATGAGGTACTTGGACCCGGCCGGCGCGGGGGAGGGGATGGTATAGCAGCTCCGCGTCGCGTTGGGGAAGCTGCGTACGTTGAGATGGCGCTTCGAGGACGAGGCGAAGTACTCGGCAGATATGTAGTGGTTTGAGCCCACGTCGGTGTAGGCGCCGTCCGGGACATACCTGAGGTTGGTGCCCTCCTCGGTGTAGCCGCCGTCCTTCTCCGGCATGCCACAATCGATGCTGACGAAACCGGTGCTGTCGGGGACGGGCTGGCCACGAGCTTCAAGTTGCACGCCGGTGAGGCTGAGCAGGAAAAGCCACCGCCGAGCTGCCATTGCCCCCGCCGGCTGCTTTGGTCGCTTATCTATTGCGACTACCTACGCGCGCACAGTACACTGCTGTCGCGGGTAGGCCTATATATATACTCTCGCGACGCTAACCAGGCTAGCTTTGGCCTTCGGCTCGTGGATTGACACTGAGCTCAAATCAAAACGAATCTTAAATTCTCGCCTCGACTCAACGGCAGCAATTCATTAGGCATGAACGTCAGCACAATGATCGTCCCAGTGGGCCAGCTTGCACAACCGCTCCGTACTGCGCCGCGCCGTCAACGTCCTTCCAGCAAGAAACACTCCGTTACAAATTAACTGAATAATTGGCTTTTTGCCAATCCAAAAAACTACTCTCATATATATAGTTAATTTGTAACAACAACAAATTGATTTCATTCCATTCATATATTATGTTCCCTTCCTATATATATCCAGGCATTCCCATTCATGGAGGATGGTTTCAGTTTTTTTTTTTTTTTTGAATTGTTAGATAGGTAAATTACTCTCTTATGGCGGTCGACTAGTTCTTATTTCAGATCCTAAGAGACTTTCGATGCTTTTTAATCCTTCCTTCAAATACCCAAAGGGGTATGGAAGAGATAAGATTTTTATCGTTCCAGATTCTTTTGGCAAAGCGACGGTCATACGAGGACTAAGTGGAATATCATTTGTCATCCTAAATACCAAGGGGGTCAGAGGGTAGAAATTTGACATAAAATATATGTCCAGAAAGCAAGTGTTTTTTTTAACTATTGAACGAGAAAGCTGTGTGACAAGAGTTGCTACATAATAAATACAATAAATATAGAAATTCAAAAACCTTGTCATAGGTCACCTCGAATCTAACAGAGTCACCCTTTTGGAGGGGCTTGTGAGAGTTAAAGAATATTTCTTTGGTCAAAGATTCTTTTAACATTTGTAACGGAATGAACACATGATTTTGGAAGCAAATATGGCTAGGGAACACGCCTCTATCCAATCAGTATCATTCTCATTACAGTATCGTACAGCAGAAACAAGTATGTGCGGGCAACGTTTTTTCCATGGCCCTTCACAACATTTTTATTTTAGACGAGCTTCAACGGGAAATAAGTGGCACCCATAACTTCATCTGGCTCAACGATTATGTATGTTAGTCTCAACAATGGTCAAGATATTTTCGTTTGAGATCTAACCCAATCTGGACTTTTCTCGGAAAAATCCATGCATCTCGACACGATGACTACACATATTTTCTTTCCTGAGTTGTAAACCTTGTGGAATGTTGAACTTCAATAATAAAATATAAAGACCATATGCATCATTTTGATGCAGAGGCAATGTTGTTCTATCTCTTTTCGAAAAAATAGAATATATCCTTAAACATTTGTACAAAATCGGATATTAGAGTCAGTTTTAGGTCCATATATAGCCCCAAAAGTTTTGTCATCTGATGAGGCAATACCCTACCTAGTACTAGGTCCACGGATCTGAGTCGGACCACGAGACCCGGGTGGCCAAAGACCCACCCGTAGGTTATCTTCTAGGCGGTGGACATAGCGCAGTACTAGGTGGGTTATCTTGGAGGAAGGACGAGTCCTTTTAAAACTCGGATAAGGAGATAAACATCCTGGGAGTACGATCCAAGAAGCATACTTTTAGTTGAGTAGGGTACGGTCTCCGCAACCTATTCGGTATCTCCTTGTAAACCCTAGCTGGATGTTTATACAAAGCCAACGGGAAGACGAACAAGTAGATACCCTTTAGCACAACTCTCTTCGGAGCTCATTTACGCTCCTACGCTCATCGCAATTGGCATGCCATGTAACCTACAATCAAGGAGTAGTAGGATGTTACATCCATCATTGAGGGGCCGGGTAAACCTTGTTGTTTATTTTGTTCCTTTCTTTTTTCAACATAAGCTGCTCGTTTATATTCTCAATGTCTTGATTGATCTTGCTATTGTGTCATTGTAGAGGTCGGATGTCATTGTTGTAATCGTCATATATTATTATATTGCCTGTTTTCGGAAAACTTACAGTTAATCAAGCGCGCAAAACGAAACAAAACAAGGTATTTGCACAATCACGTAGTACGTACACTGGTAGAAAAAAGGCCTTACATACGCCCCATTAGTCCCCAAACTTCGCGCCCCGTGACTAAAGGGGTTTTAGTCCCGGGTCGCGAGGAGACCCGCGACCGAGGGTCATGCCTCGTGGGTTGGGAAACGCGTGGAGGCGCGTGGAGGGCTTTAATTCCGGTTGGCGTCGCCACCCGCGACTAATGGTTCCCAGCCGCTAGCCTCCCTGCCTTTAGTCCCGGTTGTCCTGGCCACCCGGGACTAAAGATACAAACTGCTCGCCTCCCACGCGGCGGTTTATTTCGCGAGCGAGAGGCAGAAGGGCGCCATTGCTACAGTGCGCACCCGAGTCTCTGTTTCTTCTTCTCTCTTCTCTTCTCTTCCCTCTCTTCGATCTTCCTCCACCAAGCACCATGGCTGAAGTTTGGAATAGATATGAAGTGCCCATACCATGCGGCAAAAGTCTGGACGTGTGCTACACCAATAATTGCGAGAGGCTCCCCGGTTGTCTTGCGCATTTGACCGAACTCTATTTCTCCTCTCCCGATGAACACCGGTTCTTCGGGCTTGATCTCGAGTATACGGCGGATCAACGGGATGTTGCCGTCATCCAGATTGCGTTCAAGGAGGCCGTATTGGTCTTCCAATGGTCAAGGTAACGAACACGTACAATCTTGCATCTTCGATTTGTTTGTTGCATCTGAAAAATACATGTGTTGCAACATATCTAACACGTATCAAATTTTTATTGTTGCAGTAGTTCAAAGCATTCTCCGGCACTTGTTGATTTTCTTGTCAACAAGGGGTATGACTTCTGCAGCGTCGACATCACGCAAGACCGTCAGAAGTTGATGCGCTTGGGTATTGTGATACCTGAAGATCACTACATTGATCTTCAGGACCTTATCCATTTTGATGATTTGAACGGGCCCAAGACCGGGATGGCTCCCATTGCAACTGCCTTCATCCACGAGGGCTACGATACCATGAAGTCTCGTTTCCCCTCCAGGAATCATAGGTATTGGGCGAAGACCCCACTGGACTGGACCAACATCAAGTATGCAGCCTTAGATGCATACGTTTCGTACGAGTTGTTCCGCATCTACTCGACGGAGCTATAGATGTATGCGTTCGATATATGCATGTAATGGATATCTTAGTATGTAATGGATATCTTAATTAGTATGTAGCTCTTGAAGCATAGCTTGTATTGTGAGACTTATGTTTGTGTTATGTGTGATCGTAAGACTCTATGTTATGAATGTGATATGATTGTGTTCTATTCACTTGTCTTTTGTTGTTCATAAAACTATTTTTGCAAAGTTAAATGACTTGGAAAAATTTGCAAAGTGTTGCAAAGTGTAATGGATATTATTTCTATATTAATTCCTAGCTATACTATTTCTATATTATGTCAAACACACATTTCAAAACAAACAAACAAAAACACATGAAGAAAACAAAACAGAAAAACTACAGTTTCTATATATCTGTTCACCAAAAATTAATCCAAGCCAGGAAAACATATATCTAGTCAATACTAGAACTAAGACCCATGATCTAAAAATGAAAATCTACAGTAGCATCATGAATAGATTCTACAGTAAAATCCTCATTAGTGATAGTGGAAGTTAAACATTCATAATATCATCAAAGTATCATCAAAGTGAATTCGTGTGGTTGTCACAATTAGTGAAGCACATGTTTTAGTCTTAGTTGTTTCTTCTAGGAAGGAGCCATCAATAGGTATATTCAAGTAAATGACTGCACAAGATTGATTAAGACATAAAGTAATTAATTAGTTTTGTTTTCTGAATTTTTTGATATATTTTTTGTATTTTTAAGATTTTAAAATGAATTAGTATTATTTTTCTTAATTTTTTGATATATTATTTGTATTTTTAAGATTTTAAAATGAATTAGTATTATTTTTCTTAATTTTTCAATATATTATTTGTATTTTTAAGATTTTAAAATGAACTAGTATTATTTTTCTTAATTTTTAGATATATTATATGTATTTTTTAAGATTTAAAAATGAACTAGTATTATTTTTCTTAATTTTTAGATATATTATATGTATTTTTTAAGATTTAAAAATGAATTAGTTTTATTTTCTGAATATTTTGATATATTAATAGTATTTTTAGAAATAATACAAATTAAAAAGTTAATGTTTATTTATTTATTCAAAATTATTAATTACATCATTACTTTTGTTTATTAAAAGATTTATTTGAAATTCAAACAATAAAGAAATGTGGCATCGACCAACATGTTAATAAGATTGATATGATACTACTATCACATACATGCGTGCGAAACACTTGGATGCGGGATGGGATGGAACTCGGAAGTTAAGCGTGCTAGTGCTAAAGTAGTGAGAGGATGGGTGACCGAGCGGGAAGTTTGACGACGAGTAAGTAATTTGACTAGAGATAATTGTAGTTAGACACTAAGCAAATAATACAAATTCTAAAAAAAAAGGGAGAGAAAAAAAGGGAGAGAAAAATTGGTGTGAAAAATAATTAGAAACGCAAATGAATTAAGGAAATAAACGAAATAAAGTTTAGTCCCGGTTCATGTGGCCAACCGGGACTAAAGGTCCTCCGACCCCCGGCTCCGCCACCCGTCCACGTGGCCGGGCCTTTAGCCGCGGTTCGTAAGCGGCACGACTATAGGGGGGTGTCTTTAGTCGCGCCGAGCTAGTCCCGGTTGCGCGGCCGGGACTACTGGCCCTGGCGAACCGGCACTATACGCCTATTTTCTACCAGTGTACTCCCTCCATTCCATAATATAAGATGTTCTAAGTGTTCTGCATGTTGTCTAGATTCGGACTAAAATAAGTGTATACATATACTTAAATGTGTTTAGATACATGTGTATGTATATGAATATGAAATATGTCAAAAACATCTTATATTGTGGAACGGAGGGAGTACTACCCGGTTGCGTGGCCGGGACTACTGGCCCTGGCGAACCGGGACTATACGCCTATTTTCTACCAGTGTACTCCCTCCATTCCATAATATAAGATGTTCTAAGTGTTCTGCATGTTGTCTAGATTCGGACTAAAATAAGTGTATACATATACTTAAATGTGTTTAGATACATGTGTATGTATATGAATATTAAATATGTCAAAAACATCTTATATTGTGGAACGGAGGGAGTACTACCCGGTTGCGCGGCCGGGACTACTGGCCCTGGCGAACCGGGACTATACGCCTATTTTCTACCAGTGTACTCCCTCCATTCCATAATATAAGATGTTCTAAGTGTTCTGCATGTTGTCTAGATTCGGACTAAAATAAGTGTATACATATACTTAAATATGTTTATATATACATATGTATGTATATGAATATGAAATATGTCAAAAACATCTTATATTGTGGAACGGAGGGAGTAGAACAGAACGGGCATCAACACTTGCAGCGAAAAAGTCAAACCAAACAGGGGTGCACGACGGCGCCGAACTCTGGCCTCGAAGTCCAGCAAGGACATTGACCAGGTCCAGGGGAAGTAAACTCATCGCCCATGGTTGTCTCCTTAAAATTACGCCAACTTGACCACGAATGAGGAAGTGGTGGACAGCGAAGGCTACAACAGGGCCAATTGGTCAGCGGATCATGCACCGCCCTCTATGCAAGTTGTGTACGGAAATGTATGTTAGACGTGCTGTCATGGTTAATCATGGTGGTGTTGATGTGATCATTAGGCTACCTAATGACAGCCTGAAGAGTTGGCTTTCCGCTATCTGATAAACTAGACTGATTAAACTAGACTGATAGCGCGCGTTGCCGCGTCCGTCCGTTCTAGCGATAGAAAAATAAGATAAACAAAAACCTAGAAAATATCAAGTCAGGACATCTTAGTTACATATATACGAGTGTGCAGCACAGTTTACGCTTTGATTTATACTGGTCACTGGACCATTAACATACTCCAAGCAAAACTGAAAATTTAGTCTATCACAAGATGCAACAGCTAGCCTTCACCCGGTGGAGAAATGACAGTTACCTGAAATAAGGAAGCCACAAGAATTATAAATTAATCTGGCGAAACATCAATCTAAGATTATCTCGGCAAAAAAAAAATTGTGAGGCCCGGGCGTTTTGTGTGAGTGGCGTAGTTTTTTTTTTTTTGATAAAGGCATTTATTACTCAAGAAGTTCAAGCATTACACCCGGCCTCCGCATCGTAAAATGCACACAGCCGAAATCCGAAATTGAAAATAAACAGAGCGACAATACTACAGAACATCCGTTGTAGACTATCGATGCTATGGAGCCGCTATCCGTAGATCAAGTGGCCATCCATGTGGGATAAAAATATCCCTCGCCACCTGCTCCAGTCGTGCACATGCCTCCGTAAAAAGGCCTTGTAACTCCCCTCGCTGTAATGTGGATCACGAACGGAGAATATCTGTGCTCCTGAATAGAACCTGCATACGAGAAAAGATTTTATCATTGAAAATATTGTCATTTCTACATAGCCAGAGCGACCAAATAACGGCAAGCGCTCCTACCCTAATAATAGTCTTAAAACGTTTATCAACCCCATTTAACCAGTTGCCGAATATGTTCGCAACGGAAATAGGTTGATAAAGATTCGAAGCCATTTGGATAGCGGACCATATAGAACGCGCAAATGTGCAATCAAAGAATAAGTGTTTAATTGTCTCATCATGAGTATAAGAAACACACCTAGAGCTCCCATGCCAATTACGTTTGACAAGATTATCCTTTGTAAGTATGACACCCTTACGGAGATACCACACAAAGATCTTAATCTTCAGCGGTACCTTCATACGCCATACATTTTTGAATATATCGACTGGCAAGTCTGATTGGATCATAGCCCTGTACATGGAGTCCACCGAGCACAAACCGTTCTTAGTGATCTTCCAACGAAACTGATCAGCGCCTGGTGTAAAAGTAACCATAGTTAATCTATCAACCAAGGTTTGCCAAGACGTAAGTCGAGGGCCGATTAAATCTCGTCTGAACGTGACATTAGGAGGTGATGTCTGCATGACCGTAGCCAGCGTATCATCCTTATGTCTCGCTATTGTGTACAAAGCCGGATACTGTTCTCTGAGCGTGGTATTACCTAACCATTTATCCTCCCAGAACCGTATCTGCGATCCATCCTTAATTTTAAATACCCCATAGCGAAAAAACTTATTTTTGTTCGCCATAAGTCCAGCCCAAAAGTGTGAATCACCTGATTTCCACATAACCTGTGATATTGCTTTCGAGCCTATGTATTTACGCTTAAGGATAGTTTGCCATACCCCTTCTTCGGTTAATAGTTTGAACATCCATTTCCCAAGTAGGGCTGAATTCTTGACTTGTAAGTCATGAATACCTAAACCCCCTGATCCCGTGGATGACAAACTACATCCCTTCTGGCCAATCGATATTTCTTTTTCTCATTGTCGCGTTGCCAAAAAAATCTTGATCGGAATAATCCAATTTTTTCAAGACTCCTTTAGGTAACTGGAAGAATGATATCATATACAGTACCATATTAGTTAGGACTGAGTTAATGAGTACCAGTCGTCCACCAAGCGACAACAATTTTCCTTTCCAACTAGCTAGCCTTTTCTGCAAACGTTTTTCAACGTGACCCCATTCTGCATTAGTCAGTCTCCTATAATGTATTGGTATTCCCAAATACTTGATAGAAAATTGACCTTGCTCACATCCGAATAGTTCGGTGTACTGTGCAACTGCTTCTTGGGCCTCGCCAAAGCAAAACAATTCACTTTTATGGAAATTAATTTTTAAACCGGATAATTTCTCAAACACCGAAATAATTAACTTCAGGTTCGCCGCTTTCTCCAAATCATGTTCCATAAATAGAATTTATTATCTGCATATTGAAGGATAGACAATCCCCATCGACCAGAAGTGGAATTACACCCTCAATTTTGCCATTATCCTTGGCTCGGTCAATCATAATCGCTAGCATATCAGCCACAATATTAAACAATACGGGCGATAGCGGATCACCTTGTCTCAAGCCTTTTTTTTGTTTGGAAGTATCGGCCAACATCATCATTGACTTTGATAGCCACGCTACCTCCAACTACGAAGCTGCGAATTAGAGCGCACCACTCTTCTGAGAATCCTTTCATTCTCAGAGTCTGTTGGAGAAACTCCCAATTCACTTTATCATAGGCCTTTTCAAAGTCTATTTTGAGAATTACCCCATTAAGTTTTTTCGAGTGCATTTCATGTACGGTTTCGTGTAGGGTCACGACCCCATCAAGGATGTTCCTACCCTGCATAAATGCAGTCTGTGTAGGTTTTACCACATGATCTCCCACTGAATTCAACCTAATAGTTGCAACTTCCGTAAAGATTTTGAAACTAACGTTGAGAAGGAAGATTGGTCGATACTGTTGTATCTTTTCTGCGTTCAAAACCTTAGGTAACAAAACGATTTCCCCGGAGTTAAGGCGATACAACTCCAATTGTCCACTGTGCAAGCAATCAAACATTTCCATGAGATCATATTTAATGATCTCCCAAAAATGCTGATAAAACTCTGCCGGACAACCATCTGGACCAGGTGCCTTGTTATGTTCCATTTGGAATATCGCCTTCTTTATCTCCTCCTCAGAGAAGGGAGCATTAAGAAAAGCATTTTCCTGTATGGATACTTGAGGAATATCATCTGTGCGGGTCTCGTCCATAGTAATATTAGCTTCTTCAGGAGCCCCAAACAGATCTTTATAGAACTTTGTGATATAGGTCTTGAGATACTCTTGTCCCTCAATGAGACCTTCATCCTGATGGAGAGAATGAATTCGTTTTTTTCTATGTCTGCCGTTGGCAACATTATGAAAATAACGCGTATTCGAATCTCCTTCAAGAATGAATTGAGCCTTAGATCTCTGATACCATTTTAGTTCCTCTTCTCGCAACATTTGTGCTACTTTCGCAGTGGATTGAATTTTGAGTTCAACCTCTTGCAAAGATAGCAACCTAGTTTCTGCGATCCGATCTAACTCATCAATAATGGAACAAAGACGCTCTTTTTCTTTCTTGAGCAAGCCGGTCGTATGTCTCGCCCATCCACGGAGATATTTACGCAAATTGCGCATTTTATTATTCCATCTCCGTATTGGGTTATCACCTAAGACCGGCTTAGACCATACTTTCTTAACTAGTTCATCAAAACCGTCACGTAAAAACCAACCTAGTTCAAACTTGAACTGTGTCTGGCCTTTTGGTCTTGATGTGCCAGTAGAAAGTAGAAGAGGGGCATGATCCGACAGAGCCTCAATACGTTCTAGAGCGCGTACCGTAACCAAAGGGAACTTATCTTCCCAATCGGTACTCATTAATACACAATCTAGTTTTTCGTAAGTAGGCTCCGGTAGACTATTTGCCCAAGTGAATTGTCGTCCGGTCATGTGCACCTCTCTCAAATCCAAGCTATCAATGACAACGTTAAATAAGAAAGGCCAATGACCATCAAACCGTCCCCGAGTTTTCTCATGTGGAAACCTTAGCAAATTAAAATCTCCTCCAATTATAATTGGATGTGGATTACTATTCGCCAAGTTAATCAACTCACGCAGAAAAGCCTCCTTAAACTCCTCTTGGGAAGCACCATACACGGCGACTAAGCTCCATACGAAGATGTCGGCATGGTTACGGAGGTGTAATTTAATATGAAAATCACCATCCGACCTTGCTAACACATCAAAGGAGTCGGTTTTAACGCCTAGTAAAATGCCACCCGACCTACCACGTGGAGGAATAGAGTGCCAAGTGAAGTCCAACCCCCTGAGAGGCGATTCAAAACACTTACTTGGAAGTCTCTCCTCCCGGATTCGGAGATCGCCACAAACTCCAAACTGTGATCCCTGACGTATTGTGCAATATTCAAATATTTAGCCAAGTCTCCAAGACCTCTGCTATTACTGAATAAGCCATTCATCGGGAAACAATTGGGTTTTTAGGCGGTCTCTCGGAATTACGCGGTGAGTGTTTCCGTTTTTGTTTGGCGGTTTTGAATTTCCGGCCGGAAGCATAAAGATCAAATAAAGATCCTAGCCCGTCCTCATCATCCATCCCCACCTCAGTCACTCCCCCCACAAGATGTGATAAAA
This sequence comes from Alopecurus myosuroides, assembly GCA_028641055.1. Taxonomy (NCBI): domain Eukaryota; kingdom Viridiplantae; phylum Streptophyta; class Magnoliopsida; order Poales; family Poaceae; genus Alopecurus; species Alopecurus myosuroides. The sequence continues at coordinate 86,861,222 of CM054061.1, forward strand.
GCTGTCCATCCGAAGAGGCATACGCTGAATCATCATCCATATGAGGTATATCCATCCTAGTAGAAGCACTCGGTTTGACCGTTAAACGGTCAAATTCCATATGCTTCAACGCATTGGTGGATATCGTGACTTCCGAATCATTCTTCCCTAAAGAAACACCAACAACACCTAATCTAGATGATATCTTGGTATTGGAAAAATAAGAAATGATTTCTGATCAGAACACGTACCCAAAGTGGAAGACGAAAGCATTGCCGCCTTCCGCCGCATGGCCTTGGACAAAGCATCCTCGTGATGTAGCCCTGTCCGCTGCGACGAAGTGGCGAGCGCTGCGTCTCAGCCCCTTCTTAGGCTGCCCATGATCCACAGAGGGAGGCGCCACGGCGGAGGGGGGCAATGGCGAAGAAGATACCCCCCCGACCACCATGTCCTTAGCCATCTTGGCAGATGCCGCAACACCCGCGTCGCCACGTGTCTGCGTCGCCACCCGAGCTGTAGACTGGATGCGTGAGCACGACCCAGGTGCCCCCTGCGCGGCAGCAAGCTATGTGTCACACCGCGCAGGCGACGCCCGCCCCGTGCAGCCAACCGACACTGTCCCTGGCGCAGTGGGCCGCAGCCCAGGATGGGCGGACCTTCCACCACCGCTCGATGTCGCCTGGGCGACGGGTAACTCCCCGCCCAGCCCAGCGGCAAGGAGGCCGGCCAGCGAGCAGACCTCCTCCAGAGGACCAGCAGCAGCAGCAGCAGGTGCGCGCCCACCGTTCGCCGTCGCCTGGGCGGCGGGTAGCTGTGCGCCACCAGGCCCAGCAGCAGCAGCAGGTGCGCGCCCGCCGTTCGCCGCCGCCCAAGCTGTGCCCCACCAGGCCAAGTAGCTGCAGTACAGGATGGCGAGCATGCCTCGTCTAGCCGCGCGGCGAAAGCAGCAGGAGCATCCGCCCGGGCGGTAGACAGTCGTGGCCAGCCTAGCCCAACAGTCGGCAGCAGACCGTCGCCGGCGACAGGTGTCACGCCGCCCGACCGTGTCGCCTGAGCAGCGGATAGCGGGGTGCCACATGCACGCTGCAATCCACCAGAAGACACCGCGCTCCTCTCCTCGACCTCCATAGAGAGCCTGGCAACATAACCACCTGTAGAATGCATAGCCCGCACAATTTGCTTGCCCCTAGGAGTAGCAGGAGACAAATTAATTGGCGTTAATGCATAATGCTGTAATAACTCCATCGCCTGTCTACGAACATGGTCACCGCCATCCGTAGTGGGCGGATCGATAGCCATACTCGCTGCCCCACCCGCGTCACCGTCGGGGACAGTAGCAGAGTCAAGCACACCAGCATCCTGCACACCTCGAGAAGAGGACTCCGAAGGCACTTTCAAGTCCCACACGTAAGGCACAAAATCTGGTTCTGGCACATAATCCTCGGGCTCTGGACGAAAAGTAAACCCATAGCCTTTCAGCCGTAGCACGCCATCCGTGTTTGAGTAAGGACCAATCTCATCTAACTTATTGAACACCTCATCGTCAGACAGCGCCATCCTCAAACGAACGATACCTCTACGACGTAGAGCCAACAGGTCCACATCCAAAGTAATGCCGATGAGAGAACCAACCGCCCACAGACCTAGAAAGTGTCGCAAAGGATTTGGAACCCCCTCCACATGAACCCAAGACTTTTCGAACTCAAGCTTTGGCTCAACGTCTTCTGGGACCCACTTGCTGAACAGTAGCCTAGTAGACTGTGATGGGACCCCAAAATCCATCCCATCGAACCTCTCCAACTCAGCCAGCGACGGGAACACCACCTTGTACCGGTTTTCACCAGCAGGCAGCGCCTCCCACTTCCACCTCGGAGTGGAACACATACGAGCCACTGTCACCTCAACCTGTTTTGCCGTAGCGGCGGTGCCAACCACCGTAACCAGCGCGACAGGTCCACTGGATGCATCCACCTCCTGGAAGAGATCATCGGGGAACTGAGAGAACGTCGTGTGTTTTCTACCAACGTCCCCAATAAACACTGTCGGCTTTGGAAGTCTGAGGGTGGGACACTTCTTCATGGGATGCTTCTTGGAATCACAGACGTAACAGTAATGATCCACTGGGCAATCTCTTGTGCCATGTGTATCAACCTCGTATTTCCAACAGCGTGTCTTCCTCACCAGAGCCGCGACAACGTCAACCTCCCCGGGTCCAGCTGCGACTAGCGCCTGCTGTTCAACCGTGGGAGTTGGTGCTACAACCACCACCTGTGAAGTCCCAGTAGCCGCTACTGCGGGAGTCACCTTCTTCTTCTTGTTCTTGCGCTTCCCAGCTCCCCCAGCCGCCACCGTCCCAACCGCGAAACTCTGACCCGCAGGAACTACCACCGCTGCGGGCCCCACCGGCGCCGCGACAGCAGGAGCTGCAACCGCCACCACCACGGGCTGTCCCATGCCGCCGGCGCCACGCCTTGCGCCATAGCAACCACCGCCGCCTGAAACGCCCCCGGCTGCGGTAGCACCTGCCGCAGATTGGGGGCACCACCTGGCTGCACTGGAGCGAAGAACGGCGGTCCCGCCATGGGTCTTCCAACCCCTGCCGGCGCACCGCTCCCGGCGCCGCGACCTCTACCTCCTGGAACCGGACCCGGGGGGCGCTACACTGCTTGCCCGCCCTGCCGCTGCGGCGCCGCCATGTCGAGGACGGGCGATAGCAAGGCCTGAAGAAAGGACCAACGTCCAGGGAGTTGTCGATGCGGAGAGGACGTAGGAGGAGTCGAGGGAGTAGCGATCGTCGTCGATGCAGTCGAAACATACGCAGAACCTGCGGCAGCCTTCGGTGTCGAACGAACCCTAGGCCTGTCGCACCTAGCCCGCATGTAGTCGAAAGCCTCCAGGAAGTAGGCCCATGGTCGCTCCTTGGGCCCTCCGCTGGCACCACTCGTTGGGCCGCAAGTTTTAATCGCATCCGCCGCGTCCTGATCCGCCAAATGCGGATCGGAGTCCGCCTCCGCGTCGTCGTCGTCGGAAGCCGCTGCGCCATGCACGTCCGAAGCAGGGCCAGCCACATCATGATTGAAGCCGGCCGGGAAGAAGTCCCCGAGGCACGGCGCAGGAGTGACCCGTGGACGTGGAACCGGACCCCTCCAACCGACGCGAACCGGCGGTGACCTAATCTGGTGGCCTCCCGCTTTCTTAGACGGCGCCGACTCGGAGCTAGGAGAGGGAGCCAGCGACACCGGTGTCGATCCCACGGGATCACGAGCGCCGCCACCTTTAACTTCCCAGAAGTGAGACTCCGCCGATGGATACCCTGCTGATGCATGTAAAATGCATAGATGAATTTTGCATATTTTCACATGGTTTTCTATTACATATTGCATCATATAAGGGTATAATTCAATGTTTTATAGTATTTTGGGGTTAAATTAAAAAGTCCCCCAACTTTTATGGAATTAACCTTGCCTGTCAGAAATCCCGTTTTCTATATTTTTGACGTTTCAGGGGGCAAACTTCCGCGAAATCACCTGAAAATCTGCGGGGGTCATTTTCTTGGAAGGAGAAGACTTGCGAGCGAAGGATCCACGAGAATTGGGCAAGGAGGCCCAAAATAGGACCCTCCACGCGGCCAGATTCCTTGGCCGCGTGAGAGGCCCCCTTTTGGCCCCTGTGGCCCCAATTCCTTTCATCTTCGACTTACCGACTTCGTCTTGACCTAAAACCGACTATAAAAAGGGTCCCCCGTACCCTTACGGAGGAGAGCGCCGCCGAAACACCGAAACACCGAAACAGAGACCTGGAGTTCCAGATTGGAGGGGGAAAACTCAGGCGGGGCGCCGCCGGTGTGATCTCCTACCCCTCCAACGTCATCTCCATCGACATCTCCATGAAGAGGGAGTAGTCCACCCCAGGGCTATGGGTTTGTGGAAGTAGCACTTGTATCTCTCTCTCTATGTGCTTCACTAATTAGATCTGTATGAGCTGCCTCACATGATTACGGGCACCGTTGTAATTCCTATGTGGTGGATCTTTTCTATGAGTTATTGAATCTGAGATTGCAATTGTTTCTCTTGAGTTAATTGAGTAGATGTATCTTATGTACCCCGTTCTTATTTTCTAGCTTTGATCAATCTAGTTCTTGAGAGCGTGTGTGGGGTGATGGGTGCATTAGTTGGAGTAACGGGGGGTGGCTAGTGTTGTGAAAGTGACCGAAGTTCAGCGATCCACTTAGGTTTTGTTAAACCTTTCTTAGTTACCTCACTAGGGATAAAAAGGAGTACCTTGTTACCGAGGATTTGAAGTGACACTAATCAGTCTCCATGACTAGATCTAGCAAGTTCTTACTTCAACTTCATGTCACATTGCTTAAAGCTATACTCTGGTTTTTCCTTAATTATCGAGGTGTTATGATTTATTTCGCATCTTGGTGGAGTATAAGATGGATCAATATGACCGTAGAGATCTCTATGCTAGGACGTGATGCCCATATGAAAGTACTCAATGTTAAACATGTTATTGTAATCTCACATGTAATTCTTTATGTCCACCGTCTACCACTTTATTTGAGAGAATGCAAGTGTGAAACCATGAACCCCGGTCCTATTTTAAATATAAGAAAACACTCTAGTTACTTTGCTGCAATTTACTTTACTTGCACTTTACTTTACTTGCATCTCCAATTCGAATTTACATTATCTCCATCACCACTTGCATCACAAAAATACAAAAACAATCCATTGCATATTTATTTTCTCATTTGCATTTAGTAGTAGATTTAATTATTGCACATTTACTTTCAGTTTTGCATTGCAATTTATAAGTCTCACACCTTGTTGTTGACAACCACTTGGTGAGGTTGAGAGCACAAAATTCTCTACTTGTTTGCAGGATCCTGGAGGAAGCTTGGAAGAAAACTTCTGAAATACTGGCTCCCCAAGAGTTCGATATAAACCCTCGAGTCACCCTCGTGGGTAAGAAGGCTTGCCACTAGCTACACACTCTGCACTTGGAGTCTCAACATAGCCATCAAGCATTTTTCTGGCGCCGTTGCCGGGGAGCCATAGGTGAAGAAGTTGTCAAAGGGAGCTCACAAGAAGTCTTCATCACCAACAAGGTGTGCAAACACCTAAGCTTGGGGAGGTTGCACCTACGTGAGTACCGTCCTTTCTATCTCCACCTTCTTTCAAGTAGATTGTTTTGTTTCTTGTGTTGTTTTTGTTTTTGTTCTTGTTTTTGTTTTGTCTTGCATATTTTATTTAAAAGTTTGCATTTTAGCTTTGCATTTAGTTATCTAGTTTATTTTAGTATTTCGAATTTGCTTAGTTACTTTACTTTTGTTTTGCATAAAAAATTAAAAACTACATAAAAACTTGGAAAATGGAGCAGAGAACTTATTGGCCATTCAGTGTTGAAAAATTAGAGGTAGATCATAGTGTTATTAAAATGATTTATGAATCTCGTTTCTATGGAAAGCTTAAAGAAGACCCTTTGTTCCATCTTAAGAAATTTGATGAAAGATGTAAAACTTTGAACTTGAATCATGCAAACATCAACACTACTAAAGTTAAACTCTTTCCCTACTCACTAGGAGGCAAAGCATTAGATTGGATATTAGGATGGCCTCCTAGCAATTTTACTACTTGGTTCAACTTAAGGGCTGCATTTATTGAAAGGTTTTGTCATGCTGAAAAGAATTACAATGTTAAACAATTGCTCATTACCTTTAAACAAGAAAAAGATGAATCAATGATACAAGCATGGGAGAGATTTAGAAGTAGAGCATATGGAATAGGGCATGGCTTTAGAGAATGGATACTTATGCATATGTTTTATAAGGGACTTTCTGAAACTTCTAGAGCCTTTTTAGATAATGAATGTGGGGGATCTTTTACTAGTACTAATGCTGCAAATACCCATGTTTTGCTTGAAAGTTTGCTCTTAGAGGTTAAAATTAAAGAGAGCTTAAAAAAGGCTGAAGTACCCGAGGATATTTTTGATGATCGCTATGAGATTTTTAATATGCATAATAGAAAAGGAAAAGTAGAGGAAATTATGATGCTTACTGAAATTAAGGATCCATTGCTTGATTTAGAAAAAAGTAGCTTGCAAGAACTTATTGCTACTCTACAAAAATTTGCTAGTGACCCCACTATAAATGTTAATCAACCTAGCTTTGGATCTTATATTGCTAATCATGTCTTGCAAGAAAAAATTGCTAGGTACAAGAATGAGGCCATGATACCTCCTAAGCTTGGGGATGCATGGCTCCCCAAGGCGCTAGTTTCAATTGGAAAAGAAATTCACGATGCTATGTTAGATCTAGGTTATAGTGTATCAATACTCTCTAAAGAATTATATGAATTGCTAGAACTAGAAAATTTAGAAAAGTGCTCAAGTGAATTTGTCCTTGCTGATGACTCTACTAAACAAGATGTAGGACAAGTAAAAGATGTTATGATTGAATTGCACATGACTTTCGTACCCGTTGATTTCATTATTATAGATATGGGGGATAAATCCCCGAGTCCTATTATTTTGGGTAGACCTTTTCTTCGTACTACAGGTGCAATCATAGACTCCAAGGAAGGGAATGTCAAGTTTCAGTTCCCTCACAAGAAAAGCATGGAGCAATTCCCAAGGAAGAGGGGCACGCTGAAGAACAAGCTTCCTCATGAGCTTTATCCCTCTTGATTATCAAGTAAGTAAAGCCTAGCTATATGGCTATAAAGAAAGCGCTTTACGGGAGGCAACCCGGTTGTTTTTGTTTGGATTTTACTAGTGTCCTCTTGCTGTATCAAGAGATTAGTTTTTTTTTGTTTTAATTCTGGAGTTTTCAATAAAGAGTCAAGTCAAACCCATTTGGACTTATAAGTTGCTATCCTAGTGCACGAAATTTCTGTTTCAGCACGAGTCTGCTCACCGTATGATTTTATGTTTTTTATTGGTATATCGGATTGAGCTAATATTTTAGTATGTTCTGAAACTCTTTGTCCTCTGTAAGCACGAAAATTGGCTTAATTTTTTGAGGAGTCTAGCTTAGGGAAAAACGTTCGTTTTGCTGCTGCTGCTTTTCTGGACAGATTATGCCTTCTTTTGTTTTATGCACTCTTTGGGCTTGGGAATCGAATTTCCATGATTCTTTCAAGCAAGAGAGTGAACATACAACATAATGAACCTTATTTTCTATCTACTGGAGCATTTGATTTGGAATTTTTCACAGCAAGCATGTGATTTGTTTGTCCTTGCTAATCTCACCCCACAGAAAAAGAATGGGAGAAACATGTTTTGTGAAGTTTTTTCACAGGGAATAGAGGAGCTGCGCCTCGAGACATCCAAGAATGGTGAAAGCCATAAGCTTGGGGATGTGATGAACACCCCACTGGAGGTACACTCTTTTGGTTAGCACACGTCTACTTTCTGTTTTTCTAAGCAAAGCATTTATCGTAGAGACTTGAAACGTCTAGTTTTTGTTTTGATAAGACCACCACCATCATTTTATATGAGATTGAGCTACTGGAGTTTGGGGTTGGAATTTATTGGATGCTAGTATTATGACTTGGAATAGAGATGCCATGGTTGATTTGAAGAGCTACATATGTTTGCATGATTTCTAGGCTTTTTATGTGTAGAAATTTGCAATAATGTTGTCTTGAGCTATCCCTTATTCATGTCCTTGATGTTAATTGCTGGTTTATTTAGTTTTTCATGAAATGAGTAGTTCTATGGACATATGCATGCATAGTAGCTGGTCAACTATCTCCCTCTTGCTAGCCCAAAAATTTAAAATTCCAACAAGTAAAAACTTGTTTCCAACACTCCTTAGCCAAGTATTTCCAGTGAGTCCATCATATCTTCCCGTTAGCCTCATTGCTATTCCGAGTATGTTCACCATGTTATTGTGTTATTTATGTTCTAAATTAAGATATTCACTTTATTAATTGTCATGGGTTGAACTTGGGATAGGACTCTCACGAACTTTTCAAGGCACACTTTACTTTTTATGCATCTAATAAACATGACCCAATAATGGGAGCCACAAGTTTTGCGTTTGACAAGTGTGTGGTTGGGAGCTAGCTATAAACGTGTATCACCGGAAAGCTTTCAACATTGCACAAAAAATTTACATTTGGTTGATATCATGTACTTTTGTTTTTGGACTCCTGCCATGCCAAAATGAAATAGAGGAATAGTAAGTTTTGATGAGTAAGTATCTATATGACTAGAGAAACGCATTGGGCCGCTAACCCAAGCCATGCTTTATCATGGTGGAAATTTACTTACAGCTTGAGTGACTCTACAACACATCCTATAATAAAATAAGAAGCTATGCATAATTGACGAAGATATGGATCCTGGACCCTGCGAGTAAGGACACCCCCTCTCAGGCCTTCTGGTCAAGGCCCAAAAGGAAGCGCCCTTGGAGTATTCTAGAAGGCCCATGTGAAGCCCACCCGCATCAACTTGCGGGTTAAGTTAGGGAATTTGTAACCGACCCAGCTAGGGTTCGAGTCCTCTCCGGGTGAAACTCGAGACCTGGCCATCTATATAAGGCCAGGAGAGCCCCCAAGGAGAGGACCAAGTAATACCGCACGACCAAAAAGCCTCGGAACTCGAGATCTACTCTCGATTCGAGCAACCTGTAACCGATCTAATCATCCAATACAGATCAGCAGAAGGCAGGAGTAAGGGTTTTACCTCTTCAAGGGCCCCGAACCTGGGTAAATCTCGCCCCCTGTCAAGCCCACGATTTCACCAGCGCTCATGACTTCTCCTAGTCGAAACCCGATAGGGTCACCTGAGGGATTTGTGGAGTCAGAACTTCGACAATTGGCGCCGACCGTGGGGACCACGGGCGCTGGATCACCGGCATCTTCGGCTTCATCGACATCCAACTCCCGTTGGAAACCATCGACTACGGCTCCGAAAAATCCCGTACGGATCGGATCCGTCATAGTCACGCCTCACTCGCCGGAATCACGCCCGGTGTTCGAGGATCTCGAGAAGAGCGTCACCCTGACGTTCGGAAGCTTCAACTTCATGGCGAACAGAGACGGAATCCTCCACTTCTCGGATGAATCTGAACCTGAATCTGGAACCGTCAACTCGCGCTTCCCTATGGAGAAAAGTGGCGAGTCCATCCGCTTCAACACAGTCGACTACCACGCCCTCTCGACAGAGGAACCATCTCGGGTACGGGAAGCCTTCCGATCTGCGCCTAGGACGCACGAGCCACGACTGGCCCAAGTCTGCATGGCAGGATCGGAACAACCCTCAGAAACCGAATACAGCGCAACCGAGCGCGATATAATCGGCGTTTCGCGGGAGGCCTGGAAGAGGGCCAAGGAGGCCATGCGGCGGAGTCAGCCACCCGCGGCGGGAGCCTCACAAGAAGACCTAACCGCCTACCACTACCACCTAGTAAGAGCGGCCTCAAACATCAAAGAAGCCCGGGCGGATCTAGCCCGTCGCAGAAGAGCGGCGGATGAATCAAGCCTGCGGCGAGTCGAACAGTCCCTTGCACCCTCAGTCGGTACCCGACCCGCGAGGAAGGGACACGCAACATCGTCAAGGGGACACGAATCCGTGACTGCGACCGACAGATCGACCACGTCTTCCTTCATGAGGGTCGACGATGACGGCAATGTCTATCCGCGAACCCCAGCTGTCGCGATCCTAGCCGCAACAACCTACATGCAGATGAACCAACCGACGGACAGCGACCCTCGGGTGGAACAGTACAAACAAATTCGCAAAGGACTAGGATTGGCGGCCGCAAGGCTCGCTTCCCACGATCGCAAGAAGACCGAAGAAGAATTGGAGAAGGAGCGACAGGAGAAAAACAAGGATAAAGAAACACCCCGCAGACACAGAAGTTCATCCCCGAGGAAAGACAAATCGCCACGGCGTGGTCGAGGAAAAGAAGCCCGCCGTCGCGGCGACAGTCGAAGCAGCAGCGACGACAGCCCGAGAGACAAAAGCTCGCGGCGCCACAGCAGCCGCTCGAGAAAGCGAAGCAAAGAACCAAGGAAAGACAACGACCGCGACAGGTCCGAATACGACGCGCGATCAGATCTCGCCCAAAAGAAGGTGGATAGGGCGAGAGCTTCACGGTATCGCGAACGCTCCTCATCCAGGTCCTCAGACGACGAAACCTATGGAGCGCTCTGTTTCGCTCGCAGCATCCGAGAAGCACCTCTACCCAAGAGATTCAAGCTCAGCACGGAGGTGACTAAATACGACGGCTCACTCGAGCCCTCCCAGTGGTTAAGCGACTACCTCACGGCAGTAAAATGCCAACGTGGGAACAAAAACACAGCCATGCAATACCTCAATTTGCATCTTACAGGCGCGGCCCGTAGTTGGCTGGAAAGAAGACCTAAATCTTGCTACGCATCATGGGACGACCTGCACCACGATTTCTGCAAAAATTTCCAGTCGACGTACAAGAGGCCAGCCACAATCGAAAAACTACGAGCGTGCAAACAGAAGAGTGGAGAATCCACACGAGAATATATCCAGCGTTGGACCACACTCAGGAACACCGCAGGAACCATTTCGGAAGAGGTGGCGATTGAGGCCTTCGCCAAAGGAGCGAGAAGAACCGCGTTTCGAGAAGAGCTAGGCAGAGCTGCGCCCAAAACCATTGGGGAGCTAATGATCATAGCCGAAAAATGGGCTAACGAAGAAGACGCGGTACTCAATGAAAGAGCATCGTCGCCCGCGCACGAAGAAGACCGTCATGGACGAAGAAAGAGAAGGAAATACTACGACCACGAGGACAGGGAGGAATTAGTGGCGGCAGAATTCACGCGAAACCGCGACTCTGGCCGCCGCGCAAGTCGCGAGTGGAAACCAAAGGCAGAAGAAAAATCCCCCGAGGAGGATCTCGATGCATACTGCTCGCTACACCTGTTTACAGATAAGCGCACGGGCAAAACTAAGGCAACACACCTTCTCAAGGATTGTCGAAAGTTTCTTGACATCTCGGATGCTCTCGCGAGGAAAAGATTCGCATCCACTCAAAACTACCCGCCGCTGCCAGGAGGGGGACAACAATTCCAGCCGCCCCCACCACCTCCTCCACCAGCGAACCCAAACATGGCGCTAGCCGCACTACCTGCGCCACCTCCACAAAACAATGGAGCCAATGCATACCCGAATCCGGCAGGACAACTCGCGATGATACAGAAGGTATGCCCCTCTCGCAGAGCTCAAAAGACTAACACAAGGAAACTATGCATGGCAGTGCAGACACCGCCAACAAAGACCGAGTACCTGAAGATGGCAGATCAGCCCATCACGTTCTCGATACAAGACCATCCACCACAAGTCTATCGACCAGGACACGCCGCCCTCGTCATCCAGGCTCAAATCGGAAATTACGACCTGGCCCGCGTGTTCATGGACGGCGGCAGCGGAATCAACATCATCTACGCGGATACACTCCGTCGAATGAACAAGAACCTGGACGGCCTAACGGAATCAGAAACATCCTTCCACGGGATAGTTCCGGGCAAGGCAATCCGTCCACTCGGAACAATCAACTTAGAAGTTGTACTGGGCTCTCCAAGCAATTACAGAAGGGAATTCCTGGACTTCGAAGTCGTCGACTGTCCCTCACAGTACCACGCCATCCTTGGACGAACAGCGTTCGCCAGATTCATGGCAGTACCACATTACGCGTACCTGAAACTCAAGCTACCCGGCGAATACGGTGTGATCACCATCGACGGAGACTTCAAGAAATCAGACAAGTGTGACATAGAATTCAATGAGATCGCGAAATCTTTCGGGATGCAAGAAGAACTTCAAGAGCTGGCAAAAACCACGGACCACTCCGTCATGCCCCTCACGAAGAAGAACGCGCCTGAACTGGAATTCAGCGCCAACAGCGACACCCGCAAGCACCAAGTGCACCCGACGGATTCCGCCAAGACCGCGATGGTTTCCACAACCCTCTCGCCAGCATAGGAAAGCGCGCTCGTCAAACTCCTCCGTGAGTACTGGGAAATTTTTGCCTGGCAGCCCTCAGATATGCCAGGAATACCCAGGGAGTTTGCCGAGCACTCACTCGAAGTATTTCCTAATGCCAAACCCATCAAACAGACGACTCGACGATTCTCAGAACCCAAGCAGAAGGCGCTTGGAGAAGAAATAAACAGACTGCTAGCCGCCAACTTTATTAGGGAGATCAAGATATCCACCTGGTTGGCAAACCCGGTGCTGGTCCCCAAGAAGAACACGGACATCCTTCGGGTGTGCATCGACTACACATCGCTGAATAAGCACTGCCCCAAGGACAATTTCCCTCTACCACGAATCGACCAGATCTTGGACTCTACGGCAGGCTGCCAACGCCTCTCCTTCCTGGATGCCTATTCGGGATACAATCAGATCCGAATGAAAAAGGAAGACGAAGAGAAGACGGCATTCATCACACCCCACGGTGTCTACTGCTACACGACAATGCCCTTCGGGCTGAAGAACGCAGGCGCAACATATCAGCGCTGCATGCAGAGATGCCTCGCCAATCTCATTGGCAAAAACATACAAGTGTACGTCGACGACATCGTCATCAAAACTCGAGTAGAGGACACACTCCTCGAAGACATCAGAGAAACGTTCGACGCCCTTAATGCATATCGGATCAAGCTCAATCCGACCAAATGCGTTTTCGGCGTCCCTGCAGGAAAACTCCTCGGGTACCTGGTATCCGCCAGAGGCATTGAAGCCAACCCGGAAAAAATACAAGCCATCCTGACTATGAAGGAGCCAACCAATCTACGCGGAGTCCAGCAGCTCGCAGGACGACTAGCCGCCCTAAGCAGGTTCATCGCACGATTGGGAGAGCAAGCGTTACCCTTCTACAAATTACAAAAGAAGACGGACAAATTCGAGTGGACACCCGAAGCTAAACAAGCGTTCGCAGACCTGAAACGATCGCTGCAAAGCAGGCGCGTCCTTGCAACACCGCAAGAAAGGGAGCCGCTCCTACTATACCTAGCTGCTACAAACCAGGTCATCAGCACAGCAATCGTGGTCGAACGACCTGAAGACGGCAAAGCATACGGAGTCCAACGACCAATATATTACATCAGCGAAGTGCTCTCGCCATGCAAGCAACGATACCCTCATTATCAGAAGCTGGCGTATGGAGTTGTTCTCACAGCCCGAAAGCTCAAACATTATTTCCAGGAACACACCATTACAGTGGTTAATGATGCGTCACTCGGGACAATCATGAACAACCCTATGGCATCCGGAAGAATAGCAAAATGGAGCATCGAGTTGGGCGCCTGGGACATCACCTATACGGAACGAAAAGCAGTCAAATCTCAAGTACTCGTCGAATTCCTCAGAGAATGGACAGAGCTACAAACGCCCGGACCACCCGAGTACACGAGCAATTGGATAATGTACTTCGATGGATCCAAGAGAAACGAAGGAGCAGGAGCTGGAATCGTTCTTATTTCGCCTCGGGGAGACAAGCTGCAATACATCCTGCGACTGGACATTCCACCAGATGATCCAGCCTCAAACAACGACGCAGAATATGAAGCCCTGTTACACGGGATGAAGATGGCAATCGCCTGTGGAGCTACCCGATTAATGATCTATGGTGATTCCAATCTCATAGTGCAGCATACGATGAAAGAATGCGACGCCATCGCTGAAAACATGGTCGCATATCGTGACATGTACAACCTACTCGAAGGAAGCTTTAAAGGCTGCGAGCTGAAACACATTGCAAGATCTAGCAACGAAGAAGCAGATAGACTGGCAAACATGGGTTCCACCAATACACCTATACCGCCAGGAATATACTTCGAACGGATGATCAAGCGATCAGTCAAAGTGAAGAAAGCTGCAGCAGCACCAGAAACAGAGGTCAGCCCGCAGGTCGCGCTTATCGAGCTTATTCACAATATATCACGACAGGTTTTCATGGTCGAGCCAGTCTGGACGCAGAAATATCTCGACTACCTGCTCCACAGACAGCTCCCGGCCGACCCACGTGAGGCTCGACAGATAATCCGGCGTAGCAAATCCTTTCGAGTAGTCAACGGAGAATTATACAAGCAAAGTATCTCGGGAATACTTCAGCGTTGCATCGCACCCGAAGACGGCAAGGAATTGCTCCAGGACATACACCAAGGAGACTGCGGACATCATGCTAGCTGGAAAACAATAATGGGAAAAGCTTTCCGAGCAGGATTTTACTGGCTAACAGCAGCCAACGATGCAAAAAGCCTGGTCGAACGATGCGACGCCTGCCAGCGATTCGCACCAAGGCCACACGCCCCTGCTACGGAACTACACATGATACCAATAGCCTGGCCCTTTGCACAATGGGGGCTAGATATGGCTGGGCCACTACGCAAGTCCACGCCAGGTGGATACACACACTTGCTGGTCGCAGTCGACAAGTTCACCAAATGGATCGAGGCTATGCCAGTAACCTCAGCAAGCGCCCAATGCGCCGTCAAGTTTCTCGACTCCATTGTATGTCGATTTGGTGTGCCACACGACATCATTACAGATAACGGTACAAATTTCACAGCAAAGGAGACACAACAATTCTGCGAGGAAAAAGGCATCAATTTCAAATTTGCCTCAGTCGCTCACCCGCAAACGAACGGACAAGTCGAAAGATCCAATGGCTTAGTTTCGATGGGCATCAAGAAGCGACTACTCGATCGTCTACACCCCGCCGCAGGACATTGGGCGGAAGAGCTACCCTCCGTACTCTGGAGTCTGCGCACAACTCCTAATCGATCAACGAAATACACGCCATTCTTCATGGTATACGGGACAGAAGCAGTCCTTCCCGAGGACGTTCGATTCAGCGCCCCACGAGTTGTAGCCTACAGCGAAGAAACTTCCAACAAGGCGCTCGCAGAAGATATGGACGCACTCGACGAAATACGCGACATTGCACTCGCAAGATCCGCAGTATATCAGCAATCCTTGCGCAACTATCACAGTCGCCGCATACGCCACAGAGCATTCGCGGTTGGGGACCTGGTGCTGCGGCTCAAACAGAAGGAAGGACACAAGCTCGAGCCACCCTGGGAAGGACCCTTCATCATACATGAAGTCATCCCAGGCGGAGCCTACAGGCTAAAGAATCCAGCGACCGGAGGGGTTTACTCCAATCCGTGGAACATCGCACACCTCCGCAAATTTTATCCTTAGGTTTATTTGTTATCACAACAAAAATAAGGCTATACTAGCCAGTCCTGTAGTTCGAATACATGGCTTCTCAGTCATTGCAATAAAGACGCGATTCCTTCATCGTATTCACTCGAAGCTTTTCATTCTTTACATGCTACAAGTTACAGGTACACACCCCCTAAAACACACGGGAGCTACCCTACAACTAAGCATCACAAAGAAACAACATCAAATACAAGGTTATACACCTTACAACAGTTTTTTACAAACTATAAACAGATTACAGGATATATACATCCGAAAATCAGTCAAAGTGCTGAGCATTCTCAGTCGCCAAAACTCTATCTACCTCTTCAGAGGTCATTCGGATAATCTTCTCCGCCGCAGGACGTACAGCATCATAGTACGGCGAGATATCCTCGATTGCATAATCTGGGCGCCGGGCAACGGAGTTAACATCTATCTCAGGATGCCATATGCGGACAAAAGAGAGAGCTACAATCGCGCCGCACGTCATCTGATTGCGTACACACGCGTGAACTTCTCCTTCACGTCCAAACAAACTGAGAAGATAACCCCAGTCCTCGGGACCTTTTTCAAGTGGGTAAAATGCAGCGTTCATCGCAACCAAGACCTCGTGAAAAGAACTCACGAGAATTCTCGCCTGGCGGACTCGAAATTCCAAGGCGGCCATCACAAAACCCCGACTGCGATCAGACCAAAAGTTGTTCGCATGAGGTTTGGAGCTACTAGCCCCTTGAAGGATGTGATTCTCTACCCACTGTTTTTCTTCCCTGTCATCCGGATAAACGACTGAAGACAAAAACACACTCAGTCAGATAAGGAAACAAGGAAGAAAAAGACACGGGGGCTGCACTACTTACAAAGCAAGTCCCTTGCGACTACAGCCAGCTCATCCATCAGAAATTGTTCGCGTTCAGCTGCCAATTTCTGCTTGGACTTCGCCACATCGGCTATCCCGCGCATAGCTTTTAGCTTGCGCTCACCCTCCTGGACCTTATCACGAAGGCCCGCAAAAGTGCCAACAGCGGCAACAAGTAGATTCACTGGAGTACCACATCCACCCGACGTTTCCGCGACAAACCCAGTAGCCTGGAAGCATAAAACGAAAGAAGTAAGATGCCCTACTCGAGTCAATTCTAATCGCATATCTGACAAACGCTCGGGGGCTACTCCCATCGGGAGACAATGCACAAACAAAGGGAACGAATTGCAAGATGAATTCTTCGATTAAAGACAACAAAGGTACGGGAATACATCCCAAGGTTCATTACATTCAAGGAGAAGAAAAAGGGGAAAATCTATGAAGCTACATTCGTGCTCCCGCTGGCAGCAGTCGCCCCTCCCCGCAGCCGAGCAAAAATCTCAGACAGCTTCCGAGCAAGAATAGCGGCGTGGTCGCTAAAACGAGAGAGCCTTACCTTTTTGCCCGTGGAGGGGTCGACTGGAAGAGATATGTACGCCTCCTCCAAACCTTCGACTCCATGCGCCAAAGCGAATTGTATCGCGGTCTTCGCACCAGACTCCGCCTGAGCGACCGCAAAGGCATCCAGAAGTTTGCCTTCTGAGAAGACCTTCAACAGATCATCTAGCGCGGGTGCAGGAGTGGCGTTGGCGAGGAGGCGACCGTGCAGTTGCCCCAGCACTTGAGTAGCATCATTGATCATGGAGAGGACTCCATCAGCGTGCCTTTTAAGCTGGGCAAGTGTGTCGGTTACCACATCCACCCGCTGGAGTCCAGGGATCTCTAGAGGAACATCCAGAAGACCTGCAAAGGAAGGAAAAAACACTTAGCGAAATACAGCGAAATGAGGAATCAAAGTCGCAAAAGCCCAACACACTTACCCGCGAAGCGCTCAGCGAGGGGACGGAGGAACCCGACAATGTCCTTGTCGGCCTTACTGCCAGCCTTCTCTAACTCCTTCAAGGACTTCCGCGCATCTGCAAGCTGTCGACCAAAATCTTCTGATTGCATGCGGGAAGCCTCTAGCTCTTGTCGAATGGCCGTCAGGTCAGCCTCCCGAGCAGTTACCTGCTCAGAGAGTTTGACCTTCTCGGATTCTGCAAATTCAAGTCGAGCTGCAAAGAGATGCTTGTTAAAACTCAAAAATGAGCGGAGTATGGAAGACAGGGAGATGATAAAGCTTACCTTTGAGAAGAACGTTTTCAGTCTGAAGTCGACTACGGTCCGCTCGGAGCGACTCGCAATCCGACTCGGCGAGAACGACGCGGCGACCAATCGCCGCAAGAGAATCAATAAGCGACTGCAAAAGTACGAAGACAAAAGAGTTAGAAGGATTAAATTAGAGTCTGTACCCGATTATTTACAATCGACTACAGCCTCGGGGGCTACTCCCATCGGGAGCACTGCCGTGCACCCGATAAAAATGAAATCATGAAGAGGAATTAAACTAGACTTTGAGCCTGTGGCCGATCGCATGCGATCGACTACAGCCTCGGGGGCTACTCCCATCGGGAGCACTGTCGTGCACCCGATAAAAATAAAAAATGGTTTGAAGACGGAAGATGAAGTTTACCTGGCCGGAGGCGCGAGAGAGCGGATCCGCGGAGCTATCCGTCACTTCCTTAGAAGCAGAAGCCCTGGCGGCAAAGCTGGGAGCTTCACGTACCACCGTCGCGGCTTCGGGGGCTGCTCTGGGGGAGTTTTGGACGGTGCCCGCGGTGGGAGTTTCACCCGCATCCTTGGCCTTATTCCTCTTCTCGGGAGGAACGGCAGCGGCGTACCTGCGAGGACTGATCGTCTGCAGACTGCACCAAAAGATAGAAACAATCGATATTGAAGGACGGAAAATGTTCGACCAAGATTAAGGAAGAAGCACTTACTCGTCATCCTCGTCGTCATCCAGCAAGTCCGCGTTCCAAGCGGGCGTCATCACTGGGAACGAAGGCGAAGGAGCAAGGGAGCGAAGTGGAGTCGCATGGATAGGAGCTTGACTGGGCGATGCTTCCAAGGATTTATCCTTGGAAGTAGCTTCGTCCTCATCTACCCGACGACGTTTCGTCGGAGCGCCATTCGAGTCTGCAACGTCATCCGAAGAATCGTGTTCTGAACTCGAAGAGGCGTTGGCGACGCTGGTGTCAATCGCGCCGTCTTGATGACTCGACACTTGCTCTGAGGTGGCTTCCCCCGTAGTTGGCAGGTAGCAGTCCGCCATAGCTAGGCTCTGCAAGGGCAAGAAGAAGACAAGAAAAACCTTATCGACTAGGACTCAGAACGAGAAAAAGGAACAACTCAAAGACGAAAAAAGAAAAAGAAACTAACCTCGGCTGGGGGAGGATTTGAAGCGGCGAAGGCTTCAACAGAGCAATCGGGGAATTTCTCCCCCACCTTCAGTTGGGTGATATCCGCGATTTTCTTCTTGAATTCTACATTCGAAAGTTCCTCGCGCCTTACTCGACTGGGGTCTTCTGAGCCTTGATACTCCCATATAGCGGAGGGCCTTTGTTGGAGTGGCTGGATCCTGCGCTTCAAAAAGATGCTCGCCAGATGCATCCCGTTGAGCACAACTCCCGCGGTCTGGTCCCGAAGAGCAGCTACTCTCGCGAGTAAAGGCGCGACGGTCTGAGTCTCTTCGGCTGACATCTTGTGCCCCCAAGACTTTCGCCTGGTCAGAACAGCGAACGGGTGGAACTCTACAATCCCACCCGAGCTGTTGTCGATGACGTAGAACCACCTTTTCCGCCAGCTTTGAGCGGAGTCGACGAAATGCATGTTGAAGTAGCTGCCTTCTTGTCGGGCTTGGATCCCGAAGCCGCCGGTGCTAAGCGGTTCGCCAAGCTCGGACTCCACCCGCGATTTCTCGCGGAAGATCCGGACCTTGAAGAGCGCCTTCCACAGCGCCCAGTGCGGGCGAATGCCGAGATAGCATTCGCAGAACACAATGAAGCACGTAATGTGTTGCACCGCGTTCGGGGGGAGATCGTGAAGCTGTATGCCATAGACACACAGCAACCCGAGGAAGAAGGGATGAAGGGGAAAAGAAAGGCCTCGAGTCACGTGGTCCACAAAGACCACGCGCTCATTCGATTGAGGATTGGGTACCTCTTCCTTCTTCCTGAGGCGGACTCGTTTCTCCGTCTCCGCCGGCAGCAACCCCTCCCGCTGCATCTCCTTGATGCTTTTTGCGGTGGTGTTGGGGGAACGCCAGTCGCCGGCGCGGGGCGCGGGTTGCGCAGAAGGTTCACCGGATGCAGAACCGGCAGCACCGCGTCTCTTTCCGCCAGCCATTGCTTGCTGCGAGAGCTCGAGCGCGGGGAAGACGAAGATGGGCGCGAGGAAGAAGATGAAGACAGAGAGCTGGGAAAGTTTTACCGCAGTGCTAACACCCGTATTTATACACGGGGCAAGGCGATCTCAGCCGTACGATGTGCTACGTGGCGCCTATCACGGCCGCCACGCGTAAGGATGAAACGAAGCGGCGGCCAGCGCTGTTTCGTGCCACGATCTTAACAGAAGATCGTGCGCATTTACTGCGCGTCTCGTGTAAAAACCGGGAACGACGTCTCGTTTCCCGGTCAAAAAGCTGACAAGGTGGGCCACCTTCTGCTGCCACTCCGTCATGTCCCATCGGGAGAAGAGGAGTGCGCCATGACGTCATGGCATTCGTCATTCAAAACCAAAATCTTTTCGATTGGAAGTTCAAACGCGAAATTATCTTCGTATGAATATCAATTCCTTCGGATAAAAGCAACTTTTCCATGAACAGTTCATAAAGCAAGACCTCTTCGAACAAGAGAAAAATACCCTATGCACGAAAACTCTTTCGTATGGGCACAGCATCCCGAACATGAAAACTCTTTCATACGGGCTTAGTTGTTTTTTCTTCCAGCACGAAATTTCTTTCGTATGGAGCTCAAACAAATCAATCGGGTAGGAAAAACCTACCTCTCCTACACATGATAATCTTACATCATAAGAACCTGGGTTGTTCAGCCGACTAGGCACATCCGGATGCCGTATTCTTCGAATATGAAGGTAAGACCGAAAAGATCTCTCTTTTGGGCCTGGAATCGCACTCAAAAGCTGCGTCCTCCGGTATAATTCCGTGTCAACAACACGAAGAAAAATCCTAGCGGACGCGCCGGGTATCCCCATAGGTTAAGTTCGATTCGATAAGTCCACAACGGCCCAATCGCAACAATCACCTTATCGGGTTCGAGTCGGAGGTCTCGAATCTGAGTAGGCCAGGAATGTTTTTTCCCTAGTCGCAATTAATTGGCCCCGATCTCTCGGGAGAGCCAAGCTACTGTGCCACATCCTTCTATGAAAAAAGCCGTAAAAACAGGCACTTATATTGCTCGATACTCGAGCATGATGACCCGTGATACAGGGAACACACCCTTTGGAAAAACAATGACTGTCAGAGCAATCTTCCATAAAAATAAGGAGGGTTTGACCGCCTACTCGACTGGAAAAGCCCCAGTCAAGCACGCGCTCGGGGGCTACTTACGAAGATATGGATCCTGGACCCTGCGAGTAAGGACACCCCCTCTCAGGCCTTCTGGTCAAGGCCCAAAAGGAAGCGCCCTTGGAGTATTCTAGAAGGCCCATGTGAAGCCCAGCCGCATCAACTTGCGGGTTAAGTTAGGGAATTTGTAACCGACCCAGCTAGGGTTCGAGTCCTCTCCGGGTGAAACTCGAGACCTGGCCATCTATATAAGGCCAGGAGAGCCCCCAAGGAGAGGACCAAGTAATACCGCACGACCAAAAAGCCTCGGAACTCGAGATCTACTCTCGATTCGAGCAACCTGTAACCGATCTAATCATCCAATACAGATCAGCAGAAGGCAGGAGTAAGGGTTTTACCTCTTCAAGGGCCCCGAACCTGGGTAAATCTCGCCCCCTGTCAAGCCGACGATTTCACCAGCGCTCATGACTTCTCCTAGTCGAAACCCGATAGGGTCACCTGAGGGATTTGTGGAGTCAGAACTTCGACAATAATAGTGAATGAAAATAAAAGGATGATGAGTCTACTCCGTTTGTTCATCTTGTCATTGTAACATGGGCTTGTTTCCATGTCATGGGGAAAGAGGTACCTCTTTGCGGTTCTCTACGATGTCATTCATACTTATTATGATTGTACAAAGCTTATTAGGAATGTTAAGTTGAGTAATCATGGAGTAGGTTTTCACACTCACGGGGCATGAGGCTTTCAACCACCTTGTCATTCTCATTACTTCAATACTCACAATTTTAAGATGCTAGTGATAAAGGGGAAATGAGAGTCCTAGATCAATGGATACCACATTTCAATTAGTAATTTTAGTTGAATAATTTATAGGCTAAATAAGACTTGATCATGTTTTACCTCTACTCAATTTTCTCCAAAGTGTCCACCATATTTTCTATTCTCCATTATGCTATTCTTTGACTAATATAGGATTTTATTTTTCATTTTGTGTATGCATTTGGTCCATAGTGTTTTTATTTCATTATACACTTTGTGAACTTTCATGAAGCATCTTTGCTTGCATATTTGATATTTCTTAGAACATGAATTGTATATTGCTACTCATTTCTAGTATTAATCGTTTGATTATATGTAGCATGAATCCTCCTTGATATCCCATGATTGTTTCAATATGCAAAACCCATCTTAATTTTATCACCTTCATACTCGAGGACGAGCATGGGTTAAGCTTGGGGATGAATTTTGCATGTTTTCACATGGTTTTGTATTACATATTGCATCATATAAGGGTATAATTCAATGTTTTATAGTATTTTGGGATTAAATTACAAAGTCCCCCAACTTTTATGGAATTAACCTTGCCTGTCAGAAACCCCTTTTCTATATTTTTGACGTTTCAGGGGGCAAACTTCCGCGAAATCACCTGAAAATCTGCGGGGGTCATTTTCTTGGAAGGAGAAGACTTGCGGGCGAAGGATCCACGAGAATTGGGCAAGGAGGCCCAAAAGAGGACCCTCCATGCGGCCAGATTCCTTGGCCGCGTGAGAGGCCCCCTTTTGGCCCCTGTGGCCCCAATTCCTTCCATCTTCGACTTACCGACTCCGTCTTGACCTAAAACCGACTATAAAAAGGGCCCCCTGCACCCTTACGGAGGAGAGCGCCGCCGAAACACCAAAAAAGAGACCTGGAGTTCCAGACTGGAGGGGGAAAACTCCGGCGGGGCGCCGCCGGTGTGATCTCCTACCCCTCCAACGTCATCTCCATCTACATCTCCATGAAGAGGGAGTAGTCCACCCCAGGGCTATGGGTTTGTGGAAGTAACACTTGTATCTCTCTCTCTATGTGCTTCACTAATTAGATCCGTATGAGCTGCCTCACATGATTACGGGCACCGCTGTAATTCCTATGTGGTGGATCTTTTCTATGAGTTATTAAATCTGAGATTGCAATTGTTTCTCTTGAGTTATTTGAGTAGATGTATCTTATGTACCCCGTTCTTATTTGCTATCTTTGATCAATCTAGTTCTTGAGAGCGTGTGTGGGGTGATGGGTGCATTAGTTGGAGTAACGGGCGGTGGCTAGTGCTGTGAAAGTGACAGATATTCAGAGATCCACTCAGGTTTATTTAAACCTTTCTTATTTACCTCACTAGGGATAAAAAGGAGTACCTTGTTACCGGGGATTTGAAGTGACACTAATCAATCTCCATGACTAGATCTAACAAGTTCTTACTTCAACTTCATGTCATATTGCTTAAAGCTATACTCTGGTTTTTCCTTAATTATCGAGATGTTATGATTTATTTCGCATCTTGGTGGAGTATAAGAGGGATTAATATGACCGTAGAGATCTTTATGCTAGGACGTGATGCCCATATGAAATTACTCAATGTTAAACATGTTATTGTAATCTCACATGTAATTCTTTATGTCCATCGTCTACCACTTTATTTGAGAGAATGCAAGTGTGAAACCATGAATCCCAGTCCTATTTTAAATATAAGAAAACACTCTAGTTACTTTGCCGCAATTTACTTTACTTGCATCTCCAATTCGAATTTACATTATCTCCATCACCACTTGCATCACAAAAATACAAAAACAATCCATTGCATATTTATTTTCTCATTTGCATTTAGTAGTAGATTTAATTATTGCACATTTACTTTCAGTTTTGCATTGCAATTTAGAAGTCTCACACCTTGTGCTTGACAACCACTTGGTGAGGTTGAGGGAACAAAATTCTCTACTTGTTTGCAGGATCCTGGATGAAGCTTGGAAGACAACTGCTGAAATACTGGATCCCGAAGAGTTCGATATAAACCCTCGAGTCACCCTCGTGGGGAAGAAGCCTTGCCACTAGCTACACACTCTGCACTTGGAGTCTCAACCTAGCCATCACCTGCACGCGACCAGAAATCGTCCGCGAGTTGCTCGTCGGAGACCACCGGCCGGGCCACCTCCGGCGGAGGGATAGACCAGCCATCCTCCAACACCTCCTCGGCCGCCGCCCTAGCAGTGTCCCTCGCCTCGCCTAGATCCCCCTCGAACGCAGTCCCCTCCTCCTCGCCTGCGAGCGCAACGAACCGAGACCCGCCGGCGATCCGGCTGTCCGAAAGCGAGAGCGCCCCCGGGGCCAGAGTAAGCCGCCGGCGATGAACGCCAGCGGGTGGATCGCCCGCGGACGCCTCTCCCATTGTCACGCTTGTTGCTTCCTTGTTATTCTGACGGTGAGATATGTGCATGATAGTGGCGTAGTACATACTTTCACGAGAAGTCCCAGAATTGTCGAATCTAAGTTAGAACTATGCACTGATTTATAGAAAGAATCATATGTATATCTTATCAACAATCCTCGCCCAAAGTTCCACATCAAAATAAGCATACATTGTTATTCTTATAATTCAAAAAGTCTAAGGTGCACTATATATGAATGATTCGAATTGATGGGAACAAAAGACATGCAAGATGCACTATTTCACCCGGAAGGAAAAAAGAGAGAATTCCTTATTTTGGCCCTTACTTAAAATTTTGTTCTCTATTTGGCCCTAAAAAAAATTCTTCCTATTTGACACCTTAACATCATTTTCTTCCTAACATGGCCCTATAGTGCATTCTAAACACAAATGGTGATGTAAAAAGACTCTTTTGCCCTTGATAAATTTTTGTACCAAAATTCATAATATAACTTGAAAATAAGCATAGATTTTGCCGCACGCAATTAGCGGTTATAACGCGCGGCGACAGGAATGTCTTTAGCAGCAGCGCTAAATTAGCGCGCGGCGGCGTTGGTTCGTGCGTACATAATTTAAAACTTTGTACAAACTTTAAGCATAATTCGATCGGTGCAGACGAAATTTAAATGAAATTTAACCTAATTTTAACTAAAATTTGGCGACGACAGCGTCGTCGTTCGAACTGAACTACGAGAACTCCTAGTTCGCCCCACCCCATTTGAAAATCAAGACTCCATTGTCAGCAACAACTGTACCATTTGCATTCTGAGTAGGCTGTACATGGCAGGCGGATACAAGTAGCAGCAGCAGCGAAGCAGCAGCAGCGACTACTAGGTTCACTACTGAAACGAGTAATCGTCTAAGTTTTAACGGTTTCGTACATCGATGACATGTGCCAGAAGCTAGCTAGCGTGAAACGTGAATGCTTATTTGCTAGGCCAACCTTAATTACAAGCTCGAGTCAAACCATGGTTGCGACCATCCGCGTCCATGTGAATTCTACCGCCACTTTTTGGCCAGAGCCTCAATATGATGCATTAAGCCCAGAAACGATGCATCCAGTGCTAACTGCGTACTGCAAAATCCCAATTCCGTACGAACGTAACCCTCCCCCCCGCTCGCTCGGCTAATCCCGCACGCGGTGGGCTCTCTGTTCGTACGCCACCGCACGCGCCGCAGCTGCGACCGTGTCGAGCGAAATCGTGACGTCAAAGCACATGACAACTTGCAGCTAACCACTACGTACATCAATTAATAATTGACCCCTCCGCCCTGGTCTCTAGACTCATCCCCGCCTCGCAAAAATTATATTATGAATTTTGGTACTCTTCTTATTTTCAACTTTTATTATGTATTTTTGTAAAACAATTCATCAGGGGCAAAATAGTCTTTTTACATCTCATTTGTGTTTAGAATGCACTATAGGGCCATGTTAAGAAAAAAATGAAGTTAAGGTGTCAAATAGGGAAGAATTTCTTTTTTAGGGCCAAATAGGGAACATGGTTTTAAATAAGGGCCAAATAAGGAATTCTCTCAGAAAGAAAACTCACATGGCCCATGGTGAAATATTAGCCATTTACCATTACTTACTGCCAGACTGCGGGTTAGCACTCCATTACAAGTAGATCATATGCACGATGGACGAAGTTCTGAACTTATTGGTTATCGCATCAGATTTTAAACCATACATTTTATTTTATGCAACTATAACTTTCTTAATTATAAATTCACTTGATAGAGTAATGGTATTACATCAAAAACGGGCATTTACGAATAGGTTAAAAAAATATCAAGCAGAATAATTGCAAATAAAATAATTGAATTTCAACACAAAACAGAAAAGGACTCATAAGTTAATGCTAGAAATCAGAAACATACCTAAACTTGATGGTCCAGTCCAACTTTCTCAAATGTACTTCAGTCATCGATCTTGTCTTATAACAGTGTGTCAACCTTATTAACCTGCCATCAGAAGAATACATGGCGTCATTGGCATTTCATCAAGCACCGACCCCACCAGTGGATACCACAAAATCAAATTCAGATGTGTCTACTTGCCGTTATTACATGTATTGAAATGAAGCTTCACCATCTGCGAGTTGTCGATTAGCTGGGCGAGTATAGAAAAGGGCGCAACAATGTCCATGTCAGTGTACGCCAACGCACCAAACAGGTGTTGTCAAATTCTTTAAAGATTTGGAGAGTTAATTGGGCAACATGATGGATTGTGCACCGTCAATGGCAACACGGATTTTCTTATTCTACACAACCTCGTTAATCATCCTCAAAAAAGCATTCAGGATAGAGGATGCAACAAGCCAACAACCATCAATCATTGGGCTGGGTGACCTTTCTAGTTCAATTAGGAGTTTAGGACTAAAACAAATACTTGAGATAGTAAGTAGCGATCAAAGAAAGATCACATATGCACCTTATCAACGCCCCTGACGTAGTCATGAAATTGAATCTCCTGTGCTCTAGCGCCTGACAAGTCCACACAGCTTCCTAGCCTATCATTTGTGGCGTACGTAGTTGTCACTGGATCATTCAATCGGACACAAGAGCGACCGCCGAGGGGATGGCATGGCGGCGCGATGTGCTACCATGCGAGGGAAGACATGAGCCACGAGGTGTATGTCACCGGCATCAGGGCGCCATCCGCTGCCGCCGCCGCCAGCACAAGGGCGAGATGACACTTCGCAGGGCCAATAGCTCCTGTGCGACAGGTTTCAGTTGAATTGGAAGGAATGCGACGTTTTTCGATAAAATAGCCTACGTGCGACGGATTGGAAGAAGAAAATAGCTCACGGCCAACATGGTTCTTAAGCGGAGCTGATCGGTTAGCTGTTAGGGTTATGCGACGCTTGGACCCACAACTTATCCACTTCAGCAGCGTGGGACCCACCTCACGATTCAAAAACAGAGATGCGCCTGTGCCCCACAACTTATCCACCTCAGCAGCGTCGGACCCACCTCACGATTCAAAAACAGAGATGCGCCTGTGCCCCACAACTTATCCACCTCAGCAGCGCGGGACCCACGACAGTGAATCTAAAACAGGGCTGCGCCCGTGCCCGAGCTGGTGTCTGTGCCATTTCTTTCCCTTTCCCCATTCTTCCTCGTCTCCGGCGACGGCGCACGGGATGTCCAGCTCCTCCGCCACGCAGTCAAGATGGCCAGAGTACGGTGCAGTTCCGATGACAAGGTGCCCGGACTGCCCACGGCCAGAGGCTCTGAAGCGGAGGGCCAGTAAAACTGACGAGAATGGAAATCTCGGGCGCCATTTTGTGTCCTGTTTGAGCATTCCCATGATGGGACGGGATGGCAAGGTAAGATCTTAAAACTGAGATGAGGAGGAGAGAGATGATAGGAGTATTTGGCATTCCAATTCGCGTTTTTTTCTCCTCGGTTTTGGGATCTAGATTCATGTCTACTGTTACAGATGCTGAAGAAATGTTCGCACTTTGAGTGGATCGATCAGTACGTTGCTAGGCTTGAATTTGAGGGCCACATTGAAGATCCAAATCTAGGTGGGTTTGCTCCCGATGTCAGCTCGGGCAGAGGAGGGCCGGCGGCGAGGATCACGCGCCCTATTGCTGGACTGCCCGTGGAGGCCGAAGTAAACGAGGAATTGAAGAAGATCAAGAAGTTTTTAAAGCAAATGGTGGATTTGCAGAAGCAAGCGAATCTCATGTCAGGAGCATTCTATTCTTGTATCATTGCTCTGTTTTTTGTTTACCTCTTGTTCATCCGTCGTTAGAATGGACTAGATTAATCTAGATTTTACTTGAGTTAGCTATGCAGAGGTAGCAATCTGTGCGCCGTGCTAGTTTCAGTGAAGTGTCTGATGTTAAATTTGAATATGCCCTTCGATGTTCAGTTGAAGTTCAGTTTCAGTGCAGTCACCAAAGTTCAGTTTCAGTAGAAAAAAACTTATTCGTTCTCATGCCGTAAGAGTAGTTGA
The DNA here is from genome assembly GCA_028641055.1 of Alopecurus myosuroides. Classification (NCBI taxonomy): domain Eukaryota; kingdom Viridiplantae; phylum Streptophyta; class Magnoliopsida; order Poales; family Poaceae; genus Alopecurus; species Alopecurus myosuroides. Next base: position 86,889,027 of record CM054061.1, read on the forward strand.
AGAAAGGCCGAAAGAGTGTAGTTGGGCCAACATTTAGGCCCAAAGAGAAAACAAACCCACCTGCCTAGATTTGACTTATTTTAATTTGTAAAAACAATTGTTTTGCATGTCTTGGGTTCGTTTTCGTTTTTGTAGGCCCAAATAATTGGATTCGTTTGCATTTTTGTGTTATGTACTTCATAAATATTTTGTTAAGAGTTGCATGCATTATTCACCGAAATACTCCCTCCGTTCCAAAATGTAAGCCTTTTTAGCAAACTAGTTTAGCTTTCTAAAAAGGCTTACATTTTGGAACGGAGGTAGTATTTTGTAAAAACAATTGTTTTACTTGTTTTGCATGTCTTGGGTTCGTTTTCATTTTTGTAGGCCCAAATAATTGGATTCGTTTTCATTCTTGTAGTATTTACTTCTTTACGAGTTGCATGCATTGTTCACCGAAATATTTTGTAAAAACAATTGTTTTACTTGTTTTGCATGTCTTGGGTTCGTTTTCATTTTTGTAGGCCCAAATAATTGGATTCGTTTTCATTTTTGTATTATTTACTTCATAAAAGAGTTGCATGCATTGTTCACCGAATATATTTGTTACTAGTTGCATGCATTCGTTTTATGAATTAACGGACGCTCGAAGTAACACACTCTGATCATAAGTAAAATGAGGGAAACAATTGGTAGCAAACGACATATACTAGTAAACGACATATATTAGTAGTAGCACGGTTACATATACTAGTGAACGACACGGGCACGGGCCCAACTAAACATAGATAAAAAGAAAAAGAAAAATAAAAAAAAACGGTAGAAACTCGAACGACACGAAGCCTAGATCACCGCCATGAGAGCACCATCGAGATGGAGGGGAGAGCACCGTCTTCACTCCTCGTCGTCGGCGGCCGGCACCCTGTAGGGGAGGGTGTGCATCACGGTGCGGCTGGGCCAGAGGCTGTCGAGGTCGGTGAAGAAGTTGTACCCCGTGAAGCAGATGAACTCGCACCCCCCGTACCAGACACGACCAAGGAGGTGGTACGCATCGTAGGGGTTGCGGAAGCGGACAAGAATGCCCGTTCCTCCCGGGCGGGCTTCGTCGACGGTGAACATGGGCGGAGTGCCCGGAGGCATGTGGCGATAGAGGGCGCCAAGGAAGACCTCCACCAGCTCCTTTGCACCGCGCCAGCGAGACATGGCCCAGACGCGGAGCTGGTCCTCGACGACGACCCCTGCGGGGTACTGCCTCTCCCGCACGGTCCTTGGCGCGAGGAAGGTCTGGCCGGTGAACTGCATTGCTTTTGCTTGAATGTGGTGCGTGCTTTGCTCGGTGGCTTGCTTGGATGTGATGCGAGTGGAGAATGGCGTGAGGAAGATGAAGGTTAGAGGAGGGATTAAATAGAAGGTAAGACATTAATGGATGCGTCCCTTCGTTCGCGTGCCCGCGTTTCTCTACTGGGTCAAGAGGTGTCTCGTCGATCACTGGAGCACGCTAGTCAGACTGCATGGATCACCGCGTTCAGTGTGTTAATAGCTTAGATGCGACGCGTATGCATGCATGCAACGGGCAGGCGGCCCCGATCACACACGGAACGGAGAAACACACTAGGGAACACGTTCGTACGCCAGTTCCATGCACCGAACCAACGTCAGGCGCCGGATATTGTTGAACGGTCTAGATCGAATAGACGAGCCGATCCAAACCCCAGCCACTCAGCGCGCACGAATCCATCCATGCACAACGAGCCAATCAGCATCTAGAACGAGCGCACACGCGGATCGGGGGCGTGCGTCACGTGCACACGGTGGCGTCAGTGAGCTAGGGTTTAGCTGGGGTTTCCGCGGTTTTGGGGTTTCTGGGGTTATGGGGTTTCCGGGGTTTAGGGTTTCAGTGAGCTAGGGTTTGACATAACTAATTTAAAAAAAATCAAAAAAATAAACGGCTTTCGCTCACTCTCTATTTATGTAACTATGTTGCTATAAAAAATTGTATTCTTGTTAGATCCACGATGCAATGAAAAATATTCATACAATTCATGCTATTGATGGAATGAGCTAGGGTTGAGCATAACTAATTCAAAAAAAATCAAAACTATGTACAGCCAGCGCACATGGTCTACTTATGCAACTAGGTTGCTATAAAAAATGGCGAAATTGTTACATCCAAATGTTAAAACCAAAAATCACACGTTGACGATATTGACAAAATGAGCTAGGGTTGAACATAAGTAATTCAAAAAAATTCAAAAAAAGAAATGCTTTTGGCCCTTAGTCTTATTATGTTGCATACAAATCAAAAAAAATTAAAAACTTTGATTTTGAGTCGGTCAACGTTTTTGTGAAAACGTTGACTTTTTTTAAAATGAGCACAAATCATTTAAAAAAAATCAAAAAAAGAAATGCTTTTGGCCCATAGTCTTATTATGTTGCATACAAACCAAAAAAAATATACCCATGGTTTATATAGAATTGCATGAAAATGTCTTCAAGAATATGGGAAACTTGTACAGAGTAGTATGGATTTCGAAGATCGAAGTTGGTGTGTTCTAGATCATAACTAATTCAAAAAAAATCAAAAAAATAAATGCTTTCGCCCATAGTCGTATGATGTTGTATAGAAACCAAAAAAAATTATAAACATGGTTTATGTACAATTACATGAAAATGCCTTTGAGAATATGAGATTCTTGTACATGTACTATGGATTTCAAAGAGCAAATGTTGTGTGTTTTAGATCATAAGTAAATATGTATATGTTTTATTATGGATTTTAAGAAAACTTGAGCACATAGTATTATTATGTCGTGTAGGAACCAAAAATTAATATAAATAAGATTCAAAATATGTGTTTTTTAATTAAATAATGATTTCAGAAAAAATAAAAGAATAAAATACAAAATTAATTCAAAAAATAATGAGACTTCATATTTACACTATATAGGTACGAGAGAGGTGTGGGAATTTTATTTGGATGATTTAGAGAAGATGCAAAAAACAACCCTCTTAGAAAGGGGGGCGTTTACCCTACCTTATGAGGCCGTTTGAAACACATTTTTCATGACTATGAGTTTAACTTAACAAAAGAGCTCAGAATGATCAGATAAAAATCACATTTGAGTTGAGGTAGCATTGAAACATCAAAATATTATTACATTCCAAATAAGTTCAACTTGAGTCAAAATTTGAATTTGAACCTAAATTTGAATTTGTCATCAAATATTATTACATGCCAAATAAGTTCCCGGTACATGCCAAACAATAACCAAATAATTTTTGATGGAAACATGTGCCGAACAAATGTTATTACATGCCACAAATTTGAAATGATCAACAGTTCTATCTCTTCCGACCACGACGTGTACCCTTCTTCGCCTTACCATTTGGTTTTTTTGGTTCTACTACGCACACAAGTTCACTCATCATCTTGGTTTTTTTCACTGGACTCGGGGACCACGATGATACCACCTCATGAAACTCGGGGATAGCAGATTCAGTTTCGACACTGTGCACAACTTCAGTTTCGACAGTGACAACAGCAGCTTCAGCTTCCGTTTGTGGTCCAGTTTCGACAGCAGCTTCAGGTTCAGTTTCGACAGTGACAACAGTTTCAGAAACAACAGTTTCGACAGTCTCGACTGCAATTTCTTCAGTTCCAGTGACACCAGCAGTTTCAAATTCAGTTTGAGCACCAAATTGTTCTAGCCACTGACTTGATTTCCTTCTGCTGCCACTGACTCTTGCTCTTTTTGTTGGCCAACACTGTTCAACAACAATAGGCTGACTTGGAAACTTCCTCCTGAAAACAAGAAAGAATGCCACATTTTTATAATTGAAAAAAAACTAAAATATGAACAAACACAAATAAACAAGCACATACTTTCTGGGTTTAGGAGGAGAGAAAATGCATAGCCTAGATCCCTCTCTGTGCCCCAGTGTTTGGCACCTCTTGCATCTGTTTTTGTTACCCTTTTGAGCCCTTTTTGGCTTTTCATCTTTCTTGTCCTTTTTGCCCTTCTTACTACTCCCACCTTTTTCGAACCATGCTTTGAATCTACTCTGTTTAGGTCTGCCTGCCTTTCTTTTTACTAGAGGAGGACACATGGAAAATTCAAGAGGCACTTCTGGCCACTGCTTCTGATCTGTAAGAGGTGGAATTGGAGTTGCATATGCAGCTTTGAATTTTGCTACTGAATAATAGTCATGCAGATATGGATGCATATTTATCTTGTGCTGGCCAGCTAAGAAAAGAATTGCATGATCACATGGTTTACCAGTGGCCTGCCACTCTAGGAAACTGCAATCATGCAATTCTGTGTTAACAACATGCCTTCTTCCAGTCTTGTTATCTCTAACTTCAGCACCCCACAACGATGATATTTCAACAGACAAATGTGTAAGACCTCTGCTTCTGTTGACCACCTGTTGCACCACTGCTGGAAGTTTATCACCTTGCAAACAATCACCAATCTTTTTTCTCAATTCCCACAGCCGCATGAGCATGATCCTGATTTGATCAACCATGTCATGCACAGGCAAATCTTTTAGTTGCTTCACCTTGTTGTTGAAACTTTCTGCCAAATTGTTGTTGATATGATCACACTTGATGGCAGTGTTGAATCCAGACCTGTACCATAATAAAGAATGGTAGGTGTTCAACCATGTACCAAACTCCTCACATGTTGCCATAACCTTATTAAGATGATATGAATGTGTCTGTTTAGTGTAAGATCTTGCTGCTGGCCACATCCTCCCAAATTCATCTCCTCTAAATTTTTTAATCAAATTCATCCACAAATGGCCGAAGCACTCCCTTTGCTCAGCATGTGGGAACACATTTTTAACTGCATTTTCCAAACCTTTGCATGCATCTGTGTGTACTGCCAAAGGTGACACTGGCCCTAAGCATCTTTTCAACTGCATCATGAACCATGTCCATGAAGCTTCTGTCTCTGACTGAAACAAGCCAACAGCAACTGGAAACATCCAGTTATGTCCATCTAGAGCATTACATGCTGCTAACTGACCATTCCACTTGCCTGTCAAAAATGATGAGTCTATGCTCAAATATGGACGACATCCTGCTTTGAAGCCATCGATACAAGGCTTTAAAGCCATAAAGAATTTGGAGAAATAAACCTTGCCATCCTCTGATACCTCGGTATCTATCTCGACAACACTGCCAGGTGACCTTTTCTCCACCTCTGCTTTGAAATTGTAAAGCAGCCTAAATGTGTTTGCCCAATCACCATACAAATGCTTCATTGCTCTTTGTTTAGCCTTCCACACTGTGGTATAAGCCAGTTTAATGGGGTATAACTTTTCCAAGTCTACTAGGAGTCTTTTGGCAGTAGTGTTGGGTGTTCTGGCCAAAATTGGAGTTATCTTTTCTGCAACCCAAATCTGTGATGTCATGCTTGATTTTTTCTGTGAACTTGTCAGACAAGTATGCTTATAAGGGATTTGGTTAACTCTAACAGTACTTCCATCAGGCTGCAGTCTAGCAGATATGTACCACTTGCAAGCCTTCTTACCACTACCATCAAAACCTCTGCACTTAGCATAAAACTTCTTTCGATCAGTCCAAACTGTCTTGGCATCAAACTGATGTCTGACTGCATAAGTCTTGAAAGACAACCTGAACTCTTCCATGTTTGGCCACAACTTCCCCACTTGAATGACAGGGTTCTCCTTGTCATACACATGCACCAGCTCTTCATCATTTGCATCATCTACATCATCTGCAGCATCTTCCATCAACTGTTCATCTACATCACTCAACTCTCTGTCATCGTTATCACTTGTATTAGCTTCATCCCTCTCCTCCTCATCTCTGTCATCGACTGGAATGCCAAATAGTTTGGCCATCTCAGTGTCAGCAATTGGTGCAATGACCAAATCAGTAGGCTCCTCCAACTCAACTGCATTCCAATCAACAACAGCAACATTTCCCTCTTCTGCATCTACATTAGCCCCATCGTTTATTACTGTCAGATCAGTAAAAATGGGAACGATATGCCTCTGTGAAGCCCAATCAGCATCTGCATCCTGCATAGCCAACTGTGACGGCACATAACCCACCTTCGAGCCAACATTCAGATCAACGAGCTCAGCAAAAAATTCAGCCCTGAGGTTTGCCCAGCCCTCTTGCCTATCGATTTCATCAACAATATCTTCACCATCTTCAATTCTGACATACTCTTCTTTGAAATCATCGTACCGCAATACTGAAACCTCTTGATCTAGACCCCAAAGCACTGTTTCCCCAATTTTTTTCACTAATTTCCTAACTGCATTCTCTTCCATCTCACGTAGCTCATTGGGATCAATCTCTGCACAATCAACCTCCCATTTCACAGTTGTGTCTCTCTGGATACTCTGAATGCTACCATCAACTAATTTTGCCGTCGATGGAAAGAAATTGATTACAAATTCGAAGGTTTCAGCAGCATCCCCTCTATTATATGCGGCAGTGTCAGACAGAGCAAGGATCGCATGAACAAAAGGGCGGGAGGGGCCGCATTACCTGTTCGAAGCTGAATCTGGCAGCTCCTTCTCGACCTAACCACGGGCTCCTCTCACCGCGCCGCCACCTCTCACCTTCTATCGGTTTGAACAAGCAAAACAGAGCTCAGATCTACATACAGGCACATGAAATTGGGACTAGATGCTTGCCTATACTATTCACTCACCACCATGGCCGCCGCCGCCGAAAGGGGAGCGGATCCGCTGCCGCCGAGAAGGGGGCTCTGCCGCCGCCGCCGCCGCCGCCAGAGCTGTAGAAAAAAGCGCGGGCAGGACAGTTCAGTTCGAGCGCGAGCACTTTGAGGGGATGCGGTGCTAATTAATTTGGGGGCAAATTAGTTATGACATGTCTTAACGCAAATGGAACTAATTGACTAAGGTTTTAATGCCTGTTCGCCCGTGAGCTATTTTCTCCCTCCAATCCGTCGCACGTAGGCTATTTCGTCGAAAAACGTCGCATTCCTTCCAATTCAACTGAAACCTGTCGCACAGGAGCTATTGGCCCCACTTCGCAAGAGCAAGAAAGGATATTTACTAACGTAACTGTGAGAGCCACCCAGTGTGAGGAGAGCGTGTGAGAGCCACCCACCCTCCCCAACGCCGTCTGCCACTCCGGCAGCGGCGTCCAACCTCCTCCATGCCGGCGGCCACTCCGGCGGCGGCGTCCACCCTCCTCCACGCCGGCAGCCACTCCGGAGCCGGCGGCCACCCACTTCCCCGTTCCCCCCTCTCTTCCTTCCCTCTCCCGCAGGTGGTGTCGGCATGGACTCGCCGGCGAGCGGCTCTCGACGCTGGGTGGACTTCTCCGACGACGAAGACGACGCGGGCTCCTACCGGAGCTACTGCGAGGTGCTGAGGAGTGGATCCCCCCTCCCCGATGCGTGCGCCACCGTCCCCTGTGCGTGGTCCCTCGCCACCGCCGGTCTCTTCGAGGCCCCTGGGTCACGTTGCGTCGGGCTCCGCGGCGCGCCGGGCTCGTTTCCCGCCCCCCTGCGCCGCGACCTGGGAGATTTGGTGGTGGGGGTGGCGGCAAGCGTGGACGGCAGCTCCCGGCGCTGGAGATTCTGCCGGACATGCCTCGGGACTTGGCCGGCTGCTGCTACAACTGTACCAAGCCGGGCCACATCTCGCACGACTGCAAGGGTGAGACGGTATGCCTGAAGTGCAAGAAACCAGGGCACATCGCCCAGGAATACTCGAAGAGGTCGCCGCCGGCAGATTTGCGGGTGCAGTTGGGGCTCCAGGGGACCGCGGCTGACGCCGGCGCGGCTGACGCCCATGCGGGAGCGGCTTGGTCCGCCTGGCCGTTCTCCCCAGCCGCGCGTGGAGTTGGGCTCGGCGGAGTCGATGGCGGAGACGGGGCACGCACGCGGGCGCGCGTCCTCGCCTGTGGAGGCGCGGCAGGGGCCGGTTCGAGATCAGCGTCGTCTGGCCATGGAGGCGTCGAGGTGGTCGCGGCGACTCGACCCGGTGGATTTTCCCCCCTTGCCATCGCGCGTGGAATACGCGGAGAGATCTCCATCGCCGCAGCCGGTCCCGGCGGGCATCGAGCGCACAGCGGCGGCCGTGGCTCCGCGTTCAAGGGAGGAGATCCGGCCGTTGACGGAAAGAGTCTTTCTTTCACGTTCCGAGGAGATCTCGTCGGCGGAGCACGCTCTCCGGTGGGCGTTGGTGGCGTTCCGCACCGGGGGCAGGTCGAGGGTGCCGCTCTCCGAGGCGGCCAAGTCCATTGAAGACAAAGTCCCGAGGGCGGAGGATAACTTCACGTTCCACTGGTTCTGGCCGGCCGACTTCCTGGTGGTGTGCTCGAGTCGCCGAGTCCGCGACGAGGTGCTGGCGGCAAGCGCAGTGGAGGGGCGCGGGTTCTCCCTTCGTCTCGCCCCGTGGAACAGGCAGCTGCAGGCGGGCAGCGTGCCGCTCCGCTACCGGGTGGTCGTGGAGATCACCGGCGTCCCGGCACATGCCTGGAACGGCACGACGGCGAGAGCGGCTTTGGGCACTTCCGCGTGGGTGGAATGGCTGGGCACCACGACGGCGAGCCGGGAAGACATGAGAACAATGCAGGTGTATGCGTGGACTGACGAGCTCGAGCGGATTTCGCAAGTGAAGGAATTATGGATTGAAGAACCGAATGATGTCATGGAGGAGGACGAAGGCCTCGTTCTGCCGATCGACACGCTCATCCCCTTAGAGAAGAACATGTTCCGGTATGTTATCAAGGTGGTGCTCGTTCGTTCGGAGGACATGGCGGGTCCGCCGGCGAGGCTGCGGCCAAGGGATGGTGATCGTGGCGGCCGCGGCGACGACGCTCTCGACGGCGATGGTGCAAATGCTAGGAAGGCGCCTGACCGGGGGCGACGGCGGCGGTGATGGCCGTGTTTCTTCCAGGCGGCTCGAAGACGGTGGAGCTGCCGGTCGGCGACGCCACGGCGGTGGTGGCGGCGTGGAGGTGGAGTCTTGGCCCGTGGTGGAAGACGATGACGTGGCTGGTCAAAAGCCGCGCGCAGCGGCTCACGCTCGGGCCCACGACCGTGGCGTGGTGTGTGCAGGGAACGTGCAGCTTGGGGACGCGTGGAAAGGGGTTGATCCGGGTGAGGCTGACCGGTGGGACCCTATGTTGCTTGAGGTGGAGCTCGCGGCAGTTGGGCGGGGCAAAGGAGGATGGGGCCGTGCGGTTTCCGGTGCGCCCGCTTTGTCCGTTGCTGGCGAGGGTCAAAGGCTGGCAGCCTGTGGAGGCCTGGCGCTGCCAATCGCTGCGCCGCAAGTGGACCCCTGTCGTAGTGTGGGGACAGGCGCAACAGATGCGTCAGATAAAGTGGAGCAATTTCAAAATGGTTTGAACCGATTGGTGACTCCGGCGCAGAATTTTTCGCTTCCGGATCGTGTGTCGGGGGGTCAGAGTGGCAGTCAGTTGGGCTTGCCAGGGCTGCTTTCCTCTGGCTCAGACCGCAGCGCGGCGTCGCCTAATTGGACACGGAAGGAGGATGAGCAACAAGTGGGGTCCCCGGTCTCCGTCCTGGAATTTTTTTCAGTGGCGCTGTCCTCGCCCCGGTCTGCAGCTGCACGCAGCGTGTTCACCATGGAGGATGCCCATGCGCCTGTGCCTGGGGAGTCGCAAGTGGTAGGCCCCGCAGCCTTTCCGGGCGTGGATTCACCAGTTTCGGCAGCGTCTTTCCGGTTGGCCTGCCAGAAGCCCATCTCACCTATCCTCCGCAGGCCACCCAGGAAGGCCCGTGCCAAGAAGACTTACACTGGGCATGTCCGCCATAGTTCCAGGTGCAGGGGAAAGTTCGCTGCCGGTACCCCGATTCGGCGGCAGCAGAGGGAGCTAATTCATCGGCTGAAAATTGCAAGAGAAGGGGAGGTGATCGGTGACGAGGCCTTGAGTGCTTACCTCAGTCTGTTCGACAAGCCCCTTGCGAAGGAGCATATCAACGTGATCCTGGGTTTGTTTGGGTGGTTGACTCAGGCGTTGCCTTCGCCAGAGGAGTTGCCAGTGGAGTGCCTAGTCTAGGGCGTGGTGTTGTATCCCTTTCTTTCTTCCCCGTGCTGTTTTGCAACTCTAGCTAGTTTAATCATGTTGGCTTTGGATGTTATTTTCGCCATTTGGAATGCGTGTGTACTAAATTTGGTTGCTCGGAGGGCTGCGGTTTATCAGGTGATGGCGCCTTTTGGTGCTAAAGTGGTTTGCCTTCAAGAAACGAAGATGGAGGTTATCACAGATCTAGTAGTGAGGGAGTGCTTGGGTGCCGCTTTCGACAGTTTTTTCTTCCTGCCGGCTGTGGGCACTCGTGGAGGTATTCTTTTGGCCTGGCAGTCAACCCATGTGACGATCTCAAATCCTCACCTCACCACAAATGCGTTGACCGCCCACATCTCGTTTGGGGAAGGGGAGCAGGACTGGTGGTTCACCGGAGTCTATGGCCCGCAGGGCGTGGAGGGGAAGTGCGAGTACCTGCAGGAACTCCGTGACATTCGAGATCTACACGTTGGCCCTTGGCTGGTTGCAGGTGACTTCAATCTCATCACTAGCCCAAATGACAAAAACCAGGGTGCGCTTCATCGCCCCATGATGTGTCGCTTTCGTCGTACGCTCTCGGCCTTGGAGCTCAAAGATATGTATCTAAACGGCAGGAGGTACACATGGTCCAACGAGAGGCAGCAACCTACTCTGGAGAGGCTCGATAGGGTCTTTTCGACCGTGGATTGGGAGCTATGCTTCCCGGATGCCTTTCTCTCTGCTGGCTCTTCTCGGCCGTCTGATCACTGCCCGCTTATTTTGAGTCTGCCACCATATCTTCAGAAGGGACACCGGTTCCAGTTCCAGTCCTTTTGGCCCAAAGTGGATGCCTTCCTCGACGTGGTTCGGGAAGCGTGGACGTCGGCAGGCCGCGAGAACAACAACCCCTTTAAACGCCTGGATGAGAGGTTTAGGGCGACTGCTAAACGCCTCGCCTATTGGAGCAGCAAGTTCATTGGGCACATGAAACTCCAGATTCTGTTGGCACAAGAGGTGATCCTGAGACTTGAGGTGGCCATGGAGTCCCGCCCTCTATCAGGTGACGAGCGGTCCCTACGGCGCCTGCTCAAAGGGAAGTTACTGGTGTTAGCCTCTTTGGAAAGGTCGATGGCCAGGCAAAGGGCTCGGATTCTGTGGCTCCGTGAGGGTGATGCGTGCACTAAGTTCTTTCACATTCAGGCCAGTCATCGCAGGAGGAAGAACTTTGTTGGGCACCTAGTAGTAGACGGGATGAGGCTTACTGGTCACGAGGAGATGGCCGAAGCTGTGGATACCTTCTTTGACAATATTTTGGGGGTGGAGGTGGACAGGCAATATTCTGCGGACCTGGATTTCCTGGAGTTGCCTACCCTGGATCTAGCTCGCCTTGAGGAGGGCTTCTCCGAGGAGGAAGTGTGGAACGCAATCCGAGCCATGCCACTAGATAACTGTCATGGGCCAGACGGTTTCAGCAACAGATTCTTTGTGGTGTGCTGGGGGGTCATCAAGGACGACGTGATGACGGCCTTCAGTTCATTGGCACGGAGAGATGTGCGTGGATTTGGGGCGGTGAATCAGGATTTCATCACCTTGCTGCCTAAGAAGGCCGGGGCGGAGGAGCTAAGAGACTTCCGCCCCATCAGTCTCATCCATGGTTTCGCCAAGTTGGTGGCGAAAGTTCTAGCCAACCGAGTTGCTCCAGTCTTACCCCAGTTGGTCGGGGCACACCAGAGCGCTTTCGTGTGCGGTCGGTGTCTTCATGATAATTTCATGACTGTTCGGGAAACTGCGAGGAAACTCCACAGCTCGGTCACTTCAGCGGTGCTCCTCAAGTTGGACATCACCAAGGCCTTTGATACTGTCAGCTGGGCCTTCCTAGTGGAGGTGTTGAGGAAGATGGGTTTTGGAGATATCTTCCTATCCATGGTCTGTGCTCTCCTGTCTACGGCCTCTACGAGAGTGTTGCTCAATGGGTGGCCTGGTTTGAAGATTCTCAATAGGAGGGGTCTTAGGCAAGGGGACCCCCTCTCGCCGCAGCTTTTTATCCTCATTATGGAGACCCTGCATCTTATGATCGAGAAGGCAACGGCATGTGGACTGCTCTCCCGCCTTTCCCAAGTTGGGCTTAGGCACCGTACTTCTATTTATGCGGATGATGTCGTCACCTTCTTGAGGTCGTCGACCGTGGATTTTCGCGTCTTCTCGGGGATTCTGGCGGACTTTGGCGAGGCATCAGGGCTGAGAACCAACCTGGACAAGTGATCGGCACACTTGATTAGGTGTGGTGGTGACGAGGAGTAGTTGGTAGCACAGGAGCTCCATTGCCTTATTTTACCTTTCCCTTTGCGATACCTGCGGCTGCCGCTTTCTCTCAGGAAGCTGTCGGCGGCTCAACTCCAGTACGTAGTGGACAGTGTGGCAGATCACCTGCCTGGTTGGAGGGCTAACTTGCTAAACCGTGGTGGTAGCCCCGAGCTGGTCAAGACCACCCTGTCGGCTGTCTCGATTTGTGCCATGATGTCCTTCGATCTGCCGGTTAAGACAGTTTTGGACATTGAGAAGATCCTGAGGGATTTCTTGTGGAAAGGGAGGAGAGATGTCCACGGCGGCCACTGTCTGGTGGCGTGGGATAGGGTTTGTATGCCCAAACAGTTGGGGGCCTTGGTATCCCTAACCTCCGCTTGATGAACGTGGCGCTCAGGACGCGGTGGCTCTGGCTTAAGAGGTCTGATGCCTCAAAGCCGTGGATGGAGTTCAACATTCAGGTCCCAAAGCTCGCGCGGCAGCTGTTCGAGGCCGCCACCACCTCGGTGCTGGGGGATGGTGCGTCGACCTACTTTTGGTCCGACAGGTGGCTGAGGGAGGAAAGGGTAAAGGATTTTGCCCCCAACCTGCTGATTCGGATCCCAAAGCGTGCCCGCACCTCGCGTCGGGTGAGAGAGGGTTTAGCTGGTGGTTGGTTAGCGGACATCCCTCCAGTCCCGAGCGAGGTTGAGTTGCGTGAGCTATTCGCCCTGGCGGATTGTATCGCCAGGGCTACCCTCACAGTGGGTGTGGAGGATACCTTCCGATGGAATTGGGAGGCTATAAGTGCCTACTCCGCCAGATCGGCTTATAGACCCTTGTTTTCTGGGGAGGAGGGCCTCGGAGGTGCGCAACAGGTTTGGCAATCCCATGCCCCAAACAAATGCAAATTCTTCCTGTGGCTGGCCTTAAGGAACAAGTGTTGGACCGCCGACAGGTTGAGTCGAAGGGGCCTCCCCCATCCAGCGGCTTGCCCCTTCTGTGACCAGCATGGCGAGAGCATCGACCACCTATTGCTGAGTTGTGTTCTGGCCAGACAGGTGTGGACAACTTTGATGAGCAGATGGAGGCTGGCTTATTGGATCCCGGGCCAGGACGACTCACTGGCTGAGTGGCTACCTGACCGGACATTGGCTGGTGGCGACAAGAAAGACATGTGGACGGCCGTCTGTGTGGTGTGCTGGTGTTTGTGGAGGCACCGAAACGCTGTGGTGTTTGATGGGCACACACCATCGGTGGAGAGCGCGCTTGGCTTGATTGAGAAGGAGGCAGCTTTGTGGCGCGCCGCCAATCTCTTTAGGGGTAGCCTTAGGCAGGTGGATAGGTCGAGGGGTGGCGAGTAGTCCCGACAAGTAGTGAGTGAGTGGGTTGCGTTTCTGTGCGTCTGTGCCAGAACGCGTTGTACTTGGCATCTTGCCACTTCTTCTGTGAACCAGATACGTCTTTCCATGACGTATCCTTAAAAAAAAGAGCAAGAAAGGATATGGGCCAATTAATCAACAGGGGACGCTACCAGCATACAAAGGAAAGCATGGGAGATTGAGTCGGCAACCCCCTCCAGGCACAGTTAATAAGAAAAGTAATTTGATGTAAAATAAGAAAGTAACAGCAGGGAAACGGCACAACTTCCTCGTCTTCCATCCACCGAGCCAGTTCCTTCGCGTCAAAGAGAGAAGCTGCAGGGGCGCTGAGGCCACGTCCCCTCGTAGCCCCGTGGGCCATGGCTTGCTCACGATAAAAAGTCAAAACGGTCTGCCGACCGGCAGCCTGTTTAGGTCAGCTAGGCCTTCCTTGCACGGACTCATGCGAGCTGGCTATGCGGGAATTTCTTGGCCCGATTAACGAGAGGCCTTCCAGGTCCATCTCCAGAGCAGCAGCCCTGTGACATTTGGGTCCTAACTGTAACGGCGGCGTACGGGTGAAAGAGACGTGCAGTAAAACGTGCCAATGATCTAGTAGGTTCGTTTGCTGGATCCGACGGTATAGGATGTCAAATCGCTGTGAGGGTTTTTTTTTTTTGAGAAACACAGTACAAACGCAAGCGTTCATATACACGCGCATACACTCACCCTTATGAACGCACACACGCACACCTATCCCTATGAGCACCTCCGAGAGACCGAGCCGGCGGGTCTTGAGATTGACGAAGTCACCACAGACGCCTCGTTGTCGACGGGAACGTCGCCTCCCACTGAAAGAATATTCCGCCTAAATGCAACACACAGGTGTCAAATCTGGGATTTGAACTCTGGTGGGCTGAGGGTACAACCACCTTACGTGGGAGACACGTACGTATGAAGCGCCCAGAGTCAATCGTACAACTCTTGTAACGGCTTTGCATGCGTGTGACTGATGGAGCTATCAGCGCGGTGAGCAATGGCGACCGTTGTATGGCTGCTGCTGCACTTCCTCGCCGTCGGTGCCATACATATCCTGCAAAACAAAGATGGAATCAGGCATTACGAGCGCTATACAGCTTCAAATTTGGACGTACGCAGATACCATGAAATCGTAGTAGCTGATAGTTGCCTTTCACATCTCGGTATAACATCTCGTGTTTCATGGTCTTCAACGGAGATGCTTAACGTGATCCGAGTGCATCTTTACTAGGAGACCGATCCGACTCCTCACAGTTGTTTTCACGCTACTTGTGAGTTGTGACCATGACAATAGGAAGACGAATTGCATATTAAAATGCACATCCGTAACAAAGACGACAATTTCATTTGGGGTCTTGTCGCGGTGTATAGGCCTGCCCAAGAGGATTTTTAATCTATTTTTCTACGCGAAATGGTCAACTTAGCACACCCATATATCATTGGGGGCATTTTAACTTGCATGGTTTTCCTATCGAAAAAGGTAAATGTCGGTTCGATAATCGTTGGTCTTAAGGGTGTGTTTGGTTTGAGTCACGAGGTGGAACGTAATAGGTCAGACCTGCACTTGGGGCTAATTCGTGTGTCTGGTAGGAGCTGGAACCGGAACCAACCAATTCCCCACAATGGCATATTCCACCTAGATCCGGAATTTGGTGGTTCTTCCAAATCGGTGGAATTACATGGTTCCAAGTCTCTCCTCAACCATGTTTTCCCGTCTATCACTCCCCTGAAACCCACCTATCCCCTCGTTTCTCTCTCCGATCTAGCAGGTGGCTGTGACGGTGTATAGGAGCAGGTCGGCAACGAGCTAGCATCTAGGACCTGAGGGGCCGCTGGCGCTGTAGCACACCCAGGGGAGTCTCCTCAGCTCGTCCCGCCACAACGACCACGTTGTTGCCACCACACCGACCACGCCGCCGCCAGAGCTCGCCTGGGAGCCGCCGGCGCCGCCTCATGCTGCTCAGTCGTGAGCTGCCGCTGTTATAGCTCCTCATGATGACGCCAAGCAGAAGGTCGATCTGTTGCTGCTCACGGGGGAGTACAGGGAGGCCAGATCTAGGCACCCAGGTAACGCCAAACATGAGGACTTGACGGGCGGCCAGAAGAGTATGATGGGCAGCTCGACTGCGGGTCGAAGACGAGGATCGCCACCGGACGCGCAAGATGGAGAGGATGGGGAAGAGGCGCTGGACGAGTATGCGTTTCATTTAAAAAAAAAGTGTGTTTTGATGTTGATTTGGATCCTATTTTAATGCTAATTACCAATCTGTATCGAAATTAAAGGCACATGCTAATTGAATTTGTTTGACTGATTCTCGTTCTACCTCTTCAACCAAACACAAGAATAGAATCAACCCATTCCACTTTTTACATCTACCAAACACGGGAATGTAATCAACCCATTCTCATAGAATGGAATCATGACATTCCATTCCACTTGGTTCTCAAACCAAACAGACCCTAAAAGAGGTATCGATGATGGGGACACTATTTCACGCAGTTATTGACAACTTGGACTTAAGAGAGGTATCGATGATGGGGAGACCGTTTACTTCGGAAAATTGTCTTCCGGAGGCTACATATGAAAAACTAGACCGTGTACTTATGGATACTGATTGGGAATCAAATTTACCTCTAGTGTCCGTACGGGCTCTAGAACGTATTCATGCTCCCATTCTTGTATTCACTGATGTGCCTCGTATATCAGGTAACAAACCTTTCAAGTTTGAATTTGGATGATTGAACCGTTAGGGCACTACTAGAAACAACATCATTAGTCCCGGGTCAGGAGGTCCTCTAGTCCTGTCTGGGCACCCGATACAATTCAATCGGGACTAGATGCCCCCACACTAGTCTCGGTTCAGTTATGACCCAGGAAAAAAGAGTTTCCCACGTGGTCTATGCCAGAGCGCATGGTCGAGAACCTTTAGTTCCGGTTCGTAATACAAACCGGACTAAAATTTTGTGATTATTTTCTCATTTTGGGGTTTAAGGTATTTTTTCGTGCCATAGCTGATTTTCCCATTTTAATTGTTTTTGGAGGGTTATGTTTCACATTTTGGGGTTTGGGGTTTAAGGTTTATGTTTTCCTTTAGTCCAATTATTTTTTAACTCTAACCTAATTTCAATTTAAACCGCTCACTTCTAGTGACACTTCCGGTCGATCACCCATCCTCATACTGCTCCACCCCTAGAACGCTTAACTTCATATTTCCTTACTTGTGAGCTTCCAAGAAATAAACACTGTTTTACTAACAGTAGCATGCTATCAATCATATTAACCCTCATCGGTGTACTAACGGTGGTGATGGCGCCTCATCGGTGTCAGCAACAACTCGGAACCTGCACACAACACAACCAAAATATTTTGTCCCAACGGTACAGTGAAGTTGTCAATCTCACAGGTTTTGCTGAAAACAAAGATTAGACGTATGGTGTAGAAAATGGTGTATGCTTGCAGTAAGTAAAGAAAACAGAGAATTGTAGTGGTTTGTTTAACAGTGTAGGAAGATGGAGCAGGGTTCATAGGTTCACCAGTGGTGTCTCTCCACAAAAGATAGCATGCTGGGTGAACAAATTACAGCGGGCCAATTGACAAATAGAGGTTGCACCGTAGTGCACATTCATGAAATGATGACTACTATGATATTTACTGCGGGCATTACAACAATATACATAGACCGTAATCCAACTGCATCTATGACTAATAATCCACCCTTAGGTTATCATCCGAACCTCCTTAGGTATTAAGTCGCAAGCAACAAATAATCGCATTAAGCAATGTGTGTAATGTAAGCAATGATTGTGCACGTGGGCACTCACACTGCTGTTTTATCCCTAGTGGAAACAACACATCCTCCCCCGTCACGTTTTTGTCACTCGAGCACAGGCGAAAAGGAGGCATGAACTCAACTATCGAGCATAAATACTCCCTCTTGGAGTCACTAGCAACTACTTGGCCAGCGCAACCACTAGAAACGGAAAGCATGCAAGATCATAAATAACATATGCAATAAACACTATAATCAACTTGGCATAAGTTCAATATTCATCGGATCCCATCAAACACAACACATAGAATTACATAAGAATAATCCCGATCATGTTAGGCAGCTCACGAGATCTAAACATTGAGGCATAGGAGGAGAAGACAACCATCTAGCTACTGCTATGGACCCCTAGCCCAAGGATGAACTACTCACTCATCACTCCGGATGGAGGCATGGTGATGAAAAGGCCTCCAGTGATGATCTCTTCTCCGACAGGGTGCCGAGAGACAGCTTCAAAACCCCCTGATCTAGGGTTGACGACGACGGGGTCTGCGGAACTTTTCGGGGATTTTTGATCAGGTGTGTAGGGTTTTCCTTCGGAGGGGAATAAATAGGCGAAAGCGCGACGTCGTTGGGCCACCAGGGTGGCCTCACCACCCCTAGGCGCGGCCAAGGGGGGACGCACCTAGCTATGGTGAGGGCGCCCTGGTGCCCGTCTTGGACTCCTCTTCGGACTTCTGGATGCTTCCGGGGAAAATAGGAACTTCGGGATTCGTGGGGTCAAATTCCAAGAATATTTCCAGAACAACTTTTCTGAAGAAAAAAAAACAGCAGAAAACAGGAAACTGGCACTTGGCATCTTATTAATAGGTTAGTCCCGGAAAACGTGTAAAAATGCTATAAAGAAGGGAGAAAACATGTAGCAATTGGCATAATATCAACATGGAACATCAGAAATTATAGATACGTTGGAGACTTATCAAGCATCCCCAAGCTTAGTTCCTACTCGTCCTCGAGTAGGTAAACGATAAACAATATTTTTGAGGTGACATGCTACCACACAATCTTGATCATAATATGTAAACAGAGCATGTAAACTAGGATAAAATGAACTAAAGATGTGATCTATATTTGATATCAACAAGTAATGCATAAACAAATAAGAAGAAAGAAGCAAAACTTTTAATGAATCAATAATAAAAGACTACCAACCGTGCAAAGTTTATTAGAGATGATTTAATCTTTCATGAACAACAATATCATGCACGTCAAACGATATTCACAACCCCTATTAGGACCAAGTCAAGCTTTCCACACGATGCAATGATTGAATATTAAACTATTTGTGCACTAAAAACAAGCAAGTGTTCTGTGTTGGTCCTGGCACCGGGATGTTATGGCAAAGAGAACATTATGGGGGGTTTGGAAGGTCAATGGCAGAAAGGCTCTCAAAGCTGAAAGTGGTCATTAGACAAGAGAAAGTCTTACAACTGAAGCTATGCAAGGAGTAGGGATTGCCACACAACGGATGCACATATTTCTATAAGTGTATGAAAGCTCTCCAAGGAAACTAGTGGGGCTGCATCCAACTTGCTTGCTCACGAAGACCTAGAGCTTATTTGAGGAGGCTCATCATTGGAATATACAAGACAAGTTCTATAATGTAAAGTTCCCCACATAGTTATGAATGAATGATAATATGAAAACTTTCTCCAAATTGAAGCATTGGTGCTAAACATGAAGCACAAGTGTGGTATAAAGGATAGTGATGCGCCCCCTCTCTCTTTATTCTCTCTTTGGCCCCTTTTTTTCTCTTTTTGGGCTTTTTCATTTTTTTTTATGTATCCTCACCGGTAGGGGCAACATCCTATATTACAATGAATCATCACACTTTTAGTACTCATAACTCATAATGGAATATCTCTGACGTATCCAACTACATGCTCCTGCCAATGTAGCAGTATGCATAAATAACCATGAAGCTCATCATCAAGTAACATAATGGAGGTGGATGTTGTGCAGCAATATATCTCAGAATGGCTATGTAAATGCCATGATAGGTAGGTATGGTGGCTGTTTTCTGGAAGAATATATGGGCTTATGTGTAGGATAACAAAGTCCTCCCACGTGATTTGGATGCACTGGCAAAGTTTGCACCAACTCTCAATGTGAGAAAGGGCAATGCACAGTACCGAAGAGGCTAGCAAATATGGATGGTGGAAGTGCCAGGAACCGCAACATAGACTCACGAGTTAAAATCTTGCAGCAAGCAAAGTATCTTTAAAAGGCACAATGCAAATCACTCCAAGAGGGTCCATGGCAGTGACAAGTCACTGTTAGCTACCCCGACCGTAGCGCGTAACAAAAGGCCGATCCAAAATGTATCACTCGTAGCAATCATATATCATTGTTTCTATCATCTGGTAATTTTAAGTGTGGCACAATTTCAAGTTTCTTAGACGAACCATTAAAAATTTCTACTTACTAGTCCTTCCCGTTTATCCATTAAGCAAATTAATATCTCAAAACAACAACAGTGATTGAAGTGAAGCAGTTTAGTAATCTACAAGACCATGCAATTTTTTTCACTATACCAACTATCACATAAGCATTTCTATTCCCAACCAAGAACATATATGAGACAACAAAAACTCTCTCTAAGCATATAACAATGAAAACTAGAGAGTACTAACATCTCTAAATAAGAGATGAATGCAAAACAAGAGCTAAATAAATGCAGCAGCCAAACAAAGATTAAGGATACAAAGTATTCCCATGAAAAAGCGGAGCGTGTCACTTCATACGTCTTCAACGTATCTATAATTTTTCATGCTCCATGATAATATTATGCCAATTGCTACATGTTTTCTCCGATCTTTATAGCATTTTTACATGTTTTCCGGGACTAACCTATTAACAAGATGCCAAGTGTCAGTTCCCTGTTTTCAGCTATTTTTTATTTCAGAAAAGTTGTTCTGGAATTATTCTCGGAATTGGACCCCACAAAGCCCGAAGTGCCTATTTTCCTCGGAAGCATCCAGAAGACCGAAGAGGAGTCGAAGACGAGCACCAGGGGGGCCACACCATGGGGTGGCGCGGCCTCCCCCTGGCCGCACCAGCTGGTGGTGTGGGGCCCCCATGGCTCCACCGCCTTTGCCCTTTCGCCTATATATTCCCCTCCGATAGAAAACCCTAGGCACCTGATCAAATATCCCCGAAAAGTTCTGTAGCCGCGTTCATCGTCAACCCTGGATCAGGGGGGTTCTGAAGCTGTCTCCCGGCACCCTGCCGGAGAGAAAATCAACACCGGGGGTGTCGAAGATGGGACTCTACAAATCCCTCGGGTGAACCCATAGGGTTTCGAATAGGAGAACCCATGAGAACTGGTGGCGATCGTCGGCTAAACAGGGGGGAAGATTTACCCAGGTTCGGGGCCCTCGTAGAGGTAAAACCGTTACTCCTGCCTCTGTCGATCTGTATTATCGAATAGATCGGTTACAATGGTGTTTGCTCAAGTCGAGGGTGCGATCTCGATCTCAAGGCTTTGATGGTGCGATATTGCTTGGTCCTTCTCCGTTGGTTCTCCTGGCCTTATATAGATGGCCAGGTCTCAAACCCTTTACCGGGAGGACTCGAACTCTAACCCTACATCGGTTACAGGTTTCCTAATTTAGCCCGCAAGGTATTGCGGGTGGGCTTCACGTGGGCCTTCTGGAACACTCCAAGGGCTTCCCTTCTTGGGCCTTAACATTGGGCCTGAGATGGGGTGCCCTTACCCGCAGGGTCTAAGATCCATCCCTTCGTCAGTAGCCCCCGAGCGTTTGCTCGATTGGGATTTTTCTAGTCGAGTAGACGGTCAGATTTTTCATCTTTCTTTCGGATAACCAGTATGGTCGTTTCCTGTTTAGAGGATGTGTACCCCGTGTGATGATCTTTTGTACTCGAGTATCGAGTAATAGAAGTGCCTGTTTTTATGGCTGTTATCGTAGATGGATATGGCGCAGTAGCTTGGCTCTCCCGAGAGATCGGGGCCAATTAATTGCAACTAGGGCAAAAACAGTTCTGGCCTACGCAGATTCGGGACCTCCGACTCGAACCCGATGAGGTGATTGTTGCGACCGGGCCGTAGTGGTCTTACCGAGTCGAACTTAACCTATAGGGGTACCCGGCGCGTCCGCTAGGATTTTTCTTCGTGTTGTTGACACGGAATCATACCGGAGGACACAACTTGAGTGTGATTCCAGGCGCTCAAGAGAGATCTTTCGGATCTTACCTTCATATTTGAAAAAATATGGCATCCGGATGTACCTAGTCGGTCGAACAATCCAGGTTTGTGATGTGCAGACATCGTGTAAATAAGTGGCAGGATCTGCCTACTCGTGTAGTCTTGAATTTGTGATTCCCTTGTCCATACGAAAGAGTTTTCGTGTGTAGGGTATTTTTCCTGTGAAAGAGATTTCACGTCATAATTCGTCCATACGAAATCATTTTCGCGTTTGAACTTTCTATTCGAAGGAATTTGTCCATACGAAGTTATTTTCGCGTTTGGATTTTCCATTCGAAGGATTCTTCAGTTTGATGATGCACGCTATGACGTCATGGTGCCCTTTTATCCTCCCGATGGGACGTGACGGAGTGAGAGCAGAAGAGCTGGCCCACCTTGTCAGCTTTTTGACCGGAAACGAGGCGTCGTCCCCGGATTTTACGCCAACTGCGCGCAGTAAATGCGCACGATACACTGTTAGGATCGTGGCACGAAATAGCATTCGCCGCCCTTTCGTTTTTCCTTCGCACGCGGCAGCTGTGATGGCTGCCACGTGGCTCATCGAGCGGCCAGGATCGATTGGCCCTGTGTATAAATGCAGGCCTTGGTGGAAACGGTGAAAATTTCCCGGTCTTCACCTTCCTTGCTCATCATCTTCCTCGCGCCCCATCTCCTCCCTCTTCGAGCTCGTGCTAGAAGCAATGGCGGGAGGCAAGAAACGAGGTGTCGTCGCCTCGTCGTCGAGGGCGTCAGGGGATGTCCCGGCGCCACCCGCGCCGCCTTCGGGAGATTGGCGCTCGCCCAACACCACCACGAAGAGCATCAAGGAGATGCAACGTGAGGGTCTGCTACCGCCGGAAGCTGAGAAGCGCGTGCGCCTCGGCAAGAAGGAAGAGGTACCCAACCCGAGCGCGAACGAACGCGTGGTCTTCGCGGACCACGTGTCTCGCGGGCATTCTTCCCCTCTGCATCCCTTCATCATGGCACTGTTGTATGTTTACGGCATACAGCTCCACGACCTGCCTCCGAATGCAGTGCAACACATCTCGTGCTTCATTGTATTTTTCGAGTGCTTTCTGGGCATTCGCCCTCATTGGGGCCTATGGAAGGCCCTCTTCAAAATCTGCGTCTTCCGCGAGAATCCGCGAGTGGAGTCCGAGCCTGGCAAGCCGCTGCGTACCGGCGGTTTCGGGATTCAGGAGAAATCGGACTCCGGCTACTTCGCGACGCACTTCATTGATTTCGCTCAAGGGTGGAGGAAGAAGTGGTTCTACGTCATCGAGAATGGGGTCCAGGAGTTCCACCCATTCGCCGTTCTGAAGAGGCGGAAATCCTGGGTGCACTAGCTGTCAGCTGAAGAGAACCAGGTAGTCACTCCGTTACTCGCCAAGGTGGCAATCCTACGGGACCAAGCCGCCGGAGTCGTGCTGAATGGGTTGCACTTGGCGGGCATCTTCCTCAAGCGCCGGATTCAGCCCCTGCAGAACATGCTTTCCATGATGTGGGAGTACCAGGGTACTGAAGACCCTAGTCGCGTCAGCCGCGAAGAGCGCTCGAACGTAGAGTTTGAGAAGAAGATTGCGGAGATCACCAGCTTGAAGTTGGGCGAGACCTTCCCCGACTGCACGGTTGCAGCTTTCGAAGCATCAAGACCTCCGCCATCCGACGTAAGTTTTTGTCTTTCTCTTCGTCTTGGAATCTCTCGAATGAAGCTTGGTCGATTAAAATCTTCTTTCGAATTTCTTCCATCTTCTTTTTTGTAGAGCCTAGCCGTGGCCACCTGCTACCCGCCAATGTCTGGGGATGAGGCCTCAGATTTGCTGGCGAGTAATCTGGATGCCCCGGCTGATACCAGCGTTGCTGCTGCTTCTTCGAGCTCTGAGCACGATTCCTCGGATGGCGCAGAGGACTCGAATGGCGGTCTTATCCTCCGTAAACGCCGTCGAGTGGGGGATGATGAGGCCACCTCCAAAGACAATTCTTTGGAGGAATCGCCCGGGAAGGAGCCCATCGCCATCACCCCACTGCGTACACGCGCACCTTCTCCTTCATTTCCAACAATCCAAACCGCCTGGAATGTGGATATGTTGGACGAGGAGGATGATGATGAGTAAGTTTCTCTTCTTGCTCTTAGTCGAACATTTCCTTTCGCATCTTTTTTGACGTATTGTCTTTATTGTAGCCTTCAAGCTATCAGCCCTCGTAGGTATGCCTCTTCCCTTTCTCCCGAAAAGAGGAATAAAGTGGGGGTTGCGGGTGATACTCCTACCGCCGACACCATCCAAAATTCACCGAGTGCAGCCCCCAACGCGGCGACTACGGAATACAGGATTCCTAGTTTTGCTGTTGGGGCTTCGGCTCCGAAAGAGGTGTCGGGTAGTTCGGCGGATCCCCTCTCCTTCTCTCAAGACCAGGTAAACTTTGCTGCATGCTTCTTGAATGCTTTAACATTTTTGGATTTGTTATCGGGTGCACGTCAGTGCTCCCGATGGGAGTAGCCCCTGAGGCTGTAGTTGATCGCATGCGATCGGCTGCAGGCTCAAAGATAGTCTTCTTATTTTATCGGGTGCACGATAGTGCTCCCGATGGGAGTATCCCCCGAGGCTATATTCGAATGTTTACTATCGAGTATAGGCTCAAATTTCTTCTTTATGATTCTTCTATCTTCATGTTCCTTGTAGTCGCTTATCGACTCCCTTGCGGCCATTGGTTGCCGTGTTGTTCTCGCTGAGTCGGAATGCGGGATCCTTCGATCAGACCGCGATCGACTCACCTCGGAGAATGAGCTTCTTCGAAGTAAGTTTACCATTTACTTCTGTTTTTATTTTCCCACCAATCCTTCGGCTCTGACAACTATCGCTGCGCAGCTCAACTTGAGTTCATGAAGACCGAAAAGGAGAGTGCCTCCACTCGGGCAACTGCGCAAGAGGCTGAGTTGGCGGCTATTCGACGGGAACTCGAGTCTTCCCGTATGCTGTCGGCCGATCTCGAAGGAAAGCTTGCGGCTGCCCAGAATGCTCTGAAGAACTTGGAGGAAGCTGGCACCAAGGCGGATGCCGACCTTGTCGACTTCCTTCGTCCCCTTGCCGAGCGCTTTGCGGGTAAGTTGCTTTTGTCCTATGATTTGTCTTTTGTCCTGGTGAGCCCTTTGAATCTTTGCATTTTTCTTTGTAGATCTTCTGGGTGTTCCGCTGGAGCTTTCTGGGGTCCGTCGGGTGGACGCGCTGACAGATTCTTGCACCCAGCTCAGGAGGCACGCTGAAGGGGTTTGCACTTTGATTGGCGATGCCACTCGAGTGCTGACGCAGCTACACGGCCGCCTTCTCGTCAACGCCGTGTCTCCATCCGCACTGGCGCTTCCTGTCGATCCTGCTACGGGCCTACTCGGAGTCACCGGTTTGGAGGAGGCCTACTCGGAGCTTCCTGTCGATCCTGCTACGGGCAAAAAGGTAGGGCTTCGTCGTTTTGGCGAGCCAGCCGGAGTCCTTGCTCGGAAGTTATCCGATTTATTTGACCGTGCTAGGGGACGGACCACCGCCGCGAGTGGCAGCACAACTGTAGCTCCTTAGTATATTTCTTGTGTACTTCGCTGTTTTGGTTGTACTGAACTTTGGGATGTGCTCCCGTATTTTCATTGTCTTAATCGAAATGTCCTTCTGAAATGCTTCCCGCGATTGTTTATTTCCTCCCGATGGGAGTAGCCCCCGAGCACCTGTCGAATAGGTGGTTAATATATCTCGAATAGGGCATCTTATTTCTTTAATTTCCTTGTATTTTTCTAGGTAGCTGGGGAGGCCACGGAGCCTTCAGGTGGACTTGCTACTCCAGCAAATCCTCTTGTTGCTGCTGTCGGGACCTTTGCGGGTCTCCGTGATCGTGTGGCGGATGGTGAACGCAAGCTGAAAGCATTGCGTGGGATAGCCGATGTGGCTAAGTCCAAGCAAAAACTGGCGATTGAACGCGAACCGTTTGTGATGGATGAGTTTGCGTCTGTTGCCATGGATTTGCTCTGTAAGTAATGCAGCCCCCATGCCTTCTTTGTCTTGTAACCTTTTTTGATCATGTATCTTTGCTTTCAGTTGTTCAGCCGGATGACAGGAATGAGAAACAATGGGTGGAGAACCACATCCTTCAAGAAGCTGGCAGCTTGAAACCTTATGCAAATAATTTTTTGGTCCGATCGGAGTCGAGGTTTTGTGCTTGCTACCTTGAAATTCCGAGTCATTCAGGCTAAGATACTCGTGAGTTCCTTTCACGAGGTTTTGATTGCGATGAACTCCGCTTTCTATCCGCTGCAAAGGGGTCCTGAAGATTGGAGCCATCTTCTTAGGGTGTTCAGTCGAGAAGGAGAGATTCGCGAGTGTGTTCGCAATCAGATGACTTGCGGCTCGGTGGTGGCTCTCTCTTTCGTCCGGTTGTGGCATCCTGAGGTGAACTTCAACTCCATAGCTAGACTTCCTGATGGTCCAATCGATGATATGTCTCCTCATTATAGGGCCGTTCGACCTGCGGCAGAGGAAATCATTCGATTGACCTCGGATGAGGTAGATCGGGTTCTGGCGGCTGAGAATGCTCATCGCCATGTGAAATGTAGGATGTATGTAGCCTGTTTTGCTATGTAGTTTGTAAAAAACTATTGTAAGATATTTATCTTGTAAATAAACCTTTTCCTGTGATGCTGAGTTAGGCGTAGCCCCAGTGTATTTTTTGGGGTGTGTACCTGTTTCTTTTAGCATGTAGGGATAAGAAATCTTCGAGTATCCATGGTTGAGAAACCATGTATTTTATTGTAATGACTGAAAAGTCATGTGTTTTTCTGTCGAGCTACAAGATGGCTAGTATAGCCTTATTTTTGCTAAAAAGAAATCTAGGGATAAAATTTGCGGAGTTGTGCAACGTTCCAAGGATTGGGATAGATGTCTCCGGTCGCCGGGTTCTTCAGTCGATAGGCGCCACCTGGGATAACTTCGTGTATTATGAAGGGGCCTTCCCATGGTGGCTCGAGCTTGTGTCCTTCCTTCTATTTGAGCCGTAGCACCAGATCTCCTACTGCGAAGGCCCTGTGGCGTATGCGGCAACTATGATAGTTTCGCAGCGACTGCTAGTATACTGCGGATCTTGCGAGTGCAATATGGCGCATTTCGTCGAGTGTGTCCATATCATCCGCGAGTGCCCTGTTGGATGTTTCTTCACTGTTAGCAACAACCCGTGGGGCGCTGAAGCTGACGTCCTCGGGAAGGACTGCTTCGGCCCCGTAGACCATGAAAAATGGTGGGTAGTTTGTGGATCGGTTTGGAGTTGTGCGGAGGCTCCATAGAATGGAGGGTAGCTCTTCTGCCCAATGTCCTGCTGCCGGGTGTAGACGATCGAGTAGACGTTTCTTGATGCCAACCGAAATTAATCCGTTGGATCTTTCGACTTGGCCGTTGGTTTGCGGATGGGCAACTGAGGCAAATTTGAAGTTGATGCCCTTTTCCTCACAGTACTGCTGTGTTTCCTTTGCCGTGAAGTTAGTACCATTGCTGTAATGATGTCGTGTGGTACTCCAAACCTGCATACAATGGACTCGAGGAATTTGATGGCACATTGGGCGCTAGCCGAGGTTACCGGCATGGCTTCAATCCATTTGGTAAATTTGTCAACTGCGACCAGCAAATGTGTGTATCCACCTGGCGTGGACTTGCGTAGTGGTCCTACCATGTCCAGCCCCATTGTGCAAAGGGCCGGGCGATGGGTATCATATGGAATTCCGTAGCTGGTGCGTGTGGTTTTGGTGCGAATTGGTGGCAAGCGTTGCACCTGTCGACCAGTTCCTTTGCGTCTCTGGCTGCTCTAAGCCAGTAGAATCCTGCTCGGAAGGCTTTTCCCATGATTGCTTTCCAGCTAGCATGATATCCACAATCTCCTTGATGGATGTCTTGTAATAATTCCTTGCCATCCTCGGTTGCTATGTATCGTTGCAGTATGCCTGAGATGCTCTGCTTGTATAATTCTACGTTGATCACCCGAAAGGATTTGCTTCGCCTGATTATCTATCGAGCCTCACGTGGATCTGCTGGGAGCTGTTTTGCAGACAAGTAGTCGAGGTATTTCTGCGTCCAGACTGGCTCGACCAGAAAAACTTGTCGCGAAATATGATGAATGAGCTCGATAATAGCAACCTGCGGGCTGACCTCTGTCTCCGATGCTGCGGGTGCCTCTGCAGTTTTCTTGATTTTGACTGATCGTTTAGTCATCCACTCGAAATATATCCCTGGTGGTATGGGTGTGTTTGTGGAACCCATGTTTGCCAGCCTGTCTGCTTCTTCGTTGCTGGACCTTGCAATATGCTTCAGCTCGCATCCTTTCAAACTTCCTTCGAGTAGGTTGTACATGTCACGATAGGAGACCATGTTTTCAGCGATAGCATCACACTCCTTCATTTTCTGTTGCACGATGAGATTGGAATCGCCGTAGATCATCAGTCGGGTGGCTCCACACGCAACTGCCATCTTCATCCCGTGCAACAGAGCTTCATATTCTGCGTCGTTGTTCGATGCTGGATCATCGGGTGGAAAATCCAATCGCAGGACGTACTGCAGTTTGTCCCCTCTGGGTGATATTAGGACGATCCCAGCTCCTGCTCCTTCGTTTCTCTTGGACCCGTCGAAGTACATGATCCAATTACTCGTGTATTCTGGCGGCCCGGGCGTTTGTAGCTCTGTCCACTCGCTCAGGAATTCCACGAGTACCTGGGATTTTACTGAGTTGCGCCCTGCATAAATGATGTCCCAAGCGCCCAGCTCGATGCTCCATTTTGCTATTCTTCCAGATGCCATTGGGTTGTTCATGATTGTACCGAGTGATGCATCATTAACCACTGTTATAGTGTGTTCCTGGAAGTAGTGCTTGAGCTTTCGAGCTGTGAGAACAACTCCATATGCGAGCTTCTGGTAGTGAGGGTATCGTTGCTTGCATGGCGAGAGTACTTCACTGATGTAGTAGATCGGTCGTTGGATTCCATATGCCTTGCCTTCCTCAGGTCGTTCGACAATGATGGCTGTGCTGATGACCTGGTTTGTTGCGGCTAGGTATAGGTAGAGTGGCTCCCTCTCTTGCGGTGTTGCAAGGATTCGCCTGCTTTGCAAGGATCGTTTCAGGTCTGCGAATGCCTGCTTGGCCTTTGGTGTCCATTCGAATTTGTCTGCCTTCTTCAACAACTTGTAGAAGGGTAACGCCTGCTGACCCAGTCGTGCGATAAATCTGCTCAAGGCGGCTAGTCGCCCTGCAAGCTGTTGGACTCCGCGTAGATTGGTTGGCTCCTTCATTGTCAAGATTGCTTGTATTTTCTCCGGGTTGGCTTTGATGCCTCTCGCGGATACCAGGTACCCGAGAAGTTTTCCTGCTAGGACGCCGAAGACGCATTTTGTCGGGTTAAGCTTGATCCTGTATGCGTTAAGAGCGTCAAAAGTTTCTCTAATGTCCTCGAGGAGTGTATCCTCTACTCGAGTCTTGATCACGATGTCGTCAACGTACACTTGTACGTTCTTGCCAATGAGCTTGGCGAGTCATTTTTGCATGCAGCGCTGATATGTTGCGCCTGCGTTCTTGAGCCCGAAGGGCATTGTCGTGTAGCAATATACACCGTGGGGTTAACGAATGCTGTCTTTTCCTCGTCCTCCTGCTTCATCCGGATCTGGTTGTATCCCGAGTAGGCGTCCATGAAGGAGAGGCGTTGACAGCCCGCGGTGGAGTCCACGATCTGGTCGATTCGTGGGAGGGGGAAGTTATCCTTGGGGCAGTTCTTATTCAACGACGTGTAGTCGATGCACACTCGAAGGATGTCGGTGTTCTTCTTAGGGACTAGCACTGCGTTGGCTAGCCAAGTGGATATCTTGATCTCCCTGATGAATTTTGCTGCTAGCAATCTGTTGACTTCTTCTCCAAGTGCTTTCTGCTTTGGTTCTAAGAACCGGCGAGTGGTCTGCTTGATGGGTTTTGCGTATTGGAAGACTTCGATTGAGTGCTCGGCGAACTCCCTAGGTATTCCCGGCATATCTGATGGCTGCCAGGCAAAAATTTCCCAGTACTCACGGAGGAGTCCGACGAGCGCGCTTTCCTATGCTGGCGAGAGGATGGTTGAAACCATCGCGGTCTTCATGGAGTCTGTCGGGTGCACCTGATGCTTTCGAGTGTCACTGTTAGCGCTGAATTCTAATTCTGGCGCGTTCTTCTTCGTGAGGGGCATCACAGAGTGGTCCGTGGTGTTTGCTATCTCCTGCAGTTCTTCTTGCATCCCGAAAGATTTTGCGATCTCGTTGAACTCGATGTCGCACTTGTTGGATTTCTGGAAATCTCCATCGATGGTGATTACACCATATTCTCCGGGTAGCTTGAGCTTCAGGTACGCGTAATGTGGTACTTCCATGAATCTGGCGAACGTTGTTCGACCGAGAATGGCGTGGTACTGTGAGGGCCAGTCGACTACTTCCAAGTCGAGAAATTCCCTTCTGTAGTTGCGTCGATTGCCCAATACCACCTCTAGGTTGATTGTTCCGAGTGGACGTATCGCCTTTCCTGGAACTATCCCGTGGAAGGATGTTTCTGATTCCGCAAGGCCATCCAGGTTCCTGTTCATCCGACAGAGTGTATCCACGTAGGTAATGTTGATGCCGCTGCCACCGTCCATGAATACGCGGGCCAGTTCGTAGTTACCGATTTGTGCTTGGATTACGAGGGCGGCGTGACCTGGTCGATAGATTCGTGGTGGGTGGTCTTCCATGCAGAAGGTGATCGATTGGTCCGCCATCTTCAGGTATTCGGGCCTTGTTGGCGGGGTTTGCACAACCATGCATAGCTGCCGCGTGTTTGTCTTCTGAGCTCTGCGGGATGGGCAGACCTTTTGTATCATCCCTAACTGTCCAGCCGGGTTCGGGTATGCGTTGGCTCCGGTGTTAGGTGCGGGTGGTGCAGGTAGTGCGGCGAGCGCCATGTTTGGATTTGCTGGTGGAGGTAGGGGTTGTGGCGGATGGAATCCTTGGTGTCCTGCTCCCGGAAGTGGCGGGTAATTTTGTTTGGCTGCCGATCTGCTTTTCTTCGAGAAGGCCTCAGTGATCTCGATAAACTTTCGACAGTCCTTATGAAGGTGTGTTGCCTTAGTTTTGCCCGTACGCTTATCTGTAAATAGATGTAGCGAGAAGTATGCATCGAGGTCCTCCTCGGGAGTTTTGTCTTCAGCCTTTGGTCTCCACTCGTGACTTCCACAGCGTCCAGTATCGCGACTTCGCGTGAATTCCGCTGCGACCATCTCTTCTCGATCCTCGTGATCGTAGTATTTCCTCCTTTTCCTTCGACCATGGCGATCCTCGTCGGGCGCGGGCGATGATGCTCTCTCGTTGCACACTGCGTCTTCTCCATTATCCCATTTGTCGGCTATGACCATCAGCTCTCCAATAGTTTTGGGTGCGGCTCGGCCTAGTTCTTCTCGGGAGCCTTTCGCGAAGGCTTCAACCGCTACTTCTTCCGAGATGTTTCCTACAGTGTTCCTGAGCGTGGTCCATCACTGAATATACTCGCGGGTGGACTCGCCGCTTTTCTGTTTGCAGGCTCGCAGTTCTTCAATGGTTGCTGGTCTCTTGTAGGTGGACTGGAAGTTTTTGCAGAAGTCGCGATGTAGGTCGTCCCATGATGCATAACAAGATCTTGGCCTTGCTTCCAGCCAGCTACGTGTTGCGCCAACCAAATGTAGATTGAGGTACTGCACAGCCGTGCTCTTGTTCCCACGTTGGCATTTTACTGCCGTGAGGTAGTCGTTTAGCCACGACGAGGGCTTGAGTGAACCGTCGTACTTTGTTACTTCTGTGATGAACTTGAATCTCCTGGGTAGGGGCGCTTCACGGATGCTGCGGGTGAAGCAAAGTGCGCCGCAGGTTTCGTCATCCGAGGAACCGGACGAAGAGCGTTTGCGGTTCCTCGCTGCTCTCGCCTTGTCCACCTTATTTTGCGTGATGTCTGATCGTGCGTTGTATCCTGGCTGGTCGCGATCAGTTTCCTTCCTTAGCTCCTTGCTGCGTTTTTGCGAGCGGCTGGTGTGATGCCGCGAACTTTTATCTCTCGGGCTGCCTTCGCTCCTGCTTCGACTGTCATCGCGGCATCGAGCCTCTTTTCCTCGACCGCGGCGAGGTGATTTGTCTCTTCTTGGCGAAGTGCTCCTACGATTGCGGGACACTTCTCTTTCCTTTTCTTCCTCCCTCTGTAGCTGCTCGGCGGCTTTCAGACGGTCATAGGAGGCAAGCCTCGCAGCTGCCAGTCCTAGTCCCTTGCGCACCTGCTTGTACTGTTCTGCTCGAGGATCGCTTTCCGTCGGCTGGTTCATCTGCATGTAAGTTGCTGCGGCTAGGACTGCTGCAGCAGGAGTTTGCGGGTAGACGTTTCCATCTTCATCAGCCCGCATAAGGGAAGGTGTGATCGATTTGCTGGTTCCACCCAAGGACTCGACGTCCGTGGATGTTGATGCGTATCCCCTCCTCGTGGGCCGGGTTCCGACCGAAGGTGCTAGGGACAGCTCTGCTCGTCGTTGACTTGATTCATCCGCCGCTCTTTTTCGACAGGACAGATCTATTCGAGCTTCTTTGATGGTTGCGGCCGCTCTCACCAGATGATAGTGGTAGGCGACCATGTCCTCGTGCGGCGCTTCAGCTGCGGGTGGCCTGCTTGATCGCATGGCCTCTTTGGCTCGGTCCCAAGCTTCCCGCGTGATTCCGATTACGGCGCGTTCTGCTGCGATGTGTTCTGTTTCTGGGGGTAGTTCCGATCCTGCCATGCAGACTTGAGCCAGTCCTGGCTCGTGTGTCCTAGGCGTGACTCGGAAACTTCCCTGGACTCGGGAAGGTTCCTCCGTCAAGAGGGTATGGTAGTCGTCGGTGTTGAAGCGGACGGACTCGCCGCTTTTCTCCAGATGAAGGCGCGAGTCGACGGCCTCTGACTCAGATCTTGATTCTTCAGGGAAGTGGAGGATCCGTCTCTGTTGGTCACGAACTTCAAGCTTCCGAACGTCAAGGTGACGCTCTTCTCGAGATCGCTGAATACCGGGCGTGATTCCGGCGAGTGAGGGGTGACCACGACAGATCCGATCCTGATAGGATTGGTCGGAGCCGTAGTCGAAGGTTTCCAGCGTGAGTTGGTTGTTGATGAAGCCGAAGATGCCGGAGATCCAGCCCGCCGTTCCCACAGACGGCGCCAATTGTCGAATCTGAGACTCTACAAATCCCTCGGGTGAACCCATAGGGTTTCGAATAGGAGAACCCATGAGCGCTGGTGGCGATCGTCGGCTAAACAGGGGGCAAGATTTGCCCAGGTTCGGGGCCCTCGTAGAGGTAAAACCGTTACTCCTGCCTCTGTCGATCTGTATTATCGAATAGATCGGTTACAATGGTGGTTGCTCAAGTCGAGGGTGCGATCTCGATCTCAAGGCTTTGATGGTGCGATATTGCTTGGTCCTCCTCCGTTGGTTCTCCTGGCCTTATATAGATGGCCAGGTCTCAAACCCTATACGGGGAGGACTCGAACTCTAACCCTACATCGGTTACAGGTTTCCTAACTTAGCCTGCAAGGTATTGCGGGTGGGCTTCACGTGGGCCTTCTGGAACACTCCAAGGGCTTCCCTTCTTGGGCCTTAACATTGGGCCTGAGACGGGGTGCCCTTACCCGCAGGGTCTAAGATCCATCCCTTCGTCAGGGGGCTTCTCCATCACCATGTCTTCCTTCGAAGTGATGCTTGAGTAGTTCATCCTTGGACTACGGGTCCATAGGAGTAGCTAGATGGTTTTCTTCTCCTCATATTCCTCCATGTTTAGATCTCGTGAGTTGCCTATCATGATCGAGATTGATCTTATGTAATTCCATATGCTGTGTTTGTTGGGATCCGATGAATATTGAACTTATGCCAAGTTGATTATACTCTTTATTGCTTATGTTATTTGTGATCTTGCATGCTTTCCGTTGCTAGTGGTTGCTCTGGCCAAGTAGTTGCTAGTGACTCCAAGAGGGAGTATTTATGCTAGATAGTGGGTTCATGCCTCCTTTTCGCCTTTGCTCGATTGATAGAAACGTGACGGGGGCGGATGTGTTGTTGCCACTAGGGAGAAAACAGCGGTGTGAGTGCCCGCGTGTACAATCATTGCTTACCTTACACACATTGTTTAATCAAATTATCTGTTGTTTGTAACTTAATACCTAAGGGGGTTTGGATGATAACCTGAGGGTGGATTATTAGTCATAGATGCAGTTGGATTACGGTCTATGTATATTGTTGTAATGCCCGCACTAATATCATAGCAGTCATCATGTCATGAATGTGCACCACGGTGCAACCTTTATTTGTGAATTGCCCAGCTCTAATTTGTTCAACCATGATGCTATCTTTTATGGAGAGACACCACTAGTGAACCTATGAATCCCGGTCCATTTCCTACACTGTTAAACAAACCACCACAATTTCCTTGTTTTCTTTACTCACTGCAAGCATACACCATTTTCCACACTATACGTCTAATCTTTGTTTTCAACAAGACCGGTGAGATTGACAACATCACTGTACCGTTGGGACAAAATATTTTGGTTGTGTTGTGTGTAGGTTCCGCGTTGTTGCTGACATTGGTGAAGCGCCATCACCACCGTCAATGACATCAGCCTTCCGAAGGTCCTCTTTATCCTATTGGATTGACAACCTTGGTTCTTAACTAAGGGGCAAACTCCTACCGTTGTGCTCATCACACGCTCCTCTTGGGGTCTCCAAACGAGT
Organism: Alopecurus myosuroides; assembly: GCA_028641055.1. Lineage (NCBI taxonomy): Eukaryota > Viridiplantae > Streptophyta > Magnoliopsida > Poales > Poaceae > Alopecurus > Alopecurus myosuroides. Next base: position 86,923,531 of record CM054061.1, read on the forward strand.
GCAAGATCTACACCATCAAGGACTTTTCCTAGCGCCTTTGCCGGGGAGAAAGAAGTCTTCTGGCAAGGGGAGTCTCTCACTCTCAACATCTTTATTTTGTTTATTTTCTTGTTTTTATTTTTGTCTTGTTTTGATTCTCTATATAAAAAACACACACAAAAATTAGTTTAATTTATAGCTGTTATTTATTTGCTTGCTATTATTTTGCTAAAATGAGTTCCTCTGAGAATACTAAGTTGTGTGATTTCACTGGCACAAACAACAATGATTTTATTTGCACACCTATTGCTCTAACTGCTCCAACTGCTGCTTTCTATGAAATTAAACCTGCTTTATTAGATCTTGTTATGAAAGAGCAATTTTCTACTGTCAGTACTGATGATGCTGCTGCTCACCTTAATAATTTTGTTGAACTATGTGAGATGCAAAAATATAAAGATGTGGATGGAGATATTATTAAACTGAAATGATTCCCTTTCTCTTTGAGAGGAAGAGCTAAAGAATGGTTGCTATCTTTGCCTAGAAATAATATTGATTCATGGACTAAGTGTAAAGATGCTTTCATTGGAAAATATTATCCTCCTGCTAAGATTATATCCCTGAGAAGTGACATAATGAATTTTAAACAATATGATAACGAACATGTTGCTAAAGCTTGGGAAAGAATGAAAACTATGGTGAAAAATTGTCCCACTCATGGACTGACTACTTGGATGATTATACAAACCTTTTATGCAGGAATGAATTTCCTCAAGGAACCTATTGGACTCAACTGCTGGAGGTACATTTATGTCCATCACTTTGGGCAATGCGACAAAGTTTTTTGATGATATGATGATAAATTATTCAGAGTGGCACACTGAGAAAGCTCCACAAGGTAAGAAGGTAAATTCTGTTGAGGAAACCTCCTCTTTGATTGAAAGGCTTGATGCTATTATGTCTATGCTTGTTAATGGTAAAGCTCAAGTTGATCCAAATAATGTTCCTTTAGCCTCTTTGGTTGCTTAAGAAGAGCATGCTGATGTAAACTTATTAGTAATAATAATTTTAACAACAATGCTTATAGAAATAATTTTGGTGGAAACAATTATAAGCCCTATCCTCATAATAATGGTTATTATAATTCTTATGGCAACTCCTACAATGACAATAAAATCTCTACCTATGATCTTGAAAACATGCTTAGAGAATTTATTAGCACACAAACTGCTTTTAATAAATCTGTTGAGGAAAAGCTCGGTAAAATAGATGGTCTTGCCTCTAAAGTAGACAACCTAGCTATTGATGTTGATTTTACAAAACTAAAGGTTTTTCCACAAGATTTTAAACAAAGTAAAACTTTGAATGCCATCCAAGTTCGAATTGATGATAATGTTAGTTTGATGGCTGAATTACGTGCTAGGTGGGAAAGAGAAGATGAATTGGCTAGAAAGAATAATATTGCTAGAGTTCACACTATCATAACCACTAGTAAAACTGAAGCTCCAGTGCTAGTAAACCTCCTACTATCAATCGTAAAGTAGTTGGTGTTAACAAAGTCCCCACCCCTTCGGTGAAACATGCTAAATTGCCTCAAATAGCTAAAACTACTTCTAATAAAAGTGTTGAAATTTTTAAAGATGTAGGAGATAATGGTCCCATTACTTTTGATGATAATAATTTTGATTTTGATGATTGCAATATTTCTGAAGTTATTATGTTCCTACAAAAGCTTGCTAGAAGTCCCAATGCTAGTGCCATGAATATGGCCTTTACTAAACATATCCTGAATGCTCTCATGAAAGTTAGGGAAGAAAACTGAAACTTGAAACATCTATCCCTAGGAAATTAGATGATGGTTGGGAGCCTATCATTAAGATAAACGTAAATGATTTTGATTGCAATGCTTTATGTGATCTCGCTGCTAGTATCTTTGTTATTCCTCAAAATCTTTATGATATGCTTGATCTACCACCGTTGGAACACTATTATTTGGATGTCATCTTGCTGTCGCACCCGGACTTCTAGAGGATACTCACCGTACGAACTGAACAGTATTTTGGTTGGATTACGGGGCTTAACGGCTCCCGCGTCCCCTTACGGGTAGGCCAGCACTTATGTGCGACAACCAACCGTTACTGTTCACCGTCGATGTAAACTATCCTATAGAAATCAGGATACTGCCATTGACGTACTTCATACCATACACACATGGTACGTCAACGGTTTTGAACAAAAGGATAACACAACATGCCTCTAAGACACAAAAGATTGAAATAAGGTTGCAAATGGCCTTCACTAAGGCAGAAATAGCAAATACAATCATCCAGTGGACACATGTCCCAACATAGCATTCATTACATCAGCGGAAGCAATCAAAGGTGTCTGGGTACAGACAAATCCAACAGGCTTAAGAAGCCGGAGAAAATAAAGAAGACGAAGCCCATCCACGTAGGTCCTGGATCCAGCCCTGGTCCAGCTAACTACTCGTCTGCAGTCTCGTCAAACTCCACGAAGTAGCCATCCTGGTGGTCATCGTAGCCGTAGTCGTAGTCTGCGTAAACCACAGCCCCAAAGGGGTCAGTACAACCACGTACTGGCAAGCAAGACTCACAGTTCACCAAAGTGTAGCCCGTCAACACCAAGTACAGATGCCTTGGGATCAACGGAAGGAAAAGGTATGAAAGATGCTGCAACTGGCTGCACTAACCATCTACAGAACATACTACAACTTCCGGTGTAACAGAAAGAGATAAGATAGCGTAACGTAACCAACTATAGCTAACCACCAATCAAACCCATCCTGGATCTCGCCCCTTATCCAAAGAAGCAATCCAAGGATAACTCACACAGTTGGATTAATGATGGATCAAGTTGTTGTGTAAATAAGCCTATTTCTAGTCAAGTTATCATTAGTTAGGTGTAAGTTGTTCTGAGTACTTGTTAGCCAGTACTTTCACCAAGTCAACCATAACCGCGGAAAACACGGCTTCTCGAGAAGATTTATCCCTGCAGGGGTGCACCAATTTGGCCGTACACGTAAGAATAACCCGCCAGATGGGAAGGCCTTTCCCACCAAGCGGGGCACTCAACACAATTCAACCTTTCCTCGCATCAAGCCCAAAGCACCACGTGTTGTGCGTGCGCGGCTAATCGAGCCCCCCGAAGAAAAGGAGGACCCTCATAGCACTGGAAGACCACGCCGCCCTAAATGCCGACTACAAAAGTTCCACCCTGGCCTCGGGTTCGTACCTGCATATGCGTGCATCAAATTGAAAGCCCGAACTAAGTGTGGTGATTTGGACGAGATGCGGATCGAGTCAAATTGAGGGGGCGCCCATACACGCTTCCCACATGCGGATAGTGCGCTCATCATGGATCAGTAGACAAGACCCTTTTCCTATTAGGGTCGACACTAGTAGGCCTCAAAACCACGCCGGGCCTCCTGCCGGTGCCTTATCAGCAAATTATTATTACCTCAAATTAACAGGTGTTGTTTAACATCGAGCCCAGAATAACAGAATATAACAACAGAAAGTAACTGATAACAGACTCGAGCAAAACAACCCTAAGCATGCTAGTAAGACACGGGCCCAAGCAACGGGGTTTTAGGACTGGAGGTGATGGCAATATCAGGGTTTAGGGTATCATGTGATATGTTCGTAACAGAAACAACTACCACTAAGGCTAGCAGAAAAGAATCAACAGAAAGTATCGGTAACCAATGTTGAAAGGAACACAATAGTTCATGTGAGTGATAACTTGCCTGCAAACCCAGTAGCCGGGTACTGAGCTAGATCCTCAGAAGGGGTGTCGTAAAGGTCGTCGGTATCAACGTCGTCGTCTATCCGAGAAGAAGCAAACAAACAAGGAAGAAATATAAACAATCATCATCATGGCATAGTGCACATTCAAATATGATGCATGACAAGTTAATAGATGCATCAAAATAAACTAATTGAGATGGCAACACAATTTAATTGGACCCATATGCAATTTTGAGTTGCATATGAAAAGCCCAAAGATTTTGGTTAGGTTATTTGTCTTCCAACTAAACAACAGGTGCTAGTGGTTTAGTATGATGCATGCAAAAGGAAAACAGCAAAATAACAACATTAGAATCAAATTAAAATAGGGTGTAGCAATTTAGGATTTTATTATCAATTTAGGGAATTTTTGGGTGCCTTAAAGGGAACACACAAGTATTTGTTGTTTTCAACCATTTAAATTGTTCAAAACAAATAACAAAGTTCATATTTGAAAAGGTTATCAAATTTTAGTTGGATTACATGTTTCACATTTTGAAATTGGACTTAGGATTATTTAATTATGAATTAAACAATATTGAACAATTTTTAATTGAATTAAACAAGATTTAAATTGTTTAGGCAATTTTAATTATTCAAAACAGAAAACAAAAATTATATTTGAATAGGTTATTTAAAATGGTATGGAAAACATATTTTATTTGCATTTATTGGATTTATAAATAATTAGTTATGGAATTTATAATTTAGCATTTGAATTATTTAAATTTGAATTTTAAAATGCATTTGTAATTTCCAAAACAGTACACAAATTGGATATTTGGAAAGATTAGGAAATTTGGATCAGAATTCATATAAAACTTGCATTTAAAGGAATTACAGAATAGAAGTTATTAAATTTTAAAGTTTTGTTTTAATTCTGCTAATTAAAATGAATTTTGGAATTTAGAAATTCGCACAGAAACCTTTGTTACTCACTGGTACCTACCCACGGTCACTGCCCCGTGGGCCTAGCCAGCGTGGCGCTGAGCAAAAGCTTGCGTGGCAGTGGGGTCTATGCCAGGTGGGCCTGCGCGCTTGGAAGGAAAAAGAACAAAATTTTGGGGGCTTGCGGGCTCAAACCCGCGCTCTGTGCAAAGTTCAGAGAGAGCGCAACCAGCTGCGCTGCGCTGCGGTGTTTGACAGTAAACACTACGCGTTCAGGTTAGGGTTCAGTCCAAAATAACTGAACTTTCTGACGAAACGTTTGCTCGTTCGACAGACGCGGAGCTCGCCGGAGGGAAACGGTGACGGTGGCCGTGATCGATGCAATTGGGTGCGTGGATGCGGTGCAGAGATGTGCGCGGAGCAGTGGTGGTGCAACAGAGGGGACGAGAGGGAAGAAGAACGGGGAGCTCACCGTGATTCGTCGAGGTGCAGAGGAGATCAGTGAGCTCGACGGCGGCGTTGTCGCGGACGGCGTCGAGGAAGGAGATGCTCCCCGGTTGAGCTCGCGTGTCCAAACCGTAGAGGGAGCAGAGCGCGTTCAGTTTCAGGGGTTAGGTGGGGGAGAGGAAGTCCATGGCGCCGTCGCGGTGGCCGGATTCAGAGGGGTGGCCTCCGGCGAGGGTGACAGGGGAGGTGATCTCGTCGGGGAAGAAGCGTACGATGGCGGCGGAGAGGGGAGATAGGACCTAGGGCTAGGGTTTTAGGTACGGGAGCCCTAGGGCAGGTTTTATAGGCAGCTGCGGGCTCGGATCGCCGTCGGAGCGCCGTGGTCGCCGCGGTGGCGCGCTGCGATTGCAGCCGTACCGCTTGACGACGACGAACAGAAGATCCGCACGCATCTCGAAGCGGTAAGTGGCGTTAGGGTGGGCTGGGCCTGGCGCGCGCGTTAGGTTAGTGGGCTGGGTGTGTTATCTGCTGCACGCGCGCAAGGTTTTGTTTTATTTTATTTTTTTTGCTCTCTGTTTTTTTTTTGTATCTTTTGCTTTTGGAAGAAAATCATAGGTTTTAGTTTAGGGAAAAATCTGAAAAAATTCAGATAGGCTCCTTAGGCCAAATGCAACCATTTGGCAACTTTCATTTTCAAAAATTTAAACATTTGATTGCTTTTTGAAATTTGAACCAAATTTGAGTGAAATGGTTAATATTAATAAACATTAATAAAATCAACCATTTAAATAGGGTAACCCCTATGTAATAAAAGCAAATTGAGTTGGTTTGTTTGGGTAACAACATAATTCCAAAAATGGTTCTGTTTGGGTGTTTGGATTTGAATTTTAAATTGTGTTTGGAAAATAAATAATTGATTTAAAATGATCATTTTCACAAGTGATCATTATGGAAAACATGGAACCAAATTGATTATTATTATTTGTGAATTTTATTCAAAAGGTTGTAACAGAGCAAGTATGAAACCAATGTTTGAAAAGGGTTTGAATTTGAGTTGTGAAAACAGTGGAAAACAATTGCAATAAATAAGAAACAAATGCAAACAACATTGAATCAATATGATGATATGATGCAATACTTAAATAAACATGCAACAAACATTCTAAGTGGATGATTTTCATACTTGGGATGTTACAAAACGCCCCCCTTGAAGGAATCGCGCCCCGAGATTCCTACTGAGAACGGAAAAGGTCCGGATACTTCTTGCGAAGATCCTCTTCGGTCTCCCACGTTGCCTCTTTATCGGAATGATGCGACCATTGGACTTTCAAGAACTTGGTGCTCTTGTTGCGAGTCTTACGCTCGGTCTCATCGAGAATACGAATAGGGTGCTCCTCATAAGATAGATCATCTTGCAGTTCGATGGAATCATGATCAACTGCACGATCTGGATCTTTGAAACACTTCTTGAGCTGTGACACGTGGAACACATCGTGCACTTTGGATAGCTTTTCTGGAAGTTCAAGACGATAAGCATTTTCTGCACGCCTTGAGAGGATGTTGAAAGGACCAATGTATCTTGGTGCCAGCTTTCCTTTCACACCAAAACGATGAGTGCCTCTGAGGGGAGTTACACGGAGATATGCCTTATCACCAGGTGCATAGATCATATCCCTGTGCTTGCTATCATAATAGCTCTTCTTACGAGACTGAGCAATCCTGAGATTGTCACGAATGATACGAACTTTCTCCTCGGCTTCCTTAACAATGTCAGGGCCTAGGAGTGAACGTTCACCAGCTCCAGACCAATTGATTGGACTCCTGCATCTGCGACCATACAGTGCCTCAAATGGTGCCATGCCTAGGCTTGCCTGGTAGCTGTTGTTGTAGGAGAATTCAGCATATGGCAGGCAATCCTCCCATTTCATGCCAAAGGAGATACCACATGCTCTGAGCATATCCTCGAGAATCTGATTGACTCTTTCGACCTGCCCCTGAGACTGAGGGTGATAAGCTATGGTGAACAGAAGTTTAGTGCCCAATGCTTCTTGAAAGCTCTTCCAAAAATGAGAAGTGAAGATACTTCCACGGTCTGAGCTTATTTCCAATGGAACACCATGAAGGGGAACAATCTTTGCTGTATAGAGCTCTGCTAACTGGCTAGCTGAGATAGTTTCCTTGACAGCGAAGAAATGAGCTACTTTATTGAGACGATCAATAACAACGAAGATTGCATCGTTGCCCTTTTTGGACTTTGGAAACCCAGTAACGAAGTCCATTTCAATCATGTCCCACTTCCACTCAGGAATTTTCAGAGGTTGGAGTAGACCGGCTGTTTTCTGATGGACTGCCTTAACACGTTGACAAACGTCGCATTCAGAAACGTATTGAGCAATTTCACGTTTCATGCCAGGCCACCAATACAGAGTCTTGAGATCCTGGTACATCTTTGTACTTCCAGGGTGAATGGAGAGAGGAGTTTCATGAGCCTCCTTGAGAATGATATCCTTGAGACTTTGAACCTGAGGAACTGCAATGCGTCCTTCAAAGAACACAGTTCCTTTATCATCAACTGAGAAGGACTTGAATTTCTCCTTGCCTTCCTTGATGTGCTCAACCATCTTCTTGATTTCAATATCACGAAGTTGTTCAGAACGAATCTTGTCCTCGAGAGTTGGACTGGCTGTCAAGCTAGCAAGGTAGCCTTGAGGAACAAGACCAAGGTTCAGCTTCTGGAATTCTTCATGAAGTGGAGGTTGGCTTTCCATGATCATGAGATTATTGCAATAGGATTTGCGACTGAGAGCATCGGCCATAACATTAGCCTTGCCTGGAGTGTAAGAAATGGTGAGATCAAAGTCTTTAATCTTTTCAATCCATCTCCTTTGCCTGAGGTTCAGATCTGGCTGAGTGAAGATGTATTTCAGACTCTTATGATCGGAAAAGATTTCAGTTTTGTTACCCAACAAGTACTGTCTCCATTTCTTGAGGGCAAACACAACTGCTGCAAGTTCAAGATCATGTGTGGGATAGTTTTGCTCATGTGGGTTCAACTGACGTGAAGCATAAGCCACAACTTGGCGTTCTTGCATAAGAACTGCTCCTAGGCCTTGGAGAGATGCATCACAGAATATCTGGAAAGGCTTGGTAGTATCTGGGCCAACCAGAACTGGGGTGGAAGTGAGTTTAGTCTTCAGGAGATTGAAACTCTCATCACACTGTGGAGTCCAAATGTACTTTTTGTCCTTCTTTGTGAGATCAGTGAGAGGTTTTGCAATCTTGGAAAAGTTTTGGACGAAACGACGGCAATAGCTAGCCAAGCCAAGAAAACTTCTGACTTGCTTCACCGTCTTAGGGGGTTTCCAATCAACAATTGCCTTAACCTTTTCCGGGTCAATGGCTATGCCTTTGGCAGAGATGATATGACCAAGATATGCAACTTCTGGAATCCAGAACTCACATTTGGAGAATTTGGCATATAGACGATGCTCGCGAAGTTTCATGAGAGTGAGACGAAGGTGTTCTCCATGCTCTTCCTCGGATTTTGAGTAGACCAGAATATCGTCGAGATATACCACAACGAACTTGTCGAGGTATTCATGGAATACAGAATTCATGAGTCTTGAGAAGGTTGCCGGTGCATTGGTGAGACCAAAGGACATGACGGTGTATTCATATAGACCGTAACGAGTGGTGAAAGCTGTTTTTGGAATATCTTCCTTCCTGATCTTTATCTGATGGTACCCCATCCTCAAGTCCAACTTTGAGAATATTGAGGCTCCAGCAAGTTGATCAAAAAGATCATCGATACGAGGAATTGGATACTTGTTCTTGATCGTTTTCTCGTTGAGAGGACGATAGTCAACCACGAGTCTTTTTGTTTGATCCTTCTTGGCAACAAACAGAGTTGGGAAACCCCAAGCGGAAGAACTAGGCTGAATGTAACCTTTCTCCATGTACATATCGATTTGCTCCTTCAACAATTTCAGTTCAGGAGGAGCTATCTTGTATGGATGCTTAGAGATTGGTGCAGTACCTGGTTCAAGCTCGATCGGCATCCCTGGCAGCTCTTCTGGAAAGACGTCAGGGAATTCACAAACCACCGGAACATTTTCAAGCAGAGGTAGTGGTTTAGCATCCAGGGTGTACAGCTGCACAGAACTTGAATCACTTGGAGAATAGACTATCTGGCCTGAAGGGTGGAACAGAGTTATTGACTTCTTAGCACAATCAATCGTAGCTTTATTGGCCTTCAACCAATCCATGCCAAGGATGACATCAATGTCAGAATTGCCAAGCAGAATGAGGGAAGCAAGGAATATGTGACCTCCAATCAAGATCTGATTCTCGTGACTGATCTTGGAAGTTTGCATAGTTGCTCCAGGGGAGTTTACTACTAGCGGGTAACCCAAACCAACAAAAGGTAGCTTAACTGCTGTAGCAAAGATCTTTGACACGAACGAATGCGATGCTCCGGTATCAAACAACACTTTAGCTGGGTTAGAGTTAACGGGGAATGTACCGAGAACGACGTCAGCAGCTTCCTCAGCTTTGTCGGCCTTGATATGATTCACCCTCGCGGTCCTCCCGACAGGCCTGTTGTTGGAGTTGAAGGATTTAGCCGGGGGAGCACGAACCATAGCCTGGTTGGTGTTGGGGCGAGGAGGTGGTGGAGGTAGCTGCTTCTGAGTGCACTTATCAGCGTAGTGCCCAGTCTCCTTGCACTTGAAGCAAGTGACGACACGAGGAGGTCCTGGCCTTGGCTGCCCCATTGGAAACCTCTGACCCTGCATCTGAGATGGGTTGGGTGGGCGGGGACCAAAACCTGGAGAAGCTTGGGTATTTGGAGCCCTAGTGACAGCACTGTTTGGCACCCAGATGCGGCGCTTCTGCGGAGGGGTGGTCATGTTGGAGGAGGAACCACCCTCACGCGAGTGCTTGCGCGACTCTTCGAACGCCTTGCGCCCATTCTCCTCATTGAGCGCGGTGTTCACGAGCTCCACGAAGTCCTTGCACTTGACGTTGGTGAGAGCGTACTTCAGATCCGGGTTAAAACCTCGGCGGAACCTTGCCATCTTCTTGGCTTCAGTGGACACCTCGTCACCGGCGTATCGAGCGAGACGATTGAACTCGTTCTGGTAGCCGAGGACGTCCAGCTTGCCCTGTTTGAGAGAGCAGAATTCCTCACGCATCCTTTCCATGAGACCATCCGGGATGTGGTGCTTCAGGAAGGCATCCTTGAAACAACCCCAGGTGATAGGATAGCCAGCTCTCATGGTCTGGTAGTTCTCCCACCAGGTAGCTGCCTGACCCTTCAGTAGGTAGGTGGCATACTTGACCTTATCTTCCTCAGCAACATGAGCAATCTCCAGAGCCCTGTTGATCTCCCTGATCCAGTCATCAGCATCCAGAGGCTCACGTGTTGCCACGAAAGCTCTCGGCCCCAAGCTCAGAAACTCCTTGATGCTGACTCGCGGAGCATTCTGGTTGTTGTTCTGGTTAGCCTGGATCTGGGCCATCTGAGCCACGACCTGAGTCATCTGAGTCAACAGCTCCATGAGCGGAGGTGGTTCAGGCATGGTGTTCCTGGTTGGAGGCATCCTGAACAGAAATGCATTTTACCACAATAACAGCAAAGGATAGACTTGGTAACCGAAAGAGAGATTATTCCGACGCATGAATAGATAACCAACAGGTACATCATCACATGTTCAAATACATCAGAATATCCAACAGACCAATACATGGTTCGAATGCCATAGGATAACTAAACATAGCTAGGAACGGATACATCGGTACTCCCATGCTCATCACGCAGGACGGCGGCGAGTAGTACGACGAGAGATACGGTGAGGAGGAATCCCACGGAAGTAGGTATCATGACGATCCCTGTAGATAGGAACTGCTCTGAGAGCAACTCTCGGGGTGGTGAAGTAGAAAGCGTCGTCTCCCTGTGCTCCATAGCGGGGAATCCCTGTGTAACCAGCTCCAAGGTCGAGAAGTGGGCCTCTGATCGGCTCGTAACCTCCAGCATCTGGCAGCGGTAACCCAGCTGTCTGAACGCAACGTGCAAAGCGCTCATCTCCAACAAAGTCTGTGGTGTACGTCGCCAGACGAGTGAGAGCCAGGTGGAGCTGCTCCCTGACTGAGGCTAACTCCTCAGAAAGTGTGGAAGCAACTGCGTCACTGTGCCTCACGAACTGGGCAGTGGTGTGCAGCCTGGAGCTATCAGACTCGTAGGTATCCAGGTTGTTGTGGAGAGTGAAGTGAACTCCCGCCGACGTGATGTAACCACGGGGGATGTGACGATAGATAGACTCGTCAAACCCCCAGTAGTCAGCACGGAGGACGGTGAGACTCACGTAAGCGGCCTGCTGCACAGCCATATCCACTGTGGAACCTACTGCCTCGTAGCGGTGGACAACGCTCCTGCCATCATCCGACAGAATGTAGACGATAGCCCGGTAGCAAGTCTGGTCAAACTCTCGCTGCTGCTCGTAGACCTGGTACTCTGGTGCCCAACGGAACCCCAGATAGGTAACCATGTCTCTCAGTATCTCCGGATAACCGGCGGTGCTCTCACAGCGAGTCATCCGAACCACCTGCGGGTAGAACCTGAGATCCATCTGCAGATGATTTGGGAGGTTTTGATTAGACTCCGGTAGAAGAAATGAAGTGGAAAACAACAGCAAGGTTTGAACGGACGAAAGGTTCTTTAGAAGAACAGGATATCGAAGCAACGTCGGGAAAACGAGACCAAAAGTCCTGAGGTACTAAGGAGAACCCAAAACATGTGAAATCCTAACTTGAAAATTTAGGTGAGAACAGAAAACAACGTTGCACTTCCTTACCAGAAAAGGGTGGGTGGGTGGGGAAAGAAGAAAAATGGCAGAATTCCTACTCTCACGCTTCATTTTTCCTATATAGCTACAAAATAGTTTCTAGACTCAACTGCGACCAGTAAAAAGGGATCCTATAGGCAGACAGGCTCTGATACCATTTGTCGCACCCGGACTTCTAGAGGATACTCACCGTACGAACTGAACAGTATTTTGGTTGGATTACGGGGCTTAACGGCTCCCGCGTCCCCTTACGGGTAGGCCAGCACTTATGTGCGACAACCAACCGTTACTGTTCACCGTCGATGTAAACTATCCTGTAGAAATCAGGATACTGCCATTGACGTACTTCATACCATACACACATGGTACGTCAACGGTTTTGAACAAAAGGATAACACAACATGCCTCTAAGACACAAAAGATTGAAATAAGGTTGCAAATGGCCTTCACTAAGGCAGAAATAGCAAATACAATCATCCAGTGGACACATGTCCCAACATAGCATTCATTACATCAGCGGAAGCAATCAAAGGTGTCTGGGTACAGACAAATCCAACAGGCTTAAGAAGCCGGAGAAAATAAAGAAGACGAAGCCCATCCACGTAGGTCCTGGATCCAGCCCTGGTCCAGCTAACTACTCGTCTGCAGTCTCGTCAAACTCCACGAAGTAGCCATCCTGGTGGTCATCGTAGCCGTAGTCGTAGTCTGCGTAAACCACAGCCCCAAAGGGGTCAGTACAACCACGTACTGGCAAGCAAGACTCACAGTTCACCAAAGTGTAGCCCGTCAACACCAAGTACAGATGCCTTGGGATCAACGGAAGGAAAAGGTATGAAAGATGCTGCAACTGGCTGCACTAACCATCTATAGAACATACTACAACTTCCGGTGTAACAGAAAGAGATAAGATAGCGTAACGTAACCAACTATAGCTAACCACCAATCAAACCCATCCTGGATCTCGCCCCTTATCCTTAGAAGCAATCCAAGGATAACTCACACAGTTGGATTAATGATGGATCAAGTTGTTGTGTAAATAAGCCTATTTCTAGTCAAGTTATCATTAGTTAGGTGTAAGTTGTTCTGAGTACTTGTTAGCCAGTACTTTCACCAAGTCAACCATAACCGCGGAAAACACGGCTTCTCGAGAAGATTTATCCCTGCAGGGGTGCACCAATTTGGCCGTACACGTAAGAATAACCCGCCAGATGGGAAGGCCTTTCCCACCAAGCGGGGCACTCAACACAATTCAACCTTTCCTCGCATCAAGCCCAAAGCACCACGTGCTGTGCGTGCGCGGCTAATCGAGCCCCCCGAAGAAAAGGAGGACCCTCATAGCACTGGAAGACCACGCCGCCCTAAATGCCGACTACAAAAGTTCCACCCTGGCCTCGGGTTCGTACCTGCATATGCGTGCATCAAATGGAAAGCCCGAACTAAGTGTGGTGATTTCGACGAGATGCGGATCGAGTCAAATTGAGGGGGCGCCCATACACGCTTCCCACATGCGGATAGTGCGCTCATCATGGATCAGTAGACAAGACCCTTTTCCTATTAGGGTCGACACTAGCAGGCCTCAAAACCACGCCGGGCCTCCTGCCGATGCCTTATCAGCAAATTATTATTACCTCAAATTAACAGGTGTTGTTTAACATCGAGCCCAGAATAACAGAATATAACAACAGAAAGTAATTGATAACAAACTCGAGCAAAACAACCCTAAGCATGCTAGTAAGACACGGGCCCAAGCAACGGGGTTTTAGGACTGGAGGTGATGGCAATATCAGGGTTTAGGGTATCATGTGATAGGTTCGTAACAGAAACAACTACCTCTAAGGCTAGCAGAAAAGAATCAACGGAAAGTATCGGTAACCAATGTTGAAAGGAACACAATGGTTCATGTGAGTGATAACTTTCCTGCAAACCCAGTAGCCGGGTACTGAGCTAGATCCTCAGAAGGGGTGTCGTAAAGGTCGTCGGTATCAACGTCGTCGTCTATCCGAGAAGAAGCAAACAAACAAGGCAGAAATATAAACAATCATCATCATGGCATAGTGCACAATCAAATATGATGCATGACAAGTTAATAGATGCATCAAAATAAACTAATTGAGATGGCAACACAATTTAATTGCACCCATATGCAATTTTGAGTTGCATATGAAAAGCCCAAAGATTTTGGTTAGGTTATTTGTTTTCCAACTAAACAACAGGTGCTAGTGGTTTAGTATGATGCATGCAAAAGGAAAACAGCAAAATAACAACATTAGAATCAAATTAAAATAGGGTGTAGCAATTTAGGATTTTATTATCAATTTAGGGAATTTTTGGGTGCCTTAAAGGGAACACACAAGTATTTGTTGTTTTCAACCATTTAAATTGTTCAAAACAAATAACAAAGTTCATATTTGAAAAGGTTATCAAATTTTAGTTGGATTACATGTTTCACATTTTGAAATTGGACTTAGGATTATTTAATTATGAATTAAACAATATTGAACAATTTTTAATTGAATTAAACAAGATTTAAATTGTTTAGGCAATTTTAATTATTCAAAACAGAAAACAAAAATTATATTTGAATAGGTTATTTAAAATGGTATGGAAAACATATTTTATTTGCATTTATTGGATTTATAAATAATTAGTTATGGAATTTATAATTTAGCATTTGAATTATTTAAATTTGAATTTTAAAATGCATTTGTAATTTCCAAAACAGTACACAAATTGGATATTTGGAAAGATTAGGAAATTTGGATCAGAATTCATATAAAACTTGCATTTAAAGGAATTACAGAATAGAAGTTATTAAATTTAAAGTTTTGTTTTAATTCTGCTAATTAAAATGAATTTTGGAATTTAGAAATTCGCACAGAAACATTTGTTACTCACTGGTACCTACCCACTGTCACTGCCCCGTGGGCCTAGCCAGCGTGGCGCTGAGCAAAAGCTTGCGTGGCAGTGGGGTCTATGCCAGGTGGGCCTGCGCGCTTGGAAGGAAAAAGAACAAAATTTTGGGGGCTTTCGGGCTCGAACCCGCGCTCTGTGCAAAGTTCAGAGAGAGTGCAACCAGATGCGCTGCGCTGCGGTGTTTGACAGTAAACACTACGCGTTCAGGTTAAGGTTCAGTCCAAAATAACTGAACTTTCTGACGAAACGCTTGCTCGTTCGACAGACGCGGAGCTCGCCGGAGGGAAACGGTGACGGTGGCCGTGATCGATGCAATTGGGTGCATGGATGCGGTGCAGAGATGTGCGCGGAGCAGTGGTGGTGCAACAGAGGGGACGAGAGGGAAGAAGAACGGGGAGCTCACCGTGATTCGTCGAGGTGCAGAGGAGATCAGTGAGCTCGACGGCGGCGTTGTCGCGGACGGCGTCGAGGAAGGAGATGCTCCCCGGTTGAGCTCGCGTGTCCAAACCGTAGAGGGAGCAGAGCGCGTTCAGTTTCAGGGGTTAGGTGGGGGAGAGGAAGTCCATGGCGCCGTCGCGGTGGCCGGATTCAGAGGGGTGGCCTCCGGCGAGGGTGACAGGGGAGGTGATCTCGTCGGGGAAGAAGCGTACGATGGCGGCGGAGAGGGGAGATAGGACCTAGGGCTAGGGTTTTAGGTACGGGAGCCCTAGGGCAGGTTTTATAGGCAGCTGCGGGCTCGGATCGCCGTCGGAGCGCCGTGGTCGCCGCGGTGGCGCGCTGCGATTGCAGCCGTACCGCTTGACGACGACGAACAGAAGATCCGCACGCATCTCGAAGCGGTAAGTGGCGTTAGGGTGGGCTGGGCCTGGCGCGCGCGTTAGGTTAGTGGGCTGGGTGTGTTATCTGCTGCGCGCGCGCAAGGTTTTTTTTTTTTTTTTTTTTGCTCTCTGTTTTTTTTTTGGTATCTTTTGCTTTTGGTAGAAAATCATAGGTTTTAGTTTAGGGAAAAATCTGAAAAAAATTCAGATAGGCTCCTTAGACCAAATGCAACCATTTGGCAACTTTCATTTTCAAAAATTTAAACATTTGATTGCTTTTTGAAATTTGAACCAAATTTGAGTGAAATGGTTAATATTAATAAACATTAATAAAATCAACCATTTAAATAGGGTAACCCCTATGTAATAAAAGCAAATTGAGTTGGTTTGTTTGGGTAACAACATAATTCCAAAAATGGTTCTGTTTGGGTGTTTGGATTTGAATTTTAAATTGTGTTTGGAAAATAAATAATTGATTTAAAATGATCATTTTCACAAGTGATCATTATGGAAAACATGGAACCAAATTGATTATTATTATTTGTGAATTTTATTCAAAAGGTTGTAACAGAGCAAGTATGAAACCAATGTTTGAAAAGGGTTTGAATTTGAGTTGTGAAAACAGTGGAAAACAATTGCAATAAATAAGAAATAAATGCAAACAACATTGAATCAATATGATGATATGATGCAATACTTAAATAAACATGCAACAAACATTCTAAGTGGATGATTTTCATACTTGGGATGTTACACTTGCTGATAATGCTAAGAAGAAACCTCTTGGTAGACTTAATGATGTCCTTATTATGGTTAAAAATAACCTTGTACCTATTTATTTTTTTGTTATGAACATTGAATTCAATGCATCTTGTCCTATTGTTTTGGGAAGACCTTTTCTTAGAACTGTTGGTGCTGTTATTGATATGAAAGTGGGGAGTATTAAGTATCAATTCCCCCTCAAGAAAGGTATGGAACACTTTCCTAGAAAGAGGATGAAGATACCTTTTGACTCTATTATTAGAGAAAGTTATGATGTTGATGCTTCTTCACTTGAAAATACTTGAGTTGCTTTCTATGCCTAGCTGAAAGGCGTTAAAGAAGAGCGCTACCGGTAGACACCCATTTATTTCTCTGTTTTCAACCAGTTTTTCTTTGTTTTCTTTTGTATGTTTTGCACCTGGGTGTTGTCTATTTCCTTAGTAACCCCGTTGTATTTGTTTTGTGTTTTTGTTGAGCCAAGTAAAGCCTCTAGTGGAAAGTTGAGACTATATTTCGGATTTCTGCTCAGGAAACAGATTTCAGCTGTCCACTGTTAAATTCGAATAACATCACAGAAAATTCAAAATGACATTGTTTTTTGTGCGTAATCCTGGGCTGTATACGCAAATTTTTTAGTTGACCACTTTTTATTTCAGCAAAAGAAGATTTTCGAAAAAAATCATCTTTACCTGCTGTCCCGTTTTGACAGATTTCTGCCAATAATTGCATTTGCATCTTAACCTCTTTCTTTTGATGTTCTTTTGAGAAAAAGAGTTCTAAAAGAAGTTGTTACAGTAGCTAATGTGTTTATGAGTGTTAGGCTTGTGTTGAAACTGAACCATGTGAATTTATTATTTCGATTGCACTAACGTTGCTAATGAAAATTGTGAGAAGTTTGGTGTGAAGGAAGTTTTCAAGGGTCAAGAAAAGAGGATGATATGACGTGATCAAGAAGAGTGAAAATCCTAAGCTTGGGGATGCCCAGGGCATCCCCTTCTTCGTCGACAAATTATCAGGTCACTTCTAGTGAAACTATATTTTTATTCGGTCACATCTTATGTGCTTTACTTGGAGCGTCTTTTATTTTTGCTTTCAGTTTTTTTTTTGCAATAAGCTTGGTTGGACCCCAGCATTATTTTATTGGAGAGTGACACGCTCCGCTTTTTCATGGGAATACTTTGTATTCTTAATCTTTGTCTAGCTGCTGCATTTATTTAGCTCCTGTTTTGCATGCATCTCTTATCAGAGTTGTTAGTTTTAGTAGTGTTATGTGAGTACTCTCATGTTTGCTTTCCGTATCATAAAGAGTATTTTTGTTAAAACATATCTTGTATGGTGCTTGTTGGGAAAAAATTGCTGCTTGAAGTAGAATTTATAACAGTGCAAGTAGAAGCTTGTATAGACTGTGGCTAGAACTTTTTCATGGCATGCTAAATGTTATTTTAGTTTTAAAGCCTTGTGGTTATTGAGTAGCATGAATAGCCTCAAATATCTGAGAGTGTTTAATATTCCATTGAAAGATTCATGAGTTGTTCTTGTCATAGTAAAGCATAAATTTATGGTATTCTCTTTCGAATGTTTTATTTGGTTGACTTGGCGCATGATCACACCATGTTTATGACTATGAACCAGTCACAAATAGCCTCCTTGACCACTTAGTTTTTGAACTTGTGATACCGCTTATGCTTTAATTAATGATGCGTATGTCGCTATGCATGATTATGGCTGTTAAGCTCTCTTGATTTGTCGCTCCCAGTCTTCTGCTAGCCTCCACCTGTACTGAGTATGAGCTCTACTCGTGCATCCAAAATCCCTAATACCAAAGTTTTACCATTGTATCCACCATACCTACCTACATGTGGTATTGCACTGTAACTCCTAGTAAATTGCTCATGTGCTACCTTTAAAACTTTCAAAATTACTCCTGTTTTGTGTTGTTGTTTTTGCTCATGAGGACGTCAATGGAGAATCTTTATCTCACCTGTTGATTGGATTTCACACCCTGGACTAGTGGCTTGATCCACTTATCCAAATTATAGAAGAGCTGGCAGCGGGGCGCCCAACCCCAAATAAATGCAAACAAATTCTCTTCACTATTTTTGCCCCTGATTTCTCAGTCAAAGCATAATTGTGTAAACAAAAGAGAGAGGGATGGCCTTCTACCCAGATGCGTCCTTCATATGGGAGCCGCTCTTGTGAATCCAGTTTGCTTGTGACGTACTATATTTTCTGTTTACCATTCATTGACATTAACATACACCTCTCCTATATAGACACTCCTCCATGGTATGTGATTGTTGGCAGGCTCCCGAGGATTCGTCTAGCCATGATTTTAATACCTCTATTTAATAATATAAAAATCTCTAGCACATGAGTGATCCCCGCGGAGGGCCTTTCTCTTACTTTTATGTTGAGTCTCCATCTTCTAACTTAATGCACAGTTGAGAGAGCATTTTTGCCATTCTGAGTTCTATGTGCATTTTCCCCATAAACATCAATAATTGATTCATGATGCGATATTGTTTGTTCTTAAATTATTTTCTCTAGTCTTCCTCATGAACTTTGAAGGTGTCCTGGCATTTATGTTTTGTCCCACTCTTAAGGACTAGTGAAATACCACTTTTCCATGCTTTATCTATACCTGAAACAAAAGATTATCTTTCTTTGCATAATTATTCATTATCCTTTATTTAAGATACTCTTCATAATGCAAAGTGATTGCTATGCTTTATTATTAAAGTTCTATTTAGCATGTTTGTGTTTGAAGTTCTAGGATCTCTGTGTACATATGCTTTTACATTATAATTATCAAGTTTATGTTAGTAGCATGTCACCTCAGAAATTATTGTGTTTTATCTTTTACCTACTCGAGGACGAGTAGGAACTAAGCTTGGGGATGCTTGATACGTCTCCAACGTATCCATAATTTCTGATACTCCATGATAATATTATGCCAATTGCTACATGTTTTCTCGCTTCTTTATAGCATTTTTACACGTTTTCCGGGACTAACCTATTAACAATATGTCAAGTGCCAGTTCCCTATTTTCAGCTGTTTTTTATTTCAGAAAAGTTGTTCTGGAAATATTCTCGGAATAGGACCCCACAAAGCCCGAAGTGCCTATTTTCCAAGGAAGCATCTAGAAGACCGAAGAGGAGTCGAAGACGGGCACCAGGGGGGCAACACCATGGGGTGGCGCGGGCTCCCCCTGGCTGCGCCAGCTGGTGGTGTGGGGCCCCCAGGGATCCACCATCTTTTCCCTTTCGCCTATATATTCCCCTCCTATGGAAAACCCTAGGCACCTGATCAAATATCCCCGAAAAGTTCCACAACCACCATCATCGTCAACGCTAGATCAGGGGGTTCTGATCCTGTCTCCCCGCACCTTGCCGGAGAGGAAATCATCACCGGAGGCTTCTCCTTCACCATGCCGGCCTCCGGAGTGATGCGTGAGTAGTTCATCCTTGGACTACGGGTCCCTAGCAGTAGATAGATGGTTCTCTTCTCCTCATATGCCTCCATGTTTAGATCTTGTGAGCTGCCTATCATGATCGAGATTGATCTTATGTAACTCTATATGTTGTGTTTGCTGGGAGCCGATGAATATTGAACTTATGCCAAGTTGATTATAGTCTTTATGGCTTACGTTATTTGTGATCTTGCATGCTTTCCGTTGCTAGTGATTTCTCTGGCCAAGTAGTTGCTAGTGACTCCAAGAGGGAGTATTTATGCTAGATAGTCGGTTCATGCCTCCTTTTCGCATGTGCTCGAGTGACAGAAACATCACGGGGGAGGATGTGTTGTTTCCACTAGGGAGAAAACAGTGGTGTGAGTGCCCGCATGTACAATCATTGCTTACTTTACACACATTGTTTAATGCAATTATATGTTGCTTGTAACTTAATACCTAAGGGGATTCGAATGATAACCCGAAGACTGTTGTGATCCCCTCGAAGACTGTTGTTTCCCTCGAAGACTGTTGTGATCCCCTATACTTGTAAGTTATGAAGAATATTTTCTGGCGCTGTTGCCGGGGAGCATAGCTTTATTTGCAAGCTCACTGGAGAGTACTATTAACTACTGCCAATCATTCATCATGGGTAAGACTGGTGATGGAAAGTTTCCTATATTACCATCCACTACAAGAAGAGGTACAACTCTGAACACCTCTGTTGCTCTTGATTCACTGTCTGTTATGAGTAAGCTGCTTACACCACCACATACACATGCTACACGTGCTACTTCTGCTGAATCTGAAAATACTTCTGATACTTTTGATGATGCTTCTACTGTTCTTGATGAGAGTGGTTCTCTCGGTCCTTTCTTAGATGCTACTATTTCTAAAGCTAAAAATATTGCAAACACTAAAACTCCTGATAAAAATCCATTTACTCCTGTTTCACCTGAGCTTAGAGAGAATCCTAGTGATGATTTTGATGATTCCTATGTTGAACTTAATGATGATCTTATTGATTAAATACATGCTATGAAGTATGGAGATGATGTTATAAGTCTTATTGAAAGACGTGCTGTTAAATATAAATTATCTCTTGATGCTAAGTTTGCCACTTCTCCCATTAATATTAGGGATACAGATTATGATTTCTCTCTTGATTTATATTATATATCTATTATTGAGAAAGAACCTTTTTGTGGTACTTAAAATGAAAGTGCTATGCAACATATGAATGAGCTCTCCTATTTGAGTAGTTTATTCTCTGATGATCTTAAGAAACGTAGCTACTTTGTTGCTAAAATATTCCCTTTCTCATTAAAAGATGAAGCGAAAACTTGGTTTAATAATTTGTCTCCGGGATGTATTGATAGTACTATTGGTTTGGTTAATGCTTTCTTTAAGAAATATTTTGCTGCTAGTGCTCAACATACTGCTTTACAAAATATATTTAATTTCAAGCAGTTGGAAGGAGAGAAATTGCATGTATCTTGGGAAAGGTTATGTTCTTTAGTTTGGGCTACACCTGGGCATAATCTAGAAAATAATAAACTTCTTGATATATTCTATAATGGACTAACTATTGAATCTAGGACATACCTGAATAGTTGTGTTGGTTGTGTTTTCAGGCAAAGAACTCCAGCTGAAGCTGAGGAATTAATGGCTAAAATAAGCCAAAATCATGATGATTGGACTATGGTTGAGCCTGAGCCGACCCCTACTCCAGTATCAACACCAACACCAACACCCAAGAAGAGGGGAATGATTGAATTAAAGAATGAAGTGATGAGAAAAGCCAATAAATCTCTTAAAGAGAGGGGTATTAAATCTGAAGATGTGAAGAATCTTCCACCTATAAAAGAATTATGTAAGCCAATCCCTCACTCATCCACCATTGAGGTACACTCTCTCCAACATTTTGATAGTAGAGATATTCCCTATAATAAACCTCCTGGTCAATGTTTAGATGAATTTGATAATTATATTATTAAGCAAGATAATTTTAATATGAGAGTGCAAAATCACCTAATGGAAAACTCTAGAGCTATTGATAATTTGCAGGGTATTATAGAAAGAACCTCTAATGATGTTAAAATTCTTGTTAAACACTTTCAAATGGTTCGAACTCAAATTGATCAACTTGCTAAAGTGCAAAAAGATTTGGTACTTAATGCTTCTAAAGAAAAACATGCTTATGAATAAAGAACTAGAAGTGGTATTGCTACACAAGATCCTTTATATCCCGAGGGACATCTTAAAAGAATTGAACAAGATTCTCAGCAAACTAATAATAATTTTATTCATACTAAGAAGAAAAAGAAGAACAAACATAAAACTGCTGTAGAATCCTCTAAACTTGCTAAAGATCCTAATAGTATATCTATCTCTCATGCTGAAACTGAAAGTTGTAATGAAGAGAATAATGCTTCATATAAAGAAGAAATTGAAGAGGAACCTGAAAAGCAAACTAAACATACAAAGTACACTAAGGAATATTTTGTTGCTAATAAACATGGTAATGAGAGAGAACCTTGGGTACAAAGACCAATGCCTTATCCTAATAAGAAACACAAATCAAAAGAAGAAGAACATTACAATAAGTTTTGTGAATGGATGAAACCTTTGTTCTTGAAAATTCCTGTAAATGATGCTATTATATTGCCTCCTTATGAAAAATATATGAAAGATATTGTCTCTAACAAAAGGAAGATTCCTAATGAGGAAATTTCCACTATGCTTGCTAGTTACTCTTTTAATGGCAAGGTTCCTAAGAAGCTTGGAGATCCTGGTATACCAACTATTCCCTGTTCTATTAAAAATAATTATGTTAGAACTGCTTTGTGTGATTTGGGAGCTGGAGTTAGTGTCATGCCTTTTACTCTCTATAAAAGACTCCTCCTAGAAAAATTGATACCAACTGATATATCTTTGCAAATGGCGGATAAATCCACTGCTATTCCTGTGGGTATATGTGAGGATGTTCCTGTTCAAGTTGGTAATAATTGTCTCATATTAACTGACTTTGTTGTGTTGGAAATGCCTGAAGATGATAATATGTCTATTATTCTTGGAAGACCTTTTCTTAATACTACAGGGGCTGTTATTCATTGCAATCAAGGAAAAGTTACTTTTAATGTTAACGATAAAGAGCACACTGATTATTTTCCCATGAAGATTGATAAGAAATATGGTCTCAATTCAATTGAAAATATTGAGACCATCAAGATTAGAGAATTTTATTGTCCTATTCCAAAGCCATCAAAATAATATGAGACCTTCATGGTTGGGACTATATCAATCAAGTTTGAGGTAACATAAATATTTGGTGAGAAATAAAGTTTTATTTCATGTAAAATTATTTTTGTAGCAAGACTTGATCAACCTTGTTAACAAAGTGATTTTAAATGAAGGAAACAATGCTATCACTACGTTTTCGTTATGTTTTCTTATTCATATGCTCGTTTTCGTTGTGCTTCCATAAAGTATATCATGTTTTCATATTGTTTTCACCAGATTCACTCATGCCCACGCACGTTTTCGCTATCCCCAATCATGTTTTCCATATGGTTTCCTCCGTTTTCAGTGGGTATATGTTTAGTAGAGTGTCTGAGAACTGCTGTAGGTTTGGTTTTGCTGACGTTTTCCATCATTCCATCTTCGTTTTCCAGCGATATTATTATTAATTAAAATTCTAGAAAAGTCCAAAAAATAAAGTTTCTCGAAAAATCCCAAAAAGTTTATATTCGAAGTTTTTGCGTAAAAAGGGGCAGAAAGACACATGGGGTGACCCCAGGGGGGCACCCAAGACAGCTCACCATGGCGAGGCGCGGCCTGCCCCTGGGACGCGCTTGCGTATGGTGAGGGGGCCCCCTGCCCCCCCACTTGCTCTCCCACCTACCACACCTTCCTCTTGCCCGTAGAAAGTCAACCAGTTCATCCAAAACCGAGTTCTTGCCGCTTTTCCTCGTGATTTTTGATCTCCTTACTCAACCCATGTTTTTGCCGAGATTTGGGGAAGTTGTTCTTTGGTATGTGACTCCTTCCGATGATCCAAGTAGAATTTTGTTTAGTGGAGTATTTCTTGCGTATTTTGTTGTCGTAGGTGACAGGTTATGTGAGCTTGCATGCTTGTTTGATGCTTGATTAAGTTAGTTTTGATGAATGTTTAGTACTCAAAAAAGTCTTTATAGTAGTTGCTACCATATAGTTGATTCAAATAATTTTCTTAAGTTGCTGGTCAAAATTTTCAGAAATGGAGGCAAGTGCATATCAACTTAACCAACATGAGTTAGTGGTAACAGAGATTATGAGAGTTCATCGCGAAGAGGGCGTGTTTCCAGCTGTCTACCCATGCCCAGGGGTAATGAGTGATGTCGTGGTGTTGTCACGGCAGATGCCATAGGATGGCTAAAGTTGTGGGGACGATGGACGCTGGAGGCGCTCGGGGAGGGATCACGCAGCGAGTTGCCGCGTGAGGAATGAATCTAGCACTACAAACAACAAGATCTACCCAGGTTCAGGGCCCTCGTGTGGAGGTAAAACCCCTACTCCTGCCTTTCTCTCTTTATATTGGTATCTCACCGAGTAGCCACAGTACAAGTTTGGCCTACTGCCGAGTAGCCACCCTTCTCTCTATGCAACTGTAGCCTCTAGTAGTGTCGTCCCTCGCGCAGGAGGAGGCAGGGCATGCACCTTATATACTGGTTCCCAACCGAATACAGCCAAGATGTCAACATAGTGTGCACACTGCACACTTCCAGCTTCCCGCTGACAGCTTTGGCTTCCTAGTTTGTCTCCATGTGGAAAGTCGTTGTGCAAAACCAAGAAGCTGATCTATTATCACTGACACTGTCACGGGGTAGGCCCCCTAACCTGCACAACCCTGCTGACACCCTGGCGCGGATAAGCACGCGCTCTGCAGATGAACAGTGCACCAGTACGGACCCAGGATACGCGGGATCCTGTGTCAGAACGGCTCCTTTGACTTCTGGCCCGAGTAGGAGACCGCCATCTCTACTCGGACCACTTCTTCTACTCGGAGGAGAATAATTTCCTTGATTCTTTCTCCTGGCCATCAGCATGTATGGCCGAATAGCAGTCGACCGGGTAGCAAGTACCGGGTAGCCAGCTACTCTGCCTAACGCTTCTTCTGATATTGCCCTTAGCAATTGCCTTTACCCTACTCGGGGGTAAACCCCCGACATTAGTCCCCGAAGCTGGTAGAGTCCTGCGAACTTGTTCACTGGGCTCTTCCAGTTTAAGAACCAGTCTTGCCTTTGAACCTCAGGATGCTGAGTAGAACCTCCGAGTAGCCCTCAATTCTGGCTCGAGTTTCTTCTCTTCCGAATAGAACCATTTCTCTTCTCTGTCGCCGAGTAACATGACTTTGCGGAATTTCTGGAGAGAATCTCGGCGTGGCAGAACGAATCCGCCTTTCCGCATTGCAACTGGGGACATGTCACGTTCCCGTACCCCCGACACCTCGGTGCCCGGGACATGACAGGCCACGCGCCCATCACTGCGACCTGGGCCCACCGGCCCATTAGGTCACATAGAGTGCAGTTATTCGCCCACGATCTCGACGTGGGATCAATTGCGGCCGTTACGCGCACAAACGGCGCTGTGTGCGTTTCTAACCGGCCCACACCCCACTGCGCACGATCTCCGCGCACAAACTGATCCCACTAACTCCATCAGTAACGGCTACCCGAGGGGAGGGATAAATACCCCCTCGGTAACTCCTCTTTCCCCTTCCTGCTCCCATTCACTTCCTGCCTCCTCACCTCTCCGCCGCCACAGAGCGCTTCTGCGGCCACGCATCTCGCCGCTCTGCTGCCCCGTGCGACGCCGGAGGGCTAGCAGATCCCACCAAATCTCCACAAGACTCCACCAAATCTCCTCTTCTCGATGGCCCGCGACGATGATGCCCGCGCCGGATGGGCTGGATCCGAGGTCATGGCAGACGATTGCCAGTGGCTGGTGAACACCCGCCGGGTTCCCGCCGGCGTGCGCTGCAGGCCCTCGAACGGCGAGCTCGTCCCCACTCCGGAGGCGGACGAGTTCGTCGTGTTCCTCGCTCAATTCAAGCGAGGATTCGGGCTTCCCGTCTCGGATTTCTTCCGTTCCTTCCTCAACCACTTCGGGCTCCAGCCGCACCACCTGCCGCCGAACGCCATGGTGATGCTCGCATACCACGCCGTAGTGTGCGAGGCGTTCTTGGGTGTGCGCCCCACGGTGCACACCTGGGCGCGCTACTTCTTCTTCCGGAAGTAGAGTGTGCCCAAGCCGGGTAGCACGGAGAGCACCCGCAGCATGACAAAGACTGGCAGTGCTATGATGCTGCAACGCGGCGGGACCAACCATCCGCGCATCAAGGGTCTCGACTCCGTACGCAAGTGGCAGAGGTCCTTCTTCTACGTGAAGAATGTTGCTGTTGAGGAAGGAGTGCCCCCCGTGGACCAGATCAATCTCCCCAAGTGGACGAACACGGCGCCCAGTCAACAGAATTGGGGATACAAGCCACCGCTAGATGGCGACATCAATCAGGTCAACAAGCGCCTCGCCCAGCTGAAGGAATTGGGACTCAAGAGCGACGACCCCATCGCCTGCTGGATTTCCAGGCGAGTGCTCTTGCTACAGCGCCGTACGCACCTCATGTGCTACATGGGGGGCAACAGAGACTGCACACGGACGACCACGTTCAAGTTGAGAAACGCGGATGTGGCCGTCTGGGCGCGCTCGATCATGAGCACTGGCCTCACCGACAACTGGTAATACGGCTTTGTGCCGTATAGCCGCGAGAAGCCCATCGGACAGGTTGGTACTTTTATGCTTTATCTTTGCATCATGATACCGAGTAGATGGCTTTCCAACTTAGGATGCTTAGTATTTGCATGCTGCACCAAGTAGAACACTTTCTAGCATCTGTTAGGATTTATGTGCTTAGTGTTTGCACGCCATGTCGAGTAGAGCTCTTGCTGGTATCTGTTAGGCTTTATGTGTTTTGTGTTTGCACGCCATACCGAGTAGGACATTTACTAGTATTTGTTAGGCTTTATGTGCTTAGTGTTTGCACGCCATGTCGAGTAAGGTTCCCCTGTGTTGCTCAACTGATTTGTGCTGCCTGCTTGTATTTTCAGCACCTTGACCGCCAGCTCGCTGAGAACCAGGAGCGCCTTGAGGCGAACTGGGACCCAGACCGGACAGAGGACGACGAGACCGCTTATGAAACCCAGGACACTCTTTGTGTCCCTCACGCCGAGCAGCAGGGTAAGCACCATGTCGATGCGTCTATTCGGGATTGGTCCGAGGACGATGAAGAAGGTGACTGAACTCGCTTATGCAGTTGCGGGTAGCGCAATCTAACCTCTCTTTCCGCTTCTCAAGCGTTGCTTCTCTTCTATTCTGCAGACGACGCTGATGCGGAAGAGGAAGATGAGGACGTCCTCGACGTCGATCCGGTTGCGGTGGCTACTCCTTCTACCCGGAAGAGGACGGGTAGCGGTGCCCAGGAGCCTGCTGCCAAGAAGGCCAAGAAAGGCGAGAAGAAGACGAAGAAGGTTTCCGGCAGACGGACACTCCCCAGTCGCGCAGGGTAAGTGATTTTCCTCTGAGCCGTATTTTGCTGCTTCTCTGTGTTTTCTTCTTCCCCTTCTCTTTTTCTGAGCTTTTCTTTCTCATCAGCGATCCTTTGGATGCTGACGCTGCTGGTGCTTCCACCAAATCCAAGAAAAAATTACCCATCGACCTCGAGTCGCTCATTGACCTTGATGATGACGAGGAAGAGCCTGCAGCGCAGGGTAGGACGCGTGCGCCCTCTCCCGCGAAGGAAGAAGAAGCAGGCACCAATGCCCAAGGCACGGGCACTGGTGTCCAAGACATGGAAACGGAGCAGCAGGCCCGCGCAGAACAAGATGCGCATGATGCTGCTCAAGACGAGACCCCACCTTCTCCTCCAGCTGCCTCAGCTGGGGAGAATGCTGAACAAGACGCCGAGTACCAAGACCGTGCCGCCCTTGAGCGACAGGAAGAGAAATAGGAGCAGCCGGAAGCTGAGGCTGCTGTCCAAGATGACCCCGCGGCCCCGCCGCGGGTAGACGTACAAGGAGGTGCACGACCAGATCCCGCTGCCGAGCAGCGGGTTGAGACGACTGCGGTGGAGCTGAACCCGCAGAGACAAGCACAGCCAGATGCTGCGGCGGGTAGCCAGCCCCCCGTGCCGCCTACCCCGCAGGCTGCTCCACCCACTGCACCAAGCCCTCCGCGGCCATCAAAGAAGACCAAGACTGCATCGAGCCCTTCCGCCAAGCAGAGCACCAAGACGACGGATGCCGCCGAGAAGCAGGCTACTTAGCCTGATGCTGCAGTCCGCAAGAACCCATCGCGCAACGCTGCGCTGGATGCTGCCAAGATGCCGCCGCCTAAACTACCCGTGAAGCCTACCGCGAAAACTGGGTAGCTCACCATCGGTGCTTCTGGCAGCTCTGCTGGCTCAGGCGCGGGATCGAGCGCTCAAGATCCTCCTATCTACCTGCCCTACATTGTGCAGATGGGCGAGCAGTATGGCATCAGTCTAAACAAGACCGAGCAGCGGCTCGCTATTACGAAGGGCAAGCAGGCCACAACGGTGGACTCCAAGTTGCCAGCAAAGCACAAGCCCCTTTCGATCTACTCGCGCGAGGTCCAACAGACTGAGGTGGTGTCCCAGGGGCTCGAGCAGATGATCGACCGGGTAGGCTTCATCGAAGCAGAGTGGAATAGCGAGGTCCTCGGCAACAAGACCTGGAATGGCCTGGCCTTGGGCCCGCTGGATCACTGGCGTACTGGTTGGAACAAGGCGGACATGGGCTACACTCCCATGACTATTTCGTCCACTACCAGCACGCTGGCCGCGAAGATGTATGTCAACCGCAAGGCCGCTGAAGATCTCGAACAGACCTATGCTGTAAGTTTTGTTTGCTTTTTCCGAGTTACGGTTTCTTGTTCCGAGTTGCAATTTTCCTTCTTCTTCTATTCTTCTCTTTCTCCTTAACCACCATCCAGTCCCCGAGATTCGGGCCGAGTAGATGGGTACTTGACCGAGTTGCCGTCTTCTCGGGCCAAATCTTCAAAACACTGTCTAACTCCCTTTCTTTCTTTTTCTCATAATAGCCTTTTGAAGAGGACGACCCTCTATCGGCGGCTGCTCTGGAATCATAGCATTGCCAAAAGGCGCCTTGAGGCCCTGCAAGCAGAACGCGAAAGTGATGCTGAGACGGAGCGAGCAGCCGTGGATCGTGCCCTCCAGCTTTCAGCACTCGAGAGTAAGCTTCTAGCTATTCGGTTAACGCGTTTTGTGTTTACGCCTGTATTTGCTTTTTGCTCTAACTCCTTCTACTCTGCAGGCAAATTTGAGGCGATGGCAGAGGAACACAAACACTGCCATGTCTTCGTTGCTTCTGCTGAAAGCAAGATTAAGGAACTGGAAGGTGAGTTGCCGTCGTCTCGGTCGTTTTAGTCCTTTCTCTTGGCTACCCTGCTCACCGTGCTGTTTCTGTCCGCAGAAGAGTATAAGAAGTTCCCTGAGGAGCATCTTGACTGTCTGAAACCCGCCGAGTTGAAGCAGCAGATTGAGAGCCTAGAGGTAGAGTTCAGGGACAGACACCTCACCGAGATGGAACCACTGCAAGTCCAATTGAGGGCTGCCCTCCAGGACGCCATAGACCTGGCCGCGGAGAGAGGACAAGATGGAGGCAGCAGCCAAGGCCAAGCAGAGGGCCCTCGAGTGGAGAACGAGGTGCTGAAGAAGAGCAACGTGGACCTCATGAGCCAGCTGGCCGAGTTCCACAAGGTTGAAGAGAAACACATTGCTGACGAGGAGGCATGGAAGAGGAAGCTGCAATCGCTACTCTGCGACCTGAACAGTAAGCTCTTTCTTCTCTGCACCTTCCTGCTTCCTTCCTCTTCTTTGCGGCTTGATTTGCATCTCTTCTCTGCCTCCGTTTCTAATTCTTTCTGATAGAATTTTCAGAAATCTTCCCCGACCTCTGCTCGTCTTGCAAACCTGCTCTGTCTAAGGCACAAGAAATTCGCACCGAGAAGGGACTGCCCATGGACACCAAGGCTTCGATTGAAGATAGCTTCACAAACCTACAGGGACAGGTTCAGCGTCTTAGGGGCTTGGGCACCTATTTTGCGTCCACTGCCTTCAAGCTTCATGCGCTGTTCTGGCCTCAAGATCCTTTGCCAAGAACTATCCGCGCGCTCGCCGAGAAGCTGAACGGTGTCAAAGCCGAATTGAAGAAATGGCGTGCATCCGGAGCTCGGGCAGGCGCCGACATGCTTCTCCTCTTCATTTGCAGCTGGTACGAGAAAGATCCCGAGTGCGTGACTCGCCGCCAGGCAGTCGCGTACGAGATCG
Source organism: Alopecurus myosuroides (assembly GCA_028641055.1). NCBI lineage: Eukaryota > Viridiplantae > Streptophyta > Magnoliopsida > Poales > Poaceae > Alopecurus > Alopecurus myosuroides. The sequence goes on from CM054061.1 coordinate 86,953,840, forward strand.
CCACCTACGCCGATACCGCGCGCTTCATCGAGGGCCTCACTGAGCCTGACACGGAGGCGGAAAGCGAGGGTGATGAAGATGACAAGCGCCGAGAAGGGGAAGGGCAAGGCCGCCGCGGGTAGCGATGAGGAGATTGAGAGATAGGGCGCCACCCAGGGTGCAGCTCCCGAGATGGGCTCATCTTCCGGCGCGGCACTTGGCGACGCGGCGCTACCCCACACTCAGTCCGACCCCATCTCGGTGGCCACTGCCACCTCAGATCAAGCTGCTGCCAACCCTGAAGTGGACGCCGCCAACGCCAACTTGGAGAACACCGCTACCTCGAGCTAGTTCTTTCCTGAAACACTTATGCTTTGAAACTTTCATCAGACCCCCGGGATGCCGGGTGCATATGTATCAAACATTTATTCTTCCCGTTGCTACTCAGTTTTTATTCCACTTGATGTTTTATACTTAGTAATTTGAGCAGCTCTGGCTCGATGCCGGGTTGCGTTATCATGCGAGTCCCCGAGTTGCATTTCTCATTCACTCTTCCTTTTTATCTTAGCTCTTACCTGCAACTTGTTGCTTTTTTGGTATTCGAGTCACAAGAGTTCAAAGTTGGAGTTTCAAATACTTAGCCACTTAGAAACAGTCATAGTAACGCTACCCACCACCTAGCCGAAAAAAGTTAGCAGAAAAGAAATAAAGAACGCTCTACTCGGTTGCCACACGCTTCCTTTCCTTTGCAGTTTTTCTTGTGTTCAATGACTCTTTGGCTTGTTCTCTGGCTTGCCATGAAGCCGGGTTGCGGACAGCAGCAGAGTCGCAGAGTGTCCGGTGAGTGTAAACACACTACTTTGTATGCTTTTGAAATTCTAAAGATAGCAACCGAGTAGACAAAGATACAACAGAATAGAAACACTTAGAACATTTTTGGACGAGGGCAGTCCCCGAGTTCAATTTTCGATTGCAGGGTAGGAGTTTAACTCGGATAAGAGAGTACATACACACTCTTGCTCATGAATGAAAGCGACGGAGTAGAGGTACATTCCAGGGGCGTTTAGATTCCTCCCCAGCTTTGTCCGGCCTGTTCTTCTGGGATGGCTGTGCGTCAACAACGTAATAGGCATCATTGTGTAGAGCCTTGCTCACAATGAAAGGCCCTTCCCACGGAGGGGATAGCTTGTGCATCCCGGCTGTGCGCTGCACGAGCCTAAGCACCATGTCTCCTTCTAGGAAAACCCTTGGGTTCACTTTCCGACTGTGATAACGCCTCAAGTTTTGCTGGTAAACAGCTGAACGTGACAGAGTAAGCTCTCTTGCTTCTTCTAGCAGGTCAACGTCATCTTCTCGAGCTTCTCTCGCCTCCGCCTCAGTGTAGAGGGTTACTCGGTGTAACATCCCAAGTATGAAAACAACCATTAGAATGTTTTATTTCTTGTTAATTATGTTTTGCATCATGACATCATAAGCATTGCATTTGTTTTCTTTTGTTTTCCCTTGTTTTCCCTTGTTTTTCTATTTGAATTCAAACCAATTTTCAAAATATTTGTTTCATACTTGTTCTGTTACAAATTTTCAAATGAAAATTTCAAACCCAAACATCAATTTGTTTCCATTAAAGTTGGAAGATAAAACCATTAACTTGCTCAAGTTAATTATTCAATTAATTCAAAATTCATTCAAATTCAACTAAATTACAAACAGCAACACAATTTCAATTTTTTTGAAAAACAACAGTTTGCACTTTGGTGCTGTTACAAAAACTAACCTATACAATTTTTCCTAAATTTTCTAACACCTAAAACCCTTCCTTTTCCTCCCTTTTCCTTTTCAGCAAAAAAAAAATAAACTGAAAGAAAAAATAAAAAAGAAAACGCAGAGGGGAGAGGCAGGCCAGTGGGCTGAGCCCAGCCCACCAGCCCCCTTACCTCTTCGTCCCCTTGTACGGCGACCATCCGCGCTGCCCACGTCGGCAGTACGGCGGATGGGACGGCCGGGAGACGCTCTCCTCCTCCTTTTAAGCTCGAGCCCGAGCCCTCCCTCTGCCCTAATCTCTCCTCCCTCCTTTCTCCCTCTCGCCGCCATCGTTTCTCCTCTCCTCCCACCTCCATTCTACTCTGTTCTGCACCACCACCGAGCGCCACCGCACTGAACCTCCGGCGATCACCGTCGACATGGTCTCCCTCCACGCAGGCTAGGTACGGGAATCGATTCCCCGTACTCCCCTCTTCCTCCTCGACACCTCCTCGGTGGCTGAGAGCCACCGGATCGTTGCCGCCATCCCGATCGCTGTCGCCGCCGTCGACAGTCGCCGTCGAGCCTCTGCTTCCTCTTCAACGGTGGTGAGCACGACGTTCTCCACCGTTCTCTCTCTCTCTCCTATCTACACGCGCACGCACGCATCCCTCCACCACATCCACGGCGAGCAACCACGCCGCAGCAGCTCGCGAGTCGCCGCCGGCGGCCTCTGTCAGGTTGCAACTAACTGAATTTATTCAGTTCAGTTAACATCCACGGACTGAACCTCATACCCCCTTAGCCCCCTATACTGACAAGAAACGTTTCAGTAGCGCAGTGGCAGTGCACTGCGCACGCGCGCCCGCGGCCAGGGATCGATCCCTCGCCTCGCGGGAAAAAAATCCCCACATTTTTTGCGTTTGCCACGCGGGCTGCGCAGGCCCACCTGCCAGTGGCCGTGGTGGCCACGTAGGCCCACACCCGCGTGCCACGCAGCGCCAGCTGGGCACTGGCCCACAGGCTAGTGACCCAGGGGTCTTTCTGCTGCGTAGAAAACGTTTCCAGGGGCCGTTCTGTGATTTCTTTTTCGCAGCTAAGCCCCTGGACCAAATCTGTATGTTTTAAAATTGCAAAATAGCCCCTGAATTTAAAATTTGAATATCTTTTGCAAATCAAATCCAAATAATATAAATAAAATATGTATTATGAACCAAATTTAATTCTCTACCTGTTTAAGTCATTTGTTTTCTGTTTTGAACATTTCAAATTGCTTCAAAATTCAAATTCAAACAATTCATTTCAAATTTGGTTAATTTCATAACTAATTCAAACTTATTTCAAATGGCACATATAAAATATGTTTTCCATGCCAAATTGAACCACCTTTTCAAATATAAACTTTGTTTCCTGTTTTGAATAATTAAAATTGGTTAAATAATTTGAACCTTGTTTAAATCATTTAAAATTGCTAAATTCATAACTTGGTCAAATTAATTTCTTTTTGAACATATAAAATATGTTTTCATACCAGTAAAATATAATATTTTCAAATATGAATTTTATAAAATGTTTTGAACAAATAAAAATTCAAATAAATTCCTACTTGAACTAAATTCAATTAAATCTTGTTCAAAATTGTTTAATTCATAATTAATTCATTCTAATTCCTTTTTCAACAAATGAAATATGTTGTCCACCTAAAATTTTGTGTTCTTTCCAAATATGAATTTGGTTATCTATTTTTGAACAATTAAAATTGGTGAAAACAACAAATGCTTGTGTAACTCCTTTAAGAAGCAAATTTTCATAAATTAATAAATAAAATTCCAAACTTGGTAAAACAACATTTTAAATTGAATCTATTGTTGTTTTCTTTTGTTTTCCTCATCCATGCATCATTCTAATCAACTTCCACATGATGGTTAGTTGTAGATCATTTAATCCAACCTTAACTCATGGGCCTTCCATATGCAATCCAAATTGCATATGGGTCCATTTAATTATGTTACCATGTCAACTAGTTTATCTTTGATGCATCAATTAAATTGCCATGCATCATCCCATGTTTGTGCATTATGCCATGTTATTGATTGTTTGTCTCTTCGTGTTGTTTGTTTGCTTCTTCTCGAATAGACGACGACGCGGAGACAGACGAGGTTTACGACACTACTTCTGAGAAGTTAGCCTAGTACCAGGCTACTGAGTTTGCAGGCAAGTATTCACTCACCTGAACCAATGTGTTCCTTTCCACATTGGATACCGATACTTTCCGTTGTCTATTCTGCTAGCCTTAAGATTTTTTGCTTGTGTTCCGATCCTATCACATGTTATCCTGTAACCCTGATATAGCCTATCCTCCATACCTATAACCCCATTGCTTGTTGCCTGTGTCTTACTAGCATGCTTAGGGTTGTTTATGCTCGAGTCTGTTGTCCGTTATTTCTATTACCATGTTACTTATGTTCAGGGGCTCGATGTTTAAACAACAACCTGTTAATGTATGAGGTAATGCTAATTTGATGATAAGGCACCGGCAGGAGGCCAGGTATGGTTTTGAGGCCTGCTAGTGTCGACCTTAATCAGGAAAAGGTTCTTGTCCTCTAGATCCATGATGAGCGCCCTAACTGCATGTGGGAAGCGTGTATGGGCGCCCCCCTCAATTTGATTCGATTCACATCTCGTCCAAATCGCCTCATTTAGTTCGGGTTTTCCATTTGCCGCATGCATATGCAGGTGCGAACCCGAGGCCAGGGTGGAACTTTTGTAGTCGGCATTTAGGGAGACACGTTCTTAGAGTGCTATGAGGGTCCCCTTTTCTTCGTGGGGCTTGATTAGCCGTGCGCTCAATTGCACGGGGTTCTTTGGGCTTGATGCGAAGAAGAGTTGGGTTGTGTTGAGTGCCTCGCTTGGTGGAAGTGCATTTCCATCTGGCGGGGTATTCTTACGTGTACGGCCAAATGGGTGCATCCCTACAGGGTTAAATCTTCTCGAGAAGCCGTGTTGTCCGCGGTTATGGATGACTTGGTGATAGGGCTGGCTAACAAGTATTAGACAACTTACACCTAATCAATAATAAGTTGACTAGTAATAGGTTTATTGACACAATAACTTGAACCATCATTAATCCAACTATGTGAGTTATCCTCGGATTGCTTCTTTGGATAAGGGGCGAGATCCAGGATGGGTTTGTTTGAGGTTAGTAGCAGTTGGTTCCGATACGCTATCTTATCCCTTTCTTTTAGCCGGAAGTTGTAGCGAGTCTCTGTAGTTGGTTACGGCAGCCCGCTGCCGCACTTTTATATCACCTATTCTTCCGTTGAACCCAAAGCATCTGTACTTGGTGTTGCCGGGTACCCTTTGGTATCTTGTGAGTTTTGCTTGCCAGTACTTGTCTGTACTGACCCCTTTGGGGCTGTGGTTTCCGCAGGCTACGTTTCCTAGGATCCCCATGGTGGCTACTACGTGGAGTATGACGAGGCTGCTGACGAGTAGATAGCGGACCCGGGCAGGATCCGAGACTTCGTGGATGGGCTCCGTTTCCTTTTCGTTTCCGGCCTCTTAGGCCTATTTGGATCTTGTCTGTACTCAGACACTTTGGATGCTTCCGCTGTGTTGTAATGATGATATGTTGGAACATGTGTCCTCTGGATGATTGTATTTGCTATCTCTGCTCTAGTGAGAGCTATTTGCAACTTATTTCTATTTATTTGTGTCTTAGAGATTTGTTGTGATATCACTTGTTCAAATGTCGTTGACGTACCATGTGTGTATGTTATGAAGTACGTCAATGGAAGTAGTCGGATTTCTATGGGATGGTTTGCGCAGACGATGAACAGTAGAGGATGGTTGTCACACGTTTACGTGTTGGCCTACTCATATTGAGATGCGGGTGCCGGTATGCCCCGTAAGCCATTTTCTTGCTGTTTAACGGACTGTGAGTATCCTCTAGAAGTCCGGGTACGACAAATGGTATCAGAGCCGGTCTGCCTGTAGGATCCCTTTTACTGGTCGCAGTTGAGTCTAGAAACTATTTTGTAGCTACATAGAAAAAATGAAACGTGAGAGTAGGAATTCTGTTCTTTTATTTTTTTCCCCACCCACCCTCCCTTTTTCTGGTAAGGAAGTGCAACGTTATTTTCTCTTCTCATCTAAACTTTCAAGTTAGGTTTTCACGTATCCTGGTTTCTCTAGGATAGTTATATCTACTAGACCATAGGAATGGAGGTGGTTGTGACATGATTTATCATGTTGCCTACTCACGATTGAGAACGGAGGCGTGTAAGCCCCGGAAGCAGATCCTCTATTCCTTAAGCAGTAGATATTGATCCTTTAGAAGCCCGGATGGGTTTTCCGTAGTACCTCAGGAGTTTTTGGTCTCCTGTTTCCCGAATGTTGCTTCGATATCCTGTTCTTCTCAACATCCTTATCGTCCGTTGAAACCTTGCTGTTGCTTTCCACTTCAGTTCTTCTACCGGCGTCTAATCAAATCTTCCATGATCATCTGCAGATGGATCTCAGGTTCTACCTGCAGGTGGTCCGTATGACTCGTTGTGAGAGCACTGCCGGTTATCCGGAGATGCTGAGAGACATGGTCACTTATCTGGGGTTCCGTTGGGCACCAGAGTACCAGGTCTACGAGCAGCAGCGAGAGTTTGAGCAGACCTACTACCAGGCTATCGTCTACATTCTGTCAGATGATGGCATGAGCGTAGTCCACCGCTACGAGGCAATAGGTTCCACAGTGGACATGGCCGTGCAGCAGGCAGCTTATGTGAGTCTCACCGTCCTTCGTGCTGACTACTGGGGATTTGACGATTCTACCTATCGCCACATCCCCCGTGGTTACATCACTTCGGAGGGAGCTCACTTCACTCTCCACGACAACTTGGATGTGTACGAGCATGATAACTCCAGGCTGCACACCACCGCTCAGTTTGTGAGACACAGTGACGCAGTTGCCTGCACACTATCTCAGGATTTGGCTTCAGTCAGAGAGCAGCTTTACCTTGCTTTGACTCGTCTAGCAACTTACACCACAGACTTTGTTGGAGACGAGCGTTTTGCACGTTTCGATCAGCCAGTTGGGCGTCGTCTGCCAGATGCTGGAGGTTACGAGCCAATATGGGTCCACTCCTTAACCTCGGTGCTGGTTACACTGGGATTCCTCGCTTTGGAGCACAGGGAGCCGATGCTATGTACTTCACCACACCTAGAGTCGGGCTCAGACCACGTCAGATCTACGTGGATCGTCGTTCTACATACTTTCGTGGGCGTTCTCCTCACCGTACCGCTCGCCGTACTCCTAGCCGCCGTCCTGCGTGATGAGCATGGGAGTACCGATGTATCCATTCTTAGCTATGTTTAGTTATCCTTTGGCATTCGAACCATTTATGGTGTGTTGGATATTCTGATGTATTTGAACATGTGATGATGTACCTGTTGGTTATCTATTCGTGCGTCGGAATAATCTCTCTTTCGGTTGCCAAGTCTATCCCTTTTCTATTGTTGTGCTAAAATGCATTTCCATTCAGGATGCCGCCAACAAGGAACACCCCGCCTGAGCCACCGCCAATCACGGAGCTGTTGACTTAGATGACCCAAGTCATGACGCAGATGGCCCAGTTCCAGGCTAATCAGCACATCAACCAGACAGCTCCACGAGTCAGCATCAAGGAGTTTCTCAGTCTGGGCCCGAGAGCTTTCGTGGCAACACGCGAGCCTCTAGACGCTGATGCCTGGATCCGTGAGATAGCCAAGGCTCTGGAGATTGCTCACGTAGCTGAGGAAGAAAAGGTCAAGTATGCCTCCTATCTGTTGAAGGGTCAGGCAGCTACTTGGTGGGAAAACTTCCAGGCAATGAGAACTGGGATGCCAGTCACGTGGAATTGTTTCAAGGAAGCCTTCCTGAAGCACCACATTCCATATGGTCTCATGGAAAGGATGCGTGAAGAGTTTTGCTCTCTCAAGCAGGGCAAGTTGGATGTCATCGGCTCTCAGAGTGAGTTCAATCGCCTCGCTCGGTACGCTGGAGATGAGGTGTCCACTGAGGCTAAGAAGATGGCAAGGTTCCGCAGAGGTTTTAACCCGGAGCTCAAATATGCCCTCACCAATGTAAAGACCAAAGACTTCGAGGAGCTCGTTAACACCGCGCTCAATGAAGAAAATGGGCACAAGGCGTTCGAGGAGTCTCACAAGCACTCGCGTGAGGGTGGTTCCTCCTCCAACATGACCACCCCTCCACAGAAGCGCCGCATCTGGGTGCCAAATGGTGCTGTCACTCGGGCTCCATACGCCCAAGCTTCTCCAGGCTTCGCTCCCCGCCCACCCAACCCTGTTCAGATGCATGATCCAAGGGCTTCGATGGGGCAGCCAAGGCCAGGGCCTCCTCGTGTCGTCACATGCTACAAGTGCAAGCAGACGGGGCACTACGCTGACAAGTGCACGCAGAGGCAGCTACCTCCACCACCACCTCGTCCTAACACAAACCAGGCAATGGTGCGCGCTCCCCCGCCTAAGGCCTTCAACTCCAACAACAGGCATGTCGGGAGGACCGCAAGGGCGAATCATGTCAAGATCGACAAAGCTGAGGAAGCTCCTGACGTCGTTCTCGGTACATTCCCCGTAAACTTTATTCCAGCTAAAGTGTTGTTTGATACCGGAGCATCACATTCTTTTGTGTCAAAGCCTTTTGCCGCAACAAACAACCTAATTGTGGTTCCACTAAGCAATCAAATAACTGTTCACTCCCCGGGATCTCAAATGTTGACTTCCAAGATAAGTAAGGACAATCAAATCCTAATTGGAGGTCGCATATTCCTTGCTTCTCTCATGTTGCTGGGAAATTCTGACATTGATGTCATTCTTGGTATGGATTGGCTGAAGGCCAATAAAGAAAAAATTGACTGTGCTCAAAAGTCAATAACTCTGTTCCACCCTTCGGGCCAGATAGTCTATTCTCCAAATGAATCAAGTTCCATTCAGCTATGCACCCTCGATGCAAAACCTCTACCTTTACTTGAAAATGTTCCGGTGGTTTGCGATTACCCTGACGTCTTTCCAGAAGAGTTGCCAGGGATGCCTCCGGACAGAGCAGTTGAGTTCGTGATCGAACTTGAACCAGGTACTGCTCCAATCTCTAAGCATCCTTACAAGATAGGAACTCCCGAGCTGAAGTTGTTAAAGGAAAAAGGTTACAATCAACCTAGTTCCTCGGCTTGGGGTTGCCCAACTCTGTTCGTTGCGAAGAAGGATCACACAAAGAGACTCGTTGTTGACTATCGTCCTCTTAACGAGAAAACCATCAAAAACAAGTATCCAATTCCTCGTATCGATGATCTTTTTGATCAACTTGTTGGAGCCTCAATATTCTCCAAGTTGGACTTGAGAATGGGTTACCATCAAATAAAGATCAGAAAAGAGGATATTCCAAAGACAACTTTCACCACTCGTTACGGTCTATATGAATTCACCGTCATGTCCTTTGGTCTCACCAATGCACCGGCGACCTTCTCTCGACTCATGAATTCTGTCTTCCATGAATACCTCGACAAGTTCGTTGTGGTATATCTTGATGACATTCTTGTTTACTCCAAATCCGAGGAAGAGCATGAAGAACATCTTCGTCTCACTCTCATGAAGCTTCGCGAGCATCATCTTTATGCCAAGTTCTCCAAATGTGAGTTCCGGATTTCAGAAGTTGCTTATCTGGGTCATGTCATCTCTTCAAAGGGCATAGCTATTGATCCATAAAAGGTTAAAGCAATTGTTGATTGGAAACCTCCAAAGACGGTGAAGCAAGTAAGAAGTTTTCTTGGCTTTGCTAGCTATTGCCGTCGTTTCGTCCAAAACTTCTCCAAGATTGCCAAACCTCTCACTGACCTCACAAAGAAGGACAAGAAGTTCGTTTGGTCTCCACAATGTGATGAAAGTTTCAATCTCCTGAAGACTAAACTCACTTCTACACCAGTTCTGGTTGGCCCAGACCCTTCCAAACCTTTCCAAATATTCTGTGATGCTTCTCTCCAAGGTCTAGGTGCAGTTCTTATGCAAGAACGTCAAGTTGTGGCTTATGCTTCACGTTAGTTGAACGCACATGAGCTCAATTATCCCACTCATGACCTTGAACTTGCACAGTTGTGTTTGCCCTCAAGAAATGGAGACAATACTTGTTGGGTAATCGCACTGAAATCTTTTCCGATCATAAGAGTCTGAAATGCATCTTCACTCAGCCAAATCTAAACCTCAGGCAAAGGAGATGGATTGAAAAGATCAAAGACTTTGATCTTACCATTTCTTACACTCCAGGCAAGGCTAATGTTATGGCCGATGCTCTCAGTCGCAATTCGTATTGCAATAATCTCATGATCATGGAAAGCCAACCTCCTCTTCATGAAGAATTCCAGAAGCTGAACCTTGGACTTGTTCCTCAAGGCTATCTTGCAAACTTGACAGCCAGTCCAACTCTCGAGGACAAGATTCGTTCTGAACAACTTCGTGATGCTGAAATCAAGAAGATGGTAGAACACATCAAAGAAGGCAAGGAGAAATTTAAGTCCTTCTCAATTGATGACAAGGGAACTGTGTTCTTCGAAGGACGCATTGCAGTTCCTCAAATTCAAAGTCTCAAAGATGTCATTCTCAAGGAGGCTCATGAAACTCCTCTATCCATACACCCTGGAAGTACAAAGATGTACCAGGATCTCAAGACACTGTATTGGTGGCCTAGCATGAAACGTGAAATTGCTCAATACGTTTATGAATGCGACATTTGTCAACGTGTTAAGGCAGTTCATCAGAAAACAGCCAGTCTTCTCCAACCTCTGAAAATCCCTGAGTGGAAGTGGGACATGATTGAAATGGACTTCGTCACGGGTTTCCCAAAGTCTAAGAAGGGCAACGATGCAATCTTCGTTGTCATTGATCGTCTCACTAAAGTAGCTCACTTCTTTCCTGTCAAAGAAACAATGTCAGCTAGTCAGTTAGCGGAGCTCTACACAGCAAAGATTGTTCCTCTTCATGGTGTTCCATTGGAAATAAGCTCAGACCGTGGAAGCATCTTCACTTCTGATTTCTGAAAAAGCTTTCAAGAAGCATTGGGCACCAAACTTCTGTTCAGCACAGCCTATCACCCTCAGTCTCAAGGGAAAGTTGAAAGAGTCAATCAGATTCTCGAGGATATGCTCAGAGCATGTGGTCTCTCTTTTGGCATGAAATGGGAGGAATATCTTCCATATGCTGAATTCTCCTACAACAACAGCTTCCAGGCAAGCCTAGGCATGGCACCATTTGAGGCTCTCTATGGCCGCAGATGCAGGAGTCCAATCAATTGGTCTGGAGCTGGTGAACGTTCACTCTTAGGCCCTGACATTGTTAAGGAAGCCAAAGAGAAAGTTCGCATCATTCGTGACAATCTCAAGATTGCTCAGTCTCGTCAGAAAAGCTACTATGACAGCAAGCACAGGGACATGGTCTATGCAGCTGGTGACAAAGCATATCTCCGTGTAACTCCCCTCAGAGGCACTCATCGTTTCGGTGTCAAAGGAAAGCTTGCACCAAGATATATCGGTCCTTTCAACATTCTCTCAAGGCGTGCGGAAAATGCCTATCGTCTTGAACTTCCAGAAAAGCTATCCAAGGTGCACGATGTGTTTCACGTGTCACAGCTCAAGAGGTGCTTCCAAGATCCAGATCGTGCAGTTGATCATGATTCCATTGAACTGCAAGAAGATCTCTCTTATGAAGAGCATCCTGTTTGCATTCTCGATGAGACCGAGCGTAAGACTCGCAACAAGAGCACAAAGTTCTTGAAAGTGCAGTGGTCTCATCATTCCGATAAAGAGGCAACGTGGGAGACCGAAGAGGATCTTCGCAAGAAGTATCTGGACCTTTTCTCTTCTCAGTAGGAATCTCGGGGCGCGATTCCTTCAAGGGGGGCGTTTTGTAACATCCCAAGTATGAAAACAACCATTAGAATGTTTTATTTCTTGTTAATTATGTTTTGCATCATGACATCATAAGCATTGCATTTTTTTCTTTTGTTTTTGTCGGACCCCGGACCCCGAGATATACAACCTGTCATGTGCTCCTAGCAGTGGACCCACAAGGGCTTCAGGGTTACCAGCCCCGGCCGCAACAAACAACGGCAGGCAGACGGGATTCATCGGCACGTAGTCCGGATCCCCGGTCTACTACTCCTTGTGTCCATGCTAGTCATAACCAGATATGTATACCCAAGCATCCACGAGTCGGATGAAACTGAAGGAACGGGACCAGAGTTATACAGAGATGCTATGTGTCCAGAAAGTGCAACAACAATCGAGGGTTACTGGGGTTACCTCGCCCCAGGCCGGATATCTCCGGCAGGCGGGCTCGGTCATGGATCATCGGCTCCACAACCCCTCGACTGCGACAACTATGCAGGCATAGCCAAAACTGTATAACAACGGGATCGAGACCAACAATCGATCAAAGCAGTACTCTAGACAAGAAAGTTGTATTAAACAAGGCATACTAGAGTAGCTTACACACAGAGGTTACAGGACCAACATAGGTCAAGCAACCCAACATTACAACAAGCAGCGAAAGCAAATATGTTGCTATACAACAAGAGCAAAAGGACTAAGAGTCCAAAACATAAGCAACGCAGCCAAACCCCTACTACAGATACCAGACTGCTGACTGGGAACCCCTAACTATTCATCGACGTCGAGGTAGAACCCCTCTTCAGCTGCATCACCGAAGTCTGAAACAAAACAACAACGAGGCAAGGTTGAGTACAAAAGGTACTCAGCAAGACTTGGCTTTTAAGGTTCTTTGCATAAAGCCAACTTTGTTTTCCGAAGTTGAGGAAGAAAAGCACGTGTAATAGAGGATTTATAAAACAGAGGAGGAGTCTACTCAACTACTGAGATCATCATGTTCTCTAGTCCACCAAGTACTTTCTCATTCCCAGACTACCTTAAGCTACAAGAATCACCCCTCTCGACGTAGTCGAGGAGGCATCCTTCATTCATTGCCAGCAAGTTTTAGTCATTCCCTTAGAGTTATCTATGACCCCGTGAATTTCACCAAGTTGTCCATAACCGTGGACACGGCTTTCCGAAAGATTTATCCCTGCAGGGTGGTACACTTTACCCACACGTATCGACCGACTCTTAACGCCACGCGGTAACGCTCCTCTCTAAGAGCGCGGCAGAGTGTGGTCGACCACGGCCTTTACCTTGCTTAACCCTTTCCATGAGTCAACCCAAACAGGGCCACCCCGTCAACAAGGAGTTGGCCACCTCCTGACGGCACCTGTTCTGTGAGTCGGGACAAGATCCGTGTACGTCCATCACTGGTCCCGGTCACGCCCTAGTTTTCTCCAAAACGTTTTATGACACACCCGCAAATGGAAAACTCAAACTATGTGACCCATGGAAGTGATCAAACAAGTTGGTTAGCCGAGCGGGGTTCATTGGCCCGCGTGTGGCTGCACGCTCAGTCTTGGCTTCCGCGGCGAGACCTTAAATCCTAGGGTTGGCGAGTACGGAACGAATAACCACTACCCAAGTGGCCTCCCGTGCTAGCCTTAGTCAGTTTCATATGCTCAGTACTCACAAATATAACAACATACAAGGTTATCGAAGTGATCCAAATCATCAACCAGATGAAGTAGATCAGAACACTAAGCATGGCTAAGCATAACACACAAGGCTCTACGATACTCAAACAACCCTAGTCATACTAGGAGGGTAAACAGGTATGGAGGTGACATGTGAGGGGGAGGGTCATGCAGTGGATAGGTTAACTCTAACAGACTCAAAACTAAGTTGAATCGAATGCATGAGTAAGAGGTTGAAAGACCCAAAACATGGGGTAGCCATGAGGTGGTGCTTGCCTTGCTCGTCGAAAGTAGAGCTTGGGTTGTCGTAGAACGCCGGGTCGACCTCCGGATCTCGGTCTACCGATAGCGAGCAACACCGGAAAGAAGGCAAACAATCAATACTTGACGATAGTGCAATGCACAATATGTATGCATGAGTAAAACAATGCAACTGAAATGAAGCTTAAGGGATAGAGCAGGAAGCTAGGGTTTCGCGCCGTGAACGACGGACACCGGAGGGGAAGAAAACCCTAAACTGCAGATGTGACCAAGCTAAGATGCTCAAATGACCTTGTGAACCTCATAGTTGGATTGCATTTGCTTTACTGATCAAAATGGTATATTACACTTATTTTTCTATTTTTATTGAATAAAAACTTTATTTTCAAAATTTAATTGAATTAAATGTATGCTATAAAAGTGGCCTCATTTTAAACCTTACCAAACATGTATGAAAGTGACATGGATAAATAGCTCTCATTTTTCTGAACACCTACATATTTTTTTCACAATTTTAGGAGTTATAAAATGGAAGTTATTGATTTTCCAAAATAACATTTAAATCTGTTTTTCTATTTTACTACGGGGCCCACTGCACAGTTTAAAACAGACAAAAATGACACTTGGTGTGCCACGTGGGCAGGTGATGTCACAGTGACATCACCGTGACCTCACGGTGGCCGGCCGGTGGCCGGAAACGAGCGCTGGCGGCGGAGGAGGGCATCCCGGGAAGCGCGAGATGGCTCCTCGGGTGCTCCTCGTCGCAGGGAATCTATCAGGGGCGGCACCGCTAGCTAGGGACGGTCGGCGGCGAGGAATCGACGACGGGCGGCGGCGGAAGGGTTCGGTTTCCGGCGACCCGACGAATCCGTGCCGGAGAGGATGAATGAAGGGGGTGGGGAGGCGCAGAAGCTCACCACGAGCTCAACGGAGCAGACGACGGGGCCGGAGGGAGGCTAGAACGGCGGCGCGGTGAAGATCTCCGGCGACCGGAGAGGAAGAAGGAGGCGGCGCGATTCGCACGCGCTAGGCCATCCCGGCAGCTCCGGCTGCTTGAGGATGGAGAGGGGACGAAGGCGGTTTCGATGAGCTTGACGGGGAGACCGGAGAGGGAGCGGAGCGACGGCGAGAGCGAATCACGGCGGCGGTTGGTTTCGGTGAGAGAGAGACAGAGGAGGAGAGGGGACTGCGAGAGGGAGGGGGTTCTGCGAGGAGGGGAGATCGGGACGTCTCCTTGAGGCCTCACGGGGCCTCCACGTCGTCAACGGGGGAAGCAGGAGGTGGCGCGCGGCGGCGGCTGCCCTCCTGTCACCGGACAGGAGGAAGACGACAGGTTTTTTTTCAAGAAAACCCCCTGGGAAGAGTGAAGGAATTACAAAGAGGCCCCTATGGATTTTTAAAACAGAACTAAAACAGGAATTTGAGGGCCTTTTTGTGAACCAAAAATTACACAAAAATAGTCGTTGGAAAGCTCTTCAAATTTGCCATCTTTCTAGCATATAGTTGGTTCCATTTGAAAAACTTTGCAAAACAACTTTGTTTGAAACCAGTTTAAGTGATTTTCTGGTAATGCTCTGATTAAATTTTAAAAGCAAAAATTTGGTCCAACTTTCATGCATGCATGCCATGTACACAACACTCCTCTCTTTATTACACAAAAGTAGGGCTGTTACAAGTCTACCCCCCTTACAAGAATCTCGTCCCGAGATTCCTAGGTTTTAGAAAAGAAGTCGGGGTACTTAGATCGCAAACGATCTTCTCGTTCCCAGGATGCTTCGTTCTCGGAATGATGCGACCACTGAACTTTGAGGAACTTGATAGTTTGACTACGAGTTCTTCGTTCGGCCTCATCGAGGATACGGACAGGAACCTCTTTGTAAGAGAGATCATCCTTGAGCTTGATGGTTTCGTGGTCCACACCACGAACAGGATCTTTGAAGCAACGTTTGAGTTGTGAGACATGGAATACATCATGGACATCCGGAAATCCTGGAGGCAATTGCAGTTGATATGAAACTTGACCTTGTTTTCCAATGATAGGGAAAGGACCGATATAACGAGGAGCCAGTTTGCCTTTGATTCCGAACCGTTTTCCACCTTTCAGAGGTGTGACTCGAAGATAAGCTTTCTCGCCAATTTCATAATGAACATCTTGATGATGACGATCATAATAGCTTTTCTGGCGAGACTGAGCTGTTTTCAGTCGTTCACGGATGACACGAACGATTTCTTCCGCTTCCTTGATTACATCCGAACTAAAGAACGATCTTTCACCGGTTTCAGACCAATTCAGCGGAGTTCGGCATTTACGGCCGTAGAGAAATTCGAAATGAGCCTTGCCCAAGCTAGATTGATAACTGTTGTTATAAGTGAACTCGGCATATGGAAGAAACTTCTCCCAATCCTTACCGAACGATATAACACAAGCTCGGAGCATGTCCTCAAGAATCTGATTAACTCTCTCAGTTTGACCACCGGTTTGTGGATGGTAGGCGGTGCTGAAAGATGGACGAGTTCCCATGGCCTTTTGAAGACTCTCCCAGAATCTGGAGACGAACAGACTGCCTCTGTCTGAGACAATCCTTTTTGGAACTCCATGAAGACTGACTATTCGTGAGATATATAGATCTGCCAGATCGGAGACTCGAATAGTCTCACGAACAGGAAGGAAATGGGCAACCTTTGACATACGATCAATCACTACCCATATAGCATTGTGCCCCTTTTTGGTGTTGGGAAGGCCGGTAATGAAATCCATACCAATCTCATCCCACTTCCATTCAGGAATAGGCAGAGGTTGAAGAACACCGGCTGGTCTTTGATGTTCTGCCTTCACACGACGACACACGTCGCATTCAGCAACATACTGAGCGATCTCCCGCTTCATACGGGTCCACCAGAATTTCGTACGAAGATCTTGATACATTTTGGTGCTACCAGGATGAATAGAAAGAGGTGTGTCATGAGACTCTTGGAGAATTTGCTTTCTCAGATTCCGTATCTTCGGCACTACCAGACGGTTGCCAAAATATACGACACCTTGATCATCGATGGAGAAACATTTAGCTTCACCGCTAGCAATGTTCTTCTTAATGTTGGCAATTCCCAGATCCCGCTTTTGAGCTTTGTTGATCTGGTCCTCAAGGGAAGGTTTTACCTCCAGGTTGGCCAAATAACCAGAAGGAACGATTTCCAGGTTGAGTTTGGAGAACTCCTCGTGAAGAGGAGGTTGGGCCTGTTGTATCATCAGATTGTTGCAATAAGACTTCCGACTTAGCGCGTCAGCAACGACATTTGCTTTGCCAGGTTGATAGTTGAGACCCAAATCAAAGTCCTTGATTACCTCCAACCATCTTCTCTGTCTGAGATTCAGATCCGGTTGGGTGAACAGATATTTCAGACTCTAATGATCTGAGTATAACTCACATCGATTTCCAAGGAGATAATGACGCCATTGCTTGAGAGCATGGACCACGGCTGCTAGCTCAAGATCATGGGTTGGATAATTGTGCTCATGTGGTCTCAGTTGACGAGAACCGTAGGCCACCACATGACCTTCTTGCATTAACACACATCCGAGTCCTTGTTGAGAGGCATCACAGAAGATAACAAAATCCTTGCTCGTATCAGGAAGAACAAGCACAGGAGCGGTAGTCAGTTTGGTTTTCATAGTTTGGAAACTTTCCTCTGCTTTTTCTGACCACTCGAACTTTTTGCCTTTCTTAAGAAGTTCAGTCATAGGTTTTGCAATTTTGGAGAAGTTCTCTATGAAACGACGGTAATAACCTGCCGGTCCGAGAAAACTCCGAACATCCTTGACTGATTTAGGTGTTTCCCAGTCCAGAATAGTTTGGATCTTGTCTGGAATAACGGCAACACCTTCAGAAGACACCACGTGTCCGAGATAGATGAGTTATTTCAACCACAACTCACACTTGGAGAACTTGGCATATAGCTTGTGCTCACGGAGTTTGGATAACACCAAACGCAGGTGTTCAGAATGATCATCTTCGGTTTTGGAATAGACCAGGATGTCGTCGATGTAGACCACGACGAACTTATCAAGATACTCCATGAATACCGAGTTCATAAGCCTCATGAAGGTAGCTGGAGCATTAGTAAGACCGAAAGACATGACGGTGTATTCGTAAAGACCATAACGAGTAGTGAACGCCGTTTTGGGAATGTCCTCCTTTCTGATCTTTATTTGATGGTATCGTGATCGCAGGTCCATCTTAGAAAAGACAGTTGCACCAGCTAACTGGTCAAAGAGGTCATTGATTCTTGGAAGAGGGTACTTGTTTTTTATGGTCACTGCATTCAGCGGCCGGTAATCAACAACCAGACGTGGAACATTGGTATCCCGCTTCTTGACAAAGATAGTGGGACAACCCCATGAAGATGTGCTAGGTTGGATGAAACCCTTTTCTTCTAACTCCTCAATTTGGCGTTTCAATTCAACCAGCTCCTCTGGGGCCATACGGTAAGGTCTTTTTGACATAGGAGCGGTACCAGGGACTAACTCAATGACAAACTCCACATTTCGATCAGGTGGCATGCCAGGTAACTCTTCAGGAAACACATCAGGGAAATCACTGACTACAGGTAACTCATGAATTTCAGGAGGGTAATCACCTTGCATGAAGTACAGCTGCAGTTCAGGAGAGAGTCGTGTGCGTGCTGAAGGAGGAATGGTGAACTCAGGCCAATAGTCGATGATGGCACCAGAAGGATGTTTCAAGGTGAGGCATTTTGTTGCACAATCCAAAACAGCTCCATATTTAGCAAGCCAATCCATGCCCAGTATGACATCAAGATCAGTGGATTTTAGGGCAATGAAGGTTGCAGGGAATTGTAAGGATCCCACCTCAACCATGAGCTCTGGCGTAACAATGGTGGTTTGCCAGTTGCAACCAGGGGAATTTACCATTAATGGTTTTTGCAACTTTTCGAAAGGTATCCCGTGCATTTTAGCAAACCCTTCTGACATGAATGTATGCGATGCTCCAGAATCAAATAAGGCTAAAGCCGAAATTGAGTTGACACGAATCGTACCCAGTAAGACGCTTGGATTGTCCTAAGCATCTTCGGCAGTTACATAGTTCAGACGACCACGTCCAGCACCAGCAGGCTTTGCCATTTTCTTAGGAGGAGGAGCTGCACGTCCAGCATGATTCTGAGGGCACTCCCTCGAGAAGTGACCAGGCTGGCCACAGCGGTAGCACACATTGCTGGGAGGAGCGGCAACTGGAGGACGAGAACCTTGTCCACCACCGTAGGTTGATGTAGCAGGTGGGACAGGTGGACGAGGAGCATATCCAGATGGCCTTGGCTGAAACGGAGCCCTCGGAACAGCACTGTATGGGATGAACACACGGCGCTTCCTCTTCTGACCAGAGGGTGAAGCACGGGAATCTCCAGTACTCTTCTTCATAGGAGTATCCATCTCCTTTTTGCCACGTTCAAGAGTGATGGCCTGATTGTAAAGTTCCTGGAAGCTCTGGAACTTGAAGGGCAGCATCTCATAACGAACAGTTGGGTTCAGGCCCTTACGGAACAGATCCTGCTTGTCCTCGTCATTAGTGACATCACGAGGAGCATAGCGAGCCAGACGAGTGAACACACGACCATAGGCCTCAATACCCATACTGCCCTGAGTAAGATCAAGGAACTCCTTTCTTTTACCGTCCATGACTGCCTTCGGAATATAAGCCTCACGGAAAGCAGTACGGAACTCTGCCCAAGTGACCTCATGATCGGGCGCCTGCAACGCCAGAAAGCCTTCCCACCAAGCACCAGCAGCACCTTCAAGCTTATAGGTGGCGAAGTTCACACGGTCACGTTCCTCGACACGGAGAGCAATGAACTTGCGCTCCATAGTGCGAAGCCAGTCATCGGCATCGAGAGGCTCAGTGGAGTCAGCAAAGTATGGTGGCTGAGCCTTGAGGAAGTCCACGAGTGTAACACCGCAGCACGGCGTTCAGTGTTCTGGGCCACACGCTCCAGAAGTTGTTCGTTCCTCAGACGATTGTTCTCAATGCTTTGCAGCACCTGCGCCATTGAGGGTGGAGGCGGAGGTGTTGGCTCAGGAGGAGGGTTGTTACGGCCACGAGTACCACCCGACATCCTGAGTAAAAGGAAGAGGAATCATGAATAACACATCCCTGGAAAAAGGATACAATGGATCGACATGTAATAATTCCAACGGAACAACAAGATACATGCCAAAATGTAGTGGAACAGAATGAATGAACATGAAGTGTACCATTTCATCAACATGGAGACAACATATTACAACATTTATTGAAACCAGTCGAAGTACAAACCATACATAGTGGCGGTACAAGCTCACAAGCTTAAGTACATACAACACTGAAAGAAAGTACGGGAGATACACATCACCGAAGTTCTGCTCCTATACATTATTTTTCTACAACTTCGGGTTTCGAGTACATGAAAGCAAACATTACTCTAGCTGGAACCGACAACGGTCTCAGTATCCTCTGAAGTCGAAAGGAAGTGGAACCGGAGCACCAGGGTAGCGACGAACAGACTCGTCCTGCGGTCCGTGGGGAGACTGTGGTACACCATGCACCATCCTAGGCCTCCTGAGGCGTCCACGAGGGGGAACATCACCTCCAACATCTGGAGATGCAACCGAGGAAGGCACAAGTACAGCTGGAAGCTCTATCTCAGAGGCCTGAACAACACCACTCTCAACGAATGGCCTCACTCTGGCTGTCACAGTCCTGAGACTAGCTGCAAGGGTGTTAACTAGTGCACTAAGCTCACGCTCGCGACGAGCATAAGCAGCAAGAAGATCAGCGGTGCACCTAAGTGTAAGATCTTCCTCCTGGGAGGGATCAGCAAAGGTGTGGGTATAACACCCCTCAAGAGTAGCATCTGAACCAGGGCAGTAACGGAAGGAGCTATGCTCGTGATCTGGATAGTGGTAACGAAGCTCATTAAGACAGTGCCGTGCAGCATCCTGCACAGCCATCTCGATGGTGAAACCAATACCCTCAGCATAGTGCTCAGCAGGAAAGATGGTGCCATCTAGCTGTGGAAGACGGACACCACACAAGTACTGGGTCTGATGGAAGTCACGGTACTCCTCATACACGGTGTACACAGGATACCAAGGGGCTCCTATGTTTGCACAGGCTGAGGCTAGGAGGTGAGGAAAACCTGGAACTCTAAGGCATAGTGTATGTCGAACAACCTGACCGGAAGACATCTGAAACAAAGACATTTTCAAGATGTCAAAAGACATGAAGAAATGACTTGAATTTGGAACTATAACAACCTGAGAAAAAGTACTCAGAAGAAAACACCCAACGGTTTTACTCCTAACTTTCGAGACAACAACAAGGAAACAACACACAAAAACAAATGAGATACGGTGACTCAGAGTTAGAGTGATACCAGGTAAGGAACAAAAAGAATCCTAAGAGGGTTTTCATAACTCATTTTGTCTTTTCAAAAATAGTTTTCACAAGTTCTAGACTCAACATCGACCAACGGCAAGGTTTTCCTACAGGCAGTCCTGCTCTGATACCAAGACCTGTCGGACCCCGGACCCCGAGATATACAACCTGTCATGTGCTCCTAGCAGTGGACCCACAAGGGCTTCAAGGTTACCAGCCCCGGCCGCAACAAACAACGGCAGGCAGACCGGATTCATCGGCACGTAGTCCGGATCCCCGGTCTACTACTCCTTGTGTCCATGCTAGTCATAACCAGATATGTATACCCAAGCATCCACGAGTCGGATGAAACTGAAGGAACGGGACCAGAGTTATACAGAGATGCTATGTGTCCAGAAAGTGCAACAACAATCGAGGGTTACTGGGGTTACCTCGCCCCAGGCCGGATATCTCCGGCAGGCGGGCTCGGTCATGGATCATCGGCTCCACAACCCCTCGACTGCGACAACTATGCAGGCATAGCCAAAACTGTATAACAACGGGCTCGAGACCAACAATCGATCAAAGCAGTACTCTAGACAAGAAAGTTGTATTAAACAAGGCATACTAGAGTAGCTTACACACAGAGGTTACAGGACCAACATAGGTCAAGCAACCCAACATTACAACAAGCAGCGAAAGCAAATATGTTGCTATACAACAAGACCAAAAGGACTAAGAGTCCAAAACATAAGCAACGTAGCCAAACCCCTACTACATATACCAGACTGCTGCCTGGGAACCCCTAACTATTCATCGACGTCGAGGTAGAACCCCTCTTCAGCTGCATCACCGAAGTCTGAAACAAAACAACAACGAGGCAAGGTTGAGTACAAAAGGTACTCAGCAAGACTTGGCTTTTAAGGTTCTTTGCATAAAGCCAACTTTGTTTTCCGAAGTTGAGGAAGAAAAGCACGTGTAATAGAGCATTTATAAAACAGAGGAGGAGTCTACTCAACTACTGAGATCATCATGTTCTTTAGTCCACCAAGTACTTTCTCATTCCCAGACTACCTTAAGCTACAAGAATCACCCCTCTCGACATAGTCGAGGAGGCATCCTTCATTCATTGCCAGCAAGTTTTAGTCATTCCGTTAGAGTTATCTATGACCCCGTGACTTTCACCAAGTTGTCCATAACCGTGGACACGGCTTTCCGAAAGATTTATCCCTGCAGGGTGGTACACTTTACCCACACGTATCGACCGACTCTTAACGCCACGCGGTAACGCTCCTCTCTAAGAGCACGGCAGAGTGTGGTCGACCACGGCCTTTACCTTGCTTAACCCTTTCCATGAGTCAACCCAAACAGGGCCACCCCGTCAACAGGGAGTTGGCCACCTCCTGACGGCACCTGTTCTGTGAGTCGGGACAAGATCCGTGTACGTCCATCACTGGTCCCGGCACGCCCTAGTTTTCTCCAAAACGTTTTATGACACACCCGCAAATGGAAAACTCAAACTATGTGACCCATGGAAGTGATCAAACAAGTTGGTTAGCCGAGCGGGGTTCATTGGCCCGCGTGTGGCTGCACGCTCAGTCTTGGCTTCCGCGGCGAGACCTTAAATCCTAGGGTTGGCGAGTACGGAACGAATAACCACTACCCAAGTGGCCTCCCGTGCTAGCCTTAGTCAGTTTCATATGCTCAGTACTCACAAATATAACAACATACAAGGTTATCGAAGTGATCCAAATCATCAACCGGATGAAGTAGATCAGAACACTAAGCATGGCTAAGCATAACACACAAGGCTCTACGATACTCAAACAACCCTAGTCATACTAGGAGGGTAAACAGGTATGGAGGTGACATGTGAGGGGGAGGGTCATGCAGTGGATAGGTTAACTCTAACAGACTCAAAACTAAGTTGAATCGAATGCATGAGTAAGAGGTTGAAAGACTCAAAACATGGGGTAGCCATGAGGTGGTGCTTGCCTTGCTCGTCGAAAGTAGAGCTTGGGTTGTCGTAGAACGCCGGGTCGACCTCCGGATCTCGGTCTACCGATAGCGAGCAACACCGGAAAGAAGGCAAACAATCAATACTTGACGATAGTGCAATGCACAATATGTATGCATGAGTAAAACAATGCAACTGAAATGAAGCTTAAGGGATAGAGCAGGAAGCTAGGGTTTCACGCCGTGAACGACGGACACCGGAGGGGAAGAAAACCCTAAACTGCAGATGTGACCAAGCTAAGATGCTCAAATGACCTTGTGAACCTCATAGTTGGATTGCATTTGCTTTACTGATCAAAATGGTATATTACACTTATTTTTCTATTTTTATTGAATAAAAACTTTATTTTCAATATTTAATTGAATTAAATGTATGCTATAAAAGTGGCCTCATTTTAAACCTTACCAAACATGTATGAAAGTGACATGGATAAATAGCTCTCATTTTTCTGAACACCAACATATTTTTTTCACAATTTTAGGAGTTATAAAATGGAAGTTATTGATTTTCCAAAATAACATTTAAATCTGTTTTTCTATTTTACTGCGGGGCCCACTGCACAGTTTAAAACAGACAAAAATGACACTTGGCGTGCCACGTGGGCAGGTGATGTCACAGTGACATCACCGTGACCTCACGGTGGCCGGCCGGTGGCCGGAAACGAGCGCTGGCGGCGGAGGAGGGCATCCCGGGAAGCGCGAGATGGCTCCTCGGGTGCTCCTCGTCGCAGGGAATCTATCAGGGGCGGCGCCGCTAGCTAGGGACGGTCGGCGGCGAGGAATCGACGACGGGCGGCGGCGGAAGGGTTCGGTTTCCGGCGACCCGACGAATCCGTGCCGGAGAGGATGAATGAAGGGGGTGGGGAGGCGCAGAAGCTCACCACGAGCTCAACGGAGCAGACGACGGGGCCGGAGGGAGGATAGAACGGCGGCGCGGTGAAGATCTCCGGCGACCGGAGAGGAAGAAGGAGGCGGCGCGATTCGCACGCGCTAGGCCATCCCGGCAGCTCCGGCTGCTTGAGGATGGAGAGGGGACGAAGGCGGTTTCGATGAGCTTGACGGGGAGACCGGAGAGGGAGCGGAGCGACGGCGAGAGCGAATCACGGCGGCGGTTGGTTTCGGTGAGAGAGAGACAGAGGAGGAGAGGGGACTGCGAGAGGGAGGGGGTTCTGCGAGGAGGGGAGATCGGGACGTCTCCTTGAGGCCTCACGGGGCCTCCACGTCGTCAACGGGGGAAGCAGGAGGTGGCGCGCGGCGGCGGCTGCCCTCCTGTCACCGGACAGGAGGAAGACGACAGGTTTTTTTTCAAGAAAACCCCCTGGGAAGAGTGAAGGAATTACAAAGAGGCCCCTAGGGATTTTTAAAACAGAACTAAAACAGGAATTTGAGGGCCTTTTTGTGAACCAAAAATTACACAAAAATAGTCGTTGGAAAGCTCTTAAAATTTGCCATCTTTCTAGCATATAGTTGGTTCCATTTGAAAAACTTTGCAAAACAACTTTGTTTGAAACCAGTTTAAGTGATTTTCTGGTAATGCTCTGATTAAATTTTAAAAGCAAAAATTTGGTCCAACTTTCATGCATGCATGCCATGTACACAACACTCCTCTCTTTATTACACAAAAGTAGGGCTGTTACAGTTTTCCCTTGTTTTCCTTTTTTTTCCCTTGTTTTTCTATTTGAATTCAAACCAATTTTCAAAATATTTGTTTCATACTTGTTCTGTTACAAATTTTCAAATGAAAATTTCAAACCCAAACATCAATTTGTTTCCATTAAAGTTGGAAGATCAAACCATTAACTTGCTCAAGTTAATTATACAATTAATTCAAAATTCATTCAAATTCAACTAAATTACAAACAGCAACACAATTTCAATTTTTTTGAAAAACAACAGTTTGCACTTTGGTGCTGTTACAAAAACTAACCTATACAAATTTTTCCTAAATTTTCTAACCCCTAAAACCCTTCCTTTCCTCCCTTTTCCTTTTCAGCAAAAAAAAATTAAACAGAAAGAAAAATAAAAAAGAAAACGCAGAGGGGATAGGCAGGCCAGTGGGCTGAGCCCAGCCCACCAGCCCCCTTACCTCTTCGTCCCCCTGTACGGCGACCATCCGCGCTGCCCACGTCGGCAGTACGGCGGATGGGACGGCCGGGAGACGCTCTCCTCCTCCTTTTAAGCTCGATCCCGAGCCCTCCCTCTGCCCTAATCTCTCCTCCCTCCTTTCTGCCTCTCGCCGCCGTCGTTTCTCCTCTCCTCCCACCTCCATTCTTCTCTGTTCTGCACCACCACCGAGCGCCACCGCACTGAACCTCCGGCGATCACCGTCGACATGGTCTCCCTCCACGCAGGCTAGGTACGGGAATCGATTCCCCGTACTCCCCTCTTCCTCCTCGACACCTCCTCGGTGGCTGAGAGCCACCGGATCGTCGCCGCCATCCCGATCGCTGTCGCCGCCGTCGATAGTCGCCGTCGAGCCTCTGCTTCCTCTTCAATGGTGGTGAGCACGACGTCCTCCACCGTTCTCTCTCTGTCCTCTCTGCACGCGCACGCACGCATCCCTCCACCACATCCACGGCGAGCAACCACGCTGCAGCAGCTCGCGAGTCACCGCCGGCGGCCTCTGTCAGGTTGCAGCTAACTGAATTTATTCAGTTCAGTTAACATCCACGGACTGAACCTCATACCCCCTTAGCCCCCTATACTGACAAGAAACGTTTCAGTAGCGCAGTGGCAGTGCACTGCGCACGCGCGCCCGCGGCCAGGGATCGATCCCTCGCCTCGCGGGATAAAAATCCCCACTTTTTTTGCCTTTGCCACGCGGGCTGCGCAGGCCCACCTGCCAGTGGCCGTGGTGGCCACGTAGGCCCACACCCGCGTGCCACGCAGCGCCAGCTGGGCACTGGCCCACAGGCCAGTGACCCAGGGGTCTTTCTGCTGCGTAGAAAACGTTTCCAGGGGCCGTTCTGTGATTTCTTTTTCGCAGCTAAGCCCCTGTACCAAATCTGTATGTTTTAAAATTGCAAAATAGCCCCTGAATTTAAAATTTGAATATCTTTTGCAAATCAAATCCAAATAATATAAATAAAATATGTATTGTGAACCAAATTTAATTCTCTACCTGTTTAAGTCATTTGTTTTCTGTTTTGAACATTTCAAATTGCTTCAAAATTCAAATTCAAACAATTCATTTCAAATTTGGTTAGTTTCATAACTAATTCAAACTTATTTCAAATGGCACATATAAAATATGTTTTCCATGCCAAATTGAACCACCTTTTCAAATATAAACTTTGTTTCCTGTTTTGAATAAGTAAAATTGGTTAAATAATTTAAACCTTGTTTAAATCATTTAAAATTGCTAAATTCATAACTTGGTCAAATTAATTTCTTTTTGAACATATAAAATATGTTTTCAAACCAGTAAAATATAATATTTTCAAATATGAATTTTATAAAATGTTTTGAACAAATAAAAAGTTCAAATAAATTCCTACTTGAACTAAATTCAATTAAATCTTGTTCAAAATTGTTTAATTCATAATTAATTCATTCTAATTCCTTTTTCAACAAATGAAATATGTTGTCCACCTAAAATTTTGTGTTCTTTCCAAATATGAATTTGGTTATATATTTTTGAACAATTAAAATTGGTGAAAACAACAAATGCTTGTGTAACTCCTTTAAGAAGCAAATTTTCATAACTTAATAAATAAAATTCCAAACTTGGTCAAACAACATTTTAAATTGAATCTATTGTTGTTTCCTTTTGTTTTCCTCATCCATGCATCATTCTAATCAACTTCCACATGATGGTTAGTTGTAGATCATTTAATCCAACCTTAACTCATGGGCCTTCCATATGCAATCCAAATTGCATATGGGTCCATTTAATTATGTTACCATGTCAACTAGTTTATCTTTGATGCATCAATTAAATTGCCATGCATCATCCCATGTTTGTGCATTATGCCATGTTATTGATTGTTTGTCTCTCCGCGTTGTTTGTTTGCTTCTTCTCGAATAGACGACGACGCGGAGACAAACGAGGTTTACGACACTACTTCTGAGGAGTTAGCCCAGTACCAGGCTACTGAGTTTGCAGGAAAGTATTCACTCACCTGAACCAATGTGTTCCTTTCCACATTGGATACCGATACTTTCCGTTGTCTATTCTGCTAGCATTAAGATTCGTTGCTTGTGTTCCGATCCTATCACATGTTATCCTGTAACCCTGATATAGCCTATCCTCCACACCTATAACCCCATTGCTTGTTGCCTGTGTCTTACTAGCATGCTTAGGGTTGTTTATGCTCGAGTCTGTTGTCCGTTATTTCTATTACCATGTTACTTATGTTCCAGGGCTTGATGTTTAAACAACAACCTGTTAATGTATGAGGTAATGCTAATTTGATGATAAGGCACCGGCAGGAGGCCAGGTATGGTTTTGAGGCCTGCTAGTGTCGACCTTAATCAGGAAAAGGTTCTTGTCCTCTAGATCCATGATGAGCGCGCTAACCGCATGTGGGAAGCGTGTATGGGCGCCCCCCTCAATTTGATTCGATTCGCATCTCGTCCAGGGTGCATCCATTTGCCGCATGCATATGCAGGTGCGAACCCGAGGCCAGGGTGGAACTTTTGTAGTCGGCATTTAGGGAGACACGTTCTTAGAGTGCTATGAGGGTCCCCTTTTCTTCGTGGGGCTTGATTAGCCGCGCGCTCAATTGCACGGGGTTCTTTGGGCTTGATGCGAAGAAGAGTTGGGTTGTGTTGAGTGCCTCGCTTGGTGGAAGTGCATTTCCATCTGGCGGGGTATTCTTACGTGTACGGCCAAATGGGTGCATCCCTGCAGGGTTAAATCTTCTCGAGAAGCCGTGTTGTCCGCGGTTATGGATGACTTGGTGATAGGGCTGGCTAACAAGGATTAGACAACTTACACCTAATCAATAATAAGTTGACTAGTAATAGGTTTATTGACACAATAACTTGAACCATCATTAATCCAACTGTGTGAGTTATCCTCGGATTCTTCTTTGGATAAGGGGCGAGATCCAGGATGGGTTTGTTTGAGGTTAGTAGTAGTTGGTTCCGATACGCTATCTTATCCCTTTCTTTTAGCCGGAAGTTGTAGCGAGTCTCTGTAGTTGGTTACGGCAGCCCGCTGCCGCACTTTTATATCACCTATTCTTTCGTTGAACCCAAAGCATCTGTACTTGGTGTTGCCGGGTACCCTTTGGTATCTTGTGAGTCTTGCTTGCCAGTACTTGTCTGTACTAACCCCTTTGAGGCTGTGGTTTCCGCAGGCTACGTTTCCGAGGATCCCCATGGTGGCTACTACGTGGAGTATGACGAGGCTGCTGACGAGTAGATAGCGGACCCGGGCAGGATCCGAGACTTCGTGGATGGGCTCCGTTTCCTTTTCGTTTCCGGCCTCTTAGGCCTATTTGGATCTTGTCTGTACTCAGACACTTTGGATGCTTCCGCTGTGTTGTAATGATGATATGTTGGGACATGTGTCCTCTGGATGATTGTATTTGCTATCTCTGCTCTAGTGAGAGCTATTTGCAACTTATTTCTATTTATTTGTGTCTTAGAGATTTGTTGTGATATCACTTGTTCAAATGCCGTTGACGTACCATGTGTGTATGTTATGGAGTACGTTAATGGAAGTAGTCGGATTTCTATGGGATGGTTTGCGCAGACGATGAATAGTAGAGGATGGTTGTCACACGTTTACGTGTTGGCCTACTCATATTGAGATGCGGGTGCCGGTATGCCCCGTAAGCCATTTTCCTGCTGTTTAATGGACTGTGAGTATCCTCTAGAAGTCCGGGTACGACACTCTGGGGGAGTCATGCTCTAGGTCGATTGGCAACACGGCCTCAACCCCGTAAACCAAGAAGAATGGTGTGTAGCCGGTTGACCGGTTAGGGGTAGTCCTTGGACTCCACAACACCGCTGGCAACTCGTCTAGCCAACACCCGGGTGTTTTCAGCAGCGGCTCAATCAGCCTTGGCTTTATGCCTGCAAGCACCATGCCATTTGCTCTTTCAACTTGCCCATTGGAGGTGGGATGCGCAACCGATGCGACATCTAGCCGGATATGCTTATCTCTGCAGAACCGCACCATTGCACCCTCAGCGAAATTTGTGCCATTATCCGTGATGATGCTGTGCGGGTAGCCGTATCTCAGGATCACATCCTTCAGGAAACTCATGGCAGTGGCTCCATCACACTTCCGAATAGGCTTCACTTCAATCCACTTGGTGAACTTATCAACCATGACCAAGATGTGAGTCATGTTGCCCCTAGCCGGCTTGAAGGGACCAACCATATCCAGGCACCAAACAGAAATGGCCAAGTAATGGGAATGGTTTTCAACTCGGAGGCAGGCATGTGGATCTTACGTGCGAATCTCTGGCAGCCGTTGCATTTTCTCACGATATCTTCAGCTTGCTTCAAAGCAGTGAGCCAAAAGAAACCATGCCGAAAAGCCTTCTTGACTAGAGCCCGAGAAGAGGCGTGATGCCCGCACTCTCCTTGATGTATTTCCACCAGAATTTCTTCTCCTTCTTCCGGTTCCACAGCGTTGCAACACGCCAGTGGCACTTCTTTTATGCAGCACCTCTCTGAAGATGGTGTAGCCCTTGGATCTTCTCTGAATCTGCCTTGCGGTTACCTCATCATCTGGTAGGGTACCGTCCTTTAGAAAGGATAATATGGGCATAGCCCAACCCGGTGTCTCCCGTGCGGGAAACACTGGTTCGTCCACTTCCATTGGAACAACCACCGCTTCATCTTTTTCTGAGTTGGGGTTGACTCTCTGCAGCCCCGAACGGTTTGCAAGGACTTCTTCAAGGAATGCGACAGTCCCCGAGTTGAGAGGGGCAGTCCCCGAGTAAGGAGCGGCAGTCCCCGAGTAAGGAGGGGCAGTCCCCGGGTTGGAGGCGCCAGTCCCCAGGATGGAGACTGCAGTCCCCGGGTTCTCTTTTGCACCTTCCCAGTCAATCTCCATCGGAACTGCCTCTTCATTAGGCAGAGAAGGAACGAAAATGGACTCCGAGTTGGGGGATGGCTTGATGGATGGTTTTCTCAAATGCTCCAAGGCAATCCCAGCCGGGATGTACTGCCGAGAAGACCCCAACTTGGACAACTCATCAGCTGCCTCATTCTCTGCTCGGTGGATGTGTTGGAATTCGCAGCCTTCGAAGAATCCAGTCATAGTTTGGACCAGGAAGCGGTATGACGCCATGTTGGCATCCAGAGCATCCCAAGTGCCAGAAACTTGCTGCACAACCAGATCCGAGTCACCATAGCATATGATGCGCTGCACACCAACCTCCTTTGCTACCTTCAAGCCATGTACCACGGCCTCGTACTCTGCTACGTTGTTGGATGCCTTGAAGTGAATTTGCAGCACGTACTTGAGTTGATCTCGCTTGGGTGACGTGAGCACTACGCCAGCACCCAAGCCTTCCTTCATTTTAGAGTCGTCGAAATGCATCTTCCAGTAGTTTGATACCGGAGTAGGAGGCTCATACTGCACCTCATCCCAATCCACAAGAAATTCCGCCAGAATCTGAGACTTGATAGATTCTCTTCTCGCATACGCGGGAGCGTAGGCGGCCAGCTCGATTGCCCACTTGGCTACTCTGCCACTCGCTTCCTTGTTGCCCATGATATCCGAAATGGGAGCAGAGCTCACCACAGTGATAGGATGCTCCTGGAAATAATGCTTCAGCTTCTTGGCGCCTAGGTACACGCCGTAAGTCATCTTCTGGTAGTGCGGGTAGTTCTATTTGGAGCTGGACAACACCTCACTGAGATAGTACACTGGCCACTGCACACTTTTGCCTTCCTCTTCTCGCTCAACCACAATCACCACACTGACTACTCGGTTGGTAGCGGCAATGTACAGCAACATTGGCTCCTTGGGTAGCGGACTAGCCAAGATGGGAGCGCTACCCAGCATTGCCTTCAGCTCTTTGAATGCCACATCAGCTTGCGGTGTCCAGACGAACTTGTCGCTTTTCTTCATCAATTGATACAAAGGCAGGGCCTTCTCGCCCATTCTGCCCAAGAAGCGACTCAGAGATGCCAAGCAACCAGTGAATTTCTGCACATCCTTCAGGGATCTCGGCAAAGACATGCTCTCAATAGCTTTTATCTTTGAAGGATTGGCCTCAATGCCCCGACTGGATACCAAGAAGCCGAGTAGTTTGCCAGCCGGGACGCCAAAGGTGCATTTACTCGGGTTCAGCTTCATCTTATACTTGCGCAAATTGGCAAAAGTTTCCTCAAGGTCACTAAGCAGAGTATGTGTTTTATTCGTTTTGATGACAATGTCATCTATGTACACCCGCATTCCGCAACCCAAAGCACATAACACGATAGCAATAAGCCCCGTACGGGGTAATGAAAGCAGTCTTTATTTGATCAGCAGGGTTGAGAGCTATCTGATGAAAACCAGAGTAGGCATCTATGAAAGACAACAGCTCACAACCAGCAGTGGAATCGATCACCTGATCGATGCGGGGTAGCGGAAAGGGATCTTTGGGGTAGGCCTTGTTCAAGTCGGTGTAGTCGACGCACATGCGCCACACGGTAGCGGCCTTGGGATCCTCCTTCTTCTCGACCATGACCGGGTTGGCCAGCCAATCCGGATGCAACACCTCCATGATGAAATTGCTTATCAGCAGCTTGGTGATCGGATCACCGATGGCCTTCCTTCTCTCATCTCCGAAGCGGCGCATAGCCCGCTTCACTGGTTTGGCGTCAGGACGCACATGTAGCGAGTGCTCAACCAACTCCCTCAGGACACCTGGTAAATCTTCATTGGACCAGGCGAACACGTCCCAATTCTCACGGAGGAAGTGGATGAGCGCGCTTTCCTATTTCTCCCCCAACCCTGAGCCAATGATGGCAACACGGTCGGGGAACTCAGGGTCGACCTGGATCTTCTTTGTCTCCTGGGATGCCTGGAACGCAGTCCCGTACTGGGAACTCGGCATTCCAGGCGCTCCACCTTGTGCAGCTTGTGCCATAGCCACCACCTCGTACATCTTCTTCTTCTCGGCAGCAATCACCATAGATTCCGCCAACTGAGAACCAGCAGAGGCACACTCCATAGACTTCTTGTAATCACCGGAGATGGTGATCACGCCATTGGGACCAGGGATCTTCATCTTCAAGTATGCAGCATGAGTAGAGGCCATGAACTTGCTCAGAGCAGGCCTGCCGAGTAGGGCGTGATAGGGGCTCTAGTTATCAACTACCTCGAACTGCAGGCTCTCTGTGCGGCAATTTTCCCTGGTACCGAATAGAACGTCTATCCACACTCGGCCCATTGGAGAACAAGAAATTCTCGGCACAATGCCGTGGAAAGTGGTCTTGCTGGGTAGCAGCATGTTCTCGGCAATACCGAGTTTCTCAAGCGTGTCCTTCTACACGATGTTGATGCTGCTGCCGTTGTCAATCAGTACCTTGCTGAACCTCACGTTCTTCTCGGGTCCCAGAAAGGTGGGATCTAGCACCAAGGCGTAGCTAACCGGATTGGGCATCACCTTAGGATGATCCACTCTGGACCACGTGATCTCCTGGTTGCACCAGTGCAGGTAGTGAGGGACAGCAGGGATCACAACATTGACCTCCATGGCACGCCTGTGCTGAGACTGCTTGTCGACGGGATCAGAAGTGAAAATCATATAGCTCTCGTGATGCTCTTGGTACTGGTTGCGGTCTCCACCACCATTGTTGCCGTTGTTGTTGTTACCTCTCCTGTTGTTGTTGCCTCTATTGTTGTTGCGGGTGTAGTAGTAGTTGTTGTTGTTGTTGTTGCGGTAGCCATCGTTGTTGAAGTGGCGGTTGGCTCCTAAAGCCACTTGGTTCACGTTCTCTCTTCTCGGGAAAGCTGGAGGCCGAGCAGCGGGTGCGCGAGCAGGCTGCACAGCGGCATTCGCAACTGGCAGAGGAGGAGGAGGGGGCAGGCCCTCATTCTTGATCTCTTCCCACCAACTGCACTGCCGAGTAGTGTGGTTGGCAGGTCTAGCGGGATGCCGAGTATGGAAGCTGCATGGGCCATCCTTCATGTCCTTGAAGACAAAGTTCTGGACTGGCTCCGGCTTGCCGCTACCCTGCTGAGGAGCACGATACGGCTTCTTGTTACATTGGCCCTGATTCTGGTTCTGCCCGTACTGGGCTCCAGCAGGTTTTTGCCTCTGGCTACTCCCAGCTCCGGTAGCCACGGCGTTTACCTCCTCAGGATCGTACCGAGTATCAATCCGGTCACCTCCGCGCTTGTTGTGGAACTCGTTGAGCTTGTTGCTGTTGAAGTTTCTTCTCGGCTCTGTGGAGTCCATCAAGGGCTGAGTTGGGTCACCGAGTGCGTACTGATCCGCAATCTTGATTGTCTCCGCAAGAGTGTTTGGCATCTCTCTCTGCAGCCTCTGCCACAGCATGCTGCCATGCCTGCAACCCTGCGCGAACCAAGTGATAGCCTGGGCCTCGTTCACACCTTCACAGGTGTTCCTCAATGTACTCCACCGAGTAAGATACTCGCGATCCGTCTCGTCTTCTCGCTACTTGTAAGCGGACAACTGCTGTGGCCTATTCGGCCTCTTGTACGTGCTGGTGAAGTTGCTGATGAACGTCTCTGAGAAATCCAGCCAGCAATTGATGCTGTTCTTGGGAAGGTTGTTGAGCCAAGTCCGAGCTGGGCCTTCAAGCATTTGCGGCACATAGCGCACAGCCCATCTCCGGTTGCCGTTCGCAATATGCACGGCTGTGACATAGTCATTGAACCAATCTTCCGGCTTGGTGCTGTCGTTGTAGCACTTGGTACCTCTGGCAAGCTGGAAGTTCTTCACAGATGGCTCATTCATGATGCGTGGGCCAAAACACTCTAGGCCAGGTGGGCCCGTGTTCTCGAGTCTTGCGGATAGATTAATCATGTCCAGTTTATGCCTGGCATCCATGAGTTCCAGCACACGCTCACCCACGCGATCCATGATATCATAACCGGCTAACCCCATAGCCGAGTAGCCATCATCATACCTGTCCACCTCCACAGCAGCAGGCTGCTCCACTAGGTTGGCTACCGGCAACACCGCACGCGGCTGCGCGGCAGCGGGCTGCAGCAGCTTCTGCCGAGTAGGCTGAGCAACTTGATGCCGAGAAGGACACGGGCGATCTCCCTCTCGCGCCTGGCTCTGAGCTTTGTGGGCTTGATAGCCTGCTCCTGCAGTGTTGTGTTTTTGACCGGACTTTTGCGGCATAGCGAGCTGTTTCGCGGCACCAGCTGGGTCGTACACCTGCATCTGCCTATCTCTGCCAGAGTGCCCACTCCGGTTCTTCTCACGGCTGGGATGCGGTGATGAGGCCTGATCGTTAGATCTAGCCGCATGCGAATGCACCACCTGAGAAACCCCAGCACCCGGGTTGGCTTTCCGGAACTCCTCGTTCTGCCTAGCAGCCTCTAGCACTAGCTCATTGAGCCTCTCCTGCTGCCTAATGCGCGCGTCGCCAGCGAGATGCGGCAACTCAGCAGCTACAGCCTCAGCAGCTCTATGTGTTTTGGCGGGGGTGCTGTATTTGGGTCTGGTGGTGGCGGTGTTTTGGCTATCAGCTTGGCCAGCAGTCTCACCTACTGCTGCCATCTCGGTGCCTAGGTTGCTGCGCGTAGCGCCTGCCTTGAAAGGCCTCCTGACCACGGGCGTAAAGCCGTGAGCCCGGTTGTACTCGTTCTGGTCCAGGTTGAGCTCAAGCCTAACCTTATCCAACTCCGCCTGCTCGGCGAGCAGCTCCTGGCGCTGCCAGTCGAGCTGTGCCCTCATGGTCAAGAGCTCAAGCTCGATGGGAGGCGGCATGCCCGTCCGCGCGGCGGATGCCGGTATCGTCGTAGTAGTGGAGAGGGGGAGGTTGCAGTCCTTCTCGTAGGGCTTGTGGGTCTTCCCGCCAGCACTCGAGCCAGCGAGATCCTCGACGACGGCCGCGGTAGCAGCCGTACCCTTCCCAGCGTCAGTGGCCGCGCCAGCCACCATTACCTCCACACTGTCCGCAGAACGGCCAACCAGCCTTCCGCGGGCAGCGATCACAGCAGGAGGATCCTCCGCAGCCAGCACCTCCTCCGGGAACTCGTGGAGGATGGCGGTGGCGACGTAGACAAGGTGCGAGCCAAAGGAGAGCACCGTGCCGCCTTCCGGCATGGCCCTGCCACCGAAATTGCCGGCATTGTCGGTGACGAAGTCGAGCCGAATCTGTGGACAAGGCCACAGACCACGCGCTCCCCAGTAGCAGAAACGGATCCCGTCCGCTGGTTGCCCCACGGTGGGCGCCAACTGTCGTGGTGGTGTCACGGCAGATGCCATAGGATGGCTAAAGTTGTGGGGACGATGGACGCTGGAGGCACTCGGGGAGGGATCACGCAGCGAGTTGCCGCGTGAGGAATGAATCTAGCACTGCAAACAATAAGATCTACCCAGGTTCAGGGCCCTCGTGTGGAGGTAAAACCCCTACTCCTGCCTTTCTCTCTTTATATTGGTATCTCACCGAGTAGCCACAGTACATGTTTGGCCTACTACCGAGTAGCCACCCTTCTCTCTATGCAACTGTAGCCTCTAGTAGTGTCGTCCCTCGCGCAGGAGGAGGCAGGGCACCTTATATACTGGTGCCCAGCCGAATACAGCCAAGATGTTGACATAGTGTGCACACTTCACACTTCCAGCTTCCCGCTGACAGCTTTTGCTTCCTAGTTTGTCTCCATGTGGAAACTCGTTGTGCAAACCAAGAAGCTGATCTGGTATCACTGACACTGTCACGGGGTAGGCCCCCTAACCTGCACCGCCCTGCTGACACCCTGGCGCGGATAAGCACGCGCTCTCCAGATGAACAGTGCACCAGTACGGACCCAGGATACGCGGGATCCTGTGTCAGAACGGCTCCTTTGACTTCTGGCCCGAGTAGGAGACCGCCATCTCTACTCGGACCACTTCTTCTACTCGGAGGAGAATAATTTCCTTGATTCTTTCTCCTGGCCATCAGCATGTATGGCCGAATAGCAGTCGACCGGGTAGCAAGTACCGGGTAGCCAGCTACTCTGCCTAACGCCTCTTCTGATCTTGCCCATAGCACTTGCCTTTACCCTACTCGGGGGTAACCCCCCGACAAGTGATGTAGGAATTATGCATGATTTTAAAACAATACTATCTAATGCAGGATTGCCACATTTCGTTGATGATGAACCAAGCCAATATGCGAAATTGGCTATGTCTGTGGTGTAGGATTTTCATTTTGATTTGCCTTCACCTAACCCCATGGTGCATTACAAAATTTATAACAAACCTGCCAGTCTGCCTTTTAGAATTTTCTGTGCGGTAATTAAGGTGGAGCAGTGGGGAACGTGCGAAAATATAAAGGGATATCCCAAGCCATTGACGGATTTATATGCAGAAATCTGCAACGGGAGAAGCTTCACGAAGGAGAATGGAAAAATCGTAATAAACATCTCCCATCCATTCGATATTTTGCCCTGTTTATTTCAAAGTG
Source organism: Alopecurus myosuroides (assembly GCA_028641055.1). Lineage (NCBI taxonomy): Eukaryota > Viridiplantae > Streptophyta > Magnoliopsida > Poales > Poaceae > Alopecurus > Alopecurus myosuroides. The sequence goes on from CM054061.1 coordinate 86,990,389, forward strand.
TGTTCTATCTAGGAAGGTAGCAAGTAAATTATCTGCTCATGATTTAGCATTCTTGTCAGCTGCCTTGAGGAAAGATAGGACTTATAATTTAGGAGCTTTAATTTATTATCGCCATGCCACTAGCCATGAGAAAGGAGGACTTTGTGGAGGTCTCATTGTCTCCCGTTTATTAGCTTTTCATGGTGTGTTGCCACATCGCTTAGATGTTCAGTTTCCCTTAGAGAGGCTTGATCTTAGTTCCATGTTACAAAATCACTTTATTGCTTATGGGACTAACGCGTATAGTTTTCCATATGATATTTCATTCCCTAAGAAATCATGGTGGGTATCCACTAGAGAGCGAGTAGCCCCTTTGCCTGCACGTGCTTTGTTTGACATTGATAACAGGGAAGGATGGTCACTAACGGAGGAAGAACTCGATGCGTACATTGAGGAATATCAGCGCGTACAGGATGCCAAGAGGGAGGCCGCAGCGAATGCTGTCCAGCCACTTGACATTGCAGAGAGTTCACGTCATCCCTCGGATTACGACTACATGCCTTTATTTTCTTCTTCGCGGGAGCCTGATTATGAGCATGCCCAGTACGATCCACCGGCGTGGAGCCAATACCATCGGTATGATTGAGCCCCAGTTAGGCCAAAATCCTAAGCTTGGGGGAGGTATACCGACATCACACTCATATATATATATATATATCGTATTCAGTCGGTTCTTTGTACATTCATATTTTCGGTTTCTCTCTCTTTCTTTTGTTATCGCTGTTTTGTTTTCGCTTTCCAAAACACAAAAATACCAAAAATATTTATGTTGTTTCTCTCCATTTGTTTCTTTGGTTGGTTTGCTTTATCCTTTAGTTGCAGTTTAATATTCAAAAAACCCAAAAATATTTTGTTTTGATTGTTTGCTTTCTTTTGTTCTTGTTTCATTTCAAAAAACCCAAAAAGATTTTGCTTTGTTTGCTTGTTCTCTTTTGCTCGTGCTTTAATTGAAAAATCCAAAAATATTTGTTGTTTTCTTTTGTATTGTAAAGTTTGCTGCAAAGTTCAACAGTCGTCCGTGACTCCATTGGATCTTGGTTTTCATTATATATTATTCGAGCCACAAGTGAAGAGCAATAATGATGATCTATGACAATTCAAGTTGTGGTGAGAGGCTGGTATGAACTCTATTTATTTTCATTTTTGTACATATACCCATCCACATGTGAGCATGCTTAGTTTGTTCTATAAGATATATGTGATTTAATGACTGCTTAATAGTTCATGCTCTCTCATGTTTTGTTCCAATTTATTAATAGTAAATGACTTCTCGTATAAATATTTGTTTGCGTTGTTCTTTCGTAGAAGGGTATGACATTGTGGTAGCCTCCTCTGACTGTTTCATTTGAATCGACTTGGCACATTCTCACGCATGCTAAGACTGATAACAAAAACTCAATAAGCCTCGATGATTTATTTTTCCTCAGAGTTCTAGAATCATTTTATGCCTTAGTTAATTTTACTTTGTCGCAAACATGATTATGGTAATTATTACTCTCTTGATTGTCGCTTCCCAGTCTATTCCTATCCTTCACTTGCACTTAGTATGAGCTCTACTCGTGTCTCCAAATCCCTGAAAACCAAGTTATTCCAGAGAGTCCACTATAAATTCCTATTGTAGCATCCCAACTTTTAATAAAGCTGGAATACCTGTGTTAAGTGCTAGTCCCTGGATCAATGCTAGCACCACAGTACAAAATTTAAAGTATCATTGCAGAAGTATCAATTATTACAACGAAAATCCAGAGTAGCCAAGTATTTATTACAACTTGCATAGTCTTGATGACTAGCTAAACATCAAAGTAATAAAGCAGAAACATGATAGCATTAAGCCTCCATCTTCAGCATGCGCCACAGGCATTCATGTTGAGTGTAGACTCGAGTCCAATAACTTAGTATTCTTCCTCTGAGTTACCTGCACGTTGGAATATGCAGCCCCCGAAGGAGAATCAATACAAACAATGTATTGGAAAGTGACTTTGGTGGATAAATAATGGCAAGTCTATACTACATGCATTTAGGGCTTGGTGGAGTTTAGTTTTTGCAGAAAGCCAATTTTCTCCTAACTCTTAGTAATATAGTTTTATCTTTTCAAAAGGTTTGCACAAAAACACAATTTTCCTTAGTCAAATTTTACTTCATGAAAACTTGATGTTGAGACTCCTCCATCCGTCCTTGTCCAGCTGCTCGAAGTTGTCCATTACCGGGGACACGGCTAAGTACTTAGTTTTTGACTCTGCAGAGGTTGTGCTCTTTCACATTAAGCCCCAATTAGCCCAAACATCCTATACACTCTGGGTGCATTAAGGAAAGGAGAGAATTGAGACAAGACCTTCAGAAAGAGAATTCAACTTTACTAGCAAGACCCGTTCCACCTATAATTCTGCTACATCTTCTTGTCAAGCTGACGAGTTGAACTCCCATCTTCCCTGGTCAAGACAGAGCCCATTGTCTTAAGGCTGCACTGGAAGCTACTAAACTTGGTTGGACATAGGAATCTCTTCGACCCTGGGTGGCAATCCACAAGTGAATACCTCAATTCAACCCTTGGAAAAGGGCCCTGAGGCAACACTCAACTCTCAACATCCATGCAACCAGACCACCCAGGTGTTTCTTTATGGTTAAGTACTTAGAAATTTTCCCTAATAGATAGAAAGTATAATTTGCGTTGCATGGCTAAGTACTTGTATATATGTATCATTGGAGCCCCGAAATTTATCAAGGAAAGGTGGCTAAAAATACTAAGAGAAGGGCATAGCAATTAATAACTTAGAGAAAAAAAAATCCCTAACATGCATACTACTTCAAAAATACTCTAATGCACTTGGGAAAATTTATGGGGTGGTTTATGAATGTCACTTGCCTTGGTAGCAGGAAGAACAAGCACAACAACAATCACACGAAAATCCTTGCTCCTCCTCAAAATCTAAGACAAGGAAAACAAGCACACATAAACATAGAATTCTCTAAGACAATACAAAAACATGTATGCATGCTATGCAATGAACCATGATGCACAAAACTTACAACCATCCTAAATACATGATTAATATTTCTCTCTGATGTTACTTAGATGGGTTAGACGCATGGAACACAATTTAAGCGCACTTAGAAAAATTTGACATTAAAAAGGATTCCAAAAGGGCTATAAAGTAGTCTCAATGTTTTCAGCCACATACACATATCCAAAAAAAAAATATCTCGGCCACTACTGCATAGGGGACAACAAAACCAAACTAACCCAATTGGATTTGCTCAAAAATACTTTTTAGAACAAAAGTTATAAGCAATTTAGTGTAAATAAAGATCTACAAATAACATGTGAGTGCACGCTTAAATTTTTAGATTTGAATAGTCTAAATTAATCTACACCTTGTGCTGATTTCAAAAAGTCCAAAATCATCTAAATCGGAGCTACAGAACAAAAGTTATTGGTTTTTAAAGTTTGGAAACAAATCTGTTTTATTTTGTTTTAAAACAAAATATGATCTATCCGGAGGACAGGCAACGGAGCGCTCTGATTGGTTGATACCGCTTCGGCGCGGATCGCCCTCGGTGGCCGTTAGATCTAAGTTGCGATGGACGGCCGTGGTTGAAAATAACTCTTCGCTGACTTCTTCTAATCCAGGCCGTTGATGAGAATCCGACGGTCGCTGTTGATCCCCTGGCTCGAGTCGCCGGAGAACTCGCCGGAATCGCGGGCGCGCGGTGGAAGACGGGAGCACGGGCACGGCGGCGCTATCCTACGGCACTAGGGAGCAAACCAAACTCACCTGGAGGATCGTGGCGATGAGGCGAGCTCGATGGCGGGGTGTCTGACTCCCTCGCTTCCTGTTCCGTCGGGGAGGGCTCATCGGAGATGCGCGGGGCGGCGGTGGACACAGGCGTGGATGGCGGCGGCGATCTGAGGGACAAAAAAGGCCACGATGGTGTTAGAGAGGTCCGCGGGGACGAGATAAGGAAATAGGGGTTAGGAGGAGAGGCGGAGGAGATCGGGGCTCGCCGGAGTTTGTCGGAGACGGCGGCGGATCCGACGGCGCGGCGTGCTTGATTGCGAGCAGCCTGGGGGCTCTCTGCTAGGGTTTGGGGGTGCAATCGGAGGAGGGGAGACCGGGGCTTATATGGACGGAGAGATAAGTGCAAATCCCGCACGAATCGGAGGTGAAATCGTTCGAGGATCTCGTGTTCGACACGGATTTGTTTCCGTGCGAAAGGGGAAGAGAGAGGGTGACGCCAGCGTGTGCGTCAGCGGTGGGGCCTGCCGGTCAGCGAGCCGAGAGGGAGGTGGGCTGCGCGCGCGTGGGCTGGGTTGGTTGGGCCGCGCCAGTCTGCGCGAGCGGGAGGTGAGAGGTGGGCTGGCCTGCGCGGGACTTTCCCCTTTTCTTTTCTTTTCTCTTTTTTTTAAACCCAAAACAACCAAAACAAAACAAAACAATTTCAGAAAAATTTATAAAAATATGTTTTGGAGAGCTTAGAACCTAAGGAACAAATTTGGCCCTGTCCTTGCCAAAAGAAATAATTTTCTTTACAAAATGTTTGAAAATCCGAATAGGGCTTACTAATAATAATGCCCATAATTTGGTGTTTTTCTAAAACAATAACTCAAACAAATTCAAGCAAAAATGCAGGGATGCTACGATGCTCATGTATGCATGATGACTTTTAAATTTTGAAAAACTTGGGATGTTACAAACTAACCCCCTTAAAATGAAGCTCGCCCTCGAGCTTCGGATAGGTCAGCAAATAGGTGAGGGTGGTCTTCTCGAAGATCATCTTCTCTTTCCCAAGTTGCTTCTTCCTCGGTGTGATGACTCCATTGAACTTTGCAGAACCGGATGATTTTGGTGCGCGTAATTCTTTCTGTCGTTTCTAATATCTTTATGTCTTTCTCTTCGTAGGTCAGATCACTTTCCAACTGTACTTCCTCAAGGGGTACTGTATCTCTCAATGGAGTTTCCAACATCTCGGGGTGACACTTCTTCAGCTGGCTCACATGAAACACGTTATGAACTGCTGACAATATCTCAGGCAATTCCAACTCGTATGCCACTTCACCTTTACGTGATAAGATCTTGAAGGGTCCAATAAATCGGGGTGCTAACTTTCCTTTGATCCCAAATCTTTTAACACCTCGAAGTGGTGATACTCTAAGATAGGTTCTATCACCAACTTCGTAAGCAACTTCCCGACGTTTGTTATCCGCGTAGCTCTTTTGCCTTGACTGTGCTATCTTTAGCCTGTCTCTTATTAATCTAACCTTCTCTTCGGCTTCTTGAATTATATCAGGTCCAAAGAAATTTCGTTCTCCTACACCACTCCATAGCAATGGTGTGGTGCATTTCCTCCCATATAAAGCTTCGTAGGGTGCCATCTCAATACTTGCTTGGTAGCTATTGTTGTAAGAAAACTCTGCATAGGAAAGATTATCATCCCAACTAGACCCATAGTCTAGTGCACAAGCTCTCAACATATCCTCTAGGATTTGATTTACTCTTTTTGTCTGGCCATCTGTTTGTGGATGAAAGGCTGTGCTAAATTCAAGTCTAGTCCCCAAGGACTCATGTAACTGTTTCCAGAAATGCGATGTGAACTGAGTACCTCTGTCCGAAACAATGCTCTTAGGAACACCATGAAGGCACACAATTCTCTTCATGTAGATTTCAGCCAACTTAGCACTGGTATATGTGGTCTTCACTGGTATAAAGTGTGCTACCTTTGTTAGACGATCCACAACTACCCAGATAGAGTCATATCCAGACTTAGTCCTCGGTAACCCAGTAATAAAGTCCATACCAATTTGATCCCACTTCCACTCTGGCACCTTCAAAGGTTGTAACAATCCTGCTGGTTTCTGATGCTCAGCTTTCACCCTGCTGCACACATCACATTTAGCTATGTATTCAGCTATGTCTCTCTTCAGATTATTCCACCAGAACCTTTCCTTCACATCCATATACATTTTAGTATTACCTGGATGAATGGAATATGGTGTTTCATGGGCCTCCTGTAGAATCAACTTCCTAAGGACAGGGTCATCTGCCACACATACTCGTTTCTCAAACCATAAGGTTCCTTGTTTATCTTCAAGAAATCCTTTAGCCTTTCCTGCTCTCGGGTTGACTTTAATTTCCTCTATGTCTTTGTCTCCCTTTTGTGCCTTGCGTATCTTGTCCATCAAAGTTGGTTGTACTACTAGTGATGCCACGAAACCTTCTGGTACTACTTCCAACCTGAGGTCCTTGAATCCTTGACATAAGTCTTCGGGAAAGTCTTCTGCCGTGAGGCCATTGACATAAACCTTGCGACTTAGGGCATCAGCTACTACATTAGCCTTTTCGGGATGGTATTGCAAACTTAGGTAATAATCCTTAATAAGTTCCAACCATCTCCTCTGTCTCATGTTCAATTCCTTTTGGGTGAAGATATACTTCAAACTCTTATGATCGGTGAAAACTTCACATCGTTTTCCCATTAAATAATGTCTCCAGGTCTTCAAGGCATGTACTACTGAAGCTAACTCAAGATCGTGAGTGGGATAATTAACTTCATGTTTCTTGAGTTGCCTAGATGTATAGGATGCTACTCTGCCTTCCTGCATCAAAACACTTCCAAGACCTTGACGTGAGGCATCGCAATACACTTGGAATTCTTTTTCTAAGTCTTGTAAGCATAGAACTGGTGCTGACACTAGACATTTCTTGAGTTCCTGGAAACTAGCTTCACAAGCTTCATTCCATTCGAACTTCTTCTCCTTTTTCAATAACTCAGTCATGGGCTTAGCAATCTTAGAGAAGTTCTCAATAAACCTGCGGTAATAACCGGCTAATCCCAGGAAACTACGGATTTCACCAACGTTCTTAGGTGGTTCCCATTCCGTCACAGGGGATACTTTGGAAGGATCCACAGCGATTCCCTCCTTTGACACTATGTGCCCAAGAAATCCCACTTCCTTTAGCCAACATTCACATTTACTAAACTTGGCATAGAGTTTGTGTTCTCTAAGCTTTTCCAGGATCAGACGAAGATGTTTCTCATGCTCCTCGTTGCTCTTGGAATAGACCAGGATGTCATCAATGAAGACTACGACAAACTTATCAAGGAATTCCATGAATACTTTATTCATCATATTCATGAAGTATGATGGGGCGTTAGTTAAACCGAATGGCATCATTGTATACTCATATGATCCATATCTTGTGACAAAGGCTGTCTTGGGTATATCATACTCCCTAATCTTCAGTTGGAAGTAGCCCGATCTGAGATCGATCTTGGAGAACACACAAGCTCCCTCTAGTTGGTCAAATAGATCATTGATTCTGGGCAGAGGGTACTTGTTCTTGATGGTTACCTCATTCAGGTTACGGTAGTCCATAACTAAACGTTGACTCTTGTCCTTCTTCTCTACAAACAGAACTGGTGCTCCCCATGGGGATGAACTTTCTCGGATGAATCCTTTTCCCAATTGTTCTTCTAATTGTTTCTTAAGTTCCTTCAGCTCATCAGTGGACATGGGGTAAGGTCTTTTTGCTATAGGACCAGTACCTGGTAGCAGATCAATAAGAAACTCCACATCTCTGTCAGGTGGCATTCCAGGTAACTCATCTGGAAAAACATCGGGGTAGTCCCTTACGATGGGAACTTGGTCTAGGCTAACCCCCTTAAGAGAGTTGAGCCTAACCCCTTTTATTTTTGACTGGATTTGTATCTAATCCTTTTCCCTTCAGGGGTTGTGAGTGAAATTGCTCTATTAACGCAGTCAATGACTCCGGCAAAATTGGTCATCCAGTCCATACCCAAAATAACATCTAGACCTTGGGATTCTAGTATCACTAGATGGGTTGGAAAATGATACTTACCAATCTCCAAGATGAGATTCCTACATCCCGCATTCACCACCATCTCTCCTCCTGGAGAACTCACTCTAATGGTTTTGCCTATGGTTTCCGAGGGTATCCCATTTTTTTGGACAAAGTTTCTGGATATGAATGAATGCGATGCTCCAGTATCAAATAGTACCAATGCTGTAAAAGAGTTGAGTAGGAACGTACCGATCACAGCCTCTGGTCCATCCATCACTTCCTCTACGTTGATGTGATTCACATGTCCCTTCTGGAACGGGTTTGGCTTGGTATTCTCATCGGCCTTCCTCTCTGGGAAATCAGTCGCAAAATGTCCCTTGTTTTTGCACTTGAAACACATAACCTGAGACAAATCCTTCTTGGCCTCTGAATTGGGACGAAATTGACCATTTCCATGGTTGTGACCATTGTGATTATTTCCTCTATAACCCCCATTGTTACTTCTGAATCCTCCATTATGGTGGTGGCACTGAGGCCTGTGGGTATTACCATTGTTGTGGTGGCTTCCATGCTTGTGAAAGACATGGCCACCATTGCCTTCAGAGAAATGATATTTATTGTGTGAGGACTCTGGGTAAACTTTAGTGGCATTGAACTTTATCTTTATGTTTTCTTCCTTCCTCATGTTGTTGTCTAGAGTGATCGCTTGATCTAACAGTGATTGATAATTTGGAGCATATGCCACAGATAAAGGTATCTTTAGTTCCCCCTTAAGACCATCGAGAAATTTTTCCCTTCTCTTTGCATCAGTGTCAACATCCTCTGGTGCATACCTTGATAGTGAGTAAAAATCATCCATGTACTCCTTCAGACTTCTGCCTCCTTGCTTTAGGCTGCGGAATTCCTCCTTCTTCACCTTCATGGTGCCAGAGGAGATGTGAGCATTGCGGAACCCTTCCTTTAATGCATCCCAAGTCATGACTTCTAGCGGATGGGTAATTTGGTAGGTCTCCCACCACATAGCAGCAGGTCCTTCCAGTAAGTGAGCGGTGAACCTCACATTTTCAGCATCTGTGCATTCACAGGTCACTAGGTCCTTGTTGATTGAGCGAAGCCAATCATCCGCCACTATGGGCTCAGTTGCAGAGGAGAACTTGTTAGGCCTAAGCCTCAGAAATCTGGCAAGTCTGTCTTCTGGGGGTGGAGGTGGTGGCGGTGGATTGTTGTTGTTGTTGTTTGCTGCAATAAATTGTGCCATCATTTGCATGAGTTGAGTTTGAGCAGTCAGCATCTGTTGCATTGCATCATTGTTTTCCTCGTTGTTGTCACGACGGGGAGGCATCTGTTGGGTTTTAGCATGGGTAAGTAAAAGAGAGATTAGAACTATGGGGAGTATGTTTCCTACCCATGCACAAGCAACAAACCAAACCACAAAGAAAGGACTTAAAAACTTTTGTGCCCAAGGGTAAATTTCGAAATTTGGTCTATTAAAATGGTAAACTTAAGCAAAAACAACGAAGTTTGCAAACCAAACACTTTAGCAATACCATACCACAAGTTGGTATAACAAAACTTAGACAAACGTAAGCTAACGAAAGATTAAAGACTTGGTGGTCCAACTATAAAACTACTTTTCCATGGCTTCAACTTCCTCTTCAACTTCCTCAAGTGCAAAACCTTGATTGTCGAGAAAACCTTTGAGCTCCTTCACTTCATTCTCTAGTGCTTCATTCTTCTCTTATAGGGCTTCTTTCTCTAGCATCGTCCTCTTGAGTTCTTCCATCTCCAACTCTAAGGATTCAAACTTCTCCTGTAGCGTCCTCTTCTCACCACGTAGTTTAGCTATTATGTCGCTGTCCACCTCTAGCTGCGCATCGTAGACCTCCAGATCCGCCTTCAGTTCTCTAATCTTCTTGACCTTATCCCTGTTCCTCTTCTCTTGACTTTTAAACTTCTTGTCTTGGGCATTTATTTTCTCCTCTTGTTCCTTGAACTTTTCTTCTTGCGCATTGGTCGCCTCTTCTTCTTCCTCCATCTTCTTCTTCATCTCCTTGATTTGGCCGAGTAGTCCGTCATTTGATAGAAGTTCCTCGACCCTATCGTCATCAAGGTCCTTGAGGTGATGCTCTAAGTTGTGAAGGTATAGGACTAAGGGGCTGCGCTTTGCCTCCTCGTCTGTGAGGAGGGGGAAACCGTTTTCATCACGCCTTCCGAGGTCAAACGAGAAGTGGTCCTTCAGCTCTTGATGGTGTTTTCCGCAAAGGCGCCCTATCAACTCTTGCATGGCGACGTTGAGGCCCTTATGCATGGAGTCACTAAGTGTTTTGAACTGGATTTCTTCAGCAACCTCACGTCCAGGTTGAATGAGATTGACACACCAAAAGCCTTCTTTGTGAAACTTCTTCATTTGCATTGCTTTGATTGAAGGGAGAGGCAACTCTAATACTTCTAAAATCTGGAGAAGATGTTCCCCAAAGAGCGTGTTATGGAAGTCCTCCTCGGTGGTGAAGTAGATGATCGACATCTTTATGTAAAAAAAAACAAAGTAAGTCATAGAACACAAGGAAAGGAACTACTAGAATAGGAGTGCACAAATACTTAGAAAAATATAAGTCCTACTTTAAGGTGATCAAAATTTATTAACAACTTATTGTAAATTGGATATTCACTATAGTGAGAGAAACTGGCACCCGCTAGCCAATCAGGGATCCGGTCTCATGTACGTGGACATGTAATGTTGGTCCGGGCCGCTTCATCTCACTATGCCGCTAGGATCCAAAATATTTCAAAGGAGTTAACAACTTGATTCAAAAAGGGGCTTTCCAACATAAGGGCTCGAACCTACAGGCAACACTTTGCTCTGATACCATTTTGTAGCATCCCAACTTTTAATAAAGCTGGAATACCTGTGTTAAGTGCTAGTCCCTGGATCAATGCTAGCACCACAGTACAAAATTTAAAGTATCATTGCAGAAGTATCAATTATTACAACGAAAATCCAGAGTAGCCAAGTATTTATTACAACTTGCATAGTCTTGATGACTAGCTAAACATCAAAGTAATAGAGCAGAAACATGATAGCATTAAGCCTCCATCTTCAGCATGCGCCACAGGAATTCATGTTGAGTGTAGACTCGAGTCCAATAACTTAGTATTCTTCCTCCGAGTTACCTGCATGTTGGAATATGCAGACCCCGAAGGAGAATCAATACAAACAATGTATTGGCAAGTGACTTTGGTGGATAAATAATGGCAAGTCTATACTACATGCATTTAGGGCTTGGTGGAGTTTAGTTTTTGCAGAAAGCCAATTTTCTCCTAACTCTTAGTAATATAGTTTTATCTTTTCAAAAGGTTTGCACAAAAACACAATTTTCCTGAGTCAAATTTTACTTCATGAAAACTTGATGTTGAGACTCCTCCATCCGTCCTTGTCCAGCTGCTCGAAGTTGTCCATTACCGGGGACACGGCTAAGTACTTAGTTTTTGACTCTGCAGAGGTTGTGCACTTTCACCTTAAGCCCCAATTAGCCCAAACATCCTATACACTCTCGATGCATTAAGGAAAGGAGAGAATTGAGACAAGACCTTCAGAAAGAGAATTCAACTTTACTAGCAAGACCCGTTCCACCTATAATTCTGCTACATCTTCTTGTCAAGCTGAAGAGTTGAACTCCCATCTTCCCTGGTCAAGACCGAGCCCATTGTCTTAAGGCTGCACTGGAAGCTACTAAACTTGGTTGGACTGAGGAATCTCTTCGACCCTGGGTGGCAATCCACAAGTGAATACCTCAATTCAACCCTTGGAAAAGGGCCCTGAGGCAACACTCAACTCTCATCATCCATGCAACCAGACCACCCATGTGTTTCTTTATGGTTAAGTACTTAGAAATTTTCCCTAATAGCTAGAAAGTATAATTTGTGTTGCATGGCTAAGTACTTGTATATATGTATCATTGGAGCCACGGAATTTATCAAGGAAAGGTGGCTAAAAATACTAAGAGAAGGGTATAGCAATTAATAACTTAGAGAAAAAAATCCCTAACATGCATACTACTTCAAAAATACTCTAATGCACTTAGGAAAATTTATGGGGTGGTTTATGAATGTCACTTGCCTTGGTAGCAGGAAGAACAAGCACAACAACAATCACACGAAAATCCTTGCTCCTCCTCAAAATCTAAGACAAGGAAAATAAGCACACATAAACATAGAATTCTTTAAGACAATACAAAAACATGTATGCATGCTATGTGTAACACCCGGGGTTTTCCCCAACTAGATTTTTGTTTGTTTGTTTTCTTTTTGTGCATATCATGTCGTCATGCATCATGCCTTTCATTGCATTTTTGTTCAACCCTTAAAAAAAATGTTTTTCTCTCAAAACTATTTTAAATGTCAACTCAAAATTGTCGCACCCTGATTTCTAGGGGATACTCACCGTACGAACTGGATAGCAGATGCTTGGATTATGGGGCATAACTGCTCCCACGTCCCAGCTTCCTGGTAGGCCTGCGCTTATGCGCGACAACACAAGCCCTGCTATTCCATCGTCGATGTAAACTATCCACTAGAGATCAAAGGCACTTCCGTCGACGTACTTCAAACCATACACACATGGTACGTCAACGGCGTTGAACAACTGATATCACAACAGATCTCTACGACACAAAAGATTGAAATAATTTGCAAATGGCTCTCATTAGAGCAGAGATAGCAAATACAATCATTCAGAGGGCACCTGCCCCAACAATACATCATTACATCACAGCGGAAGCATTCAACATGTCTGAGTACAGACAAGAACCAAATAGGCCTAAGAGGCCGGAAACGAAAAGACGGAGCCCATCCACGAAGTCTCGGATCCTGCCCGGGTCCGCTATCTACTCGTCAGCAGTCTCGTCGTCATACTCCACATAGTAGCCACCATGTAGATCCTCGGAAACGTCGTCTGCGTAAACCACAGCCCAAAAGGGGTCAGTACATAAACGTACTGGCAAGCAAGACTCACAGTTCACCAAAGTGTAACCCGTCAACACCAAACACAGATGCCTTGGGTTCAACGGAAGAGAGGGGATATAAAAGATGCTGCAACTGGCTGCACTAACCAACTACAGAGATTCTACCTCTTCCGGCTAACAGAAAGGAGATAAGATCGAGGGTTGTAACCAACTGAAAGATAACTTCAAACAAACCCATCCTGGATCTCGCCCCTTATCCAAAGAAGCAATCCGAGGACAACTCACACAGTTGTAATAAAGATGGTTCAAATTATTATGTCAATAAGCCTATTACTAGTCAAGTTATTAATCATGGGGTGTAACATGTTTGATCATTATGTTTAAGTTGTCCTGAGTACTTGTTAGCCAGTACTTTCACCAAGTAATCCATAACCGCGGAAAACACGGCTTCTCGAGAAGATTATCCCTGCAGGGTTGCACCAATTTGGCCGTACACTCATGAATATCCCGCCAGATGGGATGCCTCCCACCAAGCGGGGCACTCAACACAACCAACCATTCTTCGCATCAAGCCCAAAGAACCTTGGGCGCACGGCTAATCAAGCCCCGAAGAAAAGGGACCCTCATAGCACTCTAAGACCGTGTCCCCCTATATGCCGACTACGAAAGTTCCACCCTGGCCTGGGCTCGCAAAAACATGCATGCGGCAAATGGAAAACACGAACTAAATGAGGCGATTTGGACGAGATGCGAATCAGGTCAAGTTGAGGGGGGCGCCCATACTCGCTTCCCAAATGCGGGTAGTGCGCTCATCATGGATCAGTAGACAAGACCCTTTTCCTATTAGGGTCGACACTAGCAGGCTTCAAAACCTCTCATGGGCCTCCTGCCGGTGCCTTATCATCAAATTTATTATTAATAACAATAACATTAGCATGATTGATTGATTAAACATCGAGCCCCCAGAACATAATGAAGTAGTAACAGAAAGTAACGGGTAACAGACTCGAGCAAAACAACCTAAGCATGCTAGTAAGACACGGGCTCAAGCAATGGTTATAGGTGTGGAGGTGAGGCAATATCAGGGTTAAAGGATACATGTGATAGGTTCGCAACAGAAACAATTACTACTAAGGCTAGCAGAAAAGAGCAACGGAAAGTATCGGTAACCAATGTTGAAAGGAACACAGTGGTTCATGTGAGTGATAACTTGCCTGCAAAACCCAGTAGCCTGGTACTGAGCTAAATCCTTAGAAGTGATGTCGTAAGTATCGTCGGTCTCAACGTCGTCGTATATCCAGGAAGAAGCAAACAAGCAATGCAGAAAGACAATCAATATAATGGCATTGTGCACAATCAAATATGATGCATGTCAAGTCAATGGTTGCATCAAAATAAACTAGTGGACAAGATAGAAACAGGATTAAATGGACCCATATGCAATTGGATTGCATATGGAAAGCCCATGATTTATGGTTGAATTAATTGTTTTACAACTAATCAAATTGTGTAAGTGAATTAACATGATGCATGGATGAGTAAAACAGCAAAATAACAACAAATAACAATGATAGATGCAAGTGAAAAAGGATGGGAACAAGTTTTGGAAATCATTGATTAAGTTTGGAAAATTTGGTTACTTAAAGAGGTCACACAAACAATTGTTGTTTTCAACAAGTTAAAGTATGCAAAACCATTAACAAAATTTATATTTGAAAAGAACATCAAATTTTAGTTGGATTACATGTTTCAAATATGGAAATTGGAATTAGGATGAATTACTTATGAATTAAACAAGTTAAACAAGATTTAATTGAATTTAATTCAAACATGAACTTATTTGAATTTTTATTTGTGCAAAACATTGAGTGAAATTCATATTTGAAAAGGTTATGCTTTGATGGTTTGAAAACATATTTTATATGTCCCAAAAGAATTTGATTTGATCAAGCTATGAATTTAGCAATATTAAATGATTTAAACAAGGTTTAAATCATTTAACCAATTTTAATTATTTAAAACATGAAACAAATTTTATATTTGGAAAGAGGGTTTAATTTTGCATGGAAAACATATTTCATTTGTGGAAATTGGATTTAAAATGAGCAAGTTATTATTTTGGCAATTTTAAATGCAATAAACAAGAAACAGTTGTTTTCAGCAATTTAAATTATTCAAAACAGCAAACAAAATTTATATTTGGAAAGTACATGAAAAATTGAGTGGAAAACATATTTGGTTTGTGAAATTTGGAATTTTTATGAACAAGTTATGAATTTTGCAAATTTTAAGTGAATTTGACAAGTTTTCAAATATTGCACCAATTTAAAATATTCAAAACAGTAAACAAATTTTATATTTGGATAGATCATTTAATTTGGTATTGAAAACATATAAAAAATGTTGAATTTGGAGTTAGGATGATTTATTTATGCAATTTACAAAATATAGGGCAAATCTGCCATTTTGATGAATCTAGGGACTTGGAAATTATTTTTACAGGGACTAGAATTAATTAGCAGGGATCTATGTGTGATTTGCAGAAATTCCAGTACCAAAACCTTGCAAAAATAAAAGATTGTTTTATTTGTGGGAGGTGGGATTTGATCTCCCCACCTCCTGATTCCTGCGCTGAGGAACCCACCAGATGGACTGAACTCGGGTTGTGTTAGACTAGGACTCGGGGGGGTATGAGGTGATGCCGCGCGGGATTTTTTCTCTGAACGTAACTGAACACGGACAGAGCAGATCGCTGGTTGCCGGCAGCGTTGCTGCTGCGCCTCCGACGTGGGCGCTGGGGTGGCCGTGCGCTGCGGGATTGGAGGGCGGAGAGGCGAGGGGAAAAGGAATCGGGGGCTGCTCACCTGGGTGTCCACGATCGGACAGGAGGGAGGAGGCGTCGGGCAGGAGCAGATGGGTGCAGGCAGTGGCAATGCCGGCGATGGAGGCCACGGCGGCGGAGCTCCAGGGCTCCTCGGCTCGAGCCGAGGGCGCGGCGAGGGGGAGGAACCCGTGGCGGTTCCATTCCCGGCCACGGTTCCTCCTCGCGGTGGCTGTGGAGACCGGCGGTGAGGGGAGGCGACAATGGTGCTCGGTGGTTCAGAGTTTCAGAAATACAGAGCAGAGGGAGCAGGGAGAAGAGGATGGAGGCGGGGAAGGAAGAAGGAGGGAGAAAGACAATAGGGTTAGGGTTCGAGGTGGAGTTATAGGGACGGGGGCGAGCTCCTCAGCCGTCTGCTGCCTCCTCTGCACATACGTGGACATGACCGATGTGATCCGTACCGAGGTAGAAGAAAAGCTAGGGGGGTATCGGGCCAAGGGGGAAGATGGGCTGGGCTGCTGGTGTGCTCCTCTCTCTCCCTTGTTTTTTTTTATATTGTGTTCCATTTTTTTTTGCTGCAATGAATTAGGAAGAGGATGAGGAATTGGGAGTTTAGGGAAAATTTTGAGAGAAAAAAAATGTGTGGGCTGATTAGGTAAAAACAACCAATTGCCAACTTTGTTTTCTCACAATTTCAAATTCAAAATTGTTGTTTGTAATTGATTGCCTTTGGATGAATTTTTGGTTATCAATTGGTTATTAAAACAAGATTTTAACATAGGGTTATCAGATCATTTTATTTGGAAACAAAAGGGTATATTTGTTTTGGTATTTTTCATAATTTAAAATTGGGTGCTGTTTGATGTTTTTGACTTGACTTAGAATGCAATTTGGAATTAATGAATTGATTTAAGCCACTATTTTAGAAGTTGATCATTATGGAATAATTGGAAACAAATGATTGATTTGTTTTGCAATTTTTCATAACTTTCAAAAGGGTTGTTGATTTGGAAATTAATTGAATTTCAAAAGGGTTTGGTTATTGGATGCATTTTTATAGAAACAAAACAACAGTTTTGAGCTCACACTTTAATGGAAACAAATAATTGTTTTATTTTGAAATATCATTTTAGAAATTGTAACATCACAAGGATGAAACAAAGGGTTTGAATTTTGGTTTGAAATTCAAATAGAAAACAAAGGAAAACAAATGAAAACAGTTGGAAAACAACTGAAAACAGAGGAAAACAAATGGAAAACAAACAAAACAATTGCAATCAACATGATGCCATGATGCAAAACATAAAATAACAGATAGCAAACATTCTAATGGCTATTTTTCAGACTTGGGATGTTACAAAACGCCCCCCCTTGAAGGAATCGCGCCCCGAGATTCCTACTGAGAAAAGAAAAGGTCCGGAAACTTCTTGGGTAGACGTCAGGGAATTTGGAAACCACCGGAACATTTTCAAGTAAAGGGGAGAGATTTTTGCACCAAGGGTGTATAGCTGAATGGAACTTGATTCATTTGGAGAATAGATTATCTGGCTAGAATGGTGGAACAGAGTTATTGACATCAATGCAACACCAAGAATAACATCAATGTCAGAATCATCAACATGAGAGTAACGAGGAATATGTGGCCTCTCATTAGAATTGGATTGTTCTTACTTATCTTGGAAGTCAACATTTGAGATCCCGGGGAGTGAACAGAGTATTGATTGCTTAGTGGAACCAGAATTGGGTTGTATGTTGTGGAAAAGATTGTTGACACAAAGGAATGTGATGCTCCGGTATCAAATAACACTTTAACTGGATAAGAGTTTACGAGGAAGTTTTTGATTAGACGCCGGTAGAAGATTTGAAGTGGAAAACAACAACAAGATTTCAACGGACGAAAAGGATGTTGAGAAGAACAGGATAATGAAGCAACTCCGGGAAAACGAGAACAAAACTCCTGAGGTACTACGTAAAACCCATCCGGGCTTCTAAAGGATCAATATCTACTGCTTAAGGAATAGAGGATCTGCTTCCGGGGCTTACACGCCTCCGTTCTCAATCATGAGTAGGCAACATGATAAATCATGTCACAACCACCTCCATTCCTATGGTCTAGTAGATATAACCATCCTAGAGAAACCAGAATTCGTGAAATCCTAACTTGAAAGTTTAGATGAGAAGGGAGAAAATCAACGTTGCACTTCCTTACCAGAAAAGGGAGGGAGGGTGGGGAAAAGAAGAAAAAGAACAGAATTCCTACTCTCACGTTTCATTTTTCCTATATAGCTACAAAATAGTTTCTAGACTCAACTGCGACCAGTAAAAAGGGATCCTACAGGCAGACAAGCTCTGATACCATTTGTCGCACCCTGATTTCTAGGGGATACTCACCGTACGAACTGGATAGCAGATGCATGGATTATGGGGCATAACTGCTCCCACGTCCCAGCTTCCTGGTAGGCCTGCGCTTATGCGCGACAACACAAGCCCTGCTATTCCATCGTCGATGTAAACTATCCACTAGAGATCAAAGGCACTTCCGTCGACGTACTTCAAACCATACACACATGGTACGTCAACGGCGTTGAACAACTGATATCACAACAGATCTCTACGACACAAAAGATTGAAATAATTTGCAAATGGCTCTCATTAGAGCAGAGA
The DNA here is from genome assembly GCA_028641055.1 of Alopecurus myosuroides. NCBI lineage: Eukaryota > Viridiplantae > Streptophyta > Magnoliopsida > Poales > Poaceae > Alopecurus > Alopecurus myosuroides. Next base: position 87,008,673 of record CM054061.1, read on the forward strand.
TAGCAAATACAATCATTCAGAGGGCACCTGCCCCAACAATACATCATTACATCACAGCGGAAGCATTCAACATGTCTGAGTACAGACAAGAACCAAATAGGCCTAAGAGGCCGGAAACGAAAAGACGGAGCCCATCCACGAAGTCTCGGATCCTGCCCGGGTCCGCTATCTACTCGTCAGCAGTCTCGTCGTCATACTCCACGTAGTAGCCACCATGTAGATCCTCGGAAACGTCGTCTGCGTAAACCACAGCCCCAAAGGGGTCAGTACATAAACGTACTGGCAAGCAAGACTCACAGTTCACCAAAGTGTAACCCGTCAACACCAAACACAGATGCCTTGGGTTCAACGGAAGAGAGGGGATATAAAAGATGCTGCAACTGGCTGCACTAACCAACTACAGAGATTCTACCACTTCCGGCTAACAGAAAGGAGATAAGATCGAGGGTTGTAACCAACTGAAAGATAACTTCAAACAAACCCATCCTGGATCTCGCCCCTTATCCAAAGAAGCAATCCGAGGACAACTCACACAGTTGTAATAAAGATGGTTCAAATTATTATGTCAATAAGCCTATTACTAGTCAAGTTATTAATCATGGGGTGTAACATGTTTGATCATTATGTTTAAGTTGTCCTGAGTACTTGTTAGCCAGTACTTTCACCAAGTAATCCATAACCGCGGAAAACACGGCTTCTCGAGAAGATTATCCCTGCAGGGTTGCACCAATTTGGCCGTACACTCATGAATATCCCGCCAGATGGGATGCCTCCCACCAAGCGGGGCACTCAACACAACCAACCATTCTTCGCATCAAGCCCAAAGAACCTTGGGCGCACGGCTAATCAAGCCCCGAAGAAAAGGGACCCTCATAGCACTCTAAGACCGTGTCCCCCTATATGCCGACTACGAAAGTTCCACCCTGGCCTGGGCTCGCAAAAACATGCATGCGGCAAATGGAAAACACGAACTAAATGAGGCGATTTGGACGAGATGCGAATCAGGTCAAGTTGAGGGGGGCGCCCATACTCGCTTCCCAAATGCGGGTAGTGCGCTCATCATGGATCAGTAGACAAGACCCTTTTCCTATTAGGGTCAACACTAGCAGGCTTCAAAACCTCTCATGGGCCTCCTGCCGGTTCCTTATCATCAAATTTATTATTAATAACAATAACATTAGCATGATTGATTGATTAAACATCGAGCCCCCAGAACATAATGAAGTAGTAACAGAAAGTAACGGGTAACAGACTCGAGCAAAACAACCTAAGCATGCTAGTAAGACACGGGCTCAAGCAATGGTTATAGGTGTGGAGGTGAGGCAATATCAGGGTTAAAGGATACATGTGATAGGTTCGCAACAGAAACAATTACTACTAAGGCTAGCAGAAAAGAGCAACGGAAAGTATCGGTAACCAATGTTGAAAGGAACACAGTGGTTCATGTGAGTGATAACTTTCCTGCAAAACCCAGTAGCCTGGTACTGAGCTAAATCCTTAGAAGTGATGTCGTAAGTATCGTCGGTCTCAACGTCGTCGTATATCCAGGAAGAAGCAAACAAGCAATGCAGAAAGACAATCAATATAATGGCATTGTGCACAATCAAATAAGATGCATGTCAAGTTAATGGTTGCATCAAAATAAACTAGTGGACAAGATAGAAACAGGATTAAATGGACCCATATGCAATTGGATTGCATATGGAAAGCCCATGATTTATGGTTGAATTAATTGTTTTACAACTAATCAAATTGTGTAAGTGAATTAACATGATGCATGGATGAGTAAAACAGCAAAATAACAACAAATAACAATGATAGATGCAAGTGAAAAAGGATGGGAACAAGTTTTGGAAATCATTGATTAAGTTTGGAAAATTTGGTTACTTAAAGAGGTCACACAAACAATTGTTGTTTTCAACAAGTTAAAGTATGCAAAACCATTAACAAAATTTATATTTGAAAAGAACATCAAATTTTAGTTGGATTACATGTTTCAAATATGGAAATTGGAATTAGGATGAATTACTTATGAATTAAACAAGTTAAACAAGATTTAATTGAATTTAATTCAAACATGAACTTATTTGAATTTTTATTTGTGCAAAACATTGAGTGAAATTCATATTTGAAAAGGTTATGCTTTGATGGTTTGAAAACATATTTTATATGTCCCAAAAGAATTTGATTTGATCAAGCTATGAATTTAGCAATATTAAATGATTTAAACAAGGTTTAAATCATTTAACCAATTTTAATTATTTAAAACATGAAACAAATTTTATATTTGGAAAGAGGGTTTAATTTTGCATGGAAAACATATTTCATTTGTGGAAATTGGATTTAAAATGAGCAAGTTATTATTTTGGCAATTTTAAATGCAATAAACAAGAAACAGTTGTTTTCAGCAATTTAAATTATTCAAAACAGCAAACAAAATTTATATTTGGAAAGTACATGAAAAATTGAGTGGAAAACATATTTGGTTTGTGAAATTTGGAATTTTTATGAACAAGTTATGAATTTTGCAAATTTTAAGTGAATTTGACAAGTTTTCAAATATTGCACCAATTTAAGATATTCAAAACAGTAAACAAATTTTATATTTGGATAGATCATTTAATTTGGTATTGAAAACATATAAAAAATGTTGAATTTGGAGTTAGGATGATTTATTTATGCAATTTACAAAATATAGGGCAAATCTGCCATTTTGATGAATCTAGGGACTTGGAAATTATTTTTACAGGGACTAGAATTAATTAGCAGGGATCTATGTGTGATTTGCAGAAATTCCAGTACCAAAACCTTGCAAAAATAAAAGATTGTTTTATTTGTGGGAGGTGGGATTTGATCTCCCCACCTCCTGATTCCTGCGCTGAGGAACCCACCAGATGGACTGAACTCGGGTTGTGTTAGACTAGGACTCGGGGGGGTATGAGGTGATGCCGCGCGGGATTTTTTCTCTGAACGTAACTGAACGCGGACAGAGCAGATCGCTGGTTGCCGGCAGCGTTGCTGCTGCGCCTCCGACGTGGGCGCTGGGGTGGCCGTGCGCTGCGGGATTGGAGGGCGGAGAGGCGAGGGGAAAAGGAATCGGGGGCTGCTCACCTGGGTGTCCACGATCGGACAGGAGGGAGGAGGCGTCGGGCAGGAGCAGATGGGTGCAGGCAGTGGCAATGCCGGCGATGGAGGCCACGGCGGCGGAGCTCCAGGGCTCCTCGGCTCGAGCCGAGGGCGCGGCGAGGGGGAGGAACCCGTGGCGGTTCCATTCCCGGCCACGGTTCCTCCTCGCGGTGGCTGTGGAGACCGGCGGTGAGGGGAGGCGACAATGGTGCTCGGTGGTTCAGAGTTTCAGAAATACAGAGCAGAGGGAGCAGGGAGAAGAGGATGGAGGCGGGGAAGGAAGAAGGAGGGAGAAAGACAATAGGGTTAGGGTTAGGGTTCGAGGTGGAGTTATAGGGACGGGGGCGAGCTCCTCAGCCGTCTGCTGCCTCCTCTGCACATACGTGGACATGACCGATGTGATCCGTACCGAGGTAGAAGAAAAGCTAGGGGGGTATCGGGCCAAGGGGGAAGATGGGCTGGGCTGCTGGTGTGCTCCTCTCTCTCCCTTGTTTTTTTTTATATTGTGTTCCATTTTTTTTTGCTGCAATGAATTAGGAAGAGGATGAGGAATTGGGAGTTTAGGGAAAATTTTGAGAGAAAAAAAATGTGTGGGCTGATTAGGTAAAAACAACCAATTGCCAACTTTGTTTTCTCACAATTTCAAATTCAAAATTGTTGTTTGTAATTGATTGCCTTTGGATGAATTTTTGGTTATCAATTGGTTATTAAAACAAGATTTTAACATAGGGTTATCAGATCATTTTATTTGGAAACAAAAGGGTATATTTGTTTTGGTATTTTTCATAATTTAAAATTGGGTGCTGTTTGATGTTTTTGACTTGACTTAGAATGCAATTTGGAATTAATGAATTGATTTAAGCCACTATTTTAGAAGTTGATCATTATGGAATAATTGGAAACAAATGATTGATTTGTTTTGCAATTTTTCATAACTTTCAAAAGGGTTGTTGATTTGGAAATTAATTGAATTTGAAAAGGGTTTGGTTATTGGATGCATTTTTATAGAAACAAAACAACAGTTTTGAGCTCACACTTTAATGGAAACAAATAATTGTTTTATTTTGAAATATCATTTTAGAAATTGTAACATCACAAGGATGAAACAAAGGGTTTGAATTTTGGTTTGAAATTCAAATAGAAAACAAAGGAAAACAAACGAAAACAGTTGGAAAACAACTGAAAACAGAGGAAAACAAATGGAAAACAAACAAAACAATTGCAATCAACATGATGCCATGATGCAAAACATAAAATAACAGATAGCAAACATTCTAATGGCTAATTTTCAGACTTGGGATGTTACAAAAATATCTTGGACTGCTTTCAAAATATTCTGATGACTAAGTCACTGTTTTATCCAAATTATTTTACACACATTGGTTTTCCTATTTAAAACCCTTGCCCACACATCTCTTTTATAATCCCTAGAAAATAATAACAATCAGAGAAAAAAAAAACACAGCGGTTTTATTTTTTTTGGGGCCAACCGGCCAGGTCCAATGCCCAGCTACCCGCCCAGCCCACCTAGCCCTCGTCCTTCTCCTCCGTACGAACGCTCACGCAGAGGGCGTGACCCCCTGTGTCGCTTTCCCCCTCCAGTACCAAAACCACCACCACCTCCTCCCATGGTCCCCTCCTCCCCCTCCTTTTATTCTACCCGGGAGAGGCTCCCTAAACCCTAGCCGCCCTCTCTCTTTTCCCTGCCGCCGCCGCCCTCCCCTCTTCCTCTTATGCCTTTTCCTTTTCTCTGAATTCTTGTTCTGAACCGAGAGAGCCTCCATGGCCGGACCTTGTAGCCCCAAGGGCCGTCGCCATGACCATCAAGAAGGACGTAGGAGGCCGGGAATCGAACCACCGTACCACCCTCTTCGTCGTCGCAGAAGCTCTGGGACCGGAACTGCCTGGATCGCCGGCACCGTCAAGATATTCCGGCGATGTCCATGGCTGCGTCCACGTCTACCTTTCCTCTTCGACCGTCTTATTCCTCTACCAGCGACCCCAAGGTGAGCCTATGCCTCAGGAACTCTCCCCTACCCCCTCCCTGTGCTCTGCTATCAGCGCCTTCGCGCGCCGTCCCCGGTTTGCCTGAGATTGCCAACATCCGCCATGGTCGTGCTGTGTCACAGTCGTGAGCAGTTTTTCAGTTTTGTCAGTCATACACTGCATCGTCACAATTATACTAGCTTCGGACCTGTATACAATCAATAACATCACAATAGCCCATTGGTTGCGCATCCGCTCCGCACAGGGGAGGTCACGAGTTCGATCCCTGTCCAAAGCATTAAGCTTTGCTTTTTGTTTCACCAAGGCGCACACCTCTTAACCTTCTAATGTGCAAAAATTCAGTTTCGTCAGAACAGTAGCGCGTAGGGATATAATATTTCCCCTCAGACCTGTATTTGTTCAGTAACCGCGGCACAGCCCAGTGGCTATGCCCTCCGTCCTTCACCTGGGAGACCCAGGATCAAGTCCAAGGGAAGGCGCAATCCTTTTTGTTCTTGTAAAATTATGCACCTGCAGGTCCTTGTGTGTCTGCTCCTTATTCCTCCAGGTTTCTATTCAATCAGAAACCTCAGCTTAGCCCAGTGGCTCTATCTCCGATCATCTACCTGGGAGATCTCTGGTTCAACCCCCACATCCAACAGAATTTTATTTTGGCCTGACTGGACTTTTCTGCGTATTGATTCAGTTAAGACCGAAATACATCTCTAGTGGAACAAGTTGCAGATGGGATAACAAACAACAGAGTGACCGATTGGTTCACAGCTCAATTTGCCATATTTGACACCCAAGTTCGAATCCTGCTTCTAGCATTTTTTCCCCCTCGTTTCTCTTATTTTTGTCTATAATATGTCAATCTTATTAATTCCACAACTCTTATTCTATAACTCCAAACAATATAAAACTTATGTCTATTTTTATCAGCAAAATGCATGGAATCTTAATTTGTCATCCATGATCATGTTTGCATATCTCATCTTGCATTTTAGTAGTGTTATGCATGTTCACCTAAATGATAAACATGGAATGTGTTTGGGTACTTAATTTAAATGGTGCCCTATTCCATTGAATATTGTGTAGATCACCTATATCTTGTTCTCCATGTCAACCAACATTTAATTTGATGGGTAGATAAATAACTCGAACCTCCTAAATTACATGTTGGGCTTCCGGCTCAATTTAAATTGATTTAATTGCATACATCATAACTAATTCATTTTAACTCCAAAATTGAAAAGTAAAATATGTTTTCCAATCGAAATTCTCTAAACTTTGCAAATATCAACTTTGTTTTATGTTTTGAATAAATTAAATTGCTGAAAACAACTGTTTCTTATTTAATACAATTAAAATTGTCAAATTAATAACTTGCTCATTTTAATTCCAAATCCAACAAATAAAATATGTTTTCATACCAGAAAAATGCACTTAATCTGTTCATGCCATCCATGTTCATGTTTGCACCTTGCATGTTGCATTTGTAGTAGTGTTATGTATGTTCACCTAATAAATAAATATGGAATGTGTTGGGGTATTTAATTCAATTGTTGCCCTATTCCATTTAATCTTGTCTCACTCACCTACCTGTTGTTTGCCATGCTAAATAACAATTAACTTGATGGTTAGATAAACAACTTGAACCAATTCCTATTTCTCCGGACTCCGGTTCCGATTAGATTGCTTAAGTTGTTTCCCATGTTGCATCTTGCCATGTCATGCATATAAAATAGGAATCATGCTGGATCTTTTGTCGTAGTAGTAATTGTTGCATCCGGTGTTTCTTTTAGTTCGTTGCTTCTTCGCGGATAGGACGTTGAGATGATGTGAGCAACGACAAGTTCTACGGATGTACTTCTACCTTCCTGGATTACAGGCAAGTATACTCACTTGCTGCCATATGGCTACCTTTCATCACTTGTTACCGATTCTTTCCGTTGCTCTTATTCTAGCCTGTTGTTTCGATGCTTGTGTCTCGATCCTATTATATGTTTACCTTGCAGCCATGATATAGCCTTCCTTCCACTTCCTATTAACTGTTGTTTGTTTACCTTGTTGGCCCCCGTGTCGTAGTTGCATGCTTAGTGTTGTTTGCGCTCAAGTCTTGTGGTCCGTCTTATCACCTGTTTAGTTGATAGCTGGGTTTCAATTCAATCAACAACTTGTTATTGTTCTGGGTAATAATAATTTGATGATAAGGCACCGGCAGGAGGCCCGGGTAAGGGTTTTGGAGCCGGCTGGTGTCGAAACTAGGAAAGGAGTCTTGTCTACTGATCCATGATGAGCGTGCTCACCGCATCCGGGTGGTAGTATGGGACCCCCCTCGACTTAGACCTGATCTGCAGCTTGTCCGAAGAGACACACTTAGTTCGGGTGTTCCATTTGCTCCTTTGCATAATGGGTGGCGCCCCCATGGTTACTGGTTATGATGATGATGCATATAGGGCGAGGCCTGTAGTGCCGGGGTGTTGTGTCCTGCGGGAGTTTTGCACACCTGCGCTGAGCATTCGGCTGCGTGGCTGGGACCTTATAGCTCCGTGGCTCCTAGGATGGGTTGTAGAGATGGTTTGGGTCGTGTCAAGCCAACCTGAGTTTTAGTTGGTGGCTTGAGTGTGTACGGGTACTGGAGCACACCCTGCAGGGATAAATCTTCTCGAGAAGCCGTGTTTTCCGCGGTTATGGATTACTTGGTGAAAGTACTGGCTAACAAGTACTCAGACAACTTACACCTAATGATAATAACTTGACTAGTAATAGTCTTATTGACACAATAACTTGATCCATCATTAATCCAACAGTGTGAGTTATCCTTGGGTTGCTTCCTTAGTAGGGGGTGACATTGGATGGGTATTGTTTGGTGAGTATTGGTAGTTTGTTACGATACGCTATCTTATCCCCTCTTTTAGCCGGAAGTTGTAGTGTGTTTCTGTAGCTGGTTAGTGCAGCCCACTGCCGCTTCTTTGCAATAATCCCTTACCTTTACGTTGATCCCAAAGTATTTGTATCTTGTGATGACTGGCTACGCCGGTATCTTGTGAGTATGGTTTATCCACTTGCCAGTACTTAACCGTACTGACCCACGAATCCTTTTTCGTGGCTGCATATTCAACATTGCAGTCAACAGGTTTGAAGTCTGACGACGTTAGCTTGGGAATCCCTCCGGCTTGGCCTGGGCAGGGATTGGACGCTCTCGGTTATCTTCAGGACTCTTAGTCCAATTTGGATCTTGTCCGTAGCCGGACGCTATGTTGTTTCTTCCGCTGTTTTTTTGGATCTTTGTATTGTATCAGTTGTATCCTTGGCTCGTTTGAGTCTTCTTGTATATATCTTTTCTGTTGTTGTTGCGGAATATTCGTGAACTGTTGTAATGTTATCACAAGTGGCAACCTGGAATCGGTTATTACGTGGATTTTGGCGGGAATGCTGAAATCTGCATAGTGCCCGATCCCGGGGCGTCACAAATGGTATCAGAGCATGGTTTCCGATTCCCGATATTGTTTCGATACGAATGGTTATCGAAGCAACGGGTCCGCAAAGCCTGTAGGATAACCTCGCTACCGGTCGTTGTTTCTAGAGTGTCAAAAACTATTTCCTGCTAAACTATTTTGGAAACATCTCAATAGGATTCTTGTTTTCTCCTTATCTCTATTCTACTTCTCCTTCTATCTCATTTGTTTTGGAGTCTACTCTCGTACTCAATCTTTCAAAGTGTTAGGATCCTACGTGGGTGGACGTTTTCTGAGCCGTTAACCTAATAGGTTCGATCATCGGAAGAGTCCTGGTGGAAGAAGATCGTCATCAACCCGAGCAAGAATCTTTTGTTAGTGGTGTCGAGAAAACTTCTGTTAGTGGTGTTGAGAAGAAGAGATCCGCCCACTGACCCGGGAAATCAACCGCAGCACGAAGACTCCGTAGTTGACACCTCTCTTCCCCTTGCCTCGGGTGGATTGCGAGGGCGCAATCCCCTTGTTAGTGGTGTCGGCTGTAACACCCGGGGTTTTCCCCAACTAGATTTTTGCTTGTTTGTTTTCTTTTTATGCATATCATGTCGTCATGCATCATGCCTTTCATTGCATTTTTGTTCAACCCTTAAAAAAAATGTTTTTCTCTCAAAACTATTTTAAATGTCAACTCAAAATATCTTGGACTGCTTTCAAAATATTCTGATGACTAAGTCACTGTTTTATCCAAATTATTTTACACACATTGGTTTTCCTATTTAAAACCCTTGCCCACACATCTCTTTTATAATCCCTAGAAAATAATAACAATCAGAGAAAAAGAAGAAAAAAAACACAGCGGTTTTATATTTTTTGGGGCCAACCGGCCAGGTCCAATGCCCAGCTACCCGACCAGCCCACCTAGCCCTCGTCCTTCTCCTCCGTACGTACGCTCACGCAGAGGGCGTGACCCCCTGTGTCGCTTTCCCCCTCCAGTACCAAAACCACCACCACCTCCTCCCATGGTCCCCTCCTCCCCCTCCTTTTATTCTACCCGGGAGAGGCTCCCTAAACCCTAGCCGCCCTCTCCCTTTTCCCTGCCGCCGCCGCCCTCCCCTCTTCCTCTTATGCCTTTTCCTTTTCTCTGAATTCTTGTTCTGAACCGAGAGAGCCTCCATGGCCGGACCTTGTAGCCCCAAGGGCCGTCGCCATGACCATCAAGAAGGACGTACGAGGCCGGGAATCGAACCACCGTACCACCCTCTTCGTCGTCGCAGAAGCTCTGGGACCGGAACTGCCTGGATCGCCGGCACCGTCAAGATATTCCGGCGATGTCCATGGCTGCGTCCACGTCTACCTTTCCTCTTCGACCGTCTTATTCCTCTACCAGCGACCCCAAGGTGAGCCTATGCCTCAGGAACTCTCCCCTACCCCCTCCCTGTGCTCTGCTATCAGCGCCTTCGCGCGCCATCCCCGGTTTGCCTGAGATCGCCAACATCCGCCATGGTCGTGCTGTGTCACAGTCGTGAGCAGTTTTTCAGTTTTGTCAGTCATACACTGCATCGTCACAATTATACTAGCTTCGGACCTGTATACAATCAATAACAGCACAATAGCCCATTGGTTGCGCATCCGCTCCGCACAGGGGAGGTCACGAGTTCGATCCCTGTCCAAAGCATTAAGCTTTGCTTTTTGTTTCACCAAGGCGCACACCTCTGAACCTTCTAATGTGCAAAAATTCAGTTTCGTCAGAACAGTAGCGCGTAGGGATATAATATTTCCCCTCAGACCTGTATTTGTTCAGTAACCGCGGCACAGCCCAGTGGCTATGCCCTCCGTCCTTCACCTGGGAGACCCAGGATCAAGTCCTAGGGAAGGCGCAATCCTTTTTGTTCTTGTAAAATTATGCACCTGCAGGTCCTTGTGTGTCTGCTCCTTATTCCTCCAGGTTTCTATTCAATCAGAAACCTCAGCTTAGCCCAGTGGCTCTATCTCCGATCATCTACCTGGGAGATCTCTGGTTCAACCCCCACATCCAACAGAATTTTATTTTGGCCTGACTGGACTTTTCTGCGTATTGATTCAGTTAACACCGAAATACATCTCTAGTGGAACAAGTTGCAGATGGGATAACAAACAACAGAGTGACCGATTGGTTCACAGCTCAATTTGCCATATTTGACACCCAAGTTCGAATCCTGCTTCTAGCATTTTTTCCCCCTCGTTTCTCTTATTTTTGTCTATAATATGTCAATCTTATTAATTCCACAACTCTTATTCTATAACTCCAAACAATATAAAACTTATGTCTATTTTTATCAGCAAAATGCATGGAATCTTAATTTGTCATCCATGATCATGTTTGCATATCTCATCTTGCATTTTAGTAGTGTTATGCATGTTCACCTAAATGATAAACATGGAATGTGTTTGGGTACTTAATTTAAATGGTGCCCTATTCCATTGAATATTGTGTAGATCACCTATATCTTGTTCTCCATGTCAACCAACATTTAATTTCATGGGTAGATAAATAACTCGAACCTCCTAAATTACATGTTGGGCTTCCGGCTCAATTTAAATTGATTTAATTGCATAAATCATAACTAATTCATTTTAACTCCAAAATTGAAAAGTAAAATATGTTTTCCAATCAAAATTCTCTAAACTTTGCAAATATCAACTTTGTTTTATGTTTTGAATAAATTAAATTGCTGAAAACAACTGTTTCTTATTTAATACAATTAAAATTGTCAAATTAATAACTTGCTCATTTTAATTCCAAATCCAACAAATAAAATATGTTTTCATACCAGAAAAATGCACTTAATCTGTTCATGCCATCCATGTTCATGTTTGCACCTTGCATGTTGCATTTGTAGTAATGTTATGTATGTTCACCTAATAAATAAATATGGAATGTGTTGGGGTATTTAATTCAATTGTTGCCCTATTCCATTTAATCTTGTCTCACTCACCTACCTGTTGTTTGCCATGCTAAATAACAATTAACTTGATGGTTAGATAAACAACTTGAACCAATTCCTATTTCTCCGGACTCCGGTTCCGATTAGATTGCTTAAGTTGTTTCCCATGTTGCATCTTGCCATGTCATGCATATAAAATAGGAATCATGCTGGATCTTTTGCCGTAGTAGTAATTGTTGCATCCGGTGTTTCTTTTAGTTCGTTGCTTCTTCGCGGATAGGACGTTGAGATGATGTGAGCAACGACAAGTTCTACGGATGTACTTCTACCTTGCTGGATTACAGGCAAGTATACTCACTTGCTGCCATATGGCTACCTTTCATCACTTGTTACCGATTCTTTCCGTTGCTCTTATTCTAGCCTGTTGTTTCGATGCTTGTGTCTCGATCCTATTATATGTTTACCTTGCAGCCATGATATAGCCTTCCTTCCACTTCCTATTAACTGTTGTTTGTTTACCTTGTTGGCCCACGTGTCGTAGTTGCATGCTTAGTGTTGTTTGCGCTCAAGTCTTGTGGTCCGTCTTATCACCTGTTTAGTTGATAGCTGGGTTTCAATTCAATCAACAACTTGTTATTGTTCTGGGTAATAATAATTTGATGATAAGGCACCGGCAGGAGGCCCGGGTAAGGGTTTTGGAGTCGGCTGGTGTCGAAACTAGGAAAGGAGTCTTGTCTACTGATCCATGATGAGCGTGCTCACCGCATCCGGGTGGTAGTATGGGACCCCCCTCGACTTAGACCTGATCTGCAGCTTGTCCGAAGAGCCACACTTAGTTCGGGTGTTCCATTTGCTCCTTTGCATAATGGGTGGCGCCCCCATGGTTACTGGTTATGATGATGATGCATATAGGGCGAGGCCTGTAGTGCCGGGGTGTTGTGTCCTGCGGGAGTTTTTCACACCTGCGCTGAGTATTCGGCTGCGTGGCTGGGACCTTATAGCTCCGTGGCTCCTAGGATGGGTTGTAGAGATGGTTTGGGTCGTGTCAAGCCAACCTGAGTTTTAGTTGGTGGCTTGAGTGTGTACGGGTACTGGAGCACACCCTACAGGGATAAATCTTCTCGAGAAGCCGTGTTTTCCGCGGTTATGGATTACTTGGTGAAAGTACTGGCTAACAAGTACTCAGACAACTTACACCTAATGATAATAACTTGACTAGTAATAGTCTTATTGACACAATAACTTGATCCATCATTAATCCAACAGTGTGAGTTATCCTTGGGTTGCTTCCTTAGTAGGGGGTGACATTGGATGGGTATTGTTTGGTGAGTAGTGGTAGTTTGTTACGATACGCTATCTTATCCCCTCTTTTAGCCGGAAGTTGTAGTGTGTTTCTGTAGCTGGTTAGTGCAGCCCACTGCCGCTTCTTTGCAATAATCCCTTACCTTTCCGTTGATCCCAAAGTATTTGTATCTTGTGATGACTGGCTACGCCGGTATCTTGTGAGTATGGTTTATCCACTTGCCAGTACTTAACCGTACTGACCCACGAATCCTTTTTCGTGGCTGCATATTCAACATTGCAGTCAACAGGTTTGAAGTCTGACGACGTTAGCTTGGGAATCCCTCCGGCTTGGCCTGGGCAGGGATTGGACGCTCTCGGTTATCTTCAGGACTCTTAGTCCAATTTGGATCTTGTCCGTAGCCGGACGCTATGTTGTTTCTTCCAATGTTTTTTTGGATCTTTGTATTGTATCAGTTGTATCCTTGGCTCGTTTGAGTCTTCTTGTATATATCTTTTCTGTTGTTGTTGCGGAATATTCGTGAACTGTTGTAATGTTATCACAAGTGGCAACCTGGAATCGGTTATTACGTGGATTTTGGCGGGAATGCTGAAATCTGCATAGTGCCCAATCCCGGGGCGTCACACTATGCAATGAACCATGATGCACAAAACTTACAACTATCCTAAATACATGATTAATATTTCTCTCTGATGTTACTTAGATGGGTTAGACACATGGAACACAATTTAAGCGCACTTAGAAAAATTTGACATTAAAAAGGATTCCAAATAACATGTGAGTGCACGCTTAAATTTTTAGATTTAAATAGTTTAGATTAATCTACACCTTGTGCTGATTTCAAAAAGTCCAAAATCATCTAAATTGGAGTTACAGAACAATTAGCCCAAACATCCTATACACTCTCGATGCATTAAGGAAAGGAGAGAATTGAGACAAGACCTTCAGAAAGAGAATTCAACTTTACTAGCAAGACCCGTTCCACCTATAATTATGCTACATCTTCTTGTCAAGCTGAAGAGTTGAACTCCCATCTTCCCTGGTCAAGACCGAGCCCATTGTCTTAAGGCTGCACTGGAAGCTACTAAACTTGGTTGGACTGAGGAATCTCTTCGACCCTGGGTGGCAATCCACAAGTGAATACCTCAATTCAACCCTTGGAAAAGGGCCCTGAGGCAACACTCAACTCTCATCATCCATGCAACCAGACCACCCATGTGTTTCTTTATGGTTAAGTACTTAGAAATTTTCCCTAATAGCTAGAAAGTATAATTTGTGTTGCATGGCTAAGTACTTGTATATATGTATCATTGGAGCCACGGAATTTATCAAGGAAAGGTGGCTAAAAATACTAAGAGAAGGGTATAGCAATTAATAACTTAGAGAAAAAAAATCCCTAACATGCATACTACTTCAAAAATACTCTAATGCACTTAGGAAAATTTATGGGGTGGTTTATGAATGTCACTTGCCTTGGTAGCAGGAAGAACAAGCACAACAACAATCACACGAAAATCCTTGCTCCTCCTCAAAATCTAAGACAAGGAAAATAAGCACACATAAACATAGAATTCTTTAAGACAATACAAAAACATGTATGCATGCTATGTGTAACACCCGGGGTTTTCCCCAACTAGATTTTTGTTTGTTTGTTTTCTTTTTGTGCATATCATGTCGTCATGCATCATGCCTTTCATTGCATTTTTGTTCAACCCTTAAAAAAAATGTTTTTCTCTCAAAACTATTTTAAATGTCAACTCAAAATTGTCGCACCCTGATTTCTAGGGGATACTCACCGTACGAACTGGATAGCAGATGCTTGGATTATGGGGCATAACTGCTCCCACGTCCCAGCTTCCTGGTAGGTCTGCGCTTATGCGCGACAACACAAGCCCTGCTATTCCATCGTCGATGTAAACTATCCACTAGAGATCAAAGGCACTTCCGTCGACGTACTTCAAACCATACACACATGGTACGTCAACGGCGTTGAACAACTGATATCACAACAGATCTCTACGACACAAAAGATTGAAATAATTTGCAAATGGCTCTCATTAGAGCAGAGATAGCAAATACAATCATTCAGAGGGCACCTGCCCCAACAATACATCATTACATCACAGCGGAAGCATTCAACATGTCTGAGTACAGACAAGAACCAAATAGGCCTAAGAGGCCGGAAACGAAAAGACGGAGCCCATCCACGAAGTCTCGGATCCTGCCCGGGTCCGCTATCTACTCGTCAGCAGTCTCGTCGTCATACTCCACATAGTAGCCACCATGTAGATCCTCGGAAACGTCGTCTGCGTAAACCACAGCCCCAAAGGGGTCAGTACATAAACGTACTGGCAAGCAAGACTCACAGTTCACCAAAGTGTAACCCGTCAACACCAAACACAGATGCCTTGGGTTCAACGGAAGAGAGGGGATATAAAAGATGCTGCAACTGGCTGCACTAACCAACTACAGAGATTCTACCTCTTCCGGCTAACAGAAAGGAGATAAGATCGAGGGTTGTAACCAACTGAAAGATAACTTCAAACAAACCCATCCTGGATCTCGCCCCTTATCCAAAGAAGCAATCCGAGGACAACTCACACAGTTGTAATAAAGATGGTTCAAATTATTATGTCAATAAGCCTATTACTAGTCAAGTTATTAATCATGGGGTGTAACATGTTTGATCATTATGTTTAAGTTGTCCTGAGTACTTGTTAGCCAGTACTTTCACCAAGTAATCCATAACCGCGGAAAACACGGCTTCTCGAGAAGATTATCCCTGCAGGGTTGCACCAATTTGGCCGTACACTCATGAATATCCCGCCAGATGGGATGCCTCCCACCAAGCGGGGCACTCAACACAACCAACCATTCTTCGCATCAAGCCCAAAGAACCTTGGGCGCACGGCTAATCAAGCCCCGAAGAAAAGGGACCCTCATAGCACTCTAAGACCGTGTCCCCCTATATGCCGACTACGAAAGTTCCACCCTGGCCTGGGCTCGCAAAAACATGCATGCGGCAAATGGAAAACACGAACTAAATGAGGCGATTTGGACGAGATGCGAATCAGGTCAAGTTGAGGGGGGCGCCCATACTCGCTTCCCAAATGCGGGTAGTGCGCTCATCATGGATCAGTAGACAAGACCCTTTTCCTATTAGGGTCGACACTAGCAGGCTTCAAAACCTCTCATGGGCCTCCTGCCGGTGCCTTATCATCAAATTTATTATTAATAACAATAACATTAGCATGATTGATTGATTAAACATCGAGCCCCCAGAACATAATGAAGTAGTAACAGAAAGTAACGGGTAACAGACTCGAGCAAAACAACCTAAGCATGCTAGTAAGACACGGGCTCAAGCAATGGTTATAGGTGTGGAGGTGAGGCAATATCAGGGTTAAAGGATACATGTGATAGGTTCGCAACAGAAACAATTACTACTAAGGCTAGCAGAAAAGAGCAACGGAAAGTATCGGTAACCAATGTTGAAAGGAACACAGTGGTTCATGTGAGTGATAACTTGCCTGCAAAACCCAGTAGCCTGGTACTGAGCTAAATCCTTAGAAGTGATGTCGTAAGTATCGTCGGTCTCAACGTCGTCGTATATCCAGGAAGAAGCAAACAAGCAATGCAGAAAGACAATCAATATAATGGCATTGTGCACAATCAAATATGATGCATGTCAAGTTAATGGTTGCATCAAAATAAACTAGTGGACAAGATAGAAACAGGATTAAATGGACCCATATGCAATTGGATTGCATATGGAAAGCCCATGATTTATGGTTGAATTAATTGTTTTACAACTAATCAAATTGTGTAAGTGAATTAACATGATGCATGGATGAGTAAAACAGCAAAATAACAACAAATAACAATGATAGATGCAAGTGAAAAAGGATGGGAACAAGTTTTGGAAATCATTGATTAAGTTTGGAAAATTTGGTTACTTAAAGAGGTCACACAAACAATTGTTGTTTTCAACAAGTTAAATTATGCAAAACCATTAACAAAATTTATATTTGAAAAGAACATCAAATTTTAGTTGGATTACATGTTTCAAATATGGAAATTGGAATTAGGATGAATTACTTATGAATTAAACAAGTTAAACAAGATTTAATTGAATTTAATTCAAACATGAACTTATTTGAATTTTTATTTGTGCAAAACATTGAGTGAAATTCATATTTGAAAAGGTTATGCTTTGATGGTTTGAAAACATATTTTATATGTCCCAAAAGAATTTGATTTGATCAAGCTATGAATTTAGCAATATTAAATGATTTAAACAAGGTTTAAATCATTTAACCAATTTTAATTATTTAAAACATGAAACAAATTTTATATTTGGAATGAGGGTTTAATTTTGCATGGAAAACATATTTCATTTGTGGAAATTGGATTTAAAATGAGCAAGTTATTATTTTGGCAATTTTAAATGCAATAAACAAGAAACAGTTATTTTCAGCAATTTAAATTATTCAAAACAGCAAACAAAATTTATATTTGGAAAGTACATGAAAAATTGAGTGGAAAACATATTTGGTTTGTGAAATTTGGAATTTTTATGAACAAGTTATGAATTTTGCAAATTTTAAGTGAATTTGACAAGTTTTCAAATATTGCACCAATTTAAAATATTCAAAACAGTAAACAAATTTTATATTTGGATAGATCATTTAATTTGGTATTGAAAACATATAAAAAATGTTGAATTTGGAGTTAGGATGATTTATTTATGCAATTTACAAAATATAGGGCAAATCTGCCATTTTGATGAATCTAGGGACTTGGAAATTATTTTTACAGGGACTAGAATTAATTAGCAGGGATCTATGTGTGATTTGCAGAAATTCCAGTACCAAAACCTTGCAAAAATAAAAGATTGTTTTATTTGTGGGAGGTGGGATTTGATCTCCCCACCTCCTGATTCCTGCGCTGAGGAACCCACCAGATGGACTGAACTCGGGTTGTGTTAGACTAGGACTCGGGGGGGTATGAGGTGATGCCGCGCGGGATTTTTTCTATGAACGTAACTGAACGCGGACAGAGCAGATCGCTGGTTGCCGGCAGCGTTGCTGCTGCGCCTCCGACGTGGGCGCTGGGGTGGCCGTGCGCTGCGGGATTGGAGGGCGGAGAGGCGAGGGGAAAAGGAATCGGGGGCTGCTCACCTGGGTGTCCACGATCGGACAGGAGGGAGGAGGCGTCGGGCAGGAGCAGATGGGTGCAGGCAGTGGCAATGCCGGCGATGGAGGCCACGGCGGCGGAGCTCCAGGGCTCCTCGGCTCGAGCCGAGGGCGCGGCGAGGGGGAGGAACCCGTGGCGGTTCCATTCCCGGCCACGGTTCCTCCTCGCGGTGGCTGTGGAGACCGGCGGTGAGGGGAGGCGACAATGGTGCTCGGTGGTTCAGAGTTTCAGAAATACAGAGCAGAGGGAGCAGGGAGAAGAGGATGGAGGCGGGGAAGGAAGAAGGAGGGAGAAAGACAATAGGGTTAGGGTTCGAGGTGGAGTTATAGGGACGGGGGCGAGCTCCTCAGCCGTCTGCTGCCTCCTCTGCACATACGTGGACATGACCGATGTGATCCGTACCGAGGTAGAAGAAAAGCTAGGGGGGTATCGGGCCAAGGGGGAAGATGGGCTGGGCTGCTGGTGTGCTCCTCTCTCTCCCTTGTTTTTTTTTATATTGTGTTCCATTTTTTTTTGCTGCAATGAATTAGGAAGAGGATGAGGAATTGGGAGTTTAGGGAAAATTTTGAGAGAAAAAAAATGTATGGGCTGATTAGGTAAAAACAACCAATTGCCAACTTTGTTTTCTCACAATTTCAAATTCAAAATTGTTGTTTGTAATTGATTGCCTTTGGATGAATTTTTGGTTATCAATTGGTTATTAAAACAAGATTTTAACATAGGGTTATCAGATCATTTTATTTGGAAACAAAAGGGTATATTTGTTTTGGTATTTTTCATAATTTAAAATTGGGTGCTGTTTGATGTTTTTGACTTGACTTAGAATGCAATTTGGAATTAATGAATTGATTTAAGCCACTATTTTAGAAGTTGATCATTATGGAATAATTGGAAACAAATGATTGATTTGTTTTGCAATTTTTCATAACTTTCAAAAGGGTTGTTGATTTGGAAATTAATTGAATTTCAAAAGGGTTTGGTTATTGGATGCATTTTTATAGAAACAAAACAACAGTTTTGAGCTCACACTTTAATGGAAACAAATAATTGCTTTATTTTGAAATATCATTTTAGAAATTGTAACATCACAAGGATGAAACAAAGGGTTTGAATTTTGGTTTGAAATTCAAATAGAAAACAAAGGAAAACAAATGAAAACAGTTGGAAAACAACTGAAAACAGAGGAAAACAAATGGAAAACAAACAAAACAATTGCAATCAACATGATGCCATGATGCAAAACATAAAATAACAGATAGCAAACATTCTAATGGCTATTTTTCAGACTTGGGATGTTACAAAACGCCCCCCCTTGAAGGAATCGCGCCCCGAGATTCCTACTGAGAAAAGAAAAGGTCCGGAAACTTCTTGGGTAGACGTCAGGGAATTTGGAAACCACCGGAACATTTTCAAGTAAAGGGGAGAGATTTTTGCACCAAGGGTGTATAGCTGAATGGAACTTGATTCATTTGGAGAATAGATTATCTGGCTAGAATGGTGGAACTGAGTTATTGATATCAATGCAACACAAAGAATAACATCAATGTCAGAATCAGCAACATGATAGTAACGAGGAATATGTGGCCTCTCATTAGAATTGGATTGTTCTTGCTTATCTTGGAAGTCAACATTTGAGATCCCGGGGAGTGAACAGAGTATTGATTGCTTAGTGGAACCAGAATTGGGTTGTATGTTGTGGAAAAGATTGTTGACACAAAGGAATGTGATGCTCCGGTATCAAATAACACTTTAACTGGATAAGAGTTTACGAGGAAGTTTTTGATTAGACGCCGGTAGAAGATTTGAAGTGGAAAACAACAACAAGATTTCAACGGACGAAAAGGATGTTGAGAAGAACAGGATAATGAAGCAACTCCGGGAAAACGAGAACAAAACTCCTGAGGTACTACGGAAAACCCATCCGGGCTTCTAAAGGATCAATATCTACTGCTTAAGGAATAGAGGATCTGCTTCCGGGGCTTACACGCCTCCGTTCTCAATCATGAGTAGGCAACATGATAAATCATGTCACAACCACCTCCATTCCTATGGTCTAGTAGATATAACCATCCTAGAGAAACCAGAATTCGTGAAATCCTAACTTGAAAGTTTAGATGAGAAGGGAGAAAATCAACGTTGCACTTCCTTACCAGAAAAGGGAGGGAGGGTGGGGAAAAGAAGAAAAAGAACAGAATTCCTACTCTCACGTTTCATTTTTCCTATATAGCTACAAAATAGTTTCTAGACTCAACTGCGACCAGTAAAAAGGGATCCTACAGGCAGACAAGCTCTGATACCATTTTTCGCACCCTGATTTCTAGGGGATACTCACCGTACGAACTGGATAGCAGATGCTTGGATTATGGGGCATAACTGCTCCCACGTCCCAGCTTCCTGGTAGGCCTGCGCTTATGCGCGACAACACAAGCCCTGCTATTCCATCGTCGATGTAAACTATCCACTAGAGATCAAAGGCACTTCCGTCGACGTACTTCAAACCATACACACATGGTACGTCAACGGCGTTGAACAACTGATATCACAACAGATCTCTACGACACAAAAGATTGAAATAATTTGCAAATGGCTCTCATTAGAGCAGAGATAGCAAATACAATCATTCAGAGGGCACCTGCCCCAACAATACATCATTACATCACAGCGGAAGCATTCAACATGTCTGAGTACAGACAAGAACCAAATAGGCCTAAGAGGCCGGAAACGAAAAGACGGAGCCCATCCACGAAGTGTCGGATCCTGCCCGGGTCCGCTATCTACTCGTCAGCAGTCTCGTCGTCATACTCCACGTAGTAGCCACCATGTAGATCCTCGGAAACGTCGTCTGCGTAAACCACAGCCCCAAAGGGGTCAGTACATAAACGTACTGGCAAGCAAGACTCACAGTTCACCAAAGTGTAACCCGTCAACACCAAACACAGATGCCTTGGGTTCAACGGAAGAGAGGGGATATAAAAGATGCTGCAACTGGCTGCACTAACCAACTACAGAGATTCTACCACTTCCGGCTAACAGAAAGGAGATAAGATCGAGGGTTGTAACCAACTGAAAGATAACTTCAAACAAACCCATCCTGGATCTCGCCCCTTATCCAAAGAAGCAATCCGAGGACAACTCACACAGTTGTAATAAAGATGGTTCAAATTATTATGTCAATAAGCCTATTACTAGTCAAGTTATTAATCATGGGGTGTAACATGTTTGATCATTATGTTTAAGTTGTCCTGAGTACTTGTTAGCCAGTACTTTCACCAAGTAATCAATAACCGCGGAAAACACGGCTTCTCGAGAAGATTATCCCTGCAGGGTTGCACCAATTTGGCCGTACACTCATGAATATCCCGCCAGATGGGATGCCTCCCACCAAGCGGGGCACTCAACACAACCAACCATTCTTCGCATCAAGCCCAAAGAACCTTGGGCGCACGGCTAATCAAGCCCCGAAGAAAAGGGACCCTCATAGCACTCTAAGACCGTGTCCCCCTATATGCCGACTACGAAAGTTCCACCCTGGCCTGGGCTCGCAAAAACATGCATGCGGCAAATGGAAAACACGAACTAAATGAGGCGATTTGGACGAGATGCGAATCAGGTCAAGTTGAGGGGGGCGCCCATACTCGCTTCCCAAATGCGGGTAGTGCGCTCATCATGGATCAGTAGACAAGACCATTTTCCTATTAGGGTCGACACTAGCAGGCTTCAAAACCTCTCATGGGCCTCCTGCCGGTTCCTTATCATCAAATTTATTATTAATAACAATAACATTAGCATGATTGATTGATTAAACATCGAGCCCCCAGAACATAATGAAGTAGTAACAGAAAGTAACGGGTAACAGACTCGAGCAAAACAACCTAAGCATGCTAGTAAGACACGGGCTCAAGCAATGGTTATAGGTGTGGAGGTGAGGCAATATCAGGGTTAAAGGATACATGTGATAGGTTCGCAACAGAAACAATTACTACTAAGGCTAGCAGAAAAGAGCAACGGAAAGTATCGGTAACCAATGTTGAAAGGAACACAGTGGTTCATGTGAGTGATAACTTGCCTGCAAAACCCAGTAGCCTGGTACTGAGCTAAATCCTTAGAAGTGATGTCGTAAGTATCGTCGGTCTCAACGTCGTCGTATATCCAGGAAGAAGCAAACAAGCAATGCAGAAAGACAATCAATATAATGGCATTGTGCACAATCAAATAAGATGCATGTCAAGTTAATGGTTGCATCAAAATAAACTAGTGGACAAGATAGAAACAGGATTAAATGGACCCATATGCAATTGGATTGCATATGGAAAGCCCATGATTTATGGTTGAATTAATTGTTTTACAACTAATCAAATTGTGTAAGTGAATTAACATGATGCATGGATGAGTAAAACAGCAAAATAACAACAAATAACAATGATAGATGCAAGTGAAAAAGGATGGGAACAAGTTTTGGAAATCATTGATTAAGTTTGGAAAATTTGGTTACTTAAAGAGGTCACACAAACAATTGTTGTTTTCAACAAGTTAAAGTATGCAAAACCATTAACAAAATTTATATTTGAAAAGAACATCAAATTTTAGTTGGATTACATGTTTCAAATATGGAAATTGGAATTAGGATGAATTACTTATGAATTAAACAAGTTAAACAAGATTTAATTGAATTTAATTCAAACATGAACTTATTTGAATTTTTATTTGTGCAAAACATTGAGTGAAATTCATATTTGAAAAGGTTATGCTTTGATGGTTTGAAAACATATTTTATATGTCCCAAAAGAATTTGATTTGATCAAGCTATGAATTTAGCAATATTAAATGATTTAAACAAGGTTTAAATCATTTAACCAATTTTAATTATTTAAAACATGAAACAAATTTTATATTTGGAAAGAGGGTTTAATTTTGCATGGAAAACATATTTCATTTGTGGAAATTGGATTTAAAATGAGCAAGTTATTATTTTGGCAATTTTAAATGCAATAAACAAGAAACAGTTGTTTTCAGCAATTTAAATTATTCAAAACAGCAAACAAAATTTATATTTGGAAAGTACATGAAAAATTGAGTGGAAAACATATTTGGTTTGTGAAATTTGGAATTTTTATGAACAAGTTATGAATTTTGCAAATTTTAAGTGAATTTGACAAGTTTTCAAATATTGCACCAATTTAAAATATTCAAAACAGTAAACAAATTTTATATTTGGATAGATCATTTAATTTGGTATTGAAAACATATAAAAAATGTTGAATTTGGAGTTAGGATGATTTATTTATGCAATTTACAAAATATAGGGCAAATCTGCCATTTTGATGAATCTAGGGACTTGGAAATTATTTTTACAGGGACTAGAATTAATTAGCAGGGATCTATGTGTGATTTGCAGAAATTCCAGTACCAAAACCTTGCAAAAATAAAAGATTGTTTTATTTGTGGGAGGTGGGATTTGATCTCCCCACCTCCTGATTCCTGCGCTGAGGAACCCACCAGATGGACTGAACTCGGGTTGTGTTAGACTAGGACTCGGGGGGGTATGAGGTGATGCCGCGCGGGATTTTTTCTCTGAACGTAACTGAACGCGGACAGAGCAGATCGCTGGTTGCCGGCAGCGTTGCTGCTGCGCCTCCGACGTGGGCGCTGGGGTGGCCGTGCGCTGCGGGATTGGAGGGCGGAGAGGCGAGGGGAAAAGGAATCGGGGGCTGCTCACCTGGGTGTCCACGATCGGACAGGAGGGAGGAGGCGTCGGGCAGGAGCAGATGGGTGCAGGCAGTGGCAATGCCGGCGATGGAGGCCACGGCGGCGGAGCTCCAGGGCTCCTCGGCTCGAGCCGAGGGCGCGGCGAGGGGGAGGAACCCGTGGCGGTTCCATTCCCGGCCACGGTTCCTCCTCGCGGTGGCTGTGGAGACCGGCGGTGAGGGGAGGCGACAATGGTGCTCGGTGGTTCAGAGTTTCAGAAATACAGAGCAGAGGGAGCAGGGAGAAGAGGATGGAGGCGGGGAAGGAAGAAGGAGGGAGAAAGACAATAGGGTTAGGGTTAGGGTTCGAGGTGGAGTTATAGGGACGGGGGCGAGCTCCTCAGCCGTCTGCTGCCTCCTCTGCACATACGTGGACATGACCGATGTGATCCGTACCGAGGTAGAAGAAAAGCTAGGGGGGTATCGGGCCAAGGGGGAAGATGGGTTGGGCTGCTGGTGTGCTCCTCTCTCTCCCTTGTTTTTTTTATATTGTGTTCCATTTTTTTTTGCTGCAATGAATTAGGAAGAGGATGAGGAATTGGGAGTTTAGGGAAAATTTTGAGAGAAAAAAAATGTGTGGGCTGATTAGGTAAAAACAACCAATTGCCAACTTTGTTTTCTCACAATTTCAAATTCAAAATTGTTGTTTGTAATTGATTGCCTTTGGATGAATTTTTGGTTATCAATTGGTTATTAAAACAAGATTTTAACATAGGGTTATCAGATCATTTTATTTGGAAACAAAAGGGTATATTTGTTTTGGTATTTTTCATAATTTAAAATTGGGTGCTGTTTGATGTTTTTGACTTGACTTAGAATGCAATTTGGAATTAATGAATTGATTTAAGCCACTATTTTAGAAGTTGATCATTATGGAATAATTGGAAACAAATGATTGATTTGTTTTGCAATTTTTCATAACTTTCAAAAGGGTTGTTGATTTGGAAATTAATTGAATTTGAAAAGGGTTTGGTTATTGGATGCATTTTTATAGAAACAAAACAACAGTTTTGAGCTCACACTTTAATGGAAACAAATAATTGTTTTATTTTGAAATATCATTTTAGAAATTGTAACATCACAAGGATGAAACAAAGGGTTTGAATTTTGGTTTGAAATTCAAATAGAAAACAAAGGAAAACAAACGAAAACAGTTGGAAAACAACTGAAAACAGAGGAAAACAAATGGAAAACAAACAAAACAATTGCAATCAACATGATGCCATGATGCAAAACATAAAATAACAGATAGCAAACATTCTAATGGCTAATTTTCAGACTTGGGATGTTACAAAAATATCTTGGACTGCTTTCAAAATATTCTGATGACTAAGTCACTGTTTTATCCAAATTATTTTACACACATTGGTTTTCCTATTTAAAACCCTTGCCCACACATCTCTTTTATAATCCCTAGAAAATAATAACAATCAGAGAAAAAAAAACACAGCGGTTTTATTTTTTTTGGGGCCAACCGGCCAGGTCCAATGCCCAGCTACCCGCCCAGCCCACCTAGCCCTCGTCCTTCTCCTCCGTACGAACGCTCACGCAGAGGGCGTGACCCCCTGTGTCGCTTTCCCCCTCCAGTACCAAAACCACCACCACCTCCTCCCATGGTCCCCTCCTCCCCCTCCTTTTATTCTACCCGGGAGAGGCTCCCTAAACCCTAGCCGCCCTCTCTCTTTTCCCTGCCGCCGCCGCCCTCCCCTCTTCCTCTTATGCCTTTTCCTTTTCTCTGAATTCTTGTTCTGAACCGAGAGAGCCTCCATGGCCGGACCTTGTAGCCCCAAGGGCCGTCGCCATGACCATCAAGAAGGACGTAGGAGGCCGGGAATCGAACCACCGTACCACCCTCTTCGTCGTCGCAGAAGCTCTGGGACCGGAACTGCCTGGATCGCCGGCACCGTCAAGATATTCCGGCGATGTCCATGGCTGCGTCCACGTCTACCTTTCCTCTTCGACCGTCTTATTCCTATACCAGCGACCCCAAGGTGAGCCTATGCCTCAGGAACTCTCCCCTACCCCCTCCCTGTGCTCTGCTATCAGCGCCTTCGCGCGCCGTCCCCGGTTTGCCTGAGATTGCCAACATCCGCCATGGTCGTGCTGTGTCACAGTCGTGAGCAGTTTTTCAGTTTTGTCAGTCATACACTGCATCGTCACAATTATACTAGCTTCGGACCTGTATACAATCAATAACATCACAATAGCCCATTGGTTGCGCATCCGCTCCGCACAGGGGAGGTCACGAGTTCGATCCCTGTCCAAAGCATTAAGCTTTGCTTTTTGTTTCACCAAGGCGCACACCTCTTAACCTTCTAATGTGCAAAAATTCAGTTTCGTCAGAACAGTAGCGCGTAGGGATATAATATTTCCCCTCAGACCTGTATTTGTTCAGTAACCGCGGCACAGCCCAGTGGCTATGCCCTCCGTCCTTCACCTGGGAGACCCAGGATCAAGTCCTAGGGAAGGCGCAATCCTTTTTGTTCTTGTAAAATTATGCACCTGCAGGTCCTTGTGTGTCTGCTCCTTATTCCTCCAGGTTTCTATTCAATCAGAAACCTCAGCTTAGCCCAGTGGCTCTATCTCCGATCATCTACCTGGGAGATCTCTGGTTCAACCCCCACATCCAACAGAATTTTATTTTGGCCTGACTGGACTTTTCTGCGTATTGATTCAGTTAAGACCGAAATACATCTCTAGTGGAACAAGTTGCAGATGGGATAACAAACAACAGAGTGACCGATTGGTTCACAACTCAATTTGCCATATTTGACACCCAAGTTCGAATCCTGCTTCTAGCATTTTTTCCCCCTCGTTTCTCTTATTTTTGTCTATAATACTTCAATCTTATTAATTCCACAACTCTTATTCTATAACTCCAAACAATATAAAACTTATGTCTATTTTTATCAGCAAAATGCATGGAATCTTAATTTGTCATCCATGATCATGTTTGCATATCTCATCTTGCATTTTAGTAGTGTTATGCATGTTCACCTAAATGATAAACATGGAATGTGTTTGGGTACTTAATTTAAATGGTGCCCTATTCCATTGAATATTGTGTAGATCACCTATATCTTGTTCTCCATGTCAACCAACATTTAATTTGATGGGTAGATAAATAACTCGAACCTCCTAAATTACATGTTGGGCTTCCGGCTCAATTTAAATTGATTTAATTGCATACATCATAACTAATTCATTTTAACTCCAAAATTGAAAAGTAAAATATGTTTTCCAATCGAAATTCTCTAAACTTTGCAAATATCAACTTTGTTTTATGTTTTGAATAAATTAAATTGCTGAAAACAACTGTTTCTTATTTAATACAATTAAAATTGTCAAATTAATAACTTGCTCATTTTAATTCCAAATCCAACAAATAAAATATGTTTTCATACCAGAAAAATGCACTTAATCTGTTCATGCCATCCATGTTCATGTTTGCACCTTGCATGTTGCATTTGTAGTAGTGTTATGTATGTTCACCTAATAAATAAATATGGAATGTGTTGGGGTATTTAATTCAATTGTTGCCCTATTCCATTTAATCTTGTCTCACTCACCTACCTGTTGTTTGCCATGCT
Organism: Alopecurus myosuroides; assembly: GCA_028641055.1. Taxonomy (NCBI): domain Eukaryota; kingdom Viridiplantae; phylum Streptophyta; class Magnoliopsida; order Poales; family Poaceae; genus Alopecurus; species Alopecurus myosuroides. The sequence goes on from CM054061.1 coordinate 87,036,000, forward strand.
AAATAACAATTAACTTGATGATTAGATAAACAACTTGAACCAATTCCTATTTCTCCGGACTCCGGTTCCGATTAGATTGCTTAAGTTGTTTCCCATGTTGCATCTTGCCATGTCATGCATATAAAATAGGAATCATGCTGGATCTTTTGTCGTAGTAGTAATTGTTGCATCCGGTGTTTCTTTTAGTTCGTTGCTTCTTCGCGGATAGGACGTTGAGATGATGTGAGCAACGACAAGTTCTACGGATGTACTTCTACCTTCCTGGATTACAGGCAAGTATACTCACTTGCTGCCATATGGCTACCTTTCATCACTTGTTACCGATTCTTTCCGTTGCTCTTATTCTAGCCTGTTGTTTCGATGCTTGTGTCTCGATCCTATTATATGTTTACCTTGCAGCCATGATATAGCCTTCCTTCCACTTCCTATTAACTGTTGTTTGTTTACCTTGTTGGCCCCCGTGTCGTAGTTGCATGCTTAGTGTTGTTTGCGCTCAAGTCTTGTGGTCCGTCTTATCACCTGTTTAGTTGATAGCTGGGTTTCAATTCAATCAACAACTTGTTATTGTTCTGGGTAATAATAATTTGATGATAAGGCACCGGCAGGAGGCCCGGGTAAGGGTTTTGGAGCCGGCTGGTGTCGAAACTAGGAAAGGAGTCTTGTCTACTGATCCATGATGAGCGTGCTCACCGCATCCGGGTGGTAGTATGGGACCCCCCTCGACTTAGACCTGATCTGCAGCTTGTCCGAAGAGACACACTTAGTTCGGGTGTTCCATTTGCTCCTTTGCATAATGGGTGGCGCCCCCATGGTTACTGGTTATGATGATGATGCATATAGGGCGAGGCCTGTAGTGCCGGGGTGTTGTGTCCTGCGGGAGTTTTGCACACCTGCGCTGAGCATTCGGCTGCGTGGCTGGGACCTTATAGCTCCGTGGCTCCTAGGATGGGTTGTAGAGATGGTTTGGGTCGTGTCAAGCCAACCTGAGTTTTAGTTGGTGGCTTGAGTGTGTACGGGTACTGGAGCACACCCTGCAGGGATAAATCTTCTCGAGAAGCCGTGTTTTCCGCGGTTATGGATTACTTGGTGAAAGTACTGGCTAACAAGTACTCAGACAACTTACACCTAATGATAATAACTTGACTAGTAATAGTCTTATTGACACAATAACTTGATCCATCATTAATCCAACAGTGTGAGTTATCCTTGGGTTGCTTCCTTAGTAGGGGGTGACATTGGATGGGTATTGTTTGGTGAGTATTGGTAGTTTGTTACGATACGCTATCTTATCCCCTCTTTTAGCCGGAAGTTGTAGTGTGTTTCTGTAGCTGGTTAGTGCAGCCCACTGCCGCTTCTTTGCAATAATCCCTTACCTTTACGTTGATCCCAAAGTATTTGTATCTTGTGATGACTGGCTACGCCGGTATCTTGTGAGTATGGTTTATCCACTTGCCAGTACTTAACCGTACTGACCCACGAATCCTTTTTCGTGGCTGCATATTCAACATTGCAGTCAACAGGTTTGAAGTCTGACGACGTTAGCTTGGGAATCCCTCCGGCTTGGCCTGGGCAGGGATTGGACGCTCTCGGTTATCTTCAGGACTCTTAGTCCAATTTGGATCTTGTCCGTAGCCGGACGCTATGTTGTTTCTTCCGCTGTTTTTTTGGATCTTTGTATTGTATCAGTTGTATCCTTGGCTCGTTTGAGTCTTCTTGTATATATCTTTTCTGTTGTTGTTGCGGAATATTCGTGAACTGTTGTAATGTTATCACAAGTGGCAACCTGGAATCGGTTATTACGTGGATTTTGGCGGGAATGCTGAAATCTGCATAGTGCCCGATCCCGGGGCGTCACAAATGGTATCAGAGCATGGTTTCCGATTCCCGATATTGTTTCGATACGAATGGTTATCGAAGCAACGGGTCCGCAAAGCCTGTAGGATAACCTCGCTACCGGTCGTTGTTTCTAGAGTGTCAAAAACTATTTCCTGCTAAACTATTTTGGAAACATCTCAATAGGATTCTTGTTTTCTCCTTATCTCTATTCTACTTCTCCTTCTATCTCATTTGTTTTGGAGTCTACTCTCGTACTCAATCTTTCAAAGTGTTAGGATCCTACGTGGGTGGACGTTTTCTGAGCCGTTAACCTAATAGGTTCGATCATCGGAAGAGTCCTGGTGGAAGAAGATCGTCATCAACCCGAGCAAGAATCTTTTGTTAGTGGTGTCGAGAAAACTTCTGTTAGTGGTGTTGAGAAGAACAGATCCGCCCACTGACCCGGGAAATCAACCGCAGCACGAAGACTCCGTAGTTGACACCTCTCTTCCCCTTGCCTCGGGTGGATTGCGAGGGCGCAATCCCCTTGTTAGTGGTGTCGGCTGTAACACCCGGGGTTTTCCCCAACTAGATTTTTGCTTGTTTGTTTTCTTTTTATGCATATCATGTTGTCATGCATCATGCCTTTCATTGCATTTTTGTTCAACCCTTAAAAAAAATGTTTTTCTCTCAAAACTATTTTAAATGTCAACTCAAAATATCTTGGACTGCTTTCAAAATATTCTGATGACTAAGTCACTGTTTTATCCAAATTATTTTACACACATTGGTTTTCCTATTTAAAACCCTTGCCCACACATCTCTTTTATAATCCCTAGAAAATAATAACAATCAGAGAAAAAGAAGAAAAAAAACACAGCGGTTTTATATTTTTTGGGGCCAACCGGCCAGGTCCAATGCCCAGCTACCCGACCAGCCCACCTAGCCCTCGTCCTTCTCCTCCGTACGTACGCTCACGCAGAGGGCGTGACCCCCTGTGTCGCTTTCCCCCTCCAGTACCAAAACCACCACCACCTCCTCCCATGGTCCCCTCCTCCCCCTCCTTTTATTCTACCCGGGAGAGGCTCCCTAAACCCTAGCCGCCCTCTCCCTTTTCCCTGCCGCCGCCGCCCTCCCCTCTTCCTCTTATGCCTTTTCCTTTTCTCTGAATTCTTGTTCTGAACCGAGAGAGCCTCCATGGCCGGACCTTGTAGCCCCAAGGGCCGTCGCCATGACCATCAAGAAGGACGTACGAGGCCGGGAATCGAACCACCGTACCACCCTCTTCGTCGTCGCAGAAGCTCTGGGACCGGAACTGCCTGGATCGCCGGCACCGTCAAGATATTCCGGCGATGTCCATGGCTGCGTCCACGTCTACCTTTCCTCTTCGACCGTCTTATTCCTCTACCAGCGACCCCAAGGTGAGCCTATGCCTCAGGAACTCTCCCTACCCCCTCCCTGTGCTCTGCTATCAGCGCCTTCGCGCGCCATCCCCGGTTTGCCTGAGATCGCCAACATCCGCCATGGTCGTGCTGTGTCACAGTCGTGAGCAGTTTTTCAGTTTTGTCAGTCATACACTGCATCGTCACAATTATACTAGCTTCGGACCTGTATACAATCAATAACAGCACAATAGCCCATTGGTTGCGCATCCGCTCCGCACAGGGGAGGTCACGAGTTCGATCCCTGTCCAAAGCATTAAGCTTTGCTTTTTGTTTCACCAAGGCGCACACCTCTGAACCTTCTAATGTGCAAAAATTCAGTTTCGTCAGAACAGTAGCGCGTAGGGATATAATATTTCCCCTCAGACCTGTATTTGTTCAGTAACCGCGGCACAGCCCAGTGGCTATGCCCTCCGTCCTTCACCTGGGAGACCCAGGATCAAGTCCTAGGGAAGGCGCAATCCTTTTTGTTCTTGTAAAATTATGCACCTGCAGGTCCTTGTGTGTCTGCTCCTTATTCCTCCAGGTTTCTATTCAATCAGAAACCTCAGCTTAGCCCAGTGGCTCTATCTCCGATCATCTACCTGGGAGATCTCTGGTTCAACCCCCACATCCAACAGAATTTTATTTTGGCCTGACTGGACTTTTCTGCGTATTGATTCAGTTAACACCGAAATACATCTCTAGTGGAACAAGTTGCAGATGGGATAACAAACAACAGAGTGACCGATTGGTTCACAGCTCAATTTGCCATATTTGACACCCAAGTTCGAATCCTGCTTCTAGCATTTTTTCCCCCTCGTTTCTCTTATTTTTGTCTATAATATGTCAATCTTATTAATTCCACAACTCTTATTCTATAACTCCAAACAATATAAAACTTATGTCTATTTTTATCAGCAAAATGCATGGAATCTTAATTTGTCATCCATGATCATGTTTGCATATCTCATCTTGCATTTTAGTAGTGTAATGCATTTTTCACCTAAATGATAAACATGGAATGTGTTTGGGTACTTAATTTAAATGGTGCCCTATTCCATTGAATATTGTGTAGATCACCTATATCTTGTTCTCCATGTCAACCAACATTTAATTTCATGGGTAGATAAATAACTCGAACCTCCTAAATTACATGTTGGGCTTCCGGCTCAATTTAAATTGATTTAATTGCATAAATCATAACTAATTCATTTTAACTCCAAAATTGAAAAGTAAAATATGTTTTCCAATCAAAATTCTCTAAACTTTGCAAATATCAACTTTGTTTTATGTTTTGAATAAATTAAATTGCTGAAAACAACTGTTTCTTATTTAATACAATTAAAATTGTCAAATTAATAACTTGCTCATTTTAATTCCAAATCCAACAAATAAAATATGTTTTCATACCAGAAAAATGCACTTAATCTGTTCATGCCATCCATGTTCATCTTTGCACCTTGCATGTTGCATTTGTAGTAATGTTATGTATGTTCACCTAATAAATAAATATGGAATGTGTTGGGGTATTTAATTCAATTGTTGCCCTATTCCATTTAATCTTGTCTCACTCACCTACCTGTTGTTTGCCATGCTAAATAACAATTAACTTGATGGTTAGATAAACAACTTGAACCAATTCCTATTTCTCCGGACTCCGGTTCCGATTAGATTGCTTAAGTTGTTTCCCATGTTGCATCTTGCCATGTCATGCATATAAAATAGGAATCATGCTGGATCTTTTGCCGTAGTAGTAATTGTTGCATCCGGTGTTTCTTTTAGTTCGTTGCTTCTTCGCGGATAGGACGTTGATATGATGTGAGCAACGACAAGTTCTACGGATGTACTTCTACCTTGCTGGATTACAGGCAAGTATACTCACTTGCTGCCATATGGCTACCTTTCATCACTTGTTACCGATTCTTTCCGTTGCTCTTATTCTAGCCTGTTGTTTCGATGCTTGTGTCTCGATCCTATTATATGTTTACCTTGCAGCCATGATATAGCCTTCCTTCCACTTCCTATTAACTGTTGTTTGTTTACCTTGTTGGCCCCCGTGTCGTAGTTGCATGCTTAGTGTTGTTTGCGCTCAAGTCTTGTGGTCCGTCTTATCACCTGTTTAGTTGATAGCTGGGTTTCAATTCAATCAACAACTTGTTATTGTTCTGGGTAATAATAATTTGATGATAAGGCACCGGCAGGAGGCCCGGGTAAGGGTTTTGGAGTCGGCTGGTGTCGAAACTAGGAAAGGAGTCTTGTCTACTGATCCATGATGAGCGTGCTCACCGCATCCGGGTGGTAGTATGGGACCCCCCTCGACTTAGACCTGATCTGCAGCTTGTCCGAAGAGCCACACTTAGTTCGGGTGTTCCATTTGCTCCTTTGCATAATGGGTGGCGCCCCCATGGTTACTGGTTATGATGATGATGCATATAGGGCGAGGCCTGTAGTGCCGGGGTGTTGTGTCCTGCGGGAGTTTTTCACACCTGCGCTGAGTATTCGGCTGCGTGGCTGGGACCTTATAGCTCCGTGGCTCCTAGGATGGGTTGTAGAGATGGTTTGGGTCGTGTCAAGCCAACCTGAGTTTTAGTTGGTGGCTTGAGTGTGTACGGGTACTGGAGCACACCCTGCAGGGATAAATCTTCTCGAGAAGCCGTGTTTTCCGCGGTTATGGATTACTTGGTGAAAGTACTGGCTAACAAGTACTCAGACAACTTACACCTAATGATAATAACTTGACTAGTAATAGTCTTATTGACACAATAACTTGATCCATCATTAATCCAACAGTGTGAGTTATCCTTGGGTTGCTTCCTTAGTAGGGGGTGACATTGGATGGGTATTGTTTGGTGAGTAGTGGTAGTTTGTTACGATACGCTATCTTATCCCCTCTTTTAGCCGGAAGTTGTAGTGTGTTTCTGTAGCTGGTTAGTGCAGCCCACTGCCGCTTCTTTGCAATAATCCCTTACCTTTCCGTTGATCCCAAAGTATTTGTATCTTGTGATGACTGGCTACGCCGGTATCTTGTGAGTATGGTTTATCCACTTGCCAGTACTTAACCGTACTGACCCACGAATCCTTTTTCGTGGCTGCATATTCAACATTGCAGTCAACAGGTTTGAAGTCTGACGACGTTAGCTTGGGAATCCCTCCGTCTTGGCCTGGGCAGGGATTGGACGCTCTCGGTTATCTTCAGGACTCTTAGTCCAATTTGGATCTTGTCCGTAGCCGGACGCTATGTTGTTTCTTCCAATGTTTTTTTGGATCTTTGTATTGTATCAGTTGTATCCTTGGCTCGTTTGAGTCTTCTTGTATATATCTTTTCTGTTGTTGTTGCGGAATATTCGTGAACTGTTGTAATGTTATCACAAGTGGCAACCTGGAATCGGTTATTACGTGGATTTTGGCGGGAATGCTGAAATCTGCATAGTGCCCAATCCCGGGGCGTCACACTATGCAATGAACCATGATGCACAAAACTTACAACTATCCTAAATACATGATTAATATTTCTCTCTGATGTTACTTAGATGGGTTAGACACATGGAACACAATTTAAGCGCACTTAGAAAAATTTGACATTAAAAAGGATTCCAAATAACATGTGAGTGCACGCTTAAATTTTTAGATTTAAATAGTTTAGATTAATCTACACCTTGTGCTGATTTCAAAAAGTCCAAAATCATCTAAATTGGAGTTACAGAACAAAAGTTATTGATTTTTAAAGTTTGGAAACAAATCTGTTTTATTTTGTTTTAAAACAAAATATGATCTATCCTGGGGACAGGCAACGGAGCGCTTTGATTGGTTGATACCGCTTCGGCGCGGATCGCCCTCGGTGGCCGTTAGATCTAAGTTGCGATGGACGGTCGTGGTTGAAAATAACTCTTCGCTGACTTCTTCTAATCCAGGCCGTTGATGAGAATCCGACGGTCGCTGTTGATCCCCTGGCTCGAGTCGCCGGAGAACTCGCCGGAATCGCGGGCGCGCGGTGGCAGACGGGAGCACGGGCACGGCGGCGCTATCCTACGGCACTAGGGAGCAAACCAAACTCACCTGGAGGATCGTGGCGATGAGGCGAGCTCGATGGAGTGGTGTCTGACTCCCTCGCTTCCTGTTCCGTCGGGGAGGGCTCGTCGGAGATGCGCGGGGCGGAGGTGGACACGGGCGTGGATGGCGGCGGCGATCTGAGGAACAAAAAAGGCCGCGATGGTGTCAGAGAGGTCCGCGGGGACGAGATAAGGAAATAGGGGTTAGGAGGAGAGGCGGAGGAGATCGGGGCTCGCCAGAGTTTGTCGGAGACGGCGGCGGACCCGATGGCGCGGCGTGCTTGATTGCGAGCAGCCTGGGGGCTCTCTGCTAGGGTTTGGGGGTGCAATCGGAGGAGGGGAGACCGGGGCTTATATGGACGTAGAGATAAGTGCAAATCCCGCACGAATCGGAGGTGAAATAGTTCGAGGATCTCGTGTTCGACACGGATTTGTTTTCGTGCGAAAGGGGAAGAGAGAGGGTGACGCCAGCGTGTGCGTCAGCGGTGGGGCCTGCCGGTCAGCGAGCCGAGAGGGAGGTGGGCTGCGCGCGCGTGGGCTGGGTTGGTTGGGCTGCGTCAGTCTGCGCGAGCGGGAGGTGAGAGATGGGCTGGCCCAGTCGGGCTGGCCTGCGCAGGAATTTCCCCTTTTCTTTTCTTTTCTCTTTTTTTCTAAACCCAAAACAACCAAAACAAAACAAAACAATTTCAGAAAAATTTATAAAAATATGTTTTGGAGAGCTTAGAACCTAAGGAACAAATTTGGCCCTTTCCTTGCCAAAAGAAATAATTTTCGTTACAAAATGTTTGAAAATCCAAATAGGGCTTACTAATAATAATGCCCATAATTTGGTGTTTTTCTAAAACAATAACTCAAACAAATGCAAGCAAAAATGCAGGGATGCTACGATGCTCATGTATGCATGATGACTTTTAAATTTTGAAAAACTTGGGATGTTACACCTATGCATGATATTTCCTGCCATTCCAAGTAAATTTCCATGTGCTACCTTTAAAACCTTCAAAATACTTCTCGTTTTCAGACACCGTTTTAGCTCATGAGGAAGTATTATTGTGTTTGTTATCTTCCATGCTAAATTAAGTACCCACCTGACTTGCATGCTTCATATGATCGTCATTAATATTGCAAAGAGCTGGTTAGACCACTATAACAGGAAAATAATGAAAAATAGGCACTCCCCCATGGTATGTGAAAGTTGGCAGGTACCCGAGGATTCGGTTAGCCATGGTTTGTGAAAGCAATGGTTGGGAGGAGTGTCAAGCTATATATATGTGCATGATATAATTTCCTAATTCGAAACCGCTTTCACTTGATTAGTATGGAAGATAATAAGCACTCTATTGCTATTTGGTTACAAGAGCAACCACCTCTCAAAATTATTTTACTTCTGTTTCATGAAAAATTAAAAGCTCTAGCGCATGTGAATCCCTGCTTCCCTCTGCGAAGGGCCAATCCTTTACTTATAGGAAGAGTATCCACCATATTCTTTGAGCACCTTCTTGAGAGAATAATTTTCATTCTTAGTGTGATGTGTTTGTCCCAAAGCACGGTTGATTCTGATATAATATTGATACTTGCATCTTTTGATATCATTACTTCTAGTCTTCCCTTGAACTTTAGAGGTGTCCTGAAATTTATGTTTTTCCCCACACATAAGGGCAAGCGAGATACCACTTTATCAGATCCTATTATGAATATTACAATCTTGCAAATAGTTATGCTTCATGTTGTTTATTATTAATATGGTGTTATCTCTTCATGGTTTGCATAGCTATTAAGTGACAGTATATTGCATGTATCTTATCATGAGCATAATTAAGTATTTGATCATATAGTGAGTATATTTACATCAATGAAGCAAATGTGTTCGTAAAAGTTCTTTTATCGCACTCAGTTGTTAACTGAATTGCTTGAGGACAAGAAATAAGCTAAACTTGGGGGGGAGTTGATACGTCAAACATGTATCTACTTTTCCGAACACTTTGCTGATGTTTTCCGTCTAAACTTGTGTGTTTTGAATGCAACTAACGTTGTTTTCAGCAGAATTACTTTGGTGTCTCGTTTTTGCGCAGAAAACCAACTTTTAGGAAAATACCCAGAAACGAAGGGAAAGTCCATATTTTACCCAAATACTACTGGAGCTAGAAGATGATTCGGAGAGGGACAAGGGGGTGCCCTTACCACCCCCAGGCGCGGCAAAGGTGGGCCCGCGCCTAGGCATGGTGAGCCCACCTCGGTTCACCCCCTCGGACTCCCCTTTCGACTACATATTCCCCAAAACCTAAAAACCCGAGGGGGTTCGGTCGTTTTCCAGAAACAAGTCTATAGCTCCACCGCGATTGCGAATCCTTTTTCGGGGTTCAGAAACTCCGTTCTGGCACCCTGCCGGGACGGGGAATTGGAGGAGATCATCTCCATCATCATCACCAACGCCTCTCCATCGACCATCCATGTTTCCCCCATCCATATGTGAGTAATCCCCCCGCTGTAGGATGAAGCAGATGGTTGGGATTGGATGAGATTGTTCATGTAATAATGCCTTGATTGTTAGGGCATAGTGCCTAGTATCCTCTATTAGTGCTATTGACATTGTTGCAACTTGTTATGCTTAATGCTTGTCACTTTGGGCCTGAGTGCCATGATCTCAGATCTGAACATGTTATTGAATCACGATGATAATTATTGTTTCTTGATCATACCTGCAAGTTGTTTACACATATCGTTGTCCGAAACCCGAGGCCCCGAAGTGACAGAAATTGGGACAACCGGAGGGGACTGCTCTGATGTGAGGATCACATGTGGTCACGGAGTGTTAAGGCTTTGCTCTTGTGTTCTATTAAAAGGAACACCTTAACTACCATTAGTTCCCTTGAGGCCCGCTGAAAACGGGCTGGTAGGACAAAATATGGTGTGCATGTTCTCATTGCGAGCACGTACGACTATTTCCAGAACACATGAAGGGAATATGCCCGAGAGGCAATAATAAAGTGGTTATTATCTTATTCCTTGTTTATGATAAATGTTTATTTCTCATGCTAGAATTGTATTAACCGGAAAAGTTGATACATGTGTGTTTAATAAACAAACAATGGTTCCTAGTAAAGCCTCTCTTTTAACTATCTCGTTGATTAATAGATGATCAAGGTTTCCTGATCATGAACATTGGATGTTGTTAATAACGATGTCATGTCATTAGAAGAATGATGTGATGAACACATACCCAATATCAAGATAACAATAGGATCAAGCCATTTAGTTTATATTGTTATATCTTGCGTACGAAGTAACTTATTCCTTAGACCATGAGATCATGTCAATCACTGATACCGGAAGCGTGCTTTGATGTCATCAAACGTCACACCATAACAGGGTGACTATAAAGGTTCCGTTAGGTATACAGAAAGTATTAGTTGAGGATCATGGATCAAGAGTGGGATTTTTCCATCCAAAATGACGGAGAGATATACTCTAGGCCCTCTCGGTGATATCACATCAACACCGCTTGCAAGCACGTGATATGATCACAAGGATGTTATATCATGGGAACGAGAAAAGAGTACTTATCGGTAACGAGATTGAACAAGGTATGGTTGATACCAATGATTGAATCTCGGACAAGTAAATCGCGAGACAAAGAGAATAGTTCACGGCGTTGTTGGTTCACACGATCACGAGAGTCATCGTTGAATAAATAGGAGTCATCACGGATTTCCAGATCCCGCTATTGATTATACATCGGAGAGGAGTCTCGATCATGTCTATCTTATTCACGAACCGTAGGTAGACACACTTAAGGTTCGATGACGCATTTGAGAGGATACGGAATATCGAAGAATATTTTGGGCAGCACCGAAATTATTTCGGGGAAAATTGAAATAGTTCAAGGGGTTTTTCGTCGAATGGTTGTTAATAGAATTAACAAATGATTCGAGGTGCTATATGAAAATGTTTGTTAATGTAATTAACAAATATAAATAAAGAAATACAAATGTTTTATTTATTTATTAAAAGAAAACATTTGGATTTTCTAAGTGGAAAATTAAGGGAGTATGAGTGGGTGTGAGTGGGGCTTCCACTCACATAAAGAGGGAAGAGGTGGGGGCACCCCATGGCTGGCCGCACCCCCCCTCTTGGGATGCCTCTCCCTACCCTATAAAAGGAGGGTGAGGGCTCCTCTTCATCCACACACTTGCCCACTTCTTTTTCCCTCCACCCGCTGCTCCATTCCATGGTCTCCGGCTTGGCGAAGTCCTGACAGTGGGATTCTTCACCACCACCACGCCGTCATGCTGCTGGAGTTCCGAGGGATCCTCTACTTCCGCGCCCCGCTGGATCGAGGGAACGGAGGTCGTCATCAACCGTACGTGTGACCGATCACGGAAGCACCGCCGGATGCGGTGCACTTCTTCTCGCTATCGGGATCGGTGTGAGTACGACTACGCCAACAACGAGATTCGATCTCGTAACGCTTTGTGTCTTCGAGGGTATGTGTTCTTCTTAACCCTCGCTTTGCCCGTAACACTTCATCTCCTATATTAGATCTTGGCCTTTCTGGTGTCTCTCACGTAGGAATTTTTTTGTTTTCTATGCAACGACCCCTTCAGTGGTATCAGAGCCAGGTTTATGCGTAAATGTTTTGTACGGGTAGAACACATAGGTGTATGTGGGCGTTGATGATCATGTTATTACCTCCTTGATTATTTTATGATCTTAGTGGCATAGTGGGATGAAGCGGGCTGGACTAACCTTACATGTCCACGTACATGAGACTTGTTCCACAACTGACATGCAACTTTTATTGCATAAGTGGATTGCGGATGTCTGTTTCTCCTACTATAGTTAAGATCTAATCTACGAAGGGTTGTTAAAAATGTGTTTATCAACGTTGTGGTTGATGTTCGTAGGTATGAACGGTTCTATCCTCGAAAGCCCTAAGCCACGTAAAATATGCAAAAATAAATTAGAAGCGTCTAACTAGTTTTTGCTGGGCGATGTGATATGGTCAATTTTACAAATTTGATTATGAGATGATCTCTTTTGTAAATTATTGATATACCTGAAGGTATCCATATGGTTGTCTTATTATTGGTGGACAATCAAGATTGGGGTGCCATGGTACTTGGTGCCACGCCAGTGGAATGATGGAGATCATACCATGATGCTTATGATGGAGATCAAGTGCAAGGAAGACCATATCATATCACGGTATCCTTACATGTGATGTCTGTGATGTTAATCCTTTTATGCATCTTGTTTTGCTTAGATAGCGACGGTATCATTATAAGATGATCCCTCTCACTTAATATCAAGATAATAATGTATTCTTCCTTAAGTATGCACCGTTAAGAAAGTTCGTCGTTTCGAGACACCACGTGATGATCGGGTGTGACAGACTCAACGTTCGCATACAACGGGTGTTTTCAAGCCTAGCATGTACAAACATGGCCTTGAAACACACGCAATACTACAGTTCTACTTGGCGAGCCTAGCATGTATAGACATGGTCTCGGAACACGTAACCGAAAGGTAAAGCATGAGTCATATGGATGATATGATGAACATGTCGATGTTCGCCTTTAAAGCTACATCATCTCACGTGATTATCGGTTTTGGTGTAGTGAATTTGGTTCGTGTAATCACTAAAGACGACTAAGAGGGATGTTGTTTTTGAGTGGGAGTTCATGGTTTAATTTTGAATTAACTTGAACTTATTTATCATGAACAACCAATCAAAGTGAATTTGCACAAATTGTAGTATTCATTGGCATCCACATAACTACCTTACACTTAGATTGTTGATTGAGATATAACTGTTATGATCAGGTAAAAATCAGTTAAGATTGGTACCGTATTAGTGAAATTTAAAATTGAGTCCTATTGTATATTTTTGTTAATTCCTATCTAGCTCCATATGGTTAATGATTGATTGATATAAAGAGAAACCAATTCCTACTTAGAATCTAGAGTCATGGTTGCTTCCATATTACTTTATCTTCAAAAGAATGTTTTGTTGATCAAGGTGATTTTGGAACTGACAAGAGTTGTTTTCAGAAACAATCAAGTGAAAGATATATTGATATCTAGAAACTTAATTGTGGCAACATGACTGAGTATAATTTAGCGTCACAATGTTTGCTTATATTATCTGAATATATGCAATTATTGAAGACGCTAGGTTTTTGAATATTCCAAGAAGTTGGGCGCTAAAAAAAATTATCCTCTAAATTTCTTCCTTCGAGCTATAGTAGCTTAATCATAAAATTGTTATGATGGGATGGATTAAAAGTATGGGTAAAGTCGTTTACCTTACTTGGAGATTGCTAAGAGTGGAATCTAGAAGAATACTATTAATATGGTGATATTAGTAGAACAATCAAACTCAAAGTATGACTCAATGGGTGATAGTATATGACTAACACGCCAAGGAAAATGTGCTAGTACGACTAGCATTGTTTGATGTCGAATGATTATTCTATAAAGGAAAGGGAATATTGAAAATAGAAATATAAAAAGATATATGGCAGAAAAAGAAGATAACTGGAAAAGTCCAGCTCAGGAGTATATGCTTGATATACAAGTTATAGATGTATTACTAGTTAACAAACTATTTTCAAGGTATTTTGATACCACATTGGTTGGTATGAGTTGTCATACAAAGCAACGCAATGCAAGAAATACAAGGGCCTTAAAGAAACTAGTAAGGGCATGTTCGGAATAGAGGGGAGGAAAACAGAGGTTTGGAACAAAACATAGGAATTAGAAAGGAACGGGGATGCAAAACAGAGGAATAGAAAACGCAGTATACAACAATGCAAGCGGTGTTCGGAACGTAGGAGAAGAAACTGCAGGAAATCGTCTAACATACTCGGTAAATGCTTGGAATCTTTGTGTATGTGAGCCTTAATATACACAATATACCATTTCTTAACACATGTGGGTCCCGACGTGCATGATTCAGCAGCCTTTTCTTCTCTGCCTCCTCGGGCCATAGAGAAAACAAGGGATAGACCTGGATGTCTATTTTTCTTTGAAAACACGGGCTAGAGAAACTTTCCCAGGGATCGGTAACGAGTGAATCCTTTGTTCCGAACGGCTACAAAGGCAAACTTTCCTTAGGAATAGATTTGCTTTGGTTTTCCTGTTGTTTTCCTCCATTCCGAACGGGGCCTAATATGATTGTGAATCGATTATGACAAGAACAGAAATAAAATGTTATTGTGTTCATTGTCATATCAAACCAAATATTCAAGATTTATTTTAAGAACTTAATAAGTTGTTATTTTGTTCTGGTCTTTTGTGAGATTAAATGATATTGTTCAAACTATGACCATATTCCATAATTGATGGATTTGTTAATATAAATCATGTTGGTAAAGTAAACATCTATAAAACTAAATGCTAAACGTTGCAAAACGTAAAAGAGTTTCACTTAAATTGTGACACCACCATTTTAGTTCATATCAGAAAGGAAAACATGAAGGAACTCCATATTGATGGACTTCCGGAGTCATTTTGTTTTGAATAAATTGACGCTTGTCAGACCTCTTCCAAAAGATGACTAGAATTCCGTTCATAGGCCAAAGTAGAATGGACGACTAATTTAGTGGAGATTATACATATTGATGTATATAGTCCATTATGTGTAGTCATGTATGGTGGATAATTTTTCTTTCATAAAATTATGTCGATGATTTGAGTAGATATGTGATTATATCTATTTAAAGAGAACGGTGTTTGACATTTTGAATTGGTTCAAAAGGTTGTTAATATGAAGTAAAAATCATTGTAACAAGATAATCAAGTATTTATGAGTGGATCATAAAGGATAAAGTTTGAGTTACAAGTTTAGCAAAACATCCGAGGAGTTGCGGAATTGTTCTACAACTTATACTTCTCGAATACCCCACATTAGTTTGTAGTATTCAAAAGACAAAATCAAACCTTGTTTTACATGGTAAGCTAAATAAAAAATGCCATTATAATTTTGTAGTTTATACATTAGTGACAACATATAAGATATGGTTTGGGTAGTGACCCGAATTGTCATTTTCTTAAGTTTTGGTATGCATAGCATGTGTAAAATGTTTACAACGAAAATAGGATAAATATATGTTTATAAGCTTATCCCAAATTAAACATTGGGTATTTCTTCTATCATCGAACCAAAAGACAAATGTTGTTTGTCAGAAAGGGTTTATTTCTCGAGAAAGTAGTTGTTGCGAAACAGGTGAGTGGGAGCATAGTACAAACTCAACGAGATTAGAGAATCTTCGTTATCATGACAAGAGTAGCGCAGCACTGGAAGTTGTTCCGGGGTTTGCTATTTTGAAAAAGTAGAAGACACTACAAAGTAGATACTTCGAATGAGTTTGCGAACTGAACCACAAAAGTCCTAAAACTTTGTACTTAGACCAACTTATGGTTTAAGAGTAAAGTGTTGTTTTGACAACAAAAGGACTTGGACCTTATAAAGGAAGCAAATGATGGGCCCTGACTTCGTAAAATTGACTATGAGTCATTATATCCGCCATAGTATACTTGTATGAATATCAAGTATGTGACTTGGTAGTCTTTCGATAGGCTTGATTCCTAACGATAGCAAAAGGGTCTATATAGCAACAAACACATTGATTTTTACATCCTTTGAAAGTTGTACTTATCGAAAAGTTGTTTTCGACGAAGTTCAAAGAGTTGACTACTACAAGATTTTGATCTTGTGTAGTGATGTTTTAGTCTTTGCGGATAGTTCAAGCAAAAGATACATATTATGATATGGTAGTTGAATAACAAAACCAACTCTCCTCTCGAGGAAGTTTGATCAAAGATGTGTACTTGACACAGTCTGAAAGTTTTGTAAAATTCAAAACGTTGCTAGAAAGGTATGCACACTTCAATGGTTGAAGTGAGCATAACGTAGTTGAAATCTTTACCTTAATGAAGTTATCAAAAGAGTTTGATTCCATCATGAACGATAAAGATGCTTGTAGAGTTACAAGAAATTAAGTGGGAGCGCTATGACATATTTCCAATACTTTATGTAGCTGACATATGGTTGATTGGAAAATATGTAATTTTAAATTAACACGGTTAAGAAATTCATATTGATGAAAGGCTTAGAAGATATTGGGAATCAATATCATAAGAGATGGATTGAAGCGCCTGATATGATTGAAGCCAAATTACATACATGAAATATTAAAGTAAGTCAATATCAAAATGACAAGAAGGAGTTCTTGTCACATGGAAAATAATTGAGGAAGATTCAAGTGTTTTGACACATGATGAGCATCATTGAAATTGAGATTTCTAAGTCATGTTTCCATGCTATGTACACAACCAGATGGGTCCTATGCTATAAAATGTTATAGCAGGATAATTCATATGATGATTAGACAACAGTGGGAGAGATCCTTGTGTCATTTTCGAAATGCTAAGGATATTTTTTTCCTATATAGTAATGACAAACTATTTGTTGTAATATGTTACACTAATAGTATTGTCATATATTCAAATAAATTTATCTCAATTAAAATACGTGATGAAGGGTAGCACAATAGGCTGGAAGAAAGTTCCATGCTAGATTTGAAAGAGTTTCAAAATTAAAATATTGTGACAGATACTACAACAAAGGCTAAAGTATATCGTTGTGTTAACAACTGATAGTAAGAGTATTTTGTGTCAAGGAGTTCTTTATTGAACTTGGTGAATTTCCAAGAATGCTGACACTATGAAGCTACATTTTCACAATGTTAGTAACATTAGTTTAAGCTGAGGAATTAAGGTACCACCGGAACTTGGTGAATTTCCAAGAATGCTAATACTATGAAGCAACATTTTCACAATGTTAGTGACATCAGTTAAAGCTGAGGAATTAAGGTTTCACCGATTGACCATATATATACAAATCCATCTCATTAGAGAATGAGTGATGCGTGTAGACGCAAAGGACATGCGAATACAATAGGACCTGAATAGTTCAGATCTTATTGATGATGTTTACCACATGCGAAGCATGGTAATAACACTGGAACGCCATATGTGTTTAGTGCTTACAGACTAGATTATTGACTCTAGTGCAAGTGGGAGACTGAAGGGAATATGCCCGAGAGGCAATAATAAAGTGGTTATTATCTTATTCCTTGTTTATGATAAATGTTTATTTCTCATACTAGAATTGTATTAACCGGAAACGTTGATACATGTGTGTTTAATAAACAAACAATGGTTCCTAGTAAAGCCTCTCTTTTAACTAGCTCGTTGATTAATAGATGATCAAGGTTTCCTGATCATGAACATTGGATGTTGTTAATAACGAGGTCATTTCATTAGAAGAATGATGTGATGAACACATACCCAATATAGAGATCAAAATACGATCAAGTCATTTATTTTATATTGTTATATCTTGCGTACGAAGTAACTTATTCCTTAGACCATGAGATCATGTCAATCACTGATACCGGAAGGGTGCTTTGATGTAATCAAACGTCACACCGTAACAGGGTGACTATAAAGGTTCCGTTAGGTATACGGAAAGTATTAGTTGAGGATCATGGATCAAGAGTGGGATTTGTCCATCCAAAATGACGAAGAGATATACTCTGGGCCCTCTCGGTGATATCACATCAACACCGCTTGCAAGCACGTGATATGATCACAAGGATGTTATATCATGGGAACGAGAAAAAAGTACTTATCGGTAACGAGATTGAACAAGGTATGGTTGATACAAATGATCGAATCTCGGACAAGTAAAATATCGCGAGACAAAGGGAATAGTTCACGGCGTTGTTGGTTCACACGATCACGAGAGTCATCATTGAATAAATAGGAGTCATCACGGATTTCCAGATCCCGCTGTTGATTATACATCGGAGAGGAGTCTCGATCATGTCTATCTTATTCACGAACCATAGGGTGACACACTTAAGGTTCGATGACGCATTTGAGAGGATACAGATATCGAAGAATATTTTGGGCAGCACCGAAATTGTTTCAGGGAAAATTGAAATAGTTCAAGGGATTTTTCGTCGAATGGTTGTTAATATAATTAAAAAATGATTCGAGGTGCTATAGGCAAATGTTTGTTAATGGAATTAACAAATATAAATAAAGAAATAAAAATGTTTTATTTATTTATTAAAAGAAAACCTTTGGATTTTCTAAGTGGAAAATTAAGGGAGTATGAGTGGGTGTGAGTGGGGCTTCCACTCACATGAGGAGGGAAGAGGTGGGGGCACCCCATGGCTGGCCGCACCCCCCTCTTGGGCTGCCTCCCCCTCCCCTATAATAGGAGGGTGAGGGCTCCTCTTCATCCACACACTTGCCCACTTCTTTTTCCCTCCACCCGCTGCTCCATTCCATGGTCTCCGGCTTGGCGAAGCCCTGACCGTGGGATTCTTCACCACCACCACGCCGTTGTGCTGCTGGAGTTCCGAGGGATCCTCTACTTCCGCGCCCCACTGGATCGAGGGAACAGAGGTCGTCATCAACCGTACGTGTGACCGATCACGGAGGCACCGCCGAATGCGGTGCACTTCTTCTCTCTATCGGGATCGGTGAGTACGACTACACCAACAACGAGTTTCGATCTCATAACGCTTTGTGTCTTCGAGGGTATGTGTTCTTCTTAACCCTCTCTTTGCCCGTTACACTTCGTCTCCTTTATTAGATCTTGGCCTTTCTAGTGTCTCTCACGTAGGAAAATTTTTGTTTTCTATGCAACGACCCCTTCAACACATGCCTATGGTTACTTAGTGCTTGGATGCTTTATCTTATTTATCTGCAATGCCCATGTCTTGATTATTATATTAACTATCTTATCCATGCAAATATCGTTCATCTATCCCTATGCCTACAGTATTTAATCCCGCTGTTTACTTCAAACACTACTGCTGCTGTTTTCATTTCACTACTGCTATTATTTCACTACTTCTGCTACTATAAAACTGTTACTACTGATAAACCACTGCGAACAAGTCCACTTTCAGGTGCATGTGAATTTACAACTCACTTGTTAAGGCTCACAAATATTCTTTGGCTCCCCTTGTGTCGAATCAATAAATTTGGGTTTTACTTCCCTCGAAGACTGTTGCGATCTCATATACTTGTGGGTTATCACGCATCCCCAAGCTTAGACGCTTGAGTCTTCTTGGAATTTGCTGGGATGTACCTCGGGGCATCCCCAAGCTTAGGCTCTTCACTCTTCTTGATCACGTCGTATCATCCTCTTTTCTTGACCCTTGAAAACTTCCTTCACACCAAACTTCTTACAATCTTCATTAGCAATGTTAGTGCGATCGAAATAACAAATTCACATGGTTCAGTTTCAACACAAGACTAACACTCATAAACACATTAGCTACTATCACAATTTATTTTAAAACTCTTTTTTCTCAAAAGAACGCCAAAAGAAAGAGATCAAGATGCAAATGTAATTATTGGCAGAAATCTGTCAAAACAGGACAACAGGTAAAGATGATCTTTTTTCGAAAATCTTCTGTTTCTCAAATAAAAAAGTGCTAAACTAAGAAAAGTTCTGTATATACCCCAGGATTAGTATAGAAAAAATTCAGGTCATTTTGAATTTCTGTGATTTTATACGAATTTAACAGTGGACAGCAGAAATCTGTTTCCTGCGCAAAAATCCGAAATATAGTCTCAACTTTCCACTAGAGGCTTTACTTAGCTCAACAAAGACACAAAAGAAAAGATACAGTGGGGTTGCTAAGGAAATAGGCAACACCCAGGTGCAAAGCACACAGAAAGAAACGACGGAAAACGGGTTGAAAACGAAGAGATAAAACGGGTTGTCTCCCGGTAGCAACTCATCAAAATTAAGCTAGGCATAGAAAGCAAATCATCAAAATTAAGCTTAGAAATCTCCTCAACAATTAATTGTATTTCATCTATAGAAGTTTTAGATGTCCCTTTATCAGCACTTTTAGGCACACTACTTTCATCAAATGGGTTTGCAGGAACAATCCAATCAAAATTCTTTTCTAGAGCTTCATGCATTCCTACCAATTTAAGGGGTATTAATATTTTAATTTCCTTATCATTGGCTTTACCTGGCGTGCTATTAACATCTACACATGAGCCTGACATCTCAAATCGGGTAAAAACTTTTCTAGCCTCAATGGCAACATCACCAGATTCTTTAAACAAAGTTTCTAGAATAAACTCTCTTTTTTGCTATCCTTAATGTTATTAGGGTTGAGGAACATTTGTTGTATTATGGGATTAAGGTTAACAAACCTAGCTTCCAGCATACGAACTAGAGATGCTGCAGCGGTTTCATAATCTGGAGCAAGTTCAGCTAAGGATCTATCCTCAAATTATTTGTGCTTACTAACATAATTAAAGAACTCTCCAATATTATCTTTCCCAATTATCTCACCGCTACCTATTGGTACGTCTTTCAAGGTAAACTTGGGTAGAATCATGATTAGAGATTAAACTAAGAGCAAAAAAGCAAAAATAACAGCTATGAAGTAAACCAATTTTTTTTTTGTGTTTTTGATATAAAGAATCAAAACAAGAAAAAAATAAAAACAAGACAATAAACAAAATAAACAGGTTGAGAGTGAGAGACTCCCCTTGCCAGAAGACTTCTATCTCCTAGGCAACGGCGCCAGAAATTCTTTGCTACGCCTTGATGGTGCCTTGACAGGGAGACTTATTGATAATGATGACTTTTAAGTTCCCGACAACGGCGCTAGGAATTCTCGATGCTTGTGATGGCGTGTTGGGAACCCCAAGAGGAGGGTGTGATGAGTACAGCGGTAAGAATTTCCCTCAGTTAAGAACCAAGGTTATCAATCCAGTAGGAGAAAGAGGATCTTCGGAAGGTTGATGCCACTGACGGTGGTGATGGCGCCTCACTGGTGTCATCAACAACGCGGAACCTGCACACAACACATCCAAAATACTTTGTCCCAACGGTACAGTGAGGTTGTCAATCTCATCGGTCTTGCTGAAAACAAAGATTAGACGTATAGTGTGAAAAATGGTGTATGCTTGTAGTAAATAAAGAAAGCAGGGAATTGTAGTGGTTTGTTTAATAATGTAGGAAGATGGACCGGGGTTCATAGGTTCACTAGTGGCGTCTCTCCATAAAAGATAGCATGTTGGGTGAACAAATTACAGCTGGGCAATTGACAAATAGAGGTTGCACCATAGTGCACATTCATGACATGATGACTACTATGATATTTAGTGCGGGCATTACAAAAATATACATAGAATCCAACTGCATCTATGACTAATAATCCACCCTCGGGTTATACTCCGACCCTCCTTAGGTATTAAGTTGCAAGCAATATATAATCGCATTAAGCAATGTGTGTAATTTAAGATATGATTGTGCACGTGGGCACTCACACCGCTGTTTTCTCCCTAGTGGCAACAACACATCCTCCCCTGACACGTTTCTGTCACTCGAGCACAGGCAAAAAGGAGGCATGAACCCAACTATCAAGCATAAATACTCCATCTTGGAGTCACTAGCAACTACTTGGCCAGAGAAACCACTACAAACGGAAAGCATGCAAGATCACAAATAACATATGCAATAAAGACTTTAATCAACTTGGCATAAGTTCAATATTCATCGGATCCCAACAAACACAGCACATAGAATTACATAAGAACAATCTCGATCATGTTAGGCAGCTCACGAGATCTAAACATTGAGGCATAGGAGGAGAAGACAACCATCTAGCTACTGCTATGGACCCCTAGTCCAAGGATGAACTACTCACGCATCACTCCGGAGGAAATCATGGTGATGAAGAGGCCTCCAGTGACGATCTCCTCTCCGACAGGGCGCCGGGAGACAGGTTCAGAACCCCCCTGATCTAGGGTTGACGACGACGGCGGCTGCGGAACTTTTTGGGGATTTTTGATCAGGTACGTAGGGTTTTCCTTCGGAGGGGAATAAATAGGCGAAATGGTGACATCGGTGGGCCACCAGAGTGGCCTCACCACCCCCAGGCACGGCCAAGGGGGGCGCGTTTGGCTATGGTGAGGGCCCCCTGGTGCCCGTCTTCGACTCCTCTTCGGACTTCTGGATGCTTCCGGGGAAAACAGGAACTTCGGGATTCGTGGGTTCCAATTCCGAGAATATTTCCAGAACAACTTTTCTGCAATAAAAAACAGCAGAAACAGGGAACTGGCACTTGGCATCTTCTTAATAGGTTAGTCCCGCAAAACGTGTAAAAATGCTATAAAGAAGGGAGAAAACATGTAGCAATTGGCATAATATGGACATGAAACATCAAAAATTATAGATACGTTGGAGACGTATCATTATTCCGCATCTCGTTGATGGTGGTTTATCCATTCTTTAGTATGCCGACGATACAATTCTATTTATGGAGCATGACATAGAGAAAGCTTGAAACCTAAAGTTAATTATTTCAACGTTTGAGCAATTATCGGGTCTAAAAATTAACTTCCATAAGAGTGAATTTTTCTATTCTGGCGAGTCTCAAGAAAGTGCCTCCATGTATGCTAATTGATTCGGCTGCGACTAAGGGCAATTTCCTATCAAGTATTTGGGAATTCCGATTCATTATCGGAGTCTTACAAATGCTGAATGGAAAGATATGGTGGAGAGACTACAAATTCTTTTAAATAGCTGGAAAGTCAAACTATTATCCCTGGGAGGAAGACTGGTTCTCATTAATTCAGTACTAACTAACATGGTACTATATATGATTTCCTTCTTCCAACTTCCAAAAGGGATTTTAAAACGGTTGGATTATTTCCGATCACGATTCTTTTGGCAAGGTGATAGTGAGAAAAAAAAGTATCATCTACTAGTTATAATGTGGTTTTTTTTGAAACCTAATACTGTGGGGGAAACCCCCACAACCCTTTTATTGCCAAACATCAAGCCAAATACTGTACAATAATTACTAATTGACAAAATAAAGAAAAATAAAAAACGATTAAGGAAGACTAGTTATCCATGATAGTAAGGCTGAAATCAGAGTGATTTCCTGAATGAAACTCCTCTTCCAACCCCTAAAGGTGGGTTTAATGTTCTTGAAAACCCAGCCATTTCTCTGTTTCCAAATGGTACAGCATGCTATAATGACAATTTCTGAAAAAACAGGGACCAAATAAATGCTTCTTAGCCAGAAAAAGAACATCCACAATACTTCCAGGAATCCAAGAAATTTGCAGATAATTCCATATTCTAGTGCTGAATTGGCAATGGAAAAAAGATGTATCCAATCTTCATAAACTCCATATTGGCATAGCACATAGTGTGAATTATCATTAATGTGCCACTTTATCTTGATCAACATGTCATTTATATTTAATAGCCAAGCAAAGAATTTATGCTTGGACTGGCATTTACATTTCCAAATCTAGTCAGAGAGGGCATCATTGGGGGGTGTTGGAGAAATTATACATATAGAAAGCACTAGGATTAAAATCTCCCTTACATATGGATTTAGACCAAACATCATGCCCCCTATGATCAATCTGGAAATATTGCAACAGAATCTGCAGCTCCTCAAATTCAGAATGAGCTTGAACAGACAGTGGGAGTGAAAAGGACTGAATCCACTTATCACTGGAAACAAACTCAGAAACAGAAAGCAATTTGTCCACAACAAAACAGTAGTGTCTTGGGCATTTGTATTTCAATTTGGAAGGCAACAAGATATCTTCCCAAAACAGAGGAGTAGTGCCACAATTCACAAAACATGAATGAATACTTATATAATCTTCATTAAAGTTGAAAATTCCTGTCCACCAAAAACAACCACAAGAAACCACATAATGTGGTACAACTTGATGATAATAAGCATTTGTAACTAATTGAACCCAAGGGGTATCAACTTGATTGTAGAACTTGTGCAGCTGCTTGAGAAGGAGAAATTAGAATGTGGTTTGCCGCCGAAAAGACCAAGGGGGACTAGATATTCATGACTTGTAGGTCAAGAACAGAGCCCTTCTAGGTAAATGGATATTTAAGCTTCTTGCTGAAGATGGGGTTTCACAAACCTTACTTAGGAGGAAGTATGTGGTCTCATAGGCGGTATCACAGGTTCTTTGGAAACCTAATGATTCACATTTCTGGGCTGGCCTCATGAATACGAAGAAGTTTTTCTTTCCACATGGGCCTTTCTCAATAAAGGATGAGTCAGAGATTAGGCTCTGGGAGGATAAATAGCTGGGACAGTCACCACTCTGTGACCAATATCCTGCTTTGTACAATATTGTGAGACATAAAGGCGATACACTCGCTAAGGTGATGGAATCGTCCCCACCGGATGTTTCATTTAGAACAAGTCTATATGGCTCTAGACAATAATCTTGGAATGCTTTACTGGTACAACCGGACTCGGTGCAATTGACACAAGGCTTGAATAGATTTCAATGGAATATTAACAAGAATGGTTTATTCTCGGTTGATTCTATGTACAAAGTGTTGATCCAATCAGATATTCCAATCGATAGTAATGCAAAAATTTGGAAGATGAAGATTCAATTAAAAACTAAGGTGTTTGCGTAGTATCTTCGTCGAGGGGTAATTCTTACAAAGGATAACCTCGCCAAGGGTAACTGGCATGGAAGTAAGAAATGTGTCTTTTTTCATTATGTCGAGACAATAAAACATTTATTTTTGTAATGTAAGTATTTTAGTTCTATATGGTCATAGGATCTTCCCTATACCCCCCACGTAGCGTCCCGAATATTTTCGGTAATTGGCTAAACGGTGTGAACCATATGTTTGAGTCTCTTATTAGGGTGGCTGCGATTTCCAATATATAGTAGAAATGATAAAGTTTTTAATCTTAAAAATTCTTCCCTTATACAGATTATCTACCGTTCCACTTCAATGCTCTGGTTATGGTCGTCACAACAGCGTGTGGGGGCATCAAGACCTGTTCTTGGAGGCGTCATCGAGGATAGAGAAGGCAACGAAAGAGTTTTTATTAATACATGGATGGCAACACAATCTTTGTATCTTCTCTACACCGTTTTAGGCGTATTTACAAGTTCTCATTATGATATGTACGTCTCCTATTTATTTTGCTATTTTGCTTTTTTCTTATCTGGAACTTGGTTGGGATGTGTGCATCTTAATTATGCAGAGGTGTAATGCTTAAAACTATTAAGTAATAAAATCCCTTTTTGGAAAAAGGCAAAATATTTATCGAAGCATACTAATTTCCTTCGAAGCATGAACTGTAACATCCCAAGTATGAAAAACAACCTTTAGAATGTTTGCTTTTTTTTAAATTATGTTTTGCATCATGTCATCATAAGTTTTGCATTTGTTTTCCCTTGTTTTCCATATGAATTTCAAACCAATTTTCAAAATCCTTGTTCATACTTGTTCTGTTACAATTTTCAAATAAAAATTTCAAATCAAGACATCAAATTGTTTCCAATAAACTTGGAAGTTCAAACTATCAAATTGTTTCTTTTCAATAAATCACTTAACACCAAAATCACCCAAATTCATTGAATTTCCAAACAGCAACCAAGTTTAAAATTTTGAAAACCAAACAATGGAACAGTTGGGGTTTTGTAAATAACAAACTATAAAAATTAACACCAAATTTTAAAACCTCAAAACCCCTCTAATTTTCTCTCTTTTCTTACCTTTTCTTTTCAGCAAAAAAAAAGATAGGAAGAAAAAATAAAAAGAAAACGGCTGGGGAAGGCAGACTGGGCCAGCCCAGCCCACCTAACCTCAGCGCGCGCGCAGCGCAGGCCCGCGCGGCCCTTTCTTCTTTCTCCGTACGGCTGGAGTCAGCTGACGCCAGCGCGCACGCAACAGAGTACCCCCCTCGCCACCTGCTCCCTCTCCTCGCCCTATATCTAGCCCGCGAGCTCCCAAACCCTAGCCCTAGGTTTCTCCTTCCTCCCTGCCGCCGCCAGCCCTCTTCTCCAGCCCTTCCTCCTCTCTGTTTTCTTGCCGGCGTTTCGGGGGGGGGGGGGGGAAGAACAGCAGGGGAGCTCGCCGTCGACACGCCGCCATGGAGCACCTCGGGCACAGTTGAGCACACGGAGGCGACCACCGCGACCACGTCTACCTCCTCGTCGCCTCGATTCGCTCATCGGAGACCAGGATCATCCACGGCGTCCTCTTCTTCCTCACGGTCGTTTCTGAACATCGCCGATACGCCGTCGTCCCCGACCACGGCAGCCTCAACCAGCAGCACCAAGCACCTCCCGGTCAGGCACCTGTCGTCCCCTGCCTCTCTCCAGCCCCCTCGTTTCTTGTTTCGCACGCGCCAGTTCTGAAACTCCGGCAGCGTCCGCCACCGTGCCGCCATGGCTGTATTCGAGCACGATCCCGTGCGTGTTCGGGCCGTCCAAGCACACGAGCAAACTCCACAGTCCTCAGCACGCACGCACGCACACCCTACCGCCGCCAATTAGTGGTCATCGACGGTGAGTGCGCGCCACCGTGCCGTCTGTCGCCGCGGTTCAGAAGAAAGCCTGAACCTTGGGTTCAGTTTCGTCAGTTAAGCGCGCACCCCGCATAGCTACCTCAAAAACACGCGCGCGCATCTGCTATCACCAATCGATCCGCACCGCACTGGCAAGATCCAACGGCGCGTAACACTGCGTCGCAGGTTCGATCCCCCCCGCGCGCAGAACAAAACCCCTTTTTGCGCATTTGCCACGCGGGCAGGCAGGGCCCACCTGCCATAGGCAGTGGTTGCCACGCCAGCTCCCAGCGCAGCGCCAGCTGGGCACTGGCCCACAGGCCAGTGACCCAGGGGTGGATCTGCTGGGTAGAAAAGGGTTCCAGGGGCCCTTCTGTAAGTTTCTTTTGCGTCCAAGCCCCTGGACCAAATCTGTATGTTTTTAAAATTGCAGAATAGCCCCTACATTTAAAATTCAAATAACTTTTGTATTCCAAATCCAAATTAAATAAATGAAATATGTTTTCTGTACCAAATTTAATTCTCTACATGTTTAAATCATTTGTTTACTGTTTTGAACATTTCAAATTGTTTCAAAAATTCAAAATTCAAACTACTAAATAAAATTTGGTCAAATTCATAACTAGTTCAAATTTAATTCAAATGTCACATATAAAATATGTTTTCCATGCCAAATTGAACCACCTTTGCAAATATAAACTTTGTTTCCTGTTTTGGATAATTAAATTTGGTTAAATAATTTAAACCTTGTTTAAATCATTTAAAATTGCTAAATTCATAACTTGGTCAAATTAATTTCTTTTTGAACATATAAAATATGTTTTCAAACCAGTAAAATATAATATTTTCAAATATTAATTTTATAAAATGTTTTGAACAAATAAAAATTCAAATAAATTCATACTTGAATTAAATTCATTTAGATCTTGTTTAAACTTGTTTAATCCATAATTAATTCATTCTATATCCATTTTCAATAAATGAAACATGTATTCCACCTAAAATTTTGTGTTCTTTCCAAATATGAACTTTGTTATCTATTTTGAACAATTAAAATTGGTGAAAACAACAAATGCTAGTGTAACTCATTTAAGAAGCCAAATTTCATAACTTAATAAATAAAATTCCAAACTTGATAAACAACATATCAAATGGAATCTATTGTTGTTTTCCTTTTGTTTTCCTCATCCATGCATCATTCTAATTAACTTTCACATGATGGTTAGTTGTAGATCATTTAATCCAACCTTAACTCATGGGCTTTCCATATGCAATCCAAATTGCATATGGGTCCATTTAATTATGTTACCATGTCAACTAGCTTACCTTTGATGCATCAATTAAATTGCCATGCATCATCCCATGATTGTGCATTATGCCATGTTATTGATTGTTTGTCTCTCTGCGTGGTTTGTTGCTTCTTCTCGAATAGGCGACGACGTTGAGACAGACTAGGTTTACGACACTACTTCTGAGGAGTTAGCCCAGTACCAGGCTACTGAGTTTGCAGGCAAGTATTCACTCACATGAACCATTGTGTCCTTTCCACATTGGATATCGATACTTTCTGTTGTCTATTCTGCTAGCCTTAAGATTCGCAGTTGAGTCTAGAAACTATTTTGTAGCTATATAGGAAAAATGAAACGTGAGAGTAGGAATTCTGTTCTTTTATTTCTTTCCCCACCCACCCTCCCTTTTCTGGTAAGGAAGTGCAACGTTGTTTTCTCTTCTCATCTAAACTTTCAAGTTAGGATTTCACGTATCCTGGTTTCTCTAGGATAGTTATATCTACTAGACCATAGGAATGGAGGTGGTTGTGACATGATTTATCATGTTTCCTACTCACGATTGAGAACGGAGGCGTGTAAGCCCCGGAAGCAGATCCTCTATTCCTTAAGCAGTAGATATTGATCCTTTAGAAGCCCGGATGGGTTTCCGTAGTACCTCAGGAGTGTTTTGGTCTCGTGTTTCCCGATGTTGCTTCGATATCCTGTTCTTCTCAACATCCTTTTCGTCCGTTGAAACCTTGTTGTTGCTTGTCACTTCAGTTCTTCTACCGGCGTCTAATCAAAACTTCCCCGATCATCTGCAGATGGATCTCAGGTTCTACCCGCAGGTGGTTCGTATGACTCGTTGCGAGAGCACTGCCGGTTATCCGGAGATGCTGAGAGACATGGTCACTTATCTGGGGTTCCGTTGGGCACCAGAGTACCAGGTCTACGAGCAGCAGCGAGAGTTTGAGCAGACCTACTACCAGGCTATCGTCTACATTCTGTCAGATGATGGCATGAGCGTAGTCCACCGCTATGAGGCAGTAGGTTCCACAGTGGATATGGCGGTGCAGCAGGCAGCTTATGTGAGTCTCACCGTCCTTCGTGTTGACTACTGGGGATTTGACGATTCTATCTATCGCCACATCCCCCGTGGTTACATCACTTCGGAGGGAGCTCACTTCACTCTCTACGACAACTTGGATGTTTACGAGCATGATAACTCCAGGCTGCACACCACCGCTCAGTTTGTGAGGCACAGTGACGCAGTTGCCCGCACACTATCTCAGGAGTTGGCTTCAGTCAGAGAGCAGCTCTACCTTGCTTTGACTCGTCTGGCGACGTACACCACAGACTTTGTTGGAGACGAGCGCTTCGCACGTTTCGATCAGCCAGTTGGTCGTCGTCTGCCAGATGCTGGAGGTTACGAGCCGATCAGAGGTCCACTCCTTAACCTTGGTGCTGGTTACACTGGGATTCCCCGCATTGGAGCACAGGGAGTCCACGCTATGTACTTCACCACGCCTAGAGTCGGCCTCAGACCACGTCAGATCTACGTGGATCGTTGTTCTACCTACTTTCGTGGGCGTCCTCCTCACCGTACCTCTCTCCGTACTCCTAGCCGCCGTCCTGCGTGATGAGCATGGGAGTACCGATGTATCCATTCTTAGCTATGTTTAGTTATCCTTTGGCATTCGAACCATTTATGGTGTGTTGGATATTCTGAAGTATTTGAACATGTGATGGTGTATGTGTTGGTTATCTATTCATGCGTCGGAATAATCTCTCTTTCGGTTGCCAAGTCTATCCTTTTCTGTTGTTGTGCTAAAATGCATTTCCATTCAGGATGCCGCCAACAAGGAACAGCCCGCCTGAGCCACCGCCAATCACGGAGTTGTGGACTCAGATGACCCAAGTCATGACGCAAATGGCCCAGTTTCAGGCTAATCAGCACATCAACCAGACAGCTCCACGAGTCAGCATCAAGGAGTTTCTCAGTCTGGGCCCGAGAGCTTTCGTGGCAACACGCGAGCCTCTGGACGCTGATGACTGGATCCGTGAGATAGCCAAGGCTCTGGAGATTGCACACGTAGCTGAGGAATACAAGGTCAAGTATGCCTCCTATCTACTGAAGGGTCAGGCAGCTACTTGGTGGGAAAACTTTCAGGGCATGAGAACTGGGATACCAGTCACGTGGGGTTGTTTCAAGGAAGCCTTCCTGAAGCACCACATTCCAGATGGTCTCATGGAAAGGATGCGTGAAGAGTTTTGCTCACTCAAGCAGGGCAAGTTGGACGTCATCGGCTATCAGAGTGAGTTCAATCGCCTCGCTCGATACGCTGGAGACGAGGTGTCCACTGAAGCTAAGAAGATGGCAAGGTTCCGCAGAGGTTTTAACCCGGAACTCAAGTACGCCCTCACCAATGTCAAGGCCAACAGCTTCGAGGATCTCGTTAACACCGCGCTCAATGAAGAAAATGGGCGCAAGGCGTTCGAGGAGTCTCGCAAGCACTCGCGTGAGGGTGGTTCCTCCTCCAACATGACCACCCCTCCGCAGAAGCGCCGCATCTGGGTGCCAAATGGTGCTGTCACTCGGGCTCCATACGCCCAAGCTTTTCCAGGCTTCGCTCCCCGCCCACCCAACCTTGTTCAGATGCATAATCCAAGGGCTTCGATGGGGCAGCCAAGGCCAGGGCCTCCTCGTGTCGTCACTTGCTACAAGTGCAAGCAGACCAGGCACTACGCTGACAAGTGCATGCAGAGGCAGCTACCTCCACCACCTCGTCCCAACACAAACCAGGCAATGGTGCGCGCTCCCCCGCCTAAGGCCTTCAACTCCAACAACAGGCCTGTCGGGAGGACCGCAAGGGTGAATCATGTAAAGATCGACAAAGCTGAGGAAGCTCCTGACGTCGTTCTCGGTATATTCCCCGTAAACTTTATTCCAACTAAAGTGTTGTTTGATACCGGAGCATCACATTCTTTTGTGTCAAAGACCTTTGCCGCAACAAACAACCTAATTGTGGTTCCACTAAGCAATCAAATCACTTTTCACTCCCCGGGATCACAAATGTTGACTTCCAAGATAAGTAAGGACAATCAAATCCTAATTGGAGGTCGCATATTCCTTGCTTCTCTCATATTGCTGGGAAATTCTGACATTGATGTCATTCTTGGTATGGATTGGCTGAAGGCCAATAAAGCTAAAATTGACTGTGCTCAAAAGTCAATAACTCTGTTCCACCCTTCTGGCCAGATAGTCTATTCTCCAAATGAATCAAGTTCCATTCGTCTATGCACCCTCGATGCAAAACCTCTACCTTCACTTGAAAATGTTCCGGTGGTTTGCGAATTTCCTGACGTCTTTCCAGAAGAATTGCCAGGAATGCCTCCGGACAGAGCAGTTGAGTTCGTGATCGAGCTTGAACCAGGTACTGCTCTAATCTCTAAGCATCCTTACAAGATAGGAACTCCCGAGCTGAAGTTGTTGAAGGAACAAATTGATATGTACATGGAAAAAGGTTACATTCAACCTAGTTCCGCGGCTTGGGGTTGCCCAACTCTGTTCGTTGCGAAGAAGGATCACACAAAGAGACTCGTTGTTGACTATCGTCCTCTTAACGAGAAAACCATAAAAAACAAGTATCCAATTCCTCGTATCGATGATCTTTTTGATCAACTTGCTGGAGCCTCAATATTCTCCAAGTTGGACTTGAGAATGGGTTACCATCAAATAAAGATCAGAAAAGAGGATATTCCAAAGACAGCTTTCACCACTCGCTACGGTCTATATGAATACACCGTCATGTCCTTTTGTCTCACCAATGCACCGGCGACTTTCTCTCGACTCATGAATTCTGTCTTCCATGAATACCTCGACAAGTTCGTTGTGGTATATCTTGATGACATTCTTGTCTACTCAAAATCCGAGGAAGAGCATGAAGAACATCTTCGTCTCACTCTCATGAAGCTTCGCGAGCATCGTCTATATGCCAAGTTCTCCAAATGTGAGTTCTGGATTTCAGAAGTTGCTTACCTTGGTCATATCATATCTGCCAAGGGCATAGCCATTGATCCATAAAAGGTTAAAGCAACTGTTGATTGGAAACCTCCAAAGACGGTGAAGCAAGTAAGAAGTTTTCTTGGCTTGGCTAGCTATTGTCGTCGCTTCGTCCAAAACTTCTCCAAGATTGCCAAACCTCTCACTGACCTCACAAAGAAGGACAAGAAGTTCGTTTGGTCTCCACAATGTGATGAAAGTTTCAATCTCCTGAAGACTAAACTAACTTCTACACCAGTTCTAGTTGGCCCAGATCCTTCCAAACCTTTCCAAATATTCTGTGATGCATCTCTCCAAGGTCTAGGTGCAGTTCTTATGCAAGAACGTCAAGTTGTGGCTTATGCTTCACGTCAATTGAACGCACATGAGCTCAACTATCCAACTCATGACCTTGAACTTGCAGCAGTTGTGTTTGCCCTCAAGAAATGGAGACAATACTTGTTGGGTAATCGCACTGAAATCTTTTCCGATCATAAGAGTCTGAAATACATCTTCACTCAACCAGATCTAAACCTCAGGCAAAGGAGATGGATTGAAAAGATTAAAGACTTTGATCTTACCATTTCTTACACTCCAGGCAAGGCTAATGTTATAGCCGATGCTGTCAGTCGCAAGTCGTATTGCGATAATCTCATGATCATGGAAAGCCAACCTCCTCTTCACGAAGAATTCCACAAGATGAACCTTGGTCTTGTTCCTCAAGGCTATCTTGCGAACTTGACAGCCAGTCCAACTCTCGAGGACAAGATTCGTTCTGAACAACTTCATGATGCTGAAATCAAGAAGATGGTAGAACACATCAAAGAAGGCAAGGAGAAATTTAAGTCCTTCTCAATGGATGACAAGGGAACTGTGTTCTTCGAAGGACGCATTGCAGTTCCTCAAGTTCAAAGTCTCAAAGATGTCATTCTCAAGGAGGCTCATGAAACTCCTCTCTCCATACACCCTGGAAGTACAAAGATGTACCAGGATCTCAAGACACTGTATTGGTGGCCTGGCATGAAACGTGAAATTGCTCAATACGTTTCTGAATGTGACGTTTGTCAACGTGTTAAGGCAGTTCATCAGAAAACAGCCGGTCTTCTCCAACCTCTGAAAATCCCTGAGTGGAAGTGGGACATGATTGAAATGTACTTCGTCACTGGTTTTCCAAATTCCAAGAGGGGCAACGATGCAATCTTCGTTGTCATTGATCGTCTCACTAAAGTAGCTCACTTCTTTCCTGTCAAAGAAACAATCTCAGCTAGTCAGTTAGCAGAGCTCTACACAGCAAAGATTGTTCCTCTTCATGGTGTTCCATTGGAAATAAGCTCAGACCGTGGAAGCATATTCACTTCTCATTTCTGGAAAAGCTTTCAAGAAGCATTGGGCACCAAACTTCTGTTCAGCACAACCTACCATCCTCAGTCTCAAGGGCAAGTCGAAAGAGTCAATCAGATTCTCGAGGATATGCTCAGAGCATGTGGTCTCTCTTTTGGCATGAAATGGGAGGAATGTCTCCCATATGCTGAATTCTCCTACAACAACAGCTTCCAGGCAAGCCTAGGCATGGCACCATTTGAGGCTCTCTATGGCCGCAGATGCAGGAGTCCAATCAATTGGTCTGGAGCTGGTGAACGTTCACTCTTAGGCCCTGACATTGTTAAGGAAGCCGAAGAGAAAGTTTGCATCATTCGTGACAATATCAAGATTGCTCAGTCTCGTCAGAAAAGCTACTATGACAGCAAGCACAGGGATATGATCTATGCACCTAGTGACAAAGCATATCTCCGTGTAACTCCCCTCATAGGCACTCATCGTTTTGGTGTCAAAGGAAATCTTGCACCAAGATATATTGGTCCTTTCAACATTCTCTAAAGGCGTGCGGAAAATGCTTATCGTCTTGAACTTCCGGAAAAGCTATCCAAGGTGCACGATGTGTTTCACGTGTCACAGCTCAAGAGGTGTTTCAAAGATCCAGATCGTGCAGTTGATCATGATTCCATTGAACTGCAAGAAGATCTCTCTTATGAGGAGCACCCTGTTCGAATTCTCGATGAGACCGAGCGCAAAACTCGCAACAAGAGCACCAAGTTCTTGAAAGTGCAGTGGTCCCATCATTCCGATAACGGGGCAACGTGGGAGACCGAAGAGGATCTTCGCAAGAAGTATCCGGACCTTTTCTCTTCTCAGTAGGAATCTCGGGGCGCGATTCCTTCAAGGGGGGGCGTTTTGTAACATCCCAAGTATGAAAAACAACCTTTAGAATGTTTGCTTTTTGTTAAATTATGTTTTGCATCATGTCATCATAAGTTTTGCATTTGTTTTCCCTTGTTTTCCATATGAATTTCAAACCAATTTTCAAAATCCTTGTTCATACTTGTTCTGTTACAATTTTCAAATAAAAATTTCAAATCAAGACATCAAATTGTTTCCAATAAACTTGGAAGTTCAAACTATCAAATTGTTTCTTTTCAATAAATCACTTAACACCAAAATCACCCAAATTCATTTGAATTTCCAAACAGCAACCAAGTTTAAAATTTTGAAAACCAAACAATAGCATAGTTGGGGTTTTGTAAATAACAAACTATAAAAATTAACACCAAATTTTAAAACCCCAAAACCCCTCTAATTTTCTCTCTTTTCTTACCTTTTCTTTTCAGCAAAAAAAAAAGAGAGGAAGAAAAAATAAAAAGAAAACGGCTGGGGAAGGCAGACTGGGCCAGCCCAGACCACCTAACCCCAGCGCGCGCGCAGCGCAGGCCCGCGCGGCCCTTTCTTGAACCACCTTTTCATATATAAAATTTAATTCAAATGTCACATATAAAATATGTTTTCCATGCCAAATTGAACCACCTTTTCATATATAAAATTTGTTTCCTGTTTTGGATAATTAAATTTGGTTAAATAATTTAAACCTTGTTTAAATCATTTAAAATTGCTAAATTCATAACTTGGTCAAATTAATTTCTTTTTGAACATATAAAATATGTTTTCAAACCAGTAAAATATAATATTTTCAAATATGAATTTTATAAAATGTTTTGAACAAATAAAAATTCAAATAAATTCATACTTGAATTAAATTCATTTAGATCTTGTGTAAACTTGTTTAATTCATAATTAATTCATTCTAAATCCATTTTCAATAAATGAAACATGTATTCCACCTAAAATTTTGTGTTCTTTCCAAATATGAACTTTGTTATCTATTTTGAACAATTAAAATTGGTGAAAACAACAAATGCTAGTGTAACTCATTTAAGAAGCCAAATTTCATAACTTAATAAATAAAATTCCAAACTTGATAAACAACATATCAAATGGAATCTATTGTTGTTTTCCTTTTGTTTTCCTCATCCATGCATCATTCTAATTAACTTTCACATGATGGTTAGTTGTAAATCATTTAATACAACCTTAACTCATGGTCTTTCCATATGCAATCCAAATTGCATATGGGTCCATTTAATTATGTTACCGTGTCAACTAGCTTACCTTTGATGCATCAATTAAATTGCCATGCATCATCCTATGATTGTGCATTATGCCATGTTATTGATTGTTTGTCTCTCTGCGTTGTTTGTTGCTTCTTCTCGAATAGACGACGACGTTGAGGCAGACGAGGTTTACGACACTACTTCTGAGGAGTTAGCCCAGTACCAGGCTACTGAGTTTGCAGGCAAGTATTCACTCACATGAACCATTGTGTCCTTTCCACATTGGATATCGATACTTTCCGTTGTCTATTCTGCTAGCCTTAAGATTCGTTGCTTGTGTTCCGATCCTATCACATGTTATCCTGTAACCCTGATATAGCCTATCCTCCACACCTATAACCCTTTGCTTGTTGCCTGTGTCTTACTAGCATGCTTAGGGTTGTTACTGCTCGAGTCTGTTGTTCGTTATTTCTGTTACCACATTTATTATGTTCTGGGGCTCGATGTTAAACAACAACCTGTTAATGTTTGAGGTAATGCTAATTTGATGATAAGGCACCGGCAGGAGGCCGGGTATGGTTTTGAGGCCTGCTAGTGTCGAACTCAGGAAACGTTCTTGTCCTCTAGATCCATGATGAGCGCGCTAACCGCATGTGGGAAGCGTGTATGGGCGCCCCCTCAATTTGATTCGATTCGCATCTCGTCCAAATCGCCTCATTTAGTTCGGGTTTTCCATTTGCCGCATGCATATGCAGGTACGAACCCGAGGCCAGGGTGGAAACTTTTGTAGTCGGCATTTAGGGAGACACGTTCTTAGAGTGCTATGATGGTCCCCTTTTCTTCGTGGGGCTTGATTAGCCGTGCGCTCAATTGCACGGGGTTCTTTGGGCTTAATGCGAAGAAGAGTTGGGTTGTGTTGAGTGCCTCGCTTGGTGGAAGTGCATTTCCAATCTGGCGGGGTATTCTTACGTGTACGACCAAATTGGTGCACCCCTGCAGGGTTAAATCTTCTCGAGAAGCCGTGTTGTCCGCGGTTATGGATGACTTGGTGATAGGGCTGGCTAACAAGGATTAGACAACTTACACCTAATTAATATCAAATTGACTAGTAATAGACCTATTGACACAATAACCTGAACCTTAATTAATCCAACTGTGTGATTTATCCTCGGATTGCTTCTTTGGATAAGGGGCGAGATCCAGGATGGGTTTGTTTGAGGTGGTTGGTAGTTGGTTCCGATACGCTATCTTATCCCTCTCTTTTAGCCGGAAGTTGTAGCGAGTCTCTGTAGTTGGTTACTGCAGCCTGCTCCCGCACTTTTATATCACCCATTCTTCCGTTGAACCCAAAGCATCTGTACTTGGTGTTGCCGGGTACACTTTGGTATCTTGTGAGTCTTGCTTGACAGTACTTGTCTGTACTGACCCCTTTGGGGCTGTGGTTTCCGCAGACTACGTTTCCGAGGATCCCCATGGTGGCTACTACGTGGAGTATGACGAGGCTGCTGACGAGTAGATAGCGGACCCGGGCAGGATCCGAGACTTCGTGGATGGGCTCCGTCTTTTCGTTTCCGGCCTCTTAGGCCTATTTGGATCTTGTCTGTACTCAGACACTTTGGATGCTTCCGCTGTGATGTAATGATGACTTGTTGGGACATGTGTCCTCTGGATGATTGTATTTGCTATCTCTGCTCTAGTGAGAGCTATTTGCAACTTATTTCTATTTATTTGTGTCTTAGAGATTTGTTGTGATATCACTTGTTCAAATGCCGTTGACGTACCATGTGTGTATGTTATGAAGTACGTCAATGGAAGTAGTCGGATTTCTATGGGATGGTTTGCGCAGACGATGAATAGTAGAGGATGGTTGTCACACGTTTACGTGTTGGCCTACTCATATTGAGATGCGGGTGCCGGTATGCCCCGTAAGCCATTTATCTATAGTTTAGCGGGCTGTGAGTATCCTCTAGAAGTCCGGGTATGACATGAACCCAAAAGTCAAAATCCAAAATCATTTTAGTATTACAAGCCAAACGCCAAACACCAAAAGCCACGACAACTCCTGACTTATAAGGCAAACGGATTTTACAGAAAAAAATTGGTCCAGTAAAACGAGAATTAATATAAGCTTTCTTAGGTTCAACGCTTACCTTTATCAAATCACGTACTTCCCCGTTCAATAAATTTAGGGTCACTAGGTAAAAATACACGTACAACAATTCAGTAATCCGGATCGAAAGTATCAATCCTTTTTCTGGCATCGTTGCCAATTTAGGGTCATAGATATTATTTAGTTTTGTTATTTTTGTTTTCGTTAATTTCTTGTTTTTAGTTTGTTCTTGTTTAGCTTAATTGAAAACCCAAAAATATTAGGTTACACTTTGTGTTCTTATTACAAAATCCAAGAATATTTAGTATGGAAAACAAGAAGTTTGAAGAGTTTGCTACTCACAATGATGATTATTTACGTGCACCCATCACTCAATCCATTTTAGTTGCAGAGAACTATGGAATTAAACCTAATCTTTTGAACTAAATTCAAGAGAACCAATTTAGTGGTTCAACTATTGAGGATGTGGGTATGAACTTCAACACCTTCAGTGAATTATGTGATATGATGCATATGAAATGTGCAAGCTACGTTTATTTTCTTTCTCGCTGAGAGGGAAAGAAAAAGAGTGGTTATTAGCATTACCAAAATGCATCATTAAATCTTGGGAGAACTGTTGCAACATATTCATGACTAAATATTTCCCACATGCCAATACTATGAAATTACGTTATATGATTACAGGTTTTAAGTAACAAGATCGCAAGCCACTAGCACTTACGTGGGAATGCATGAAAGATTCCATAAGCAATTGTCATAACTATGAAATGGAGGAATGGTTAATACTACATTTATTTTATAATGCACTTAACTCTGTGTCCAAATCTATGCTTGATATAGTTGCAGAAAGAACTTTTATAGGAAAATAAATTGAAGTAGCCAAGAAGCTACTCAAAGATATGCAAGACAATCATGCTCAGTGGTGCATGTAGAAAGAAATCAAACAAAGAAGGTAAATGATGTCATTAAAAACACCAATGAAGAGCTAACAATAAACGTAGATGAACTAATTACCGTTCTTAAATGTAAGAATGAATCTCAGATATATGCCATCTCCAATGCTTAAATTGAAGAAATAGATTTTTAGCCTGTAATACTTATAATATTGTATGGAAAGGTCCAAACTTTGGACATAATTATCAGAAACCATATAAACCTGCAAGAGCACCAATCAATAGTAACTATAACAATGGAGAAAACAATGACAACCGTCAGTCACTTGAGGATACTCTCAAATGATTTCTAAATTCTCGGAGCGAGCAAAACAATGCTTTTTATAAGATGGTTGAGAATCACGATAATATACTTGGCCAACTAACCCTGAAAGTTAGTACAATGAAAACTGATCTGCGGGTACTTCAGGAAAACACGAAGACTTTGGAATCATAAATAGCCAAGATAGCTAAGAATCAAATTTTGATTCTAGCAAAATTTGAAGACAAACTAGAGCCCAATCGAGTTGCAAGTTTGAAGATGATGAGAGGCTCAAATAAACATGCACATGAAGAGCTGTATTATATCAATGCTCCTACACCAAACTATAACATCTAAGAACTCGCGAAAATGGTAAGCCTGATGAACCCATCACTCCAAAGAATTAATGAAGCATCATATCAATAATTTATTAATCAAGTTGCTTACACGTTACGTGAGTTAGATCTCGAATATAGGAAACTATTTGAGAAGCAACCAGCTAAATTAGAAGACATATCTGAACCTACTATTAAGATAAATTTAGATGTTAATGAAATAACCTCTAATGACCCACAAGTATTGGGGGTGTATCGTAGTACTTTCGATAAATAAGGGTACCAAACCCAACGAGGAGCAGAAGGTGTTAACAAGTAGGTTGGATAGAGGATTCACTGTAAACACTAGCAAACATGTTTTTGATGGTTTTTGTTATAGAGATAAATAAAGTGCGAGTAAATAAAAGACATTAGATATAATTGCAGCCCAATCCTTTTGACAGAAAAGGACAAGCCGGTTGTTCTATTTACGATTACCAAACGTTCTCGAGGACACATGGGAACTTCGTCAAGCGTTTTCGTTTCATACAGTTGATTACTATTTATTGTTTTGATAGGTGTTGTGTGGGTGAACCTATGCTAATGCACCTCCCAACTAGGACTAATACATACTTGTGATTAAACCCCTTCCAAGCATCTTCCAATACAAGAAGTAATTTAGATAATTCTAACCACAGTTTTAAACTCTAGGATCCTACACTCCCTCGTGCATCGGTTTCCTAACAGGGATTTAGGTTTCTGTCACTCCGGAAACCCCACAATTAGTAGCCAAATACACAATGCATCCTCTTAGGCCCATAAAGGTAAAGTGTCATGTAGTTGACGTTCACATCACACCACTAGAAGAATAACACCACAACTTAAATATCAAACCATTAGATATTACTTCAATATAATTTCACTACTAACATCTTGACTTCTCCAATGTCCTCAAAAATTAAACGAACTACTCACGAGACATAATATGGATCATGATCAGAGGTGATATAATGACGAATAACAATCTAGTCATAAAGTGCAAACACCGATTAATCTCGTAATCATCAACAACGAACAAGTAATCCACACCGGGAGAAAGATCTAGTGAAGAACAACGATATAGAACCCTAATTGTTACAGCGGTACGGAGATGAATGGTGAGGGTTATGGTGCTGGTGATGATGATGATGACGATGACGATCTTGATTATGCCTGGAGCAATGATGGTGACGATGGCGATGATTTCCCCTCAGCCGGAGAAATTTTCTCTCTCTGTTTTTTTCCACCCCGAGGAGCCGGCGGAATATTTCCTTGATGGTTCTTTGTGGCTTAGGGTTCCCTGGGGGTCAAGTACGCGAAAGGAGGCGGCCAAAGGTGGTCCAGGGTGGCCACACCACCCCTAGGCGCGACCAAGGGGGCGCCCCTAGTTGTGTGGGCCCCTAGTGGCCCCCCTTCGGGTCTCCTCTTGGCTGGCTCCCTCTTCTGGACTTCTATGACTCTTCCGATGCCCCCCTGTCGAGACATCGTAGTAGTTTTCATAGACGGGGGTGCCATGAGACTACGGTAGAGACGTGGGGTAACGGGATCGCGTGGTGGACAGTTAACACAGGATTTACCCAGGTTCGGTACGTCGCGACAGTACGATGTTCCTACTCCTGCAATCTCACTAATCAGGGCTAAAGCCTGTGTATGGAATTACAATGTGAGGTTTAGATCTAGCTATTCGCAGGGGATCAACTTCCCGGCGAGTTAGCCTGTAGCTTCCTCTCTTCCTTTCCCTCATCTCTCGTCCGGCTTTATATAATAGCCGGATTAGGGCTTACAGAATAGGAAACATAGAAGACTACGGTAACTATAACTTGGAAAGTAAGGAATCCGTCTTCTCTTCCAAGCCAGATCACGCGGGCCGCGATCCGGGTCCTTCTGGAATTCGGCTTCTGTGCGTCAGGTTACTGAGCTGCCCAATGGACCATAGCCCACTACCACTTGGGCCACCCTGGTAATCCGGCACTTATGACTACCATCTAATATACCCCTATTTGGTATATATCCGACAGTAGCCCCCAAGAAGGATTAAAACTCTGATTCGTCGTCTTTCGCCAAATGTACTTTGTTCGAGAAATACCAATCAGCAGTCTTGATTCTTCTTATTCTTCTTTGAAAAGAGATGGTAGCGTGAAACTCGGAATCCTGAAAATCCGGCTTTTCTCTCGCGATCCTTCATGGAGAAGTAACTTCCTACGTCAGCGCTTTAATCATGCTGACGTAAGGGACGTTTGGGTTTCACGCGGGAAACCCAGTAACATATCTCTGACAGATTCTCACGGGAAACAAGGAGATAGCCATCATTACCCTGTCGTTTCATTTCCCGGATTTTCCGGCGAGTGACACGCGTTGATCATCCAACGGTCAAAATAGCCGTTGGCACGTATCTTGACGGATTTCCGGCTATAAATAGCCTTCGTCATCCTCCCGAAAAACCTTCCGCACCCACTCGAACGCCATTACCGCGCCCAAGCTCCTGAGCGAAGAACCACTTCCGAGCGCACTCCCAATGGCATCTTCACCGTCCTCTCCTGCCCGCTCCGTCGCGCGCGAAATCGAAGATATCATCAACGAC
Organism: Alopecurus myosuroides; assembly: GCA_028641055.1. Taxonomy (NCBI): domain Eukaryota; kingdom Viridiplantae; phylum Streptophyta; class Magnoliopsida; order Poales; family Poaceae; genus Alopecurus; species Alopecurus myosuroides. The sequence goes on from CM054061.1 coordinate 87,077,703, forward strand.
ATAGATCCATTGTTGGATTCTCCAAAGCGCGCTGGCGGCGAGCCGGAAAAGGCCGCGTATTCCGCGGTGGACGGAGGAAATCCTTTCGCCACCGCGGATCTTGCAAGCTCAAGCGCCGCGCCCTCTCTGCCGTTTGCTCCTGAGACGGCGGAGGAGAAGATCACGCTTCTCGGCGACGAGCTCGCCGCTGCAGAAGCCGCTGCGTCCGCCGCCGCCGGAGCGGATGAAGAACCGGAAACTGCCGGCAACTGGGTTGCCTGCAGCATTCCCCCATCCCTCCTTCCAAACATGGAAAAGGAGGGGTTGGTGCTCAAAGGGAAATGGCGGCTCCCTGAGAACGAGAACGAACCCCAGCCAAACATCGGCGAACGGGTTCTTCTCTCCTCCCATCTCCTAAGAGGTATGGGCTTGCCCCCTTCCGCCTTCTTCCTCCAAGTTCTCTCCCACAACAACATTCAACCTCATAACCTGCCTCCCAATTCCATTCTCTATATGGCCGGGTTTCAGGCTCTCTTCGAGGGTTTCCTAGGCATAGAACCTAGGCTAGACTTCTTTTTGTATTGTTTCGGGGTTAAGCGGAACTCTTCGGAGGGTGCACTCCCGACTTGCGGGACCATCTCCTTCACCCTTAGGAGGTTTAGGGAGGAATGGTTCCCCAAGATTAGAACTTCGGAATCCGTCAAATTCTGGACGGGTTCCTTCTTCTATCATCCCGATGTTCCTTTTCCGACAAAGGCCATCGGGGTTCCACCTTTTGCCAACTCCGCTGCTGTTCCCCAAGAAAATTGGGGAACAAAAGCCCTCCAAGTCCTGCCGCCTGATCTACTAAGGATCAAGCGGCGTATCTCCAAGCTCACCTCCTTGGATCCGCCCCTAACTGGCATGGACACTGTTCTTTGCTGGTTGGAAAGGCGGATCCAGCCCTTAGCCAATCATGACAGCCGTCTACTTTGCGAGTACACGGGCGCCAATGAAAAAATGCGGACAACCAGCAAAGACTGGGCCATAAGGGATTTGAAGCGGCGCGTGAACCAATTGGTCGCATCGCGCGATCAATACGAAGCGAGTCGGCTGATGTATACAACCGACAATCCGGCTCCCAAGGTATTTTTTCAGTCATTTGGGTGATCTTTTACCAAATTTTCTCGGATTTTTCACTTCTAACTCTGCTTTTTCTTTTCGGCAGCTTGCTGAACATCCTGACTCGGAGCTTGCCTCCGAAGCTGATCTGGAGGCGTTGCACGCCTCCTTTGTAGGTGGGCGCAAGCGCAAGAAGGTTTCCTCCTCTGAGGAAATCATCGATCTTGACGGAATTCCCGTCGCCACCTCCAAGTTTAGAACGTCCGGGTTATTTTCTTTTGTCGAAGTTTTCTTTCGTCTTCGGAGTTTTAACTTTTTCCGGGTTTTCGTTTCTTGCCCTTAGCCTGCCTACCTCCACCTTGAAGCCAAAGAAGCTAAAAAGGCACAAGGTTGTGTCCGGCAGAGGCGCTCAACCTTCTCCCACCATCGCGCCGGACACACCGTCCACGATGGCGGAAGAGCATGCCACAGCTCCCACCACCAAGTCATCGGAGCCTAGCCAGCCCATTGTGCCGGACACGGACACGAGGGAAAGGGCGGCTCCAGAGGTGGGAATTATTCTCGGACATTCGACGAGGAGATTCCCACTTTCGACAAGGATTTCAAGATCATCAATGACGGCCTAAGTGCAGCCGGAACTCTTTTTGCGGAATACGCAAAAGGGTTCAATGAAAACTTGGCGGGTTTGCAACGAATGAGCCAGGTATGTAACTCTAGCCCCCCAAGCATTAAACAAAATGTATGCTTTTTGCCTTGATGCTTTATGTACAATCTTTTCCTTGCCATGTTCCAGCAAACCGCTGAAGCCATTAACATGGAAGTTTTCAACAAACTCTCCATCAAGAATAAAGAAGTTAGAAATCTTCTTTCTATTCTTGAGGAGAGAGAGACGGAGCTGGCATCGTCTCAGCTTGCGTTGTCGGAAACAGCAGGTAAGCGTTTTTCCTCTGAAGTTTTCGATTCAACTTTTTGTCTAAGTACTTATTCCCGAAGTTTTCTAAACTCGGAATTTTCCTTGCTTTCCAGCTGCTTTGGCTAAGGCCAAGCAAATAGCTGAAAACGCCGGCAATGCCGAGTTTCTCCGAAAGGAGAATTTGGACATTCACAAGGATCTTGTGAAGGCTCAAAAAGATCTAGAAGCCAGCAATCTGGCCCTTGGAATTTCTCATTCCAAGGCTTCCGCACAGGCGGAGAAGGACAAGTCCACCATTCAGGACTTGGAAGCTGCTCTGAACCTGCGCCTGGAGGAAGGCTCCGAAATTGACAAACTTGTCGGTAAGTTTTTTCTGTATTTACCATTTTTTCCCAACCTTGCTGTGTTTCTCTGCTTTTGTACTTAACCTTCTTGGTTGTTTTTGCTGAAAAACAGGAGATAGCCCAGATCTTTCCCGGATTGATAGAATCCGATCTTTTGGGAAGACCTAGACTTCGATCAGGGCTGCTTGCATGCAGCTGATCAACAAGTTCCTTCCCTCAAGGACTGGGGAGTTCTCGGAAGTTGAAAAACTTCCGGGTACCATCATGGAGGTGGCGGAGTCCAGGGAATCCCTCCTACGCTCCGCCTTATGCGTATGCACTACCCTGGTGCAAAGTCTTGGCGCGTGGCGTCCGGTATCCCTCAAGGATACACGGAAGCTCAGCGGAATACAATCTTTGATGAAATCAAAGGCCATGCCACCAAGATCGCCTCCATGGTGAATATCTCCATTACCTATCCGGAAGAGGAGGTCCCTGCAGCCCCCGATGATGATAGCAGCGAAGAAGAGTCGGATGCTTGAAGGGCTTCCTCGAACCTCGATGGTGACAGTAGACAATAGGAGCATTACTATACTTTTACAATGTAATTCAAATTGTAATGCTTCTATTCCTTTTGCATGAATGAGAACTCCGCCTCTTGCAGTCTTAATTATGAAATTCTTTGCAAGGTTTCGGATTTTATTATTCCTTTATGTTCTAAGTTCTCTGGCGTATATGTTTTAACTGTCCTTAGTGTTTGAAATGGCTCAATAGCATTATGAAGCGTCATGCCGAGTAACTGGGTATAACCAATCAGTTTAAACTCGGAAACATGGATCATACTAAAGGCATTTTTACTAAATAGCTCCAGTGACCCAACACATACGCAATCAGATAATGCTTAGAGTAAGGAATTTTTGTGAATGAAACTTGGGCACGCAGGCACAATCCGAGTTTCCTTTAGCCGTTAGCAGGTTGAAAAATCATTCAGTTTTAAACACCGAGCACGCAGGCACAATTCGGGTTAACATTGAGTATTTTGTAAGATCATTGGGAAATAGATAAGGTGGAATCATGCTTTGTACTATAATGAACTTGTAAAAACATGGATATCAGAATTCCGACAACTTTATTTCATGATCTCATGTTTACATAGAAATTGAACTAAGTATAGAAGGGACATAACTGCTAGATACTCCCAGGCCTTCGCTGTCCACTCGAACTTGTCGGATTTTTTCAGCAACTTGTAGAGTGGTAAGGCTTTATCCCCCAGCCGACTGATAACTCTGCTGACGGCAGCGGCGGAACTCGTCAATCTTTGGACACCTTTCACGCACGTAGGTTTCGAGATGTTCAAGATGGCTTTGATCTTTTCTGGGTTAACTTCTATTCCTCTGTGAGAAACGATGAAACCTAGAAGTTTTCCTGAGGGAACCCCGAATACGCACTTTGATGGATTTAACTTCATCTTGTAAGTGCGCAAATTTTTGAAAGTTTCTCGCAAATCCTCAAGGAGTGTATCTTTTTCCTTGGTTACGACAGCAATATCGTCCACGTAAACATGGACGTTTTTGCCAATCTGACTATGCAAACAACGTTGCTTGCTACGCTGGTAGGTTGCACCTGCGTTCTTCAGGCCAAACGACATGGTTACGTAATAGTACGTCCCGTATGGGGTTATGAAAGAAGTTTTAATTTGGTCTTCCTTTTTCATGCGTATTTGGTGTTACCCGGAGTATGCATCCAAAAAGCATAAAAGCTCAGAGCCTGCAGTGGCATCTATTATTTGATCGATTCGCGGTAACGCGAACCTATCTTTTGGACACAATTTGTTCAAGCATGTGTAATCTATACACATTCTAAGAGCAGTAGTGTCTTTCTTCGGTATTAATACCGGATTTGCAGACCATTCAGTGTGGATTACTTCCTGGATGAAATCTGCTGCTAAAAGGCGGATAATTTCCTTGCCAATAGCCTTCCGTCTTCTTCCGTCAAATCGACGGAGACTTTATTTGACGGGTTTTGAGCCTGGAATCACCTTGAGTTTTTGCTCAGCAAGTTCCCTGGGTACGCCTGGCATGTCAGCTGGACACCAGGCGAAAATATCCCAATTCTCACGGAGGAACTTGATGAGCTCGCCTTCCTATTTGTCGGTCATCCCGGTCCCTACGACGACAAATTTTGTCGGATCTTTGGGATCTAGGATTACCTGTCTTGTATTCTCGGACGCCTTGAAGGTGTCTGCTGGCTTCCGGGTTTCTTTTCCTGCCGGCATTTCTGTTGGCGATACCTCCTTGGCCAATTCCTTCAGTTCTTCCTTTGCTATGACTCTCTGAGCGCAAAGGGCGTTTTCTTTCTCTAGCTCGTTTGCCAGCTTGAAGTCACCAGCTATGGTGATTACTCCTCCTTTAGGTCCTGGCATCTTCAGCTTGTTATAGATATAACAAGATCTTGCCATGAATTTGGCGAAAGCTGGACGTCCGAGTATTGCTTGATACACGCTTTCAAACGGCACTACTTCGAAGGATACTTTTTCCTGCCGGAAGTGATCTTTATCTCCGAAGGTGACCTCTAGGGAAATTTCTCCTAGGGATCGTGCTTGTCTGCCAGGAACAATGCCATGGAAGCGTATGTTGCTGTAATTGAGCTGGGACTCGGAAATCTTCAGATGCTTCAGCGTATCCAGGTACATTATGTTAATGCTGGATCCTCCATCCATCAGCACTCTTCTTAGCCTAGTGTTCTGGACAATAGGGCTTACGACAAGAGCTTGTGTGCCGGGTTCAGGGATATTCCCGGGATGATCAGACTGATCCCAGGTAATTGGTGTGTTTGAATACTTCAAGAATTTCGGGGTTGCCGGAACAACCGCGTTTATTTCTCGAAGCGTTCTTTTTGCCACCTTTGCTGACGGAGTTGCCAGGAATGTTAGCATTGCTTCTCCATCAACTCTCGGAAATTTGGGTTCGCCCTTTCGCTGTTACTCCTGGATTTTTTCATCAGTGTCCGATTCACTCTCTTCTTTGTCAGCTTCTAGGTTTTGTTTGGGGAATTTCCTTTTGGAACTTTTCCCTTTATTTCCGGATCCTGCACTGCCTTTCATGTGCTTATTCAGCCGACATTGCGCGTTTGTATGGGTGGGTTTCCCGAATTGTGAATGGTGGACACAGGGTTCCGACTTAATCCTTTCCCATTCTTCTGGAGTGTAATTTATTGGATCTGGACTGCGTCCTTTCCACTTATTCCCTTTTTCACTTCCAAAGGCTATGTTGACCTCTTTGGGTTTTGTCGTTGTTTCTGAAGTTCCTTTTTTGTCAGAACGAGGATTTTTCTTGGCAAGTATCAGTGATTCGATATTGCCTCCTCTTGCTCTGATGTCATCTTCGGCTACAACGTGTTCATTGGCGGTTGTAAGCATAGATCCGAGATCCTTGTGCTGTTTGGAACCAACCATGAATGGTACCAGTCCGGGTTTTAGGCCATTGACGAAAGCATGCATTGGTTGTACGTCAGTTACTCCAGAGCAACTATTCTTCATTGTCGTCCATATGGAGATGAAATCCACGTATGGTTCATCCTCAAATTGGGTGCAACGGTTCAGCTGGTTGATGTTGTTCGGGCGTTTGTACGTTCCCCGGAAGTGCTGAGTGAATACTCTAGCCATATCATCCCAGCTGTCGACAGTTCTTGATGGTAACCCATTGATCCAATCTCTGGCTCCGTCCAGTAACATTAGGGGAAGAAACTTGACAGCTTCCAGGTCTGTCCCATTGTTGATCTGGACGGCTGTATAGTAGTCTGAGAGCCAGGTATCCGGGTTTGTGCTGCCGGCGTATTTCTGGTACGTTGGACCGACCTTGGCAAAGCCAGAATGCAGGGTTATTCTTCGGATCCTGTCAGTGAAACACTTAGGACCAAAGTATAGATCATCCTTTTCCGCTCTATCAATGCGTGTGGAATATCTTCCGGCTGAATGGACAGAAGGGGATCTACTCCTTTCTTTTCCATTATTGCGCGGGCGCGCTTTGCCGGGATCGTTTCTGTTTCTTCCTAGATCACGTCCTTTGGGATTAGGCGGAGTTCGACTCCTATACCATTCCTTATTCTTAGGAGGTGTCCGAGATCTCTCACGTCTGCGAGGTGCATCATATCTTCCGGCTTTCTCAGCTGGGTTTCTCGGAGGTGGCATTGCTTTGCCGTCATTCCGGTATTTTTCTTCCCGATCGTGGGGTTTATGTCCATTGTTCGGGAGATGGGATCCGGTTCTAGACGCTTCATCCCTATTGTCGGGGTTTTTCTTGTCTTTCCTCGGATCCTCTTTTTTATCCTTTGAATTGTCTGAATTTCCGGGTTCTTCCGGTCCAGGTGCCCCAGCGGCGCAAGTAGCTGTTTTGCATAGGGGTGAGTTGTCGTGCAACCTCCCTGATCGCTCTTGGCCCCGCTGCTGTTGTTGCAATGCTTTTCCTAGGAAAGCATACACCCCTTGAAGCTTTTCACCATTGGAGTACATGTCATTGTTCAGGATGGCGAACGCTGCTTCCGCGTTTTCTGCTGCGGTTTTGTATATTGGTTCGCCTCTGGCATCCTTGCCGTTTACCTGCTTTTGCCAAGATGGGTTGTGATACCTTTCCTTTGGCGGCAGTACTTCCGGTCTTACGATTCCGGGTAAACTTGTAGGTTTTATGGCAGATCTATTCTCTCTCTCGTACTCCTTGATTTCTTCCTTCATGATCTTGATGTCATTCTGGGTTTTTTGGAGGTGTTCCCGAGATCTGAGTAGATGTTGCTGTTGCCGTTGGAAAGCTCGTCTCCTGGCTTCCAGCATCTCAGGGGGCTCGTTTGCACCCACTGGCGTTTGTAACAGATCTTGTTCTTCTTGTTCTGTCATTGGCATAACAAGGATTTCCTTTTTCTTCTCCGCAGGCTTTATTCCGCTTGCATCTCCTGCTTCCGGGCTTTCCTCAGCTGGCTCAGCTGGTTTTTTCTTCCGGAGTTTTTTAGCGGACTTGTGCCTTTTCTTGGAAGAGGGAGGCTTTTTATCTGGTTCGTCCTCTGTCAATTCCTTGACGTTGGGAAATAGTGGAGAAGTTTCTCCGTCTTCTCTCTCTTCCTATGGCGGAGGGGTTTTAGGGCTTTCCTGACTGCCGGCATCCGTGGATTCAGCCGGTTTTGCCATTAGTACTTCATGGAATCCCTCTTGAAAAGATTTAACCTTTCTTTCGAAGGCGTCCTCATCTTCGTCTTCGGAATCAAAATCATCCGATCCGGTTTCCGACTCTAATCTCGCCTCAATGGTGGCTAGCACAGAGTCAGCTTCCGAGTTCGTCGCCATGTTGGCGGATGTCGGATCTTCCACCTCTGTGGTGGGTGTCGGATCTTCCACATCTGTGGTGGGTGTGTTATTGCTGCCTCTTGCACGGGATTTCCACCATCCGTGTTTTCGGCGACTTCGGATTGCACCATGCCGATAAAATGTGTATCACTTTTTCGTCGGCGATCTGAGCAGAATCCGGTATCGTAGTCATCTTCGACTGGGTATAGGGCGGGTGGGAAATACTTGCTTCCACCGCAAAACCCCATTGCTTCTGCAGTTAGTCCGATAAAGATGTTAGCAGATCCGATCGGTAACACGCAGGCACTTACTAGGTGATTTTGCGCCGGTATGTATGATCCGTTGTCGAGGAAGCGCCCGACATCGTCGTCGAACTCCAAGCTTCCGACAGTGATTGATCTTCCAATTCCGCCGAGTATCCCAGATCGGAACTTCACGCCTGACGTCGTTTGCCCCACGGTGGGCGCCAACTGTCGAGACATCGTAGTAGTTTTCATAGACGAGGGTGTCATGAGACTACGGTAGAGACGTGGGGTAACGGGATCGCGTGGTGGACAGTTAACACAGGATTTACCCAGGTTCGGTACGTCGCGACAGTACGACGTTCCTACTCCTGCAATCTCACTAATCAGGGCTAAAGCCTGTGTATGGAATTACAATGTGAGGTTTAGATCTAGCTATTCGCAGGGGATCAACTTCCCGGCGAGTTAGCCTGTAGCTTCCTCTTTTCCTTTCCCTCATCTCCCGTCCGGCTTTATATAATAGCCGGATTAGGGCTTACAGAATAGGAAACCTAGAAGACTACGGTAACTATAACTTGGAAAGTAAGGAATCCGTCTTCTCCTCCAAGCCAGATCACGTGGGCCGCGATTCGGGTCCTTCTGGAATCCGGCTTCTGTGCGTCAGGTTACTGGGCCGCCCAATGGACCATAGCCCACTACCACTTGGGCCACCCTGGTAATCCGGCACTTATGACTACCATCTAATATACCCCTATTTGGTATATATCCGACACCCCCTTCTTCTTTCAATCTTCTGAAATAGGGTATCTTGACGGTGCTTTTTTCCATCAGATTTCTGGTCCCGGTGTTTATTCTCCAATAATTATTAAACATGCAAAATAAGATGAAATAACATAAGTAATGCATCATAATATGAAATATATCGATGAATAACAGAAAATTACAATATAAAATAGTAATGAAAAATGGACGTATCAACCACACTCGTTGATCTTGGTGCAAGTGTTTCAACAATCCCTAAAACACCTTTTGATAAATTAAATTGGGTTAGCTACACTATAACTAAACTAAATCCCCATCTTGTTGTATCTACCTTTAAACAAGCCATGGGAATTAAAGAAAATACTATAGTACAAATTAGAGAGAGTCTATCACTCCTTGATCTTGTTATAGTAGACATGTTTGAAGACCTAATAGGACCAGTTATACTTGGTAGACCATTTTTAAGAACTATTAAAGGTTTGATAAATTCACATGAAGGGGGCGTTAGGATTGCATTACCCTCTCAAGATCATTTTGTTGTTCATTTTCCCATGAATAAAAAATTGAAGGTCTATGATAATGGAATCATCACGCTGAAGGAAAACTACTTTGGAATGGGCACACAACTACCTAAGCACAATTGATCATAATTGTGGTCGAGCTACATGATCGAAAACAATAGCACTGCGTGGGAGGCAACCCATTATAAGATAATATTTTATTTCGTTTTCATTTTTAGTTTAGTTTTAGTTTTCAGGTTTAGAAAGCACAAGGGAGGAGAAGACAATTTTTTCTTTAGCTATTACCATTAGTACTGCCAATATCTCTATTTGAACTATATATGCAAACAATATTATGGACTAATATTTTAGGTCCTTAGAGAAAATCTCAAAGAACCGTCGTGAAATGAAGTACACAAAGGCTTATGTCACCTTTAACGATCATGGGTACGGTGGCAGGTCACCGTACCCTGATAGTTTTTGCTACATCTGATCTCGAAGGAAAAACACGTCAAAAAGAGGATTATCAGAAAGTTTAAGGAGTGGCGGTATGGTGGGACGCCACCACCTTTGCCACTGTACCAAATGCCGAAGCACAACTTTTTGCGGACATTATAACGAGCAAAGCTAAGCCACCGTACCGCCCATCATACCGCAATACCATCTATATCTCGAAATACCAATACGACTTTAACGAGCAGTGGCACGGTCATAAACGACCATACCCCCACTGAACCAAAAGCACCATCTCTATCTTGGAACATATGTACCGTTTAATGATTAGTGCTACGGTCGCATGCTACCGTACCCACCACCATATTAATCACTGAACCGAGCGTTGAAGGAAGACAAAACTCACAAGGTAAAGCATACCGACCTACAATACGGTCGCAATCGACCATATCGGCGGTCGTACCGCCCCAAATTCGCAGGTAAAAACCCCGAAAGATAGGTACGAAATATAGAATTTATTTCTACCCATATCTTCCACCCCCAAACCTCTTAGAAACTTCAAGAGATCATCTTACTTGTTCATCTTTGGTTCGATTCCTCGCACACCAACGATCTAAGGTATGTTTCTCCTCTGATCCACCGGTTACATTTTGCAAAAAAAATAAAATCAACCATGTTTAATTTACAATATAGGGTTCATGTCTAATGCCTAGTTCTTTTAGGTTGAACATTGCTTTTCAAAAAAATTCGCCGATCTCTACCACAAGTATGATATAGGAATCACATTGTCTATCTTATATGAATCATTGCTTACTAGTTTTTATTTATTTTATATGAACACAAGGAGCCAAACACATTCTAGTACTAAGGGAAGTGCTAGCCAATCATCGTCAAGCACAGCCCTGTTGAAAGATTCATAGGCATCAAGCTATGGGATAGGACTTTTCAGCGCAGATTCAAAGTTCTCAATGAGCATGAGATGAGGACAACCAAGTGGAATTTCCCTACTACTATCGACCATCTTAGTATTACCAGTGATTTCAATTTATTATGCAACAACGTTGACATTTGTATTTTTGTTTTTAAGATGTTCCAACATACCTTAACAAGGATGAGACACACTCCACAACCCGGAGGGTCCTCACGAAATACCGCAAGCCGCCAAGACCCTGAGCTTCAAGGTTGGGGGCTTTCTCCACAGCTCAATCGGAGGCTCCCAACTAATCCTTGTAGTTACCAAAGCCACGAGAATGACCACAACCGTCTAGGGTTCCGAAGAACCCAACACTAACAAGTTCCTCAATGGAATAATGGGGGAAATCGAATTCCTTTGGTGAAAGTATAGATCCAGATCACCTCCCTCCGATCCTAGAAAGGCAACGTGTTTGAGTGGGTAGAGAGAGAATTTTACTTATTTGGATACTTGGAACAATGGTGGAGACCTTGTATAAGACGTGGTACCTCTCGGGGAAGAAGACGCACCCCTTTTATACTCCACTGAAAACTAGACGTTTTTCACTAGATTTTGTGTCTCAGGAACTCCCGAAATATTCCAGAGCAGTCCAGACCATTCTGAATGGCTAACCACCATCTTGCGATCATTTATCCTTTTGAAGAGTCAATCACCGTCTTGTGCTTATTATATTTTGAACCTTAAACCACTTAGCATAGAGTTAAATATCTCTTATGTTGTTAGCAAACACAAAAAATAATTTGAAGACGGGAATATCCTTTCAATCTCTTCCTTTTGGTGTTTGATGACAATATAAGAATTAAGTTTGATGCCTTCAAAGAAAAAAGATTCACACTCTATGCTTGTTTATATGTACATTTTCATCATATATCATGTAAAATCAACATGTTTGAATATCACATCTTGATGCCTTCAAAGAGAAAATACACATGTAGAAATGTCACTTGCATTTACACACGATTCGCAACCGAACACATGAATCTTCAGCGTGGAGCAGGGCCGGTGGGCGTTGCCGCCACCCTCTTAGCATTGTCCTCCATTTGAAATGGAGTGTTGTTCTGGTTCATATTGGTTGACTGATCCGAGACAGACGTATCGAAATCGTAACTCAAGTTCGGGTTCCAACTGCTCCCACCGGAGTAGAAGCCCATGTTCGCGTCTTCAACGGCGTGGCCCTCCTCGAGCTCGATGCATTCTTGCAGCTGAACCACCACGTTACTCATGGTCGGCCGCTGCAGCGACGCATACTCGGTGCACTTGAGCGCGATTTCTACCACCTTCCAAACACTATTCACATCGTAAACGCCACCCATACGTGCATCGACCACAGTCTCGATGTTGCCCCGCGCCATCCTTTGTCGCGCCCACTGAATAATGCCTATATTCTCTGCCTCCCGCAGTATGGCAGGCTTCCCTGTAACCAGCTCCAAAAGCACGACACCGAAGCTGTATACATCGCTTTTGGCCGTCAGCTGAAACGTTGCATGGTACTCAGGATCGAGGTATCCGGGCGTGCCGATGACTGTGGCCGTGGAAATGTGCCCGCTGCCGCCCTTGAAGGCCTTGGACAAGCCGAAGTCGGCAATCCTGGCCTCCATCTTCGTGTTCAAGAGGATGTTGGCGGTCTTCACATCCCTATGAATTAGAGGTGGGTTGCACCCCTTGTGCAGATACTCTAGCCCTGCATATCGGGATACCAGCCACTGCTCATGTTTCTGGAAACATCAAATATTCAGAAAAAAAAAAAAAGCAGACTCTGCATTAAAATGAGGACGTACCTTGTGCAGATTCAAGTGCGATCCGGAGTCTCGCTTTCCAGGGCAAACATCCTCCATGGTATCGGCTTCCTATTAATATGTCCACATTTTGTCAATTTTAGTTCCATGAAACGTTAAACAAGTAAAAACTTACACACCTTTAATATGTTCTTCCACGGTTCCTTCCGACATATACTCATAGACAAGTGCCATGTACTCGCCATCTTTGCAGTACCCAATCAAAGAGACGAGATTCGTGTGATGTATTCGGGTCAAAATCTGAGCCTGTACAAGTGTTTGTAACTTATCAAGTTTCACTCCGACCTTCCACCCTTGAAACATCAACTGTAGTCAAAGAAGCAAATTGTACCTCTGCTTGGAACTCCCTGAATCCTTGACCGGAAGAATGCGACAGCACCTTCACCGCAACCTGGGTACCGTCCTCCAAGAAACCGTTGTAGACTTTTCCAAACCCTCCCTGGCCGAGCACTTTCTCGAAGTTGTTCGTTATCATCTCGAGCTCCCCATACGTGAACCGGCGATTTTCAAGTTGCAACGAATCTTTCCCGTAGACATCGTTTCCAGATGTGTAGCTCGTTGTCATCTCGTTTTGGGGCTCCACGGAGTTGTTCATTGATCCTTCATATAGGTAAAAATGTCACAAATGCAATTAGCAGAGCCGGGTCCAGTGATTGCAGAAAGGTTCAGTCTGTTGTTGTGCTCTTATCTCTTACCTTGTTTTTTTCGTCTTATAAAGCAACAGAGTAGTGCGACTACTGTTATCACCGCCATCACAACTGCAGGGATAGCAATGTACATGGCCAGCCTGCTCGTCCTCTTCATTTTAGCAGGCTGGCATGAAGTGCCATTGGTGCAAAGGTCTGGATTGCCGTCATACCTAACAAAATAAGGATAAACAGGATAGCAAATTATATTCCTCAACTATGACGTTACATATAAGGGCATGGGAATTAAACGAAAGAAGAAGAACACCTTAGATTTAGGGAACCTTCTTGGACTCTTCTAAGAAGTCCATTGGGGATGGATCCACTCAGTTGGTTGCCTGACAAATCTCTGTACCAAAAAGATACTACCACTATTATCTCGACTATCCACAATTCACGGGAATGGTTAGATTTTGATAAAAGTTGCCCAACTTACAGATCTGCCAGTGAAGCTAACAGCGAAAGGGCCTCTGGAATTGAGCCTACCAAGTTATTGTTTGATAGATTCCTGCAAGATATATGACACATTTAGTATGTCGGATTAAACTGCTTAGATGCTAAACCAGATCCACACTAAATCAGTACGTACAAGTATTGGACAGCTTTGAGATTGGCGAAAGAAGATGATATATCACCGTTCAGACTTCTGGAGGACAAGTCCCTACATAGAGCAAATGTGTCAGTTTCACTCCATAGTAGCAATGTAACACCCATGCATGTAAAAAAAAACAATGTAACACCTTCTTCTCCGCTGGATATGTTAAGTTATAATTTAACTAACACAAGATCAGTACATAACTGAACCACTTACACTCTTCTAATTCTTGGGGGGATTCCAACGGCGGAGCTACATGTCAAACTGTCCCACACCATAACAGCCCCCGGACCGCAGGGGTCACCCATCCAGTTTGTACGGATGTGATACTTTGTCTTGATCTCCCTCATGGCTGACACTGCACTTAGTAGTAGCGATCAGTTTTGTTTTCCCGAAATAATTTACACATCCGATTTTTATTAAAATAAAGTATCAAAAGTAGCATTCAGTTATCAATTGATCTATGCATCGACTACAAGAAGTCTAAAGTTGCAGATTTTAATGGCATGTAATTTAAGTAGAGGTGCAATTTTTGTTAATAGCTTGGTTATATTTGTAGTGATTTATGGCTGAACTTTTTAAGTAATGAAAGCCCTTTATCAAAACAAAGAAAAATGGAGTGATTTGTGATTCGATGCTGCTTGAATGCTGATCTGAGAACTTAGAAATGTGACTGCATTTTCAATGTGTGTCCATATATTCCTTCTATATCAAAATATGATGCGTATTGTTTTTAGCCAAAGTAAAAAATTATAATGTTTGATCAAATAAATAGGAAAAATATATCAATATTTACCACCGTAAAACTTGAAGGTATAATAAAATAATTTAATATACCTGGCCCACATAATTTTGGTACCGGTCCCACATTTTTGGTACCACCAGCCTATTTTAGCACCGTTAGATCGAGGTGGATGGATGGTTATTAAAAATGTCAACCACTGTAAAACTTGTAATTTACCACACACGAAATGTATATAATACGTAAACATAAACCATGGTGATTCTATCAATGTTGATTTGATATTGTTGATGCATGTTGATATATTTTCCTATATAGTTGTTTAAATTTTGTGAAGTTTGACTTTGACAAAAAAAAATAGGTATCTTATATTTTGAGGAGCGAGTACCTACCATCCGCGAATTCCGTTCCAAGGTTTGTAGTGGGCATGACCGAGAAGAGCTCAATAGCATTGATGATCGGTGGTAGCGTCGAGTTGGCGGTGGCATTGATGGTGACCATGTACTGGCTCTTCCGGGAGGCGATGGCATTGAAGTAAACACCGTGGTAGAGGTATGGTGGCGTGAAGGCGCCTTGGTGCCACAACTCGCCATTGAGGTTGATGTAGAACGAGCGGACGGCGTTACTGGCGAGGACCTGCAGCTCGGTGAAGTGCATGATGACGAAGTAGGCCGGCGACGGGTCGTTGGGTTGGGGCTTGGGCATCCAGGCGAATTGCAGTTGGGAGCCGTTCCGCGGCCTGATCGCCGTCTGCAACACCGCCGACGGCGCGTCGAAGTAATCCGAGGCTGTGGTATGCGGGACCGGCCTCGTCGTCGACATCCGTGTCCATAATCCAGGCTGGACCCAAGGGGACCAGAATCTGTCGTGTGGATCGTCGGGATACCTGATCCATCAATAAGTTGTGTTGTTGGTTAATTAAGTAATTAGTATAGTAAAAGTACCCGTGCTGTGGAGGCAATCTTTGTGATCTTCAGCTCACCTGATGCCGTTCTTCTCGTCACCGGAGCCGAAGTTGAACCTGTTAAACAGAAGAAGGCCCCGCGCCTTGGTCGCCTGCGGATAGATCGTATTTCCGAGCGGCCTCAGGTCCAGCCCCGAGATGAAGGGCGTCCCGGCGCCGGTGTTGATCAGGCAGACCTGCACGAAGTCGTCCGGCACCACCACGATGGCCTCCACCAGCGCCACCCCGTCCGGGTTTGTGATGTTCACGGTGTACCAGTGGTTGACGCCGACGTGGAGGTCAAAGACGGGCAGCTGGTTGAGGCCGTCGTAGTTGCCGTACATGAATTTGGCACGGAGGAGGTACTTGCTCCCGGGCACCAGGGACCGGAGCGTGTAGCAGTTCCGCGCGCCGGCGGCGAAGCTGCGGACGTTGTGATAGCTATTGCCCAACGACGCGGTCATGTACACCGCGGAGATGTTGTGGCAGGTGCCGGCGTCGTCGGTGAACTCGCCGTTGTCCGGGACGAACGCGAGCGTGGTGGCGTTGTCCACGTAGCCCGTCTCCCCCTGGAGGCAGCAGTCTATGCTTATGAATCCTGCAGCACAAACAGTCGATCCATTGATTCTCTGGTTGCGTTGTAATCTGTGGCAGCATGTGCGGAAAATCTCTGCATTAACATTGAACGCGCATGCATACCTTTGCTGTCAGGCTGGGCGCGAGCTTGAAGCACGCCTCCGCCGGCCGTGACGGCGAGGCAGAGAAGCAGCAGCCATGGCGCGACCGCCATTGTTCGCCGTGTCAATTGCTCCATTGCACAGGCAAGGACATTCTTGACATACGCAGCTTCAGCAGTTCAACGTACTGATCTGTACATCTCTCATAATGGAACGACAACTTGCATGCGCAGCCTTCATCTAGAGGATGTTTACAGTGACGTCCGTCTGGGCTTCGTTAACGCCCGGGACCACACGAGCTAGAACCCTGTTCGGAGAGTCGCTTACAAGTGGGCCATGCTCTAACCTTTATTTTTATTGCTTGGTACCTGTCGTAGTATTGTACTTGTACCCACGACTCGATCGGCTCATGGGCTGGGGCTCGGCCAGGAGTTGACATTGCCTTCCGCGTCGCTTTGCTATTTTTTTTAATTACGCACTAGTTTGGCACAGGGACATGTACCGTACAACTACACATAATTATTCGTTTTAACCATTATTTTCTTGCATCTTAGACTAAAATACGTCTAGAAAACGCTAAAACATCTCACATTTCGATAAGCAGAGAGTACTTCACAGCCTCAGACAGGTGCGGCTCAAGGAGAAAAATATGAGCCTTTGAAGTGTTCTCCTTCCCGGTGTCCCGTGTCTCTCCAACATCGACTTAGTTTCCTCTTAAGAAAGCAAAAACACGAAGATTATATCTTCATATCTGCATATCCCGGTTATTGCATAGTCTAAAGCTTATGAAAAGAAAAGAATAGTTTTTAGAAACACGTACATCCCCTTGTAGGTTAGCTTCTCTACCACTTTACGCTGGCAAGAGGTCTTCATATGCATGGCTATGGCCATGTTCATACTCAATCGTTCTGTTGGCGGTGGTTGTTGCGTACGCATCGGAGCATACACACACTCAAATGCTTGCTAGGTTTGTCAGCCGTGAACAGTATTAGGCCGACCAGCATTTAAGAATATAACTACGTGCTACATTGCTGTAAGACTTCAACTCGTCATAAAATAAATCTTAAGCAACTTGCTACTATAGCACCATGTCAACTAATTTTTTTATTTTTCTATTGAATTTGCCAGTACACAAGTTGTAGGAAGAAACATAATGAATTTATAGTTGCATGATTCCTTGACTTTGATTATTAATTAGGCTGTTAGTTTCCATGATCAATAATGAAATGTTTGCAAGTGGGCCTTTCCTATATGGTACAAAAAATATAGCTGGCTTAGTCTTTGGATTTGGGGGATCCCAAAGAATAGTTGCACTATGCCTTTGTGTTTGGATTAGGGAAATGCGGAAAAGACTTGGCTCATTTAGCAAGTTAGAAAAGGTCATATCTCTTTTTGGAAGAAAACTATGCAAGCACTTTTGGACATTTATTTTACGAAATCAAGTTGATATTTCTTAGCATGTTATAATTGCACAAGAATTAGGGAGACCCGACATAGCCTCCGTCGAGGGGTCGAGTGCGTGTTAATAAGGTTGGGAAAATAATCCAAACGTGGCATATTACAACGTATCTCTATATGTGTTGGATCGATGTACCACAACGTATCCAATATCATAATACCAATACATGTATAACTCTAACACTCTCCCTTAATCTAAACTTGATAAATATTTAGATGACGCCTAAACTCATGTAATTTTTTTTATAGGAAGGGCTTTAGTAAAGCCATCAGCAACTTCATCCTTGCTCGAAACAAACTTGGTTTCTAGCTTCTTGTCAGTCATTCGTCCTCGAACAAAGTGATAATAATTTTCAATAAGTTTTGTGCGTGCATGAAACACTGGATTATCAGAAAAATATGTTGCACCAAGGTTGTCACACCATAAGCAAGTTTTTTCTCATAACTGAACTCCAAGCTCATTAAGGAGTGCTTCAACCCATATCATTTCTACTGTAACATTAGGTAATGATTTGTACTCAGCTTCTCTGCTTAATCTAGAAACAGTAGCTTGTTTTCTCTCTAGGAAACCCGATTTAGTCCTATGAATATAGCAAACCCTGAAGTGGAACGTCCGTCATCCAAACAATCACGCTAGTCTGCATCTTTGAAATATCTGAAAAGGCACTCAAATGAGTGGATGTGGAGGGCCGCAAAGTAATGTCAAGCTTAACTGTATCTTTGAAATATCTAAAATTCTTTTAACAACTATGTGGTTGTTAGAGCATGAAAATATTGGCAAATCTTGTGGACACAGAAAGACAAGTATACGCATGTAAAAGTAAGATATTGTAATTCACCAACAATGTTGCGATACATTATACTGTCTCTTGGCCCAATTGGATCCCCCGCAACAAGAGATAGATGATATGAAGAAGACAAAGGTGTGGGTGCAGGTTTGCACTTGCTCATACAAACTTTATCTAGCAATTCTGATGCATATTTTTTCTTAGGCATCATCAGACCATCCTATATCTTCTTTACCTCAATACCCAAGAAGAAAGGCAGATCACCAAGATCTTTAATAGCAAAGCATTTATTGATATGTTGAAGTATAACCTCAATAAAATCATTTGAAGAACTGGACACAATGACATCATCACATAAATCAGAATGAACATAGTGATATCTGATCTCTGAGAAAGAAATAGTGACGTGTCTGCTTTGGAGGGTATAAAACAACTGTCACACAGCTTGAAATTGAATCTAGAATACCATGCTCTTGGAGCCTACAAAAGACCGTAAATACCTTTTTGTAGCTTGCAAACATAATGAGGAGTTTTAAGATCTTCAAAACTTGGTGGTTCTTTCATATAAATCTCCTCCGGATACCATGTAGAAACGTGTGACAGCTCTGGTCGCCACCCTCGGGTCCCCTCCCTCTTAGAAGCTCAGCAGATCAAAAATTTGTTCTGGAAAACCTTGGTGTCGCCCCCTGCTTCGTGGAGCTCAAGTTCTTGACCTCCTCAATGGTGTTGATCTGCCATCGATCCAATTTCTATAGGTTGAAGAAGCTAACAAAAAAACCAAAACCTTGAACCCGGCCTACTCTGCATGGCTCAGGAGGGATAAGACGGTTCTTGGGTGCCTTGTTAATTCTCTCTCACCGTAAATTATCGTGCACGTCGTTTGCATTGAGTCTTTGGCTGTTGTTTGTGTCGTGGTGGTATCACGGCAGATGCCATAGGATGGCTAAAGATGTGGGAACGATGGACGCTGGAGGTATTCGGGGAGGGATTACGCGACGAATAGCCGCGTGAGGTAAGATCCACACAACACAAACAACACGATGTACCCAGGTTCAGGGCCCTCGTGAGGAGGTAAAACCCCTACTCCTGCCTTTCTCTATGTATTATGATGTCTCTCCGAGTAGCCACAGTACAAATGGTATCTCTACCGAGTAGCCTCTCTCTCCTCTCCGAGTAGAGCTAGGTCAAGAACTTAGGGTTTCTAGGGCTCCAAAATGAGCGTGGAGCAAGATCCCTCGCGCAGGAGGCGGCGGGGCACCTTATATACACGGTGCCCAGCCGGATACGTCCAAATACGAACAAGTGTCGACATAGTGTGCACATCGTCCTTTCTCCGAGTACCCGCTGACAGCTTTGGTTCCTAATCTTGGCTGCTTCTGTAAAGTCGTTGGGCAAAACTAGGGGACAGACTGGTATCACTGTGCCAAACACAGAGTAGGGCCCCCTTATCCTGCCACTGCCTGTTCCATGCTGTCACTGTCAGGGAGACCGGCCCCAGATGAACAGTAGTTCGAATGCTGCCAAGTACGGACCCAGGATACGCGGGATCCTGTGTCAGAACGGCTCCTTTGACTTTCTGGCCCGAGTAGGTTCCCGCCAATTCTACTCGGGCCAACTCTTCTACTCGTACGGGAGTAACTTGATTGATTCCTTCTTCTGGTCTTCTTTACGTAAGACCGAGTAGCACTCGACCGGGTAGCAAGCTGCCGGGTAGAACGCTACTCGGGCAGATTTCTATTCTGACCCTGGCCTTTATCACTTGCCTTTACCCTACTCGGGGGTAACTCCCCGACAGCAGTCCCCGAAGCTGGTAGAGTCTTGCGAACTTGTTCACTAGGCTCTGCCAGCTTAAAAACCAACCGTTGCCATATAGGCCTTGAATCATTAAGAGGCCGAATAGAACCTCCGAGTAGTTCTCTGAACAGCACCTTGAGTTCCCTCTCTTCCGAGTAGCACTTGCTTCCTACTCTGTAACCGAGTAAAAAGACTTAGAGAAATTTCTTAGATTGAGCCTCTGCAGCACAGAGCACAATCCAGCCCTTCGCGCAGCAACTGCACACGTGTCAAGCATCCACGCCCTCGTCGTTTCGTTGCCCAGGACACGACGTGCCACGTGCCCAGTTTTCACGCGGCGGGCCCACTGGCCGTCATGTCCCATCAAGCGCAGTTATGGGCCACGATCCGGTGGTGGGATCAATTGTGGCCGTTACGCGCGCAGCCTGCGCTTGTGTGCGTTTCTAGCCGGCCACAGGACCCACCACACGCCACAATCGATCCCACTCCCACGACGGTAACGGTAAACTCGCGGAGGAGATATAAATACCTCCGCCGGTAACTTCCTTTTCCCCTTCCCCTGCATTATTCTTCTTTCGTCTCCTGCCCTTCTCCGCCACCGAGCTCTCCGCCGCCGCGCACGCTCTTGCGCCGCCGCGGACTCAATCCACCGCCCAATTCCCCTCGAAATCTTCCACTCCTTCCACCCGCAGCAATGGCCAAAGCTGGCTGGGCCGGCTCCTCCGTCACCGCGGCCGACTGCGCCTGGCTCGTGACCACCAGGAGGGTTCCTCCCGGCGTGGAGTGCCGGGCGCCCGATGACGAAATCGTGCCAGCCCCGCGGGAAGGAGAGCGCGTTGTCTTCCTGTCGCATTTTGAGCGCGGGTTCGGATTGCCCGCCTCCGATTTCCTGCGGAAGTTCCTCACTCACTTCGGCCTCCAGATGCATCATCTGCCCCCCAATGCCATCGTCTTCCTCGCTTACCACGCCGTGGTCTGCGAGGCCTTCCTCGGCATCTGGCCCACGTGGGAGACGTGGCTCAGGTATTTCCACCTGCGCCAGCAATCCACCGGGAAGAAAGACGCCGCGGGCGTCCCCCGCGCCACCGACACCGGCTGTGCCATGATGGTGCAGCGGTCCGGGACGAACCACCCCCGCATCAAGGGGCTGGACTCCGTGAAGCTGTGGCAGAAGACGTTCCTCTACGTCAAGAACGTTGCCGCCGCGGAAGGAGCCAAGGTGGACGATCGAATCAACCTGCCCGCTTGGAGCAATCGCGCTCCGATCGGGATGAACTGGAAGGAGAAGCCCGCCAACAACGAGGACGCCATCGAGATAGAGAACAGACTCGGCTGGCTGAAGGCGCAAGGCCTCAAGAATGACGACCCGGTGGCTTGCTGGATCAAGCGGCGAGTACTGCCCTTGCAGGAGCGCTGCCATCTCATGTGTTACATGGGAGGCCCCCGCGACTGCACCAGGACCACCACCATCGAGATCGACAACATCGACGTTCCCTGGCACGCAAGGAACATCTTGTCGACGAGTCTTGGCGACCACTGGCAATACGGGTTCGTCCCGTACAGCCGTACAAAGCCGATTGAACGGGTACGCCTTTCTTGCTCTGTTTTCTGCATACACTTTCCGAGTAGATAACTTCTCCTTCTTGCATCAACTAGCAATTGCCTTGCGTTCCGAGTAGGACATCTAGCCGAATCGCCTTAGGCTTAGTATGCTTTGTGTTTGCACGACTATCCTGGTAGAATACTCAGTAAGACGCCTAGGCTCGGTGTGCTTTGTGTTTGCACGCCTATCCGAGTAGAATTCCTTCCTGGTACTCGGCTAATCCGTGATTCTTCTCTGTCTTTCAGACTCTCACTCGCCAGATAATTGAGAGCAGCGAAGTTTTTGAGAGCAATTGGTTTGACGATCGTGAGGAGGATGATGTGCCCTCCTTCGACGCCGCGGAGCAGTCCAACCTCTCTCGCTCCCCCACTACTGACAAGCGCGACGCTCTCCGCACCTGGTCTGATGAAGACTTTGACGGTAACTACACTTTCATTCTGTTTGTTTCCGAGAAGCACCAGTCCCTCGTTTGCTGTTTCTGATTCTTTCCTCTTTTCTCTTGGATTCTCAGATGAAGTTGCCGCGGAAAAGGACGACGAGGACGAAGACGAGAACGAGGGCGATGCGCCCCTAGTCGTCAAGCCTCTGTCCGTCGCCGCTCCTGAGACCCGCAAACGGACTGGTAGCGGGGCACCAGCGCCTCCTGCCAAGAGGAAGAAGCCCGCCGAGAAGAAGGTGGTCGTGAAGAGGTCCAGACGACAGCTCAAGTCCACCACCGCGTAAGCCCTCTTCTCGGTCGTTTCCCTTCTCGCGCGGTACTATTTTCCCCAATCTTCTTCTAATTTGTGATTTCCCTTTCTCTGCAGACCTCCTATGGACGCGAACGCAGCTCTCGCGTCTGACCACACTAAGGAAAAATCAGTACCTCTGGTCAATCTGGATGATGATGAGGACCACACCGTCGACGTTGCTGCTGCCAACGCACGGACTGCTGAAGCTCCAGAAGCAGAATCAGAACCAGCAGCACAGGACACTACCATCCACGATGAGAGACCCCCTTCTCCTTCGGCTAGCAATGCCGAGGAGAACCAAGATCAAGAAATGCAAGACGACACCGCCGATAAGCGGCCAGAAGCAGAGCAAGAGCAGCCCACCACAGGGGCTGCTGCACAAGAGAGCCTCGCTGCCGGGCAGCGAGTAGAAGACACCACCGCCGCGGATGCCACCATAACTGACACTTACCCATTGAGCAGCGTGCAGCCGGGCGTGACACCGAGTAGCGCCCAGCCAGGAGCTGCAGTAGGCGACGGATCCGTGGCGCCACCCACTGCGCAAGGCCCTACACCGCCGAACTCCTCCTCGCCGCCGCAGACCAAGGATACATCCAGCCCTCCTGCCGGGCGAGTAACCAGGCAGCGAGCCCTGGATGCTCTGAAGGATGAGGTTGACGGAAGGGCAGCCGAGAAGGAAGCTGCTGAGAAGGCCAAGGCCGAGAAGGAAGCCGCCGAGAAGGCGAAGGCCAAAGCTGACGGGAAGAAAACTGAAGATCCCGAGAAGCAGCGGGCCGAGAAGGAAAGGACGAAGAAGCGGTCCAGAGACCAAGTGCCGCCACCAGCCTCAGGTGGAGCACTCGTGATCCACGAGTCTGGCCCGATTCCCGCCGCGCTCTCAGCTGATGCTCGCGCTGCTGGCCAGCCTTGCTACCCGGAGTACATGATTGAGGTTAGCCATCAGCACTCAATCGGCTTCCCTCCCAAGGACAAAGCTTTAGCTATCCAGAAGGGAAGGAAGGTTGTAGCCATGAACTCCCCTCCTCCAGATCCAAGCCAACACCAGTCTGTCAACATTGCTTCTCGTGGAGTCCAAGACAAACCAATAACTTCAAAAGGCCTTGAGCAGGTACTGGACACCATTGGCTTCATCGACGCCAAATGGGATAGCAAGGTTCTCGGCGTGGAGAAGTGGCACGGTCTTGGCCTTGGCGGCATCGACCACATGCGCGTGGACTGGAACAAGGTCGACCTGGGACATAAGCCCATGTCCGTCTCCACCGAGACCGCGACACTCGCAGCCAAGATGTTCCTGCACCGCAAGAATGCCGAGGACATCGAGCAGGCCTACGCAGTAAGTTTTCCTTATCTTTTCCGAGTTGAATTTTCTTCTCTTCTATTCGCCTTTCTGCTCCTTTCCATCACTCCCAGTCCCCGAGATTCTAGCCGAGTAGGTGGATACTCTCCGAGTAGCCTCCTACTCGGGTTGAATCTACTCTGCTTTTTCTAACTTGCTTCTTCTCGCTTCTCAGGATAGCGTCCTGAAGCGGACCAACCTATACCGCCATCTTCTCTGGAACCACTCTATCGCCAGGAGGCGAATTGCTGCTTTAGAGAAGGAAAAGGCAGTTGCGGAGGCAGCCAGCAAGAACTCCAACGACAGCACCCAGCAGCTGGCTGAAGTGCAAGGTACGCTTTTAGCTGTGCGATTCATGCGTTTTTTGTTTACGCTCGCTTATGCTTTCTTTTGCGCTAACCTTTTCTACTCTGCAGAGAAACTGAAGAGCCTAGCCGAAGAGCACGAGAAATGCCGCACTTTCGTGGAGAACGCCGAAGCCACCATAAAAAGGCTGGAAGGTGAGTTTGTTGTTCACTCGGCTTGATCTTGAATATGTTTCTTCGCTGCTTCTCTATTGACCTTGTCTGGCTCTTCGCAGAAGATCACAAGTTGTTTGCTGCGGCACACCAAGATTGTGTCAAGCCAGCAGAGGTGCAGAACCAACTGTCCAACCAGGCCGCTGTGTTGCTGAAGGATCACGCCACCGAGACCGAGAAGCTGCAACTCCAGTTGCAAAAGGCACTCCAGGATGCCATCAACATTGGCGCCGAGAGGGACAGAGCAATCGCCGAGAAGGCGAAGGCCGAGACAACTTTCAGAGCCAAGGAGAGGGCCCTTGAGCAGGAATGTGAAACGTTAAAGAAGACCAACGCTGATCTCTTCGCTCAGATGGATTCCTTGCGCCTGATCCAAGAAAAGCACATAGCCAACGAAGAGTCCTGGAAGGCCCAGCTGCAGCGGCTGCGCCGCGAACTGCCCGGTAGGTCTTCTCCTCCCTGCCTCTTTTCTTCTCGGTTTTTCTCCTACCCGGTTCTTTTCTTCTCGATTCTGAAGTTGTCACTTGCTATTTCAGAGATCTGGCCTCATCTTGATTCCAATTGCGCGCCTACTGTGGCCAAGGCCCAAGCAGCTCGCCTTGCGAAGGGTGAGGCAGCAGACACCAGAGCTGAGATCGAGGACAGCCTGCTGTTGCTCAAAGATTATTTCGAGCAGCTGGCCGGTGTTGGCACTGACTTGGTGCACGAGGGCTTCGAGCTCCATAGGCTGTTCTGGCCCCAGGATTCTCAGCCAACTTCCATGCGGGGTCTCGCCTTCAAGTTGAAAAATGTGAAGAAAGAGTTGAAGAAGTGGCGTGCTTCGGGGGCCCGGGCCGGCGCGGACGTGATGCTTCTCTGCATAGCATCCTGGTATGAAAATCTCAATATGCAGCTCATCCGCGGGAAGCGCAATGATTCCAAGTGGGAGGTAGATCCCGACTGCGTGGCCACACGCAAGCAGATCGCCTACGAGGTCGCGGAGTGCGCTGAGACGGAGACCTTCATCGAGGGCCTCCCCGAGCCCGACACCGAGTACGAAGAGGAAGAGGAAGAGGACGACGAAGTAGAATCCGACTTGGAAGGCCTCTTCGAATCTCCTAAGGGCAAGGCCGGGAAGGGGAAGAACGTCGCCGTCGCGAGTAGCGATGAGGACGAGTACGCCCACATCGACACCGCCGCACTCGACTTTGGCACCTCCTCAGGTGCTGCTCTCGACGACACGGTACGCCCTCCTGGCCAAGCGCCTGGCTCTTCTCCGGCTCCTGGGCCCATCTCGGTGGCCACGGCCACTTCCGACCCGGCTACCACCGAGCAGGACGTCGAGATGAACGAGTCCGCCACCATCCAGTCGGATGCGGATGCCACCCACGCCAGCGCTGAGGAAAATGCGGCAGCCAGGGCCACCACTGATGATGCAGCAGCCAATGCCAGTACCGACAACACTGTCACCTCCACCTGATTTTATCTGCAAACTTTTTCACTTGAACACTTATCAGATCCCCGGGATGCCGGGAGCAAATGTAATAGACTATCTTTGTTTTGCTTGCTACTCAGGTTTTATGCCCACTCTGTTTATTTCGACATTAATCAATTTGAACGACGCTGGCTCAATGCCGAGTTGCGTTTCCATGCGAGTCCCCGAGTTGCGTTTCTTATTCACCCTATCTTATCATCTCTGCTCTACCCGCGACTTGTCGCTTTTTTGGTATTCGAGTCACAAGAATCAAATGGTAGGGCTGCAAATACTTAGCCGCTAGAAACAATCATGGTAACGCAGCCCACCACTTAGCCGAGAAGACGAAGACAGGGAACAAAAGTAACAAACAATCTACTCGGTTCCTGCACTCTTTCTTCCTTAGTGATTTTCGTGTGCTCATTGACCTTTTGCTTGTTCTCTTGCTTGCCATGAAGCCGGGTTTCGGACAGCAGCAGAGTCGAAGAGTTGGCATATAGGTTTAAACACAGTACTCAATGCACTTATGAGTTCTGAAGTGGAGCAACTGAGTAGACAAAGGGCCAAGCCGAGTAAAAACACTTAGAGCAATTTTGGACGAGGGCAGTCCCCGAGAACAATTTCAGATTGCAGAGTAGAATTTCAACTCGGATAAGAGGGTACATACACATCTTTGCTTACGAATGAAAACGACGAAGTAGAGCTACATTCCAAGGGCGCTTGGTTTCCTCTCCAGCTTTATCTGCCCTGTTCGCCTGCGATGGGCGCACATCTACAAGGTAGTATGCATCATTGTGCAACGCTTTGCTCACGATAAAAGGCCCTTCCCATGGAGGAGACAACTTGTGCATCCCGGCTGTGCGCTGCACCAGCCTAAGGACCATGTCTCCTTCTCGGAAAACCCTTGGGTTCACCTTTCGGCTATGATAACGCCGCAGGTTTTGCTGGTAGATAGCCGAACGTGACAGAGTCAGCTCTCTTGCTTCTTCAAGCAGGTCAACGCCGTCTTCTCGAGCTTCTCTCGCCTCCACCTCAGTGTAGAGGGCTACTCGGGGGGAGTCATGCTCTAAGTCTATTGGCAACACGGCCTCAGCCCCGTATACCAAGAAGAATGGTGTGTAGCCGGTTGACCGGTTAGGGCTAGTCCTTAGACTCCACAACACCGCTGGCAACTCTTCTAGCCAACACCCAGGTGTTTTCAGCAATGGCTCAATCAGCCTTGGCTTTATGCCTGCCAGTACCATTCCATTTGCTCTCTCAAATTGCCCATTGGAGGCAGGGTGCGCGACTGACGCAACGTCCAGTCGGATATGCTTATCTCTGCAGAATCGCACCATTGCCCCCTCTGCAAAGTTGGTGCCGTTGTCGGTGATGATACTGTGCGGGTAGCCATATCTCATGATCACATCCTTCACGAACCTCACAGCTGTGACCCCATCGCACTTCCGAATAGGCTTCACCTCAATCCACTTGGTGAACTTGTCCACCATGACCAAGATATGTGTCATATTGCCTTTAGCCGGCTTGAAAGGACCAACCATATCCAAGCACCAAACAGCAAATGGCCATGTGATAGGAATTGTCTTCAACTCGGAAGCAGGCATGTGAATCTTACTTGCGAACATTTGGCATCCGTTGCACTTCCTCACAATATCTTCAGCTTGCTGCAGTGCAGTGAGCCAGTAGAAGCCATGCCGAAAAGCTTTCTTGACCAAAGCCCGAGATGAGGCGTGATGCCCACATTCCCCTTGATGTATCTCCACCAGAATTTCTTCTCCCTCTTCCGGGCTCACACAACGTTGCAGCACACCAGTGGCACTTCTCTTGTGCAGCACATCTCGGACTATAGTGTAGCCCTTGGACCTTCTCTGAATCTGCCTCGCAGTCACCTCATCTTCAGGTAAAGTACCGTCCCTTAGAAAGGATAATATGGGCATAGCCCAACTCGGTGTCTCCCGTATGGGAAACACTGGTTCGTCCAGTTCCATTGGGACAGGCTCTGGCGGTTGCACAGGAGGAGTAGGAGCGCTTCTCTGCAGCCCAGACCGATTGGCGAGAACTTCTTCAATGAACGCGACAGCCTCTGGGTTGAGGGTGGCAGTCCCCGAGTACGGAGTGGCAGTCCCCGAGTAAGGAGTGGCAGTCCCCGAGTAGGGAGTCGCAGTCCCCGAGTAGGGAGCGGCAGTCCCCGAGTAAGGAGTGGCGGTCCCCGAGTAGGGAACGGCAGTCCCCGAGTAGGGAATGGCAGTCCCCGAGTAGAGGACGGCAGTCCCCGGGTTCCCTGCAGCACTCTCCCAGTCAATCTCCATTGGGTCAGATTCTTCACTTGGCAGAGAAGGAACAAAGATGGATTCCGAGTTGGGGGAAGGCTTGATGGATGGCTTCCTCAAATGCTCCAAGGCAATCCCTGCCGGGATGGACTGCCGAGAAGATCCCAACTTGGATAGCTCGTCTGCCGCTTCGTTCTCTGCTCGGTGAATGTGCTGGAACTCACAGCCTTCGAAGAACCCAGTCATTGACTGCACCAGGAAGCGATACGATGCCATGTTGGCATCCAAAGCATCCCAGGTACCTGAGACTTGCTGTACCACCAGATCCGAATCGCCATAGCATATAATGCGCTGCACACCAACCTCCTTTGCTACTCGCAAACCATGCACCACTGCCTCGTACTCGGCTACATTGTTGGATGCCTTGAAATGAATCTGCAACACATACTTGAGCTGATCTCGCTTGGGTGACGTGAGCACGACGCCAGCACCAAGGCCCTCCTTCACTTTCGAGCCATCGAAATGCATCCTCCAATAGTTGGAAACTGGAGCAGGAGGTTCATACTGCATCTCGGCCCAGTCCACAAGAAACTCCGCCAGGACTTGAGACTTGATTGCTTCTCTTCTCGCATACGCGGGAGCGTACGCGGCTAGCTCAATCGCCCACTTGGCTACTCTGCCACTCGCCGCCTTGTTACCCATGATATCCGAGATGGGAGCAGAACTCACAACAGTGATGGGGTGCTCCTGGAAATAATGTTTCAGCTTCCTGGCGCCCAGGTACACACCATATGTCATCTTATGGTAGTGCGGATAGTTTTGCTTGGAACTGGACAGCACTTCACTGAGATAATAGACTGGGCGCTGCACACTCTTGCCTTCTTCTTCTCGCTCCACCACTATCACCACGCTGACTACTCGGTTAGTCGCAGCAATGTACAGCAGCATAGGCTCCTTGGGTAGCGGACTAGCCAAGACAGGAGCGCTAGCCAGCATTGCTTTCAACTCATTGAATGCCACATCTGCTTGCGGAGTCCAGACAAACTTGTCACTTTTCTTCATCAGCTGATACAGAGGCAAGGCCTTCTCGCCCATTCGGCCCAGAAAACGGCTCAGAGATGCCAAACAACCCGTGAATTTCTGCACATCTTTCAGTGATCTCGGTAAAGACATGCTCTCAATAGCTTTTATCTTAGAAGGATTGGCTTCAATGCCCCGACTAGAAACCAGAAACTCGAGTAGCTTTCCAGCCGGTACACCAAAGGTGCACTTACTCGGATTCAGTTTCATTTTGTACTTGCGTAGGTTAGCAAAGGTTTCCTCCAGGTCGGCAAGCAGAGTATGTGTTTTATTCGTTTTGATGACAATGTCATCTACGTACACCTGCACATTCTTGCCGAGCTGGTCGTGCAAGCATTTCTGCATGCATCTCTGATAGGTTGCACCCGCATTCCTCAAGCCAAAACACATGACACGATAGCAATAAGCCCCGTACGGGGTAATGAAAGCAGTCTTTATTTGATCAGCAGGGTTGAGTGCAATCTGGTGGAAACCAGAGTAGGCATCTATGAAAGACAACAGTTCACAACCAGCAGTGGAATCGATCACCTGATCGATGCGAGGTAGCGGGAAAGGATCCTTGGGGCATGCCTTATTCAAGTCGGTGTAGTCGACGCACATGCGCCATGCAGTGGCAGCCTTGGGATCTTCCTTTTTCTTCTCAACCATGACCGGGTTGGCTAACCAATCCGGATGCAGCACTTCCATGATGAAGTTACTTATCAGCAGCTTGGTGATCTGATCACCGATGGCCTTCCTTCTCTCATCTCCGAAACGGCGCATAGCCTGCTTCACGGGCTTGGCGTCAGGACGCACATGCAAAGAGTGCTCAACCAACTCCCTCGGGACTCCTGGTAAATCTTCATTGGTCCAGGCGAACACATCCCGATTCTCACGGAGGAAGTGGATGAGCGCGCTTTCCTATTTCTCCGCCAATCCGGAACCAATGATGGCTACACGGTCGGGGAACTCGGGGTCGACCTGGACAGTCTTGGTCTCCTTGGCAGCTTGGAAAGCAGTACCATGCTGGGTACTCGGCACACCTTGTGCGCCAGCTTGTGCGGACTGAGCCATGGCCACCACCTCGTACATCTTCTTCTTCTCGGCCTCGATCACCATCGACTCTGCCAGCTTGGAGCTAGCCGAGGCACACTCCATGGACTTCTTGTAATCTCCCGAGATGGTGATGATGCCATTGGGACCGGGGATCTTCATCTTCAGATAAGCCACATGAGTAGATGCCATGAACTTGCTCAGAGCAGGCCTGCCGAGTAGAGCGTGATAGGGGCTCTGATGATCCACCACTTCGAACTGCAAGCGCTCTGTGCGGCAGTTCTCCCGGGTACCGAATAGCACATCAATCCACACTCGGCCAATCGGATTGCACGAGATCCCGGGCACAATGCCATGGAAGGTGGTCTTGCTAGGCAGCATCATGTTCTCGGCCAAGCCAAGCTTCTCGAGTGTGTCCTTGTACACAATGTTGATGCTGCTGCCGTTGTCGATTAGTACCTTGCTGAACCTCACATTCTTCTCGGGACCCAGGAAGGTAGGATCCAGCACCAAAGCATAGGTGCCCGGATTGGGCATCACCTTGGGATGATCCGCTCGAGTCCACCTGATTTCCTGGTCGCACCAGTACATGTAGTGAGGGACAGCAGGAATCACTGCGTTGACCTCCATGGCCCGCCTGTGCTGTGACTGCTTGTCGACTGCCTCAGAGGTGAAGATCATATAGCTCTCATGGTGCTCTTGGTACTGGTTGGAGCCATTGCCCCCATTGTTGCCATTGTTGTTGTTGTTGCCCTGATAATTGTTGTTGTTGCCTCTGTTGTTGTTGTTGCGGTTGTAGTTGTTGTTGTTGTTGCGGTATCTCTCATTGTTGAAGTTCCGGTTGGCTCCTAAAGCCACTTGGTTCACATTCTCTCTTCTCGGGTACACTGGCGGCCGAGTTGCGGGTGCGCGAGTAGGCTGAACAGTAGCATTGGCGGCTGGCAGAGGAGGGGGAGGAGGCAAGCCATCACTCTTGATCACATCCCACCATTCGCACTGCCGAGTAGTATGGTTCGCAGGCCTTGAGGGGTGGTGAGTGTGAAAGCTGCATGGGCCATCCTTCATGTCGTCAAAGACAAACTTCTTCGGCTGCTCGGAGTTCCCGCTACCCGACTGAGAAGCGCGAAATGGCTTCTTGTTACCTTGGCCCTGGTTCTGGTTCTGCCCGTAGGCTCCAGCAGGTTTCTGCCTTTGGCCACCACCGCCTCCAACATTCACTGCATTCACCTCTTCAGGATCATACCGAGTATCTACTCGGCGCTTGTTGCGGAACTCGTTGCGCTTGCTGCTGTTGAAGTTTCTTCTCGGCTCAGAGGAGTCCATCAGTGGCTGAGTAGGATCACCGAGTGCGTACTGATCCGCAATCTTGATGGTCTCGGCCAGGGTGTTCGGCATCTCTCTCTGCAATCTCTGCCAAAGCATGCTGCCATGTCGGCAACCCTGCGCAAACCAAGTGATGGCCTGTGCTTCATTCACACCCTCACAGGTGTTCCTCAAAGTGCTCCACCGAGTAAGATACTCGCGGTCCGTCTCGTCTTCTCGCTGCCTGCAGGCTGACAGCTGCTGGGGCCTATTCGGCCTCTTGTATGTACTCGTGAAGTTGCTGATGAAGGCATCCGAGAAGTCCAGCCAGCAGTTAATGCTGTTCTTGGGCAAGTTGTTGAGCCAAGTGCGAGCTGGACCCTCTAGCATCTGCGGCACATAGCGTACCGCCCATCTCCTGTTGCCATTCGCGATATGGACCGCGGTGACGTAGTCATTGAGCCAATCTTCAGGCTTGGTGCTGCCATTGTAACTCTTGGTGCCCCTTGCAAGCTGGAAGCCCTTCACGGAAGGCTCGTTCATGATGTGCGGGCCAAAGCACTCGGGGCCAGGAGGACCCGTGCTCTCAAGCCGCGCCGACAAGCTGATACGGTCCAACTGGTGCCTTGCATCTCCAGGCGCCAACACACGCTCACCGACACGGTCATGGATGTCATAACCAGCCATCTCCATAGCCGAGTAGCCATCATCATACCTATCCACCTGCATAGCTGCGGGCTGCTCCACCGGGTTGGCGACTGGTGCCGCTGGGCGCGGCTGCTGCCTCTGCCGAGTAGGCTGAGCTGCGGGTTGCCGAGAAGTACCCGGGCGCGCGGCTTCTCGGGCACGGCTTTGAGCTTGATGGGCTTGAGAGCCTGCTCTTGCAGCGTTGTGTTCCTGCCCGGGCTGCTGCGGCACAGCAACCTGTTTCGCGGCAGCAGCCGGGTCATACACCTGCATTTGCCTGTCTCTACCCGAGCGGCCGCTGCGGCTCTTCTCGCGGCTGGGATGTGGAGACGAGGCCTGATCGTTAGATCTAGCCGCGTGCGAGTGAACCACCTGCGAAGCTCCAGCTCCCGGGTTGGCCTTCCGGAACTCCTCGTTCTGCCTAGCGGCCTCCAACACCAACTCGTTGAGCCTCTCCTGCTGCCTGAGACGCGCCTCTCCATCCAGGCGCGGCAACTCGGCAGCCACGGCCTGTGCAGCTCTGAGCGTCTTGGCGGGTGTGCTGTACCTTGGCCTTGTGAAGGTGTTCGCGGTGGCGGACTGCGCGGGCACCTCCGCAACTGTCGCCATCTCGACACCCAAGTTACGCCGCGTAGCGCCTACTCTGCTAGGCCTCCTGGCGACTGGCGTGAAGCCGTGAGCCTTGTTGTACTCGAGCTGGTCCAAACTCAGCTCGAGCCTGATCTTCTCCAACTCCGCCTGCTCGGCAAGCAGCTCCTGGCGTTGCCGCTCGAGCTGCTCCCTCGCGGCTAGGAGCTCGATGTCGGTGGGAGTAGGCATACCAGCTCGCGCAGCAGACGCGGGGATGACCGTTGACGTGGAAGGTGGCAAGTTGCTCTCCTTCTCGTAGGGCCGGTGATTCCTGCCACCAGCAGGCGATTCGTCAACCTCCTCGACAACGGCCGCAGCGCCAGTAGCAGCTGCGCCAGTGTTTGCCGCCAAACCCGTCACCATCACCTCAGCGCAGCTTGCAGAGCTGCATGCGGGCCTTCCGCGAGCAGCAATCACCGCGGGAGGATCCTCCGCGTCATGCACCAGCTCGGGGTAGGCGCTGTTGGCGACGGTGGCGACGTAGACGAGGTGAGAGCCGAAGGAGATCACCGAGCCGCCCTCGGGCATGGCCATGCCGCCGAAACAGCCGGCGTTGTCGGTGACGAAGTCGAAGGAGCCGAATCTGTGGACAAGGCCACAAACTACGCGCTCCGCTGAAGAAGATCCCATCCGAACAGAAACTCCAACCAGCGCCGCTGGTTGCCCCACGGTGGGCGCCAACTGTCGTGGTGGTATCACGGCAGATGCCATAGGATGGCTAAAGATGTGGGAACGATGGACGCTGGAGGTATTCGGGGAGGGATTACGCGACGAATAGCCGCGTGAGGTAAGATCCACACAACACAAACAACACGATGTACCCAGGTTCAGGGCCCTCGTGAGGAGGTAAAACCCCTACTCCTGCCTTTCTCTATGTATTATGATGTCTCTCCGAGTAGCCACAGTACAAATGGTATCTCTACCGAGTAGCCTCTCTCTCCTCTCCGAGTAGAGCTAGGTCAAGAACTTAGGGTTTCTAGGGCTCCAAAATGAGCATGGAGCAAGATCCCTCGCGCAGGAGGCGGCGGGGCACCTTATATACACGGTGCCCAGCCGGATACGTCCAAATACGAACAAGTGTCGACATAGTGTGCACATCGTCCTTTCTCCGAGTACCCGCTGACAGCTTTGGTTCCTAATCTTGGCTGCTTCTGTAAAGTCGTTGGGCAAAACTAGGGGACAGACTGGTATCACTGTGCCAAACACAGAGTAGGGCCCCCTTATCCTGCCACCGCCTGCTTCCATGCTGTCACTGTCAGGGAGACCGGCCCCAGATGAACAGTAGTTCGAATGCTGCCAAGTACGGACCCAGGATACGCGGGATCCTGTGTCAGAACGGCTCCTTTGACTTTCTGGCCCGAGTAGGTTCCCGCCAATTCTACTCGGGCCAACTCTTCTACTCGTACGGGAGTAACTTGATTGATTCCTTCTTCTGGTCTTCTTTACGTAAGACCGAGTAGCACTCGACCGGGTAGCAAGCTGCCGGGTAGAACGCTACTCGGGCAGATTTCTATTCTGACCCTGGCCTTTATCACTTGCCTTTACCCTACTCGGGGGTAACTCCCCGACAGTTTGGATAGTCCTCAATAACATGTTTAATGTTTCCTCTCACTCTAAGATAAATCCGTCATGTGGAGCACTTAATAGCACCAAGAAAAGTGATATTTCTACGGCCCAATTCTTAGCCAAGATGAAGTCCTTTGCATCTGAGCTTGCATATGCTAGGAAGCCGGTTGAAGATGATGAGATGATCGGATAAGTTCTCAATGGACTTGATAGTTCATACAATTCTTTGGTGTACGCCATTAATGGCAACAATTTTGTAACTATAAATGATCTCTATGATGAAATTTGTGCCCAGGATACACATCAAGAGATTCTCTCTGAAATCATCTAGGGTCGGGTCTATACTTCCAGAGCTAAGGTTGCTCGCCGAGGCCAGGACAACTATGACCCTCGTACCCGCGGTGATCGCGGTGACCGTTTCCGATCTGCCAACCAGGATGACCGTGGAAACCGCAAGCGCTATGATTCTGAGAGATCTCACGATGATGGTGCTGCACGCGAGATGGGTGGCGACGGGGGGATGATTGGAGCTGCTATGATTGACGCCCGTATGAGGATTGCCGTCGTGGTGACCATGATGAGTGTCACCGAGATGACCGTGACAAGCGAAGTGATGGTGGACAACAAGGATGTGGCCGTGGACATGGACGTGCACCTACTTCATACGTTGATGTGACATGTCAGATCCGTAAGATACATGGGAACTCTGCGGTTGATTGCTGTTGGCGCTGCAAAGATGATTCTGATGATGATGATGACCACAATGACAGCAAGGATCGCAATGAGAAGAAGGCCCACACTGCATCCCATGGAGTTGATACCAATTGGTATTCTGATTCTGGACCTACAGACCACATCACCTGGCCATGGCAAGTACAAGGGGCATGATTGCGTCCATAGAGCTATTGGTAACGGCAGGTCTATAAGCCATATTGGTCATTCAATGATGCATACTCCTCATAGCACTGTACATCTCAATAATGTTCTTCATGTTCCTAATACATAGAAAACTTGCTTTCTGTTCATAAACTCTCTCTTGATAATGATTTCTTCATTGAGTTTCATCTATATATCTTTCTTATTAAGGACCAAGCAACACAAAGGATTTGTTTAAAGGACCATGTCATGGTGGCCTCTACCCGCTAGTGTCCCAGTCTATCGGGTCTTGCAAGCAATCTTTTGTTTCAATAAAGCCAACGTCTTCTGTGTGGCATCACCGTTTAGGACGTCCCTCTTCATTTGTGGTGAATAAAGTTCTTAGGAAACATCAACTTTTGTATACTCCTGAAACAAATCCCTATATTTATGATTCTTGTCAATTGGCTAAGAGTCATCGGTTACCATGTCATGTGTCTACCAGTGTGTACATTATTCCGCTTGAACAAGTGTTTTCTGATGTGTGGGGTCCCACACCCGCTTCTGTTAGCAAACATCTCTATTATGTGAATTTTATTGATGATTATAGCAAGTTTACTTGGATTTACATGCTTAAGAACCGCTCTGAAATATATATATCAAGTGTTCCTAAATTTTCAAGCCTTTGGGTGTAAATTTAGTAGAAAAATAATAATTAAGAAAACTGATTGGGGTGGTGAGTATTAAAAAATCCATGGCTTCTTTAAGAATATTGATATTACTCATCATATTTGTTTTCCACATGCTTATCAACGGAATGGCTCTGTTGAGCGCAAACATCGTCATATTGTTGAAGTTGGACTTGCTTTGATAGCATATGCTTCCATTCCTTTGAATTTCGGGATGAAGCTTTTCTTACTGCCACGTTTCTCGTTAACCTACGTCCGAGCATAGTAATTAATTTTGAGACTACCTTAGTGTGTATTCTTCACGCCAAACCAACCTATAATTCACTTTGAGTTTTTGGCTGTGCTTGTTGGCCTAATGTTTCTCCTTATAACAAACGAAAGCTTGATAGGTCTCTACACGTTGTGTGTTACTTGGTTATAGTCCACTTTAAGGAGTTAAATGTCTTGATGTTTCCGCGGGCCAAGTCTATGTCTCTAGAGATGCTGTTTTTGATGAGCATGTCTTTCCCTTTGCCACCTTGCATCCTAATGTTGTTTGATGTCTCTGTAATGATATACTTCTTTTGCCAAAAGATACACCTACACACAACTATGGGGGTGTACAACTTGATGATCATATGCCTTTACCTGATATACCTATTGTTACTTACACCGTTCAAGACACTGGATGAAAGTGCTTCCAAAACTGAAGATACTAGTGAAAATTTGATCCAAAATTACGAAGGATTGAGCTCAAACCGAGAAGAACAAATTTCGGTAGAACATGACGAAGCCCAAGCTGGATCCGAGGAGGATTTTGTCCTCCGTTCTGAGGAGGATACTGCAGCAACCTCAGATCAGGCGCCTACTGACTCCGAGGCAGACACCGACATGCCAGTGCCTCTCCTGCTACATCCTCGTCACGTGCGCGGGTGCGGACTGCATCTCCGCATGCTGCCGACCGTGCGGGAGACAGCGCATGGCTCTCCCACTCCCCGCGCGCCACGTCCTCACATGCAATGCCCACCCCCACATCTTCTATGGGATCTTCTGCGGAAGCTTTCTCTGCACACGGATCCGCTGCTCCGAGTGTAGCCTCTTCCTTCGACGCCCGAGTCACATGGTGCTGCTGCTCCTGTGGTTGGTGTGCGCACTCGGCTCCAAAAGGGAATCCAAAACCCCCGTAATTTTGAAGATGGCACTATTCCCGATGTTAAACAAACAAAAATTTAAAATAACAATATTGTTCGCTATAGTATACTTGCGTCTACAGATGAACCACATTCTCTTGATGGAGCTCTTGGGGATTCTAAGTGGCGTCAATCAATGGAGAAGGAATACAATGCATTGCTTCAAAACAACACCTGGCACTTGGTTCCACCAAGCTCAAAGGAAAACTTGATAAACTATAATTAGGTTTATTGGGTTAAGAAGCATGCAGATGGCACAATTGAAAGATATAAAGCTGGGCTAGTTGCAAAAGGTTTTAAACAAAGATATGTAATTGACTAAGAGGACACATTCAGCTCAGTTGTTAAAGCAGCCACAATAAGGATTGTTTTATCTATCTCTGTCTCTCGTGGATGGAGTTTACGACAACTAGATGTGAAGAACAACGAGGAAGACATGGTGGCCGTCCTAGAGTTTTCCGATCACAAGATCGTGACTTCTTTCCTGATTTTCCGATCTACGGGAGGCGGATCGTGTGGTTTCTTGGGGACTTCTAGTCGGCACAAAGCAGATTGTGACAATTTCCGACCGCAGGGAGCAGATCGTGGAGCTTTCTTGAGGGTTTCCGATCATAGAGAGCAGATCATGGAGATTTTTCTTCCAATTGCTTCTTCTCATGCGGTGGCTAGGTAACGGAGTAGAGCGCTCTGATACCATGTCTAGAACTATAGAGAATCGACGTAGCCTCCATGGAGGGGTCAGGTGCATGTTAATAAGGCTGGGAAAGCCCCGAAACGTGGCATATTACAACGTGTCTGTATATGTTGGATCGGTGAACCACCGTATCCAATATCATAATACTTATACATTTACAACTCAAACAGTGTCTAGTATATGTTCATTTTTATTATTATTTGAACTTTTACAATGTTCACTACTTATCTACAATGATAATATTCATTTCTTATCACACCATAATCCTAAAAATTTCCAACGAAAACTAAAGAAAGTGCTAGCTCCAACGTGTGCATTATTGTGAGTAGCTCCTTACAAGATTATGGGGTTTAACCTGCAACATGATGAAATGAAGGGGTCGTTGCAGAGAAATTAAAAAATTTCCTACGCGAGAGACACCCGAAAGACCAAGATCTAATCTAGGAGATGAAAGAAACGAACATAGAGAGAGTCTTAAGAAGAGAATACCCTAGAGGACACAAAGAGTTACAAGATCAAATCTCGTTGTTGGCGTAGTCGTACTCACACCGATCCCGAGAGCGAGAAGATGTGCACCGCATTCCGGCGGTGCCTCCACGATCGGTCACACGTACGGTTGACGACGACATCCGTTCCCTCAATCCAGCGGGGCACGGAAGTAGAGGATCCCTGGGAAACCAGCAACACGGCGGCGTGGTATGGTGGATAAAACTTCGTTCAGGGCTTCGCCAAGCGCATGAACATGAGGTGGACCAACGGGAGGATGGAGATGCAGATGACACCAAGTGTGTGAGGGAGAGGGATCTCATGCCCTCTATTTATAGGAGAGGAGGCAGCCACGAAATGTTTGTGCCTCCACCTCTCCCCTCATCATGTGGGTGGAGTCTCCACTCAACCCACTCATTCTCTCATCAATTCCCACTCAAAGTTCCAAGGGTTTTCTTTAATAAATAAATAAAACCATTTTATTTCTTTATTTTACTATTTGTTAATCCTATTAACAAACATTAACACGTACCCCCCTTGAACTATTTGTTAATCAAACATTAACATATACCACGTTGAACTATTTCAATATTCCCCGAAACAATTCCGGTGACTATTTCAATATTCCCCGAAACAATTCCGGTGTTTTCCAAACTTTTCTGCGATATTCCGTATACTCTCAAATGCGTCATCGAACCTTAAGTGTGTCACCCTACGGTTCGCGAATAACATAGACATGATCTAGACTCCTCTCCGATCAATAATCAACAGGGGGATCTGGAGATCCGTGATGGCTCCTATATATTCAGCGATGACTCTCGTGATCGTGTGAACCATCAACGTCGTGACTATTCCCTTTGTCTCGCCATATTTTACTTGTCCGAGATCCGATCATTGGTATCAACCATACCTTGTTTGATCTCGTTACCGACAAGTACTCTTTTCTCGTTTTCGTGATATGACATCCTTGTGACCTAGTCACGTGCTTGCAAGCGATGTCGATGTGATATCATCGAGAGGGTCCAGAGTATATCTCTCCGTCATTGGGATGGAAAAATCCCACAACTAATACTTTCCGAATACCTAACGACACCTTTATAGTCACCCTGTTACGGTGTGAAGTTTGATGACATCAAACCACCCTTCCGGTATCAGTGATTGACATGATATCATGGTCTAAGGAATAAGTTACTTCTTATGCAAGATATAAGAATATAAACTAAATGACTTGATCGTATTGTTATCTTGATTTTGGGTCTATGTTCATCACATCATTCTTCTAATGATATGACCCCGTTATTAACAACATCCAATGTTCATGATCATCTATTAATTCACGAGCTAGTTAAAAGAGAGGATTTACTAGGAACCATTGTTTGTTTACCAAGCACACATGTTTTAACGTTTCTGGTTAATGCAATTCTAGCATGAGAAATAAACATTTATCATAAACAAGGAATAAGATAATAACCACTTTCTTATTGCCTCTCGGGCATATTCCCTTTAGTCTCCCACTTGAATTAGAGTTAATAATCTAGTCTGTAAGCACTTAACACATATGGCGTTCCAGTGTTATTACCATGCTTCGCATGTGGTAAACATCATAAAAAATATCTGAACTATTCAGGTCCTATTGTATTTGCATGTTCTTTTCTTCTACACGCATCACTCATTCTCTAATGAGATGGCTTTGTATATATTTGGTCAACCGGTGAAACCTTAATTCCTCAGCTTAAACCAATGTTACCAACATTGTGAAAATGTAGCTTCATAGTGTCAGCATTCTTGGAAATTCACCAAGTTCAATAAAGAATTCCTTGACACAAAATACTCCTTTTATTTTGTTGTCAACACAACGACATACTTAGTCTTTGTTGTAGTATCCGTCACAACACTTTAGTTTTAAAATTCTTTCAAATCCAGCATGGAACTTTCTTCCAGCCTATTGTGCTACCCTTCATCGCATATTTTAATTGAGATAAAATTATTTGAATACATGACAAGACTATTAATGTAACATATTACAACTAATATTTTGTCATTACTACATAGAAAAACATATCCTTAACATTTCTAAAATGACACAGGGATCTCTCCACTATTGTCTAATCACCATATGAATTATCCTGCTATAACCTTTTATAGCACAAGACTAGTCTGGTTGTGTACATAGCATGGAACACATGACTTAGAAATCTTAATTTCAATTATGCTCATAATGTGTCAAAACACTTGAATATTGCTCAATTGTTTTCCATGTGGCAAGAACTCCTTCTTGTCATTTAGATATTGACTTACTTCGATATTTCATCTATGTAATTTTGGCTTCAATCATATCAGGCGCTTCAATCCATATCTTATAGATATCGATGACCAATATCTCCTAAGCCTTTCATCAATATGAAAGTCTTAACTGTGTTAATTAAAAATACATATTTTTCCAATCAACCATATGTCATCTACATAAAGCATTGGAAATATGTCTTTGAGATCCCACTTAATTTCTTGTAACTTCACAAGCATATTTATCGTTCATGATGAAATCAAACTCTTTTGATAACTTCATTAAGGTAAAGATTCCAACTTCATTATGCTCACTTCAACCATTGAAATTTGCATACCTTTCCAACAACCTTGTGAATTCTACAAAACTCTCAGACTGTGTCAAGTACACATCCTCGATCAAACTTCCTCGAGAGGAGAGTTGGTTTTGTTATTCAACTGCCATATCATAATATGTAACTTTTGCAAGAACTATTCACAAGGAAAAAAACATCACTACGGAAGATCAAAAATCTTGTAGTAGTCAACTTTTTGAACTTCGCCGAAAACATCTTTTCGACAAGTACAACTTTCAAAGGATGTAAAAAAAATCCATGTCTTTGTTGCTATATAGACCCTTTTGCTATCGTTAGGCATCATGCCTATCGAAAGGACTACCAAGTCACATACTTGATATTCATACAAGGATACTATGGAAGATATAATGACTCATAGTCAATTTTCCGAAGTCAGGGCCCATCATTTGCTTCCTTTATAAGGTCTAGGTCCTTTTGTTGTCAAAACAACACTTTACTCTTAAACCATAAGTTGGTCTAATTATAAAGTTTTATGACTTTTGTGGTTCAGTTCGCAAACTCATTCGACGTATCTACAACATTTGTAGTGTCTTCTACTTAGTCAAAATAGGAAACCCCGGAACAACTTCCAGTGCTACGCTACTCTTGACATGATAACAAAGATTATCTAATCTCGTTGAGTTTGTACTGCCCCCCCGCTCACTTGTTTCGGAAGAACTACTTTCTCGAGAAATCAACCCTTTCCGACAAACAACATTTGTATTTTGGTTCGGTGATAGGAGAAATACCCAATGTTTTATTTGGGATAACCTTATAAACATATATTTATCCTATTTTGGTTGTCAATATTTTACACATGCTATGCATACCAAAACTTAAGAAAATGACAATTCGGGTCACTACCAAGACCATATCTTATATGTTGTCAATTTCAACGGATTATGATGGTGCTCTTTTCAGTGAAAAAGGGGTTGTCACTAATGTATAAACTACAAAATTATAATGTCATTTTTATTAATCTCACCATGTCCAAAAAGGTTTGATTTTGTCTCTTGAATACTCCAAACTAATGTGGGGTATTCGAGAAGTATAAGTTGTAGAACAATTCTGCAACTCCTCAGATGTTTTGCCAAACTTGTAACTAAAAATTTATCCTTTATGATCAAATCATAAATACTTGATTATCTTGTTACGATGATTTTTACTTCATACTAACAATAGTTTGAACTAATTCAAAAAATGTCAAACTCCGTTCTCTTTAAATAGATTTACTCATATATCTACTCAAATCATTGACAGAATTTTATGAAGGAAAAAATTAATCCACCACATATGACTATACATAATGGACTATATACATCAACATGTACAATTTCCATTAAATTAGTTGTCCATTCTACTTTGGCCTATGAATGGAATTCTAGTCATCTTTTGGAAGAGGTCTCACAAGCGTCAATTTATTCAAAACAAAATGACTCCATAAGTCCATCAACATGGAGTTATTCATGTTTTTCTTTCCGATATGAACTAAAAATTGTGATGTCACAATTTAAGTGAAATTCTTTTACGTCTTGCAACGTTTAGCTCTTAGTCTTATAGATGTTTACTTTACCAACACGATTTATATTAACTCATCCATCAATTATGAAATATGGTCATAGTTTGAACAATCTCATTTGTTCTCACAAAAGACCGGAACAAAATAACAACTTATTAAGTTCTTAAAATAAAGCTTGAATGTTTGGTTCGATACGACAATGAACACAATAACACTTTATTTCTGTTCTTGTCATGATCGATTCCACATCTACTACTAGTTTCTTTTAGGCCCTTGTATTTCTTGCATTGTGTTGCTTTGTATGACAACTCATACCAACCAATGTGGTATCACAATACCCCAAAAAAACTTTGTTAACTAGTAATACATCTATAACTTGTATATCAAGCATATACACCTGAGCTGGACCTTTCCAGTTATATTCTTTTCTGCCATATAACTTTTGTAATTCTATTTTAAATATTCCCTTTCCTTTACAGAAGAATCATTCAACATCAAACAATGCTAGTCGTAGTAGCACATTTTCCTTGGCGTGTTAGTCATATACTATCACCCATTGAGTCATACTTTAAGTTTGATTGTTCTACTAATATCACCATATTAATAATATTCTTCCAGATTCCACTCTTAGCAATCTCCAAGCAAGGTAAACGATTTTTACCCATACTTTTAATCCATCCCATCATAACAATTTTATGATTAAGCTACTATAGCTCGAAGGAAGGAATTTAGAGGATAATGTTTAGCCCCAAATTACTTGGAATATTCAAACGCCTAGCGTCTTCAATCATTGCATATATTCAAATAATATAAGCATACATTTTCACGCTAAATTATGATCAATCATGTTGCTACAAATAAGTTTCTAGATATCAATATATCGTTCACTTGATTGTTTCTGAAAACAACTTTTTTCAGTTCCTAAATCACCTTGATCAACAAAACATTATTTTGAAGATAAATTAATACGGAAGCAACCATGACTGTGTATTCTAAGTAGGAATTATTTGCTCTCTAGATCAATAAATCATTAATCATATGGAGCTAGGAAGGAAATACCAAAAATCTACAATAGGACTCAATTTTAAATTTCACTAATACGGTACCAATCTTAAATGATTTTTAATAGATCATAACAGTTATATCTCAATTAACAATCTAAGTGTAAGGTAGTTTTGTGGATGCCAATGAATACTACAATTTGTGCAATTTCACTTTGATTGGTTGTTCATGATAAATAAGTTCAAGTCAATTCAAAATTATGCCATGAAATCACACTCAAAAACAACATCCCTCTTAGTCGTCTTTAGTGATTACACGAACCAAATTCACTACACCAAAACCGATCATCACGTGAGATGATGTAGCTAGCTGCAAAGGCGAACATCGACATGTTCATCAATATCATCCATATGACTCATGCTTTACCTTTCGGTTGCGTGTTCTGAGGCCATGTCTGTACATGCTAGGCTTGCCAAGTAGAACCGTAGTATTGTGTGTGTTTCAAGGCCATGTCTG
Organism: Alopecurus myosuroides; assembly: GCA_028641055.1. Taxonomy (NCBI): domain Eukaryota; kingdom Viridiplantae; phylum Streptophyta; class Magnoliopsida; order Poales; family Poaceae; genus Alopecurus; species Alopecurus myosuroides. The sequence continues at coordinate 87,121,516 of CM054061.1, forward strand.
TACATGTTAGGATTGTAAACACCCGTTGTATGCGAACATTGAGTCTATCACACCCGATCATCCCGTGGTGTCTCGAAACGATGAACTTTTTAACGGTGCATACTTAAGGAAGAACACATTATTATCTTGATATTAAGTCAGATGATCATCTTATAATGCTACCGTGGCTGTCTAAGCGAAATAAGATGCACAAAAAGGATTAACATCACATGTAAGGATAATGTGATATGATATGGTCCTTCTTGCACTTGATCTCCATCATGTGCATCCTTGTATGATCTCCATCATTCCACCGGCGTGGTACCAAGTTCCATGGTACCCCATCTTGATTGTCCATCAATAATAAGATAACCATATAGTTACCTTCCGGTATAGCAATAATTTACAAAAGAGATCATCTCATAATCAAACTTGTAACATTGATCATATCATATCATATCACATGCCCAGGAAAAACTAGTTAGACGCCTCTAATTTATTTTTGCATATCTTACGTGGCTTTGGGCTTTCGAGGATAGAACCGTTCATACCTACGAACATCAACCACAATGTTGATAAACACATTTTTAACAACCCTTCATAGATTAGATCTTAACTATAGTCGGAGAAACGGACACCCACGTAGCCACACGTGAGACAATTCTCGCGTACATAGTACACGTAAACTTAGTCTGTGGCAGATTCATCCTACTATGCCACTAAGATCATAAAATATTTAAGGAGGCAATAACATGATCATCAACGCCCACATACTCATATGTGTTCTACCCGTACAAAACATCTACGGATAGATCCGGCTCTGATACCACTGAAGGGGTCGTTGCATAGAAAACAAAAAAAATCTTAAGCAAGAGACACCCGAAAGGCCAAGATATAATCTAGGAGATGAAAGCAACGGGCATATAGAGAGTCTTAAGAAGAACATACCCTCGAAGACACAAAGCGTTACGAGATCAAATCTCGTTGTTGGCGTAGTCGTACTCACACCGATCCCGAGAGCGAGAAGATGTGCACCGCATTCCGGCGGTACCTCCGTGATCGGTCACACATACGGTTGATGAAAACCTCCGTTCCCTCGATCCAGCGGGGCGCGGGAGTAGAGGATCCCTCGAAAACCAGCAGCACGACGGCGTGGTGTGGTGGTTAAAACTTCGTTCAGGGCTTCGCCAAGCGCAAGAACATGAGGTGGATCAGCGGGAGGATGGAGATGGAGATGACACCAAGTGTGTGAGGGAGAAGGATCTCATGCCCTCTATTTATAGGAGGGGAGGCAGCCACGAATTTTGGTGCTTCCACCTCTCCCCTCATCATGTGGGTGGAGTCGCCACTCATCCCACTCATTCTCTCATCAATTCCAACTCAAAATTCCAAGGGTTTTCTTTAATAAATAAATAAAACAATTTTATTTCTTTATTTTAATTGTTGTTAATCCTATTAACAAAAATTAACACTTACCTCCTTGAACTAGTTTTGTTAATCAAACATTAACATATACCACCTTGAACTAATTCAATATTCCCCGAAACAATTCCGGTGACTATTTCAATATTCCGAAACAATTCCGGTGTTTTCCAAACTTTTCTGCGATATTCCGTATCCTCTCAAATGCGTCATCGAACCTTAAGTGTGTAATCCTACGATTCGAGAATAACATAGACATGATCGAGACTCCTCTCCGATGAATAATCAATAGCGGGATCTGGAGATCCGTGATGACTCCTATATATGCAACGATGACTCTCGTGATCGTGTGATCCATCAACGTCGTGACTATTCCCTTTGTCTCTATATATTTTACTTGTCCGAGATCCGATCATTGGTATCAACCATACCTTGTTCGATCTTGTTACCGATAAGTACCCTTTTCTCGTTTCCGTGATATGACATCCTTGTGACCTAGTCACGTGCTTGCAAGCGATGTCGATGTGATATCATCGAGAGGTCCCAGAGTATATCTCTCCGTCATTTGGATGGACAAATCTCACTCTTGATCCATGAGCCTCAATTAATACTTTCCGAATACCTAACAACACCTTTATAGTCACCCTGTTACGGTATGATGTTTGATGACATCAAAGCACCCTTCCGGTACTAGTGATTGACATGATCTCATGGTTTAAGGAATAAGTTACTTCGTACGCAAGATATAAGAATATAAACTAAATGACTTGATCATATTGTTATCTTGATATTGGGTTTATGTTCATCACACCATTCTTCTAATGACATTACCCCGTTATTAACAACATCCATTGTTCATGATCAGGAAACTTTGATCATCTATTAATCAACGAGCTAGTTAAAAGAGAGGCTTTACTAGGAACTGTTGTTTTTTTATTAAACACACATGTATTAACGTTTCCGGTTAATACAATTCTAGCATGAGAAACAAACATTTATCATAAACAAGGAATAAGATAATAACCACTTTATTATTGCCTCTCGGGCATATTCCCTTCATGAACTAGATGATACCCCGCGTGTTGCTGCAGTAATGCAAAACAATGTATAGTCGAAAAAATTGTGTAGCAAAGAAGTGTGCTTGGAATAATAATAGATCCAAGACAATTGCATATATATCAGTCGCACATAATTTTATATACTGCACAAATAATTCATTTGTAGGACTATAGAAATAGTAACATGTCAAAGTACTACATGTAATGGAACTATGGCCCGTGCTTTAACAAAATAACTTTGGAGATGTGTGAGTCCATTTCTTATCAATTACTGATATAACTGGATGATAATTTGGTTGCGATATTTTCATAGTACTTGTAGTTTCATCAATATGAGTTTTTCTTGGTCGAACAACCGAAGAGAAGACAAACACAACCTTTGATGAATTAGGAAGTCAGTAGAAATGTTGTGGAGAAAAAAAGACTTAGAGTGAACACATTCATTTAAGCATAGGAACATGTGATTTTCTTGTCAATACTCCATAACGGAAGCTGGGTGTCGATGGTAACCATGATAAAAAGTATGTAGTAGTACAATGTGGAATGTTGAGCATGTGTGATATGGAAACACAAATTTCTGAAAACTTAAGAACTGTCATTTGTAATCATTGTACTATCATTAGTGAGACATCTTTCTCCTCTCAACATCATGCATCAATTCCATGTTCTATGCATCTCGTCCGCCCTCACCTATTTCTTCCTCCTTTATCTCAATGGTCATCAACATATTAGGGGCAGATTTTTAGGTAAGACAGGAAAACAGAGTGTGATATAATACAGTCAAAATATTCCTAGTTGACATAGCTAAGTAAATAGTTCTGTGAACAATTCTGAACCATTGCTAGGATGGATGGAAATTACCATTGATGTAGTTGCAACCTTCATAACAACCATGCTTAATCAGGTCAAACAATTTGGCTGGAGGACAAAGAGTGATGAGATTGTGAGAATTCCACAGAAAACGGAGTACCACACCTAAAGTGATTTGTTTGATATATTGTACATCTACTAAGTATGAATAGCTAGCTCAAAAATATTTCGAAGACATGCGGAGTGTGTTTCATCAAGCACCTAGTAGAGAATGTAGAAATCTTGAATGTATACAAATGAATATATAGTTAGCTAATTCTTGAAGCAAACATTGTGGTACGATTGTTGTCCTCTCCATAAATATCCGTGTGTGGATGCCATGTGAATTAATTAAAAAAATAACATGAATTTTTCAGATTGAACATCGAGATTTCATTAAAAGTTGCTAATTTCAAGTTTTTTTACTAAGTGGGAGTGTGGGACATACCAGCTGCTACCTCACTTTGTGTGGTTTTACTGTCTCTGGGCACAAGGACACTATAAAGTAGAAATGGTTTTGTGTGCACCGGTACAAAACAACAGAGTTTATGTCTCACATATCATGGGGAAGAAGAAGCGGCATGATCAGTGCCGGCTTCTTGCAGATGTCAATCGGAGGTTACTGCCTGCAGTATCCATCATTGAGATAAAACATGATATGTGCCTGTTATTTGAATATGATACGTGGGCTAGAGTAATGCGTCATATAGACTGGTTTGTGCGATTTAATCGGCATGGAGAAAACACAACGCACGGAACAAAGTGGATAAAATGGGATGGACGAATTGGAACAGACATAATTTGCTGATGTGAAAGATTTTCTAGCATACATATGTTGCATGTTTAGAGAAAAGGGCGAGTGATGACATGTTTAGTCAGTATAGGTTAAGTTATTAAGATCTTCCAACTTAATATACATGCAAGTGATCTTTAAATTTTTCTGTCAATATAACAAAGGCAGGATTTTTTCTCGTTTTAAGTTTCAAAAGCATGGTTTGTTACAATCGTCAAAGGAGTTGTTGTTACTATTTAAATTTTGCACTGGTAACTCCTATTTTGGAGATGAACACTATTTTTAGCATTTCTTTTAGTGCAAAATTTTGGAAATATTATCCCTTTCTCTCCCTCTTTTTTTATCATAAAACTATAATTATTTCTCATATACCTCATTAAAATATTCTAAGATACCTCAATACAATTTATATTGAAAAATATCTCCGAAGTCCCTTTCTCTCCCTCTTGTACGTTCATTTATGTGGTATATTTGGTACACACACACACACACCCACACACACGCACGCACGCGCACACACACACACGCACACGCACGCACACGCATGCAACACACACAGAGCACAAACATAGATTTTAGGAAGATGCCTGTTTTAGTCCATAATATCCTAATACATATACATACTTTTCCTACATCTTTCATTTTTAAGTGTTAATTTTTTAGGTGTGGTTGAATGGTGGAAATTTATAGACTCCAAATTAGTAGCGATTGGGCTTTGGATCGAACCAGGGTTTTCTCTAATTTAAAAATATATATAACTCTCGATTATACCCATATCATATACATTTTAGATGCTTTTGTACTTTAGAATGATATGTAACTAGAAGGATACCCCGCGCGTTGCAGCGGGATCTATTTAGGAACTATAATAAATTTCTTATGTACTTTTCTAAAAACACATGTATGCCATATTATGTTGTCTACGGAAACATGTAAAAATCAGTTGATCTCGAGATAGTAAATGTTAATATACATGTGATGAGTATGTATTATAAATTGTTAGTTTGAACAATTGGATGCTTTAATAAATGGATGATGTGTATCTTGCATGTAATGATTTATAAATATTAGTGGAGATGACATGGACTATTGATTGACTAATAGGATGGATGATGTGGATAGCTTGCATGTTGAGATAGAAAAATAATTAATGCATGTTAGTGGGGTTTTGCTTTATAAGAAGTATAGATTGCATATTCTTCTTGAAGTATTTTATTTTACTAACATGCTGGTGATTTTATGCTTTCGCGTCAACCACTCACTGTAGCAGGTCGGGTATTTTTTTTATATTGACAACAAAAGCTCCTTTTCTTTTTGACCATGGTCAAGGTCACCGCTCATTTTCTCTGTTATTTTTACATCGCAATCATGATTGAATGTCAGATCCAGTATTTTACTCAGTGTAATTCCCTAACCGCGACCAAACATATTTTGTCTATTAATATGAGAATACATAACATTGGTTCATACTTGTACACCAAAACATGAGTGCTGCGTGTGCAACAACAAGATGGTAAGGTTGTCCAAAAATGTTTTCCTCGCAAATGCGCATGCCACTGTGTGCTAGTTCACTTCCAGAGATTGGGCCTTTTGCCCCGGTTGGGGGGGGGGGGGGGGGCTTATGCACCGGCCAACCAACCAGGTTTGCCAAACCCCGGCAAAAGGCCCCCTCTTAGGCCCTGGTGGACTTTCCAACCGGGGTAAAAGGATTTCCCACATGGGCTCTGCGCGGCGAGCAGGCTGGCACCCTTTTACGCCGGTTCGTAACACCAACCGGACTAAAAGGTTCTCTGCCGCAGCAGAGTTTTGGGTGTTTCTCTGCCGCGGCAGAATTTTGGAATGTTTCTCTGTGGGCTGTTTTTTATGTGTTTTTATTGTGCTGTTTTCTTTTGGGTGTTTTCGTTTAGGCTGTAAATGATATATTTGTTCTACATTGGCAGTAATCATCATACAGATCATTGCATGCATTGATATCATCAGAAGATCATAACATTGATCTCATTTAGATCATTACATCTGAACATACTTATACACATTGAGACCACCTACGTACATGTGTGCAAATCATTGTTTATAAAGGAATGGTCCATTTGGATCTATGACTTCCTTCAGCAAAAAACCCGCCAGTTCCCCTTGAGTTGCTTGTAAGCGGTCTTTCGGTAGGAGCTCCTCCATAGATCGTGCAACTTTAAATTTGTCCTTCTGTTCAACCGCTCACTCGCGATGGTCCTTATGTTCTTCATGACATAGAGTCCACATAAATTTGTTCTATGTGGCTGCTGAGGGCACTTTACGAGAAATAGAATTGAATGAAATAATGATCAAGAAATTAAAGTGAGATGCGTGAATGTAGCAAGTACTACTTACGATGAGTGTATCCACTTTCATATCCACCTCCGTTAAACCGGCTTGTTGCTTCCTGAACCGCTTCCAAGCACTGTCCGGGAAAGAAAAAAAAATAAAGGGGTCATCGTACGATAATGATTGAAAAAAATGGGAAGGTATAGTGCGAAAACAATTGAACTTACTTTGTGACCATTGAAATAATGTTCTAAGGAATCCCGAGAGTACAATTTTATAGGATTTTTACTTGTAGAACTCAAACTAGAAATTCTTTCGTGTTTTTGAGCTGATTTAGCAAAATAAATAATGCTCTAGAATTTTCTATAGAACCTATGCTATATTTGTTTTGTAAATGGATAGATAATTTCTGTAGCTATCCAGTGGATTAAAGCTCATAATTTATGGACTAATATTTTATTTTATATTGATTTTACAAGTTGACAGAAGGTTCTCGATTTGAATTCCTAATATTAATTCCTTTTTTTAAATTCACTAACATTAATTCAAATTATTACTAACAGTACTAATAGTAATCTAAATATAACTAAGTACTAATATTAATCAAATATTACTAAGTACTAATAATACTCAAATATTACTAAGTACTAATACTAATACTAATTAACCTATTAATCAAATATTACGAAGTACTAATACTGATCAAATTATCACTAACAATACTAATACTAATATTACTAAGTACTAATAGTGATACTAATTAACCTAAAGAAAAAAAACTAACATTAATTAATTTACCTAAAAAACCTCGAGGAAATTCGAGGTCGAGGGCCGGGGCACAGTTAGCAGCGCTCTTTCCTCGAGGAGGAGCGCACGGCGGCGAGGAGGTGAGGATGGTCTGGCGGCGAGGAGGGTCGGCTGCGCGAGAGGGGCACATCGGCGAGGAGGGCTCTCCGGCGGCGGTGAATTCAGACAGCCTGACAGCGCGCGTGTGTTCGTCTCGGCCTCCGGTCTTCTGAGGGTTTGCCCCGGGCGGTAGCTCGGCCCGGGGTTATATACGTACCACCCTTTTGCCCCGGTTAGTGTTAATGAACCAGGGTAAAATACCCCCTTTTACCCCGGGTTGTTCCACGAATCGGGGCAAAAGGGTGGGAGGTGGGCCCTTCATTTTCGCGCGCATCACGAACCCTTTTACCCTGGTTGGTGGCACCAACCGGGGTAAAAGGCCCTTTTTTCATTTTCCATCAGCCTGCCGCCATTTTGTTTCCTTCCACATTTCAAATAATTTTTCAAATAATTTTTCAAATAATTTTTCAAATACATTTTAAATGGTTTTAGATTTGGAGAAACTTCTATATGAAAAGTGTTTAAAATTGCATGAACATTTCAAATACATTTTTTGTTTTGGAAAATAATTATTCTAACTATTTAAACTAGTAACAATTTTTAAATTTTCAAACATTTAAAAAACATAGTTTATGAATTGTTTTGAATTTGGTGAAACTTTCAATATGAAAGGTGTTTAAAATTGCATGAACATTTCAAATACATTTTTGTTTAAAAAAAAATACTTATTCTAACTATTTAAACTAGTAACAATTTTGAATTTTTAAACATTTCTTCCGGTCATCTTTCTTCCCGCCATCTTTCTTCCCGCGTTTTCTCTTCCCGCCATATATCTTCCCGCGCTATCCACCCCATGCTTGTCCGGCATTTCCATATCACATCTAAACTCATATCTGCAACCTCATCACTCTCTCATGGCTTCCCCGTACCCACTCTAATCTACCTGCATGCGGAGGAGGTTTGCGCCTCGAACTACCCCTGCCCGCCCGGCTACACCGTTCCCGCTGGCTGGTACCTGAGCGCCGGAGGCATGTCGGTCCCTATTGTCCCTCAAGGTATGGCGCGCTGGGCGGCCATCACGTAACACTACTACCTCAAGCGCACACTGGAGCAGCGTCGGGATCCCCGCTGAAATCCCAACTACCGCCCGACTTGGGACACCTTCGTCATCAATCGGCGTGAGAGGGCTCTCTCAAAGCACAAGGAGGATGGCCCGCCTCCTTCAAATTTCAACGAGGCCGGCCCTCGGCTCTGGTGGCGAGGTCGGACTCTCCAGAGCGTCATGAACTACATCACTGCCCGCGATAACCCCTGCCTGCGTTAACCTCACTTGCAGTCTAGGCGTGCTAACCCGCCGAGATTCAATCCCGGACCGCCGTCCGACGACATCGACAATGACGAGTACATGTATTATACTCCTAGGAAGGAGTATGACTAAACCTTTCCTCGGACAAATGGTTCTTCTATGTATCCACTGTTGTTCCGTATTGCTGGTCTAGCTACCTGTGTACCCCACCACCTGTTAGCCGATACGACGCGGCTTAGGCCTCGGTCGAAGTTAGTTTGATGTATTAGGGTTAGTTTGAATTATTCAGCTACTTTTTTAGTTTGAATATTCCGCTACTTTGTTTGAATTACTTCAGACTTTGTTTCAAACTATCCAATTAAACAACACAGCGTACGAGCACACGGGTCGTGTGTTTCCTTCGGGCGCTAATGAACGGTTCGATCAGCGGTCTGTTTCTTTCTGGGGGGCTTATGAACCATTGGATCATCGCTATGTTTCTTTCAGGAAGAAGCACACGGATCATGTGTTTCCTTCGAGAGATTGTGAGATGTTGGATCAGCGTTGTGTTTCTTTTGATTGCTTGTGAGCCATTGGACCAGCAACTATCATGACCACTTCGTAAGTCACACGACCCTATATATAGCCCACCTCTCATCCATGTTCGTCACTCACTTGGTACTCATCTTCCATACAAAGCATTCAGATTCCCCTTCATATGCCCGACAGTGCATTTGATATGCGGGCACTTGATCAGGAGCCACAGTCGGGCTGTATGAAGGAGAAACCTTGTGTTTTGTTCTATATATACACAAATCCTCCAGTTCATTGACCGTATACAAAGCATTCAGATTCTCATACGTACGCCCTACAGTGCATTTGATATGCGGGCACTCAAGAGCCACAGTCGGGCTGTGTGCTGGAGAAACCGTGTGTTTTGTTCTATATATCTACAAATCCTCTAGTTCATCGACCGTATACAAAGCATTCAGATTCCCCTGCATACGCCTCATAGTGCATTTGATACAAAATCTATGGAAATAGAGGTGGACTAATCCAAATACATGAACCATGAAGGTTTGATACATTATTACACAGTAGTCTAGCAATATTACATGAACCATGAAGGTTTAATACGTTATCCCTAACTAGTTCCTCCATTGTTTACTTTTCTGTCGTCGCCATGCTTAGGTCAGTTTTGATTCTGAAGGGCGGGATTCCTTCAAAGTTATTATAATCTTCTCACATGTCTGTCTTGTCCTCCACTCCCACGATGTTTCTTTTCCCTGAAAAAATTACGTGGTTCTTCGGCTCACCGCATGATATACTAGAATTGTTATCTTTTCATTTCCTCGGTTGGGTAGACATGTCGTTCACATAGAAAACTTGAGCCACATCTTTGTCTATGACGAATGGTTCGTTTCTGTACCAAAGATTGTTGAGATCCACTGTTATCATTCCGTACTGCTGGTCTACCTTTACTCCTGTCATCTTGACCCATTGGCACCAAAACAGAGGGACCTTGAAATTAGGTCCATAGTCATGTTCCCATATCTCCTCTATGTAACCATAATATATCTCTTTTTTTCCATTGCATCCGGTTGCATCGAAACATACACCACTGTTTTTGTTGGTGCTCTTTTTATCTTGTGCGATCGTGTAAAATGTATTCCCATTTATCTCGTACCCTTGGAAAGTCAGCACAGTCGAAGATGGTGACCTGATCAACAAGTACAGCTGATCTCCAACAATGTTGTTATTCATGAGTTCTATCTGCAACCAGGCGCTGAAACTATCCATGTGTTCATCATTAATCAAGGATTCAGACAGATCCGGGTTTTTGGACCATAAAATATTCCTGTGTTCCTTGATATATGGAGCCACCAAGGTGGACATTTGTAGAACTGTGTAATGTGCTTTATTGAAAGAATGTCCGTCCATAAATATCTTCGGTTTCCTTCATAGCGTTCCTTTTCCACTCATTATCCCCTCATGCCGCGACTCAGGAACACCAATCGACTTAAGGTATGGAATGAAGTCAACACAAAACTCAATGACCTCCTCTGTTCCATAACCCTTGGAGATGCTTCCTTCTGGCTTAACACGGTTATGAACATATTTTTAAAAACTCCCATGAACCACTCAAAGGGGAACATATTGTGTAGAAACACAAGACTGAAAATGTTAATCTCTTTGAATAGGTGAACTAGGAGCCGTGTCATAATATTGAAGAAGGATGGTTGGTACACCAACTCGAAGCTGACAAGAAGACATTGGACCACATCTATCTGTAATGCTGATAGACTTTCTGGATTGATTAACTTCTAAGAAATTGCATGGAGGAATGCACATTGCTTCACAATGGGTAGTCGAACATTTTCCGGTAGAATCCCCATCAACGCAATCGGAAGCAATTGCGTCATCAGCACGTGGCTGTCATGAGACTTCATATTTTGGAATTTTTCTCCGCCACATTTATTATTCTCTTTATATTCGACGAGAAGCCAGACGGGACCTTGATACTACTTAGTGCTTCAAAAAAGATTTCGTTCTTATCCTTGATAAGAGCGTACACTACTAGGAAAAGGCTAATGCGTGACGCACTATGGTGCGCCACGCCTATCACGTCGCGCCTATTTGGTGCGTCACGGCTATCTCACTTACCCGTGGCGCACCGCCTGTTTGGTGCGTCACGGATATCTTTAGTTACCCGTGGCGCACCTCATGCCTGGTGCGTCACGGCTATTGATTTTGAAATTTACAACAAAAAAAAAGGCGGGACAGATCCAGATCCAGATCTGGATCTGGCCGCCCAAAATTTTGAAATTTTTAAAAACGAAAACGGAGAGGCCGGAGTGGAGAGTGGTCGCCGGAGTGGAGGTGGCCGCCGGAGAGGAGATGGACGCGGTAGTGGAGGAGGACGTCGGAGAGGAGGTGGTCGCGGTAGTGGAGGAGGCCGCCGGAGAGGAGGTGGCCGCCGGAGGATGAGGTCGCCGGAGTGGAACGAGGATGTGGTCATCGGAGTGGATGTGCGGTGGTGGTGGTGGTGGTGGTGGTTGTGGTGGTGTTGGTGGTGGTGGTGGTAGGAGGAGGAAGGGAGAAGAGAGAAAGAAGAGAGAATGGAGAGTGGAGGAAGGAGAAAGAAGAAATGAGAGAGGAATGGAGAAGAGTGGAGGAAGGAGGAGGAAGAGGAGTATATATAGGTGGGGGGCCTCTCCCGGGTTCGAAATTCAAAAATCCTTCCAGAGTTAGCCGTGACGCAACATACATGTGGTGTGTCACGCCTATCATTTTTTTTTTGATTTTGTAGGAAAAAAACTTCTGTCTCAAATAACTTTTTTTCCTTTCGGAATTTGGAGAATCTGAAAAAGGCTCACAGGGCGAAGGCGAGTGAGGTTGAGTTCCTTTTTTTTCTCTAGTTTCCGTTGGTATATTGAACTTTAAATTCCGACATCGTATGCAAAAGTTATACCCATTTTACCTTTTTTAATGAACTTTTGCTCGAAAAGTCGAAATTCAAATTTCAAAATTTGTTAAAAAAGGTATACATTAAACTCCCCGTGCATCTATAAGGAATTTATTTTTTTGATGATTTTTAGACATGGAACTCTTACGTGACAAAACTAGAAAGGCGGTCCGGGGGGGGGGGGGGGTTGTGGACGGAAAATTTCGGTAGATTCCATAGCCGTGACGCACCATATATTTGGTGTGTCACACCTATTGCAATACCCGTGACGCACAAACATATGGTGCGTCATGGGTATCTTTGCCCATGGCTATGCCCTTAGTCCCCCGGCCGCCCATCACCCACCTATAGCCGTGACGCACCGTATCACTGGTAGAAAATAGGCCTTTAGTCCCGGTTCGCAAAGGCCATTATTCCCGGCCGTGCAACCGGGACTAAATATGCGCGACTAAAGCCGCCCCCCCTTTAGTCGCGCCTCTTACGAACCGGGACTAAAGGCCCGTCCACGTGGGCGCCAGGAGTCCGTCGGGCGGAGGACCTTTAGTCCCGGTTCTCGTGGCTAACCGAAACTAAAGGCCTCCTCCGCAGGTTTAGGGTTTTAGCCCCCCTAAACCTGGTTTCTTTTTAATTTGTACTGTTTTATTTCTTTTATATTTTATTTTTTGTTTTATTTTAATTTTGATGAAGTTTCAGTACACATATATATTCTACGCTACTATATACATGCATATGAAATTTCAAACAAGAAGAATTCAATTGGAATATATAATATATATTCAATCTCGAGTGACCATATACAACTTCGAACAAGTTTCCATACACAATTAAGATGGATGACCATACACAAATTCGAACAAGTTTCAATCTCGGAGATGCATATAATTATCTTCGTCCTCGGTATAGTGTTCTCCTTTAGGATCGATGACTTGCCTCATGAAAAATCCTGCTAATTCCTCTTGAATTGGTCGGAAGCGAACTTCTGGACTAAGCTTCCTCCGCAAGTTATCCGTCGCCTTCTGCTCGCTATCCGATGCCTTCCGCTCAGAGGTGTGTCTCCGGATGTTCTCACAAACATAGCATCCACATAGATTGGTCCCCGGTGGCTGCTTATCCACATTAACTAAGCTTCTAAATTCTAGCTGATGTTTGAATACACCGAGAATTTCTTCTGAGAACCGTCTCCAAACCCTACAGGACAAAGAAAATTAAATGAACAAGGGAGTTATTAGCTACTTGATATTAGGAAATGAACAAAAGAGACCGATCGATATAGAGCCCAAATGATTGAAAATAATTAATTTTGCAGCATTTTTCTCATGTCGGCCCAACGCTTTGAATCCGAATCCATAGAGTCCATGATATTAACTATGGAGGTGTGAAGTTCAATAGTTAGCAGAATCCAGTGGAACCTACAGACACGTTACATGCATGGTCATGCATAACTCATCGATTAGACATACCATGCATGGAGTAAACAAAAGAGAATGGGCACAAGAGAGAAACACTCACCCAAAATGGTAAGGAAATAGAATATGACTTTTGAGTTGATGCTTTGTAAGAAACTTGTACAAGTCTTTCTCCACGTCTTCGGGGTGACGTTCTAACACATATCCATTAACGATATGTGGGTCAATGAACCCAGCATCATGGATGTTTCTTATTTTGCATTCCCAAATCTTCAATCTGCATAATAGCGTACGCAACAATATAGTTAGGACAATATATATATATATATATATATATATATATATATATATATATATATATATATATATATATAGTGCAGGCAATGAAGAACGAGATGAGATAGAAATAAATCACTTACAGAACGTAGCAACTCAGGATAGATTTGTCGAGCTCGCGCAGATTGAACAGCTGGAACAATTCACTCATATGAACTGTTACAGAGTACCGTTTGGTGTGATGCTCCTCTGTAACATCCGCATAAACATATTCTTTGTCGGCCCATGTTATGTAATTCTTGTACCAACGTAGCAGATTTCGCATTTGTGGTGCTAGACTCTTTTCCTGCGTAGGCTCGACGAGAGGCCCATTCCGCACATATTGTAATGCTACCTCACTAGTTGGCACATCCTCAAGGCCTAACGAGGCACGAAGAGTCAAACCCATCTCGGACGCTTGTTTCATGGCACTCGCTACAGTCAATCCATTTGCTGCCGCAGCTGCTATGACCGCGGGGTCCTCTTCCGGACCGGCTTTCACTATGAGCGGGGGGATCGATTGTTTATTTTGCATCCCGGGCTGGTCAACTTGTTTCCTGCTTTTTTTACTTCCTTCTTTCTCCTCCTTCAATATTTTTGCTTGCCTACGAAGTTCACGTCCATAGTCGTCAGGCATATTCAGCTCGGCTTGGGACGGTGTCGTCAAAAAAATCCTTAGCCCACTTCTTTTGCTTCTCAGTGAATACTTGCTTGGGCTCAGGCTCTTTTATCGCCTTCTTATCCGCCTTCCATTTCTCATAATGAGCATCCGCGGCCAATTTGGTTTCAGCTTCACTAAGTTCCCAAGGCCTTGGGAGGATAGGCTTCAGTGATGGCTCCGGTACCCGTGTGGTCTTAGGTACATAAGGGTCCGGGTTAATAGTCCAGGAGTGGGTTTCCTTGCTGTCCGTCTGCTTCTGCTACTTCGCCGGAGGAGAATTGGGGGGCGGCGGCTGCTTACCCGCCGGAGGAGGATTAGGGGGCGGAGGCTGCTTACCCATCAGAGATTGTGGATCGGGGGACAACGTCGAATGACGTGAAGGAGGTGTAGGTGAACCACCACCACCACCACCGCCGCCACCACCACCACGACCACCACCATCGGAGGGGGGTGGACTTGTTAGCCTTGGCGCCTCGCCTGGAAAACTATGTACTTCTTTTTCCATAGAATGATCTGGCGCTTGACATCTCCAAGTCTTCTCTCCCCTTCGGGTGTAGCTATGTCAATCTCCAGGTCCTCAAACACTTGGACTATGTCTTCCACCGTGACACGAGCATAGCCATATGGAATGGGGTTGTTGTGGTGGAGTGCTCCAGGTGTACAGGGTAAACCACTGCCGATAGCTACCTTCGTGGAAATGTTCCCCACGGGATAATGCAGATCACATTCTTTCATCTCCTTTACATCATCCACGGGGTAGTGAGGATCCGGTGCACGAATCTCGATCGTCGGTGCATTACCACCTGCAGGCGGGGCCTCCGTGGAACCCACGCTGCTTCTCCGTTGCTGGCTTCCGAGATCCGCTTCATGATCTTCATGCGGCCCTGCAGTCGATCTTTCTTTTACTAGTCCATGCAAGGCCTGCTTCAACTCAATAAGTTCCGATGCAAACTTCGCCAAAAGATCTACATCCCGGTCCGTTTTTCTCTTACAACTTCTGTAACAGTACGGGTCATTGTCCTGGGAAAACCCTACTTTCCACGGAATTCTGCTCTTGCCTCGTACATGTCCTTCGTGTTCATCATTCCCGAGGGCTTTTGTCAGTGCGTCTTTCTCTCTGCTGAACTTGATCAAGCCCTCTTGACCTTGGGTCATTGCGTCAATAAGGGCATGGGTGGGAGCAAACGTTTTCTGCCGATGAAAACACGCCCCTGTCTCCGGGTCTAGCGATCCCCCATGCCTGTACCACCATCTTTTGGCCCTTTCTTCCCATCCCTCTGTACCTAGAGGGATTCCTCGCACCCTCAGTCCCTCCTCCATCTTCACCCACTTAGGCGCCGAAAGGCGGTATCCTCCTGGCCCTATAACATGATGGTACTGTTTCTTATCCGCGTTAGCCTTATTTTTTTCGATATTTCCTTGAAATGCTCCGATTTCTTTTGCCTCACAAATTCTGGCCATCATCTTTCATTCTCTCATATTGTCGTTTGAAATCCGGAGTCTTTCCCTTGTTAACATAGTCACGGGTTAAATTTTTCTTGAAGTTCCGGAATGCTTCGGCCATCTTCTGAAGAGCGAACTCTTTGACTAGCCTCCTCCTCTCACGTCCACCCGGAACCTCGTTACCGAATTCATCGAATTTGTTGTATTCCGGAGGTAGAATGAAATGTTCCATAAGCTTTCTCCAGCAATCCTTTTTCGTTCTCTTGTCGACAAAAATGAAACCAAGACGTGCCTTCTTTGGCTCCTTCCATTCCTGGACGGTGATCGGGACGTTGTCTCTAACAACGACTCCACATTGGTTGATAAACTTTGTGGTGTGCTGTAGGGGCTTGCCGGTTTGACCGACTAATTCGATGGTATATGTTTCTCCTTGTTTCATCGCCTTGGATTTGCCACGCTTTGCCGTACTCGATCCGAACGAGGGCTAAAAAAAGAAAGAGAGTCGCGCGCGTTAATGCATATGTATTCACATTTCAGTAAGTTTTTATCACGAAAGGCTCAATGTATATATATACCTCGCCGGAGGTGGTTGCTACTTGCAATTCGAGATCGTCGTTTGTTGACGGTTGACCTTCGTCGACAATGTCCGTTCCTTCACCTTCTTGATCATCGACAATGTCTGTTCCACCGTCAAGGTTCAGAAAAGAAGAGACTACATCCTCTTCTTGCTCATCTTCTGAGCCTGGCACATAAGGAATCTCGTTGTTTATGATGCCCATTATATAACCTTCAGCCTCCGGATCCCTAAGCGGCTCGGCTCTATCGTCCGCCATATGTCACCCCTGAATACATGCATGTAGTAAAAATTAATTAAGTATAAAGGAATTAAAAAATAAGATTAAGGGGACATAGAGGAGGAGCAGCGACGGTTGTACGGTGTTAGGGAGCCGCTCGGGGGCGGAGGGGGTTTAGGGCGTACGGTATAGAGGAGGAGCAAATATTGGTACTTAATAATATTGCAACTTAATAGTACTAGTATCGATGGTGATTTTTTAGTATAAATGAGACTTAGCAAATATTGTCGTAGAAGGCTGGATCACCCTCGGGGTCTCGGTCTACCGATAACGAACAACACAGAAAAGAAGGAAAACATTCAATACATGGTAACCATGCAATGCGCAATATGTATGCATGATAAAACAATGCAAAGGATGTAAGCCCTAGGAGGGAAAACACATTGCTAGGGTTTTTGGTGGAAGAACGATGACCACCGGAGGGGGAAAATTATACTTTAGAGGTGTGTCCAAGATTAGTTGCTCAAATGACTTGGAGAACCCCATAGCTAGGTTGCATTTGCTTTCCTGGTCATTTTGGTATATTACACTTAATATTCTGAATTTATTGAATTAAAACTTATTTTCATTATTTTAATGAATTTAATTCAAATTCAAATATGGTCTCATATTGAACTTTGTCAAACATGATTGAAAATGATATAAACAGATAGCTTACATTTTTGTGAACATTTTGCATATTTTTCCATAATTTTTGGAATTATAAATTAAAAGTTATTTAATTTACAAGATTTAATTATTTTCTGTAATTCCATATACAGTGGGCCCCACGTGTCATGATGACGTCATTTAAAACGAAACCCTGGCCAACACGTGGCCAGGTGACGTCATGATGACGTGACCCTAGCGTCACACGGTGGCCGGCGGTGGCAGACTCGGTCGCCGGTGGCGATTCCAGCCACCCCAGGACACGCGGTTTGTGTCCTTGGAACCGTCTCGATGAACTCTACCTCTACGTGGCGGCGCCACCCTCGGAAGGTCGACGATGACGAGCCGCCGTGAAGTTAACGCGGCGGGGTTCTCGGGTCTCCGGCGAACTTGTCGAATTCGGCCACGGGGGAGGGAACGGAGACGATGGGGAGGAGGCACGGACGAGGAACGCCGACGAGGTGCGGCGGGAGGACGGTCACAGCGGGCGGATGTCGTGGCGGCGGCGGCGGGAGGACGGTCACGGAGGGCACGGACGAGGAGCGGCGACGGGAACGGACGAGGAGCGGCGGGAGGACGGGCAGGGGCGCGGGAGGACGGGCGCAGGGGCGGCGGGCACCTACCGGAGACGACGGCGGCACGTCCTCTCTGTCTATGCGGGCGGAATCGGCGACGGCGGCGCGGAGAAGACGAGCAGGGCGGCGCGGAGAAGACGAGCGTTTGGTCCTTAGAAAAATTTCGGGGCAGCATGAATAAATAGGGCCAGCCTTTAGTCCCGGTTGGGAGCACCAACCGCGACTAAAGGTACCCTCCGGGTACCATCCGCGGGCCTTTAGTCGCGGTTGGTGTCCCCAACCGGGACTAAAGGGGTACCTTTAGTCGCGATTGGTGTCACGAACCGCGACTAATGGTTTTTTCGCGGCGATTCCGTTCCCGCGCGGAAAGAGCCTTTAGTCGCGGTTCGTGTCACGAACCGCGACTAAAGGTACTTTTTCAAATACTTTTCGTTTTAAAAATATTAAAATACAAATAATATATCAAAAAATTCAGAAAAATAAAACTACTTCATTTTAAAATCTTAAAATACAAATAATATATCAAAAAATTCAGAAAAATAAAACTAATTCATTTTAAAATCTTAAAAATACAAATAATATATCAAAAAATTCAAAAAATAAAACTAAGTCATTGAAAAAACCCTTTTTCCCGCCATTTTTTTCTGTCTTCCCGCCTCCCGCTTCCCGCCTCTTTCTTCCCGCCTCTTTCTTCCTACCACTTTCTTCCCTCGTCGTGTCTTCCCGCTCCCATTTTTCCTGCCATTTCTTCCCTGTCTTCCCGCCTCCAGCTTTCCGCCTCTTTCTTCCCGCCTCCTGTCTTCCCACTCCCAT
Organism: Alopecurus myosuroides; assembly: GCA_028641055.1. NCBI lineage: Eukaryota > Viridiplantae > Streptophyta > Magnoliopsida > Poales > Poaceae > Alopecurus > Alopecurus myosuroides. Next base: position 87,140,230 of record CM054061.1, read on the forward strand.
TTTTCCCGTCGTTTCCCACTATATATGTAGCCCGGCTTGGTCAGCATTATCACATCTCTAAAATCTCTCATCACTCTCTCATGGCTTCCACCGTACCCACTCTAACCTACCAGCAGGTGGAGGAGCTTTGCGCCTCAAACTACCCTTGCCCACCGGGCTACCGCATCCCCGCCGGCTGGAGCCTAAGCGCCGAAGGCGTGCCGGTCCCCCCGTCCCTCAGGGTACTACACGCCGGGCGGCCATCACGAACCACTACTACCTCGACCTCACGCCGGAGCAGGGGATGAATCCCCGCTGGCGTCCCGATAACCAGCATACTTGGGACGCCTTCTTCATCAATCGGCGTGAGAGGGCGCTCGCTAGGTATGAGGAGGACGGTCTGCCTCCTGGGAACTTTCACGAGGCCGAACGTCGGCTATGGTGGTACGGCCAGACTCTACAGAGCGTCATGGACTACATCAGGGCCGGCGATATCCCCCGCCTGTGCTACCCTCAGTTCGAGCCACGAGCGCCACACGACGACAGCAGCGACGTCGACGGCGGCAACTTAGAAGGCGACGACTACGAGTACAACGAAGGCGACTATGAAGACTACGAGTATGCATATTATACGCCTAGGCAGGAGTATGACTAAATCACTCCAACATTCCAAAATGTACTCCTAGGCCTATAGGCATGCCCTTCACATCAGTGGTTATAGTTCCCGCCTCCTGTCTTCCCGCTACCATTTTTCCCGTCATTTCTTTCCTGTCTTCCCGCCTCCCGCTTCCCGCCTCTTTCTTTAGTCCTGGCCTGTTTTACTAACCGGGACGGAATGGTTCGGGTTTCGTTGGGAAACGGATCGTCCCTTTAGTCCCGACCTGTTTTACCAACCGGGAAGAAATGGTTAGGGTTTTGTTCCGACCAATAGGAAAGAATCACACGGATCGTGTGTTTCTTTCAAGCGCTTGTGAGTCGTTGGATCAGGGGTGTGTTTCTTTCGAGCTATTGTGAGCCGTTCGATCAGGGGTACGGTGTGTTTCTTTCGAGCGATTGTGAGCCGTTGGATCAGGGTGTATCTTAACCGTTGGATCAAAACCCTAGCACAACACTTTGTGAGCCAGAGGACCCTATATATAGCCCACCTTCGTACACCGGTCAGTTCATCGAGCAAATACAAAACATCCGGATTCGCCATGATACGTCCTGCCGTGCATTTGGTATGCATATATGCACCCAGTAGCCATGGTAGGGCTGTATGATGGCGATACCGATTGTTTTGTTCTACATCCCCTTTAAGGTTTGATACATCATTCAGTTCATCGACCAAATACAAATCATCCGGATTTGCCATCATACGTCGTGCCGTGTATTTAGTATGCATATATGCACCCGGTAGCCACGGTGGAAATTTCTTGCCTTTCTTTCTTACGTTATGATTTCGGGGAAGAAATCGACGATGACCCAGGTACACGTTCTTCCTACAATTATCCAAAAATACACTTTCAGTCTCATGTAAGCAGTGCGTGCATGCTTTGTATCCCTTATTTGTCTGTTCCGAAAGGTTACTGAGAGCAGGCCAATCGTTGATGGTTACAAAAAGCAACGCTCGTAGGTCAAATTCCTCTTCTTTGTGCTCATCCCACACACGTACACCAGGTCTGCCCCACAACTGTAAAAGTTCATCAACTAATGGCCTTAGGTACACATCGATGTCGTTGCCGGGTTGCTTCGGACCTTGGATGAGCACTGGCATCATAATGAACTTCCGCTTCATGCACAACCAAGGAGAAAGGTTGTAGATGCATAGAGTCACGGGCCAGGTGCTATGGCTGAAGCTCTGCTCGCCAAAAAGATTCATGCCATCAGTACTTAGACCAAATCTTATGTTCCTTGCGTCAGCTGCAAAATCTTTGAACTCCCTGTCGATCTTTCTCCATTGCGTTCCATCAGCGGGGTGTCTCTACTCCCTGTCAGACTTACGGTCCTCTTTGTGCCATCGCAACAACTTGGCATGCTCTTTGTTCCTGAACAGACGTTTCAACCGTGGTATTATAGGAGCATACCACACAACCTTGGCGGGAACCCTCTTCCTGGGTTTCTCGCCCTCAACATCGTCACCAGGGTCATCGCCTCTGATCTTATAACGCAATGCAGTGCATACAGGGCATTCATTCAAATTCTCGTATTCACCACGGTAGAGGATGCAGTCGTTAATGCATGCATGTATCTTCAGAACCTCTAAACCTAGAGGGAAGACAACCTTCTTTGCTTCGTACGTACTGGCGGGCAACTCGTTATTCTTCGGAAACATATTCTTCAACATTTTCAGCAAATTTTCAAATGATGAGTCAGCTACACCTTCCCGTGCCTTCCATTTCAGCAAATCCAGTGTGCATCCCAGCTTTTTCAGATTATTTTCGCATCCTGGGTACAGCGACTTTGTGTGATCCTGTAACATGCGATCCAAATTCTCCCTCTCCTTGTCAGTTTCGCAGCGTCTCCGTGCATCAGCAATGGTCCGACCAAGATGATCAGCGGGCTCATCATGTGCCTCTTCTTCAACTTCACCTAACCCTTCCCCACCTTCAGCATGATCCTCCATGAAAGTATCACCGAAAGTCTCATGATATTTTTCATCGATATCATCCCCTTCTTCATCTTCTTCCATTCTAACCCCTCTTTCTCCATGCTTGGTCCAACAATTATAGCTTGGCATGAAACCATGCCGAAGCAAGTGCATGTGAACGTCTCTTGAGGAGGAGTAACCCTTCTGATTCTTACATTCAGCACATGGACAGATAATAAAACCTCGCAGCTTGTTCCCATTTGCCACTACGAGGAAATCTTTCAAACCCGTAGTGAACTCGCCGGAGAGTCGGTTACCGTACATCCATTGCCGATTAATCTGCATTATTATTTTATAAAGTATATAATTAACCATCATGCATTTGTTAAACTAACTAGCTAGAAATAATACAAATCATGAAAGGTTCAAGTTGCTAACCGCGATCGCGGAGGAAAAATAAATGAGAAATCTGAAGTGTGGCTCGGACACTTCATATCATGTTTGTTTCATGCTCTCGGGCATTTCATCGAACACCTTGTGTGCATAGGAGGAAACAAAAGCTAACCCACCACCCCCTTGTGAATATTGTGAATAGAAGTGACACCAAATATGGCTAAGTGCAGCGAGCTGAGTCCTATATAGGGATGGTCCTTTAGTCCCGGTTGGCCTGGCCAACTGGGACTAAAGCCCCTCCCGTCCGCCAGCTGTGGAACAAGCGCGCTGGGCCCAGATAGTTGGTCGCGGGTCTCCTCCTGAACCGCGACTAAAGACCCCTTTGGTCGCGGTTCGATTATTTTGGGGACTAATGGGGGGCGTATGGAAGGCCTACTTTCTACCAGTGTATGTTTGGTGCGTCACGGGTATGCCCTTAGGCGTGACGCACCGAGGCCCACGGGTGTGTGCTACGCCACGGGTACATAGACGTGACGCACCGAGCATGTGGTGCGTCACGGGTATGATCACTCCTATAGCTGTTTTCCTAGTAGTGGTAGCTGGCTGGACCACCTTGAAACCACTCAGGATTCTTGCTGTCTCGTCCTTTCGTGTGTTGCTGGTCCTGCCGTGCTTCAGATGTATCTTTTGACTTCCCATGCAAGCCAAAGAAGCCTAGCATATTCACGCAGATATTCTTCATCGGGTGCTTCACATCAATCGCAGAGTGGACATCTAGGATTTTCCAATAGGGTAGATTCCAAAATATAGATTCTTCTTCCACATGGGGGTGTGTTCGTCAGCGTCATTCGGAACAGGTTGTCTGCCAGGACCCTTTCCAAAGTTTACTTTCAAATTCTTCATCATATCAAATACATCATCACCAGGTCGGAGGATAGGCGCCTCCCGGGTATCTGCCTCACCATTGAAATGCTTTCCCGATTTTCTTAAGGGATGCTTGCGCAGAAAAAAACGACGATACCCGAGGTACATAAACTTCATACATTTATCCAGATATATGCTTTCAGTGTCGGCATGTATTAAATTCCTTTTGTTTGTATGTCCAAAAATGTTACTAAGAACATGCTAATCGTTGATGGTTACAAACAACCGCGCTCGTAAGTTAAATTCCTTTTGTTCGTGCTCGTCCGACACAGGTACACCTTCTTCACGACACAACTATAAAAGTTCATCGACTAATGGTCTTAGGTACACATCAATGTCGTTTCCCGGTTGCCTATGGCCTTGGATCAGCACTGGCATCATAATGAACTTCGTCTTCATGCACAACCAATGAGGAAGGTTATAGATACATAGAGTCACATGCCAGGTGCGATGGCTGTAGCTCTGCTTACAAAATGGATTCATGCCATCTGTACAAGACCAAACCATAAGTTCCTTGAATCATCGGCAAAGCGCGGGAACTTTCTCTTGATTTTTCTCCACTGCGACCCATCAGCGGGGTGTCTCAACCTATCGTCTTTCTTACGGTCTTCCATGTGCCATTGCAATAGCTTGAGATGCTCTTTGTTTCTGAATAAACATTTCAACCGTGGTATTATTGGAGCATACAAAATAACCTTTGCAAGAACCCTCTTCCTGGGGCGCTCACCCTCAACATCGCCAGGGTCGTCTGGTATGATCTTATACCGCAATGCAGTGCATACCGGGCATTGTTACAAATTCTCGTACTTCTCAGCACGGTAGAGGATACAGTCATTAATGCAGGCATGTATATTATCCACGTCTAATCCTAGGGGGCAGACTAGTCTATTTGCTTGGTATGTAATGTCAGCAAATTCATTGTTTCTAGGAAACTTCTTCTTCACTATTTGCAACAACTTTGTAAATCTGCTGTCAGTTTTACCGTTCTCGGTCTTCCATTGCAGCAATTCTAGTGTGCTGCCCAGCTTTTTCTGCCCTACAACAACGTTTTGTGATCCTTTAACATCTGGTCGAACTTTACCCTCACCTTTTCAATCTCACATTCTGTCTTTTCATCTGTAATGGCCTGGCCAAGATCATCGATGGGCTCATCTGGTGGCCGGTCTTCTGCTTCTACTTCATAGTTATCTTCCATTCCAGTACTGAGACTATATTCAGGGAACATATGATGATAGTTTTCATCATTCTCTTCTTCTTCGTTGTCTTCCATCATAACCCCTATTTCTTTGTACTTGGCCCAACAATTATAGCCGGGCATGAAATCAGACTGAAGCAGGTGGAAGTGGATGACTCTGTGAGAAGAGTGTTCTTTCTGATTCCGACATACAACACATGGACAACACATAAAATTATTCCGCTTGTTTGCCTGGGCCACCTCGAGAAAATAACCCACGCCTTTCATGAACGCGGCAGAGTGTCGATCAGCGTACATCCATTGCCGATTCATCTGCATTTTCTGATTATTAAGAACCGTTACAGAACACCGTGAATAGAGAAATGACCAATGTTATATTGATAGATGAAAGGATTAGGTTGGTACCTCGTCCGAGGAGGAAAGAAGGAGAAAAAACTTATTACATTAAGTGTGGCTAGGACAAATTAATTCATTTTTTTCTGCGAGCTGAGATGGTTTTATGCTCCCTGGCATTTCATCGAACACCTCTTGTGCATAGTAGGGAAAAACAAATGAGCACACACCCCACAACTATAATATGTTCTCCAAAGTGAGTGACATGAGGAGAGGAGAGGGTTGGCAGGATTTATATAGTGGGGGGTCTTTTGCCCCGGTTGGAACCACCAACCGGGATAAAAGGTGTTGCGGGCCTTTTACCCCGGTTGAAGCCACCAACCGGGGCAAAAGCCAGATTTCCCTCGCCATCGCCCGAGCGATTGGCGCTATTGTTTCGCTAAACGATTACGATCGTGGGCCTGGCCCATTTAGCTTCGTTCGCTTTTCTTCGGAATACTGCACGCAGAGATCGAGGTCACGTACGTATGCAACAGAGACATGGAAAGGAAATGGTCACGTGTGCCAGGCTACACCTCCGTTTGTTCTTCCACGCACAGCAAACTTCTTTCGTGTGTCTTTTTCTTTCTTTCTTGATTCTTTTTCTTGTTCTAATTTTATGCTTTTTTTTGTTTGTTCCATTTAAAATAGTACCATTTTATACTTTTTTCCCATGTGCATATTTTTTGTGTTTAGATTTGGTTTATCATTTAAAAAAATTAGTTTCATATTTTTCTTTTCTTTTTTCTTTCATATATTTCATTCACTCTTTTTTCGTATTATTTTTATTCCTAACCTTAATTGCTCGAGTTTTTGTTCCTAGTTTTCGTTCCTACCTCAATGGAACTTTGTTCCTAGATTTGTTTCAATTTTTTTGTTCCAATTTTTTTGCTCTAACTTTTTGTTCCTAGATTTTGCTACTAGCATTTTGTTTCAAATAATTTGCTTCAAGTAATTGTTCCTAAATTTTGTTCCAAGACTTTGTCATTAGATTTTTTTCTAAGCATTTGTTTCAAGAATTTGGTTCCTACATTTTGTTCTAAGCATTTGTTTCTAGATTTTGTTCCCAATGTTTTTGTTCCTAACATCTATTCTTAGTTTTTGTTCCTAGTTTTTGTTTCAAGATTTGTTTCCAAGACTTTGTTCCAAATTTTTTATTTTTGTTCCATCGTAAACAATTTTGTTCCTGTTTTTATACCTAGTTGTTCCTTCGCTCGGAAAGATTTGTTCCCTTTTTTGTGAAATCCAGTTCCACAATTTCATTTTTGTTCCTGTTTTTACACCTAGTTGTTCCTTCGCTCGGAAAGATTTGTTCCATTTTTTTGAAAACCAGTTCCACAATTTTTAGTTTGTTCCTAACTTGGTTCCAAGCCTTTTATTTTTGTTCCATCGGAATTTTTTTCTTCATGTTTTTATATCTAGTTGTTCCTTCGTTCGGAAAGATTTGTTCCTTTTTTGTAAAAACTAGTTCCACAATTCTTTTCTTCCTAGGATTTGTTCCAAGATTTTTATTTTTGTTCCATTTGGAATTATTTTTTTGTTCCTGTTTTTATGCCCAGTTTGTTCCTTCGTCTCAAACGATTTGTTCCTTTTATTTTGTGAAAACTAGTTCCACAATTTTTTTGTTCCTAGCTTCGTTCCAAACTTTTTATTTATGTTTCATCGGAAACAATTGTGTTCCTGTTTTTATACCTAGTTGTTCCTTCGTTCGGAAAAATTTGTTCCTTTTTGTGAAAATTAGTTCCAGACTTTTTTTCTAGCTTTGTTCCAATCTTTTTTTTGTTCCATGGTAATCATTTTTGTTCCTATTTTTATGCCCAATTTGTTCCTTCATTGGGAAAGATTCGTTCCTTTTATTTCTGAAAACTAGTTCCACAATTTTTTTGTTCTTAGTTTTTGTTCCAAACTTTTTATTTTTGTTCCATCGTAAATAATTTGTTCCTGATTTATACATAGTTGTTCCTTCGTTTCGAAATATTTGTTCCTTTTTTTTCTTCTGAAAACTAGTTCCACAATTTCATTTTGTTCCTAGTTTTATTCCAAAGATTTTTATTTTTGTTCCATCGAAATATTTTTTTCCTATTTATACCTAGTTATTTCTTTGTTCCGAAAGATTTGTTTCTTATTTTTGTGAAAACTAGTTCCACGAATTTTGTTGTTCCTTGCTCTGTGAGTGAACAACTAGCGCATTAGTACGCAAGTGTAGTACATCGAACTAGAAAAGATGCAAGTGTAGTACAGTGCATGCATGCTCTGTGAGTGAAAGCTGGCAAGTGAGCAAAATGTGGTAAAAACAGTACAAACACATGCATGTGCTGCATGCTGTGCAGCGTGGACTGGAGGTTGCACGTGAAGAAAAAGCTAGCTTCTTGTATGCATTAAATGTGCCATATTTAATAGTACTAAACAAATCTGCCAAAGGCTAGCACGTCACATGCTACGGAGTGTTTACTTCATGCATGCATCGGGTCAAAGGAGAGATGCTCGTCTGCGTCCGTGGAACGTGGAAGTCCGCGCGAACAGCGCGCGCACGCGCAGCGCAGCGGTCGGTGTGCTCCTTTTTAGTCCCACATCGGAAACTGACTAAAAATTTGACCGACTTAAATAGCAAACCACTCCACCATTGTGCAACAGGTACAACACAACCACAGAACACAGACTGACAAGCGGGGCCCACGCTTTGCGGGACCCAGGCGCAGCGACCCGGGTTGGAACTAGGGGCGCAGCGACATGGGCCGGCCCAGTAAAAACATCCTTCAGCGAAACGGGAGCAAGGATCGCCCGAGCGAGAGGAAGGGGGGTCCCAAAAGCCACCCCCCTCCCCATGAGTCGCTTTGTTCGGCCCAGCCCCAACTCTGCAACTTTTACACCGGGCCGTAGCCGAGCCGGGGCGAAAGGCCCGTTCTCCACCGAGCAAAAGGGGTATTCTCTACTAGTGGTTGCAGAGAAATAGGTAGAATAAAAACCAGAACATGGCAACGGTTTCAACCAAATGTCCCGCGCAGCAAGTAATTTACATGTTCAAAGTCAACTCAATTATCTTCTTGTTTTATTTGTTATATATGGTCATGTTCCATATTTAGAACTATCTAAAATTCAACCATTGTAGTAGGTGCCACAACAATGAGGTGGCCAGCTAAGATTAGAAATCAGGGACCACTAGTTGTGCAAGTTGTGTGCTCTATTCGCACCGACGTGCAGCAAAATGTTTCTCATGATTGTTTTGATGTGGTCTTAATGCTAACTAATGACAGAATTTGATTACTCTAGTTTTCTTTTACTTGTTCAATTCGTGGCACAGCTGTTTGAGGTTCATAACAGGTCGAATCTGTGCATCCACCAAACATGTTTATACAACTTAAAATTCAAGTTGGCCCATTTCTTTCATTTTTATGGCTTTGACATTTAGTTGCCATATTTATAATACATTCTGAATATGTCAAAATGAGCACCACAGAGAGGAGAGCAGCTAAGGTTAGATTAGGCCAACACATTAGTGACGCAGTATTCATGTGTCCCCTCCCTGCGTTGACGTACGGCACAATGCAAGTTGTGTACTGTAATCGTACTGACGTGCATCGAAGAATGTCTATGATGGCCTGGTGTTGATGTGGTCGTTCGGAAGCTAATTCATGAGAAAATCGGAGAGCTCTCTTACTTGTTCAATCTCTAGCACGATGATGTGATGGCTATATATATGGATTCACGACTAGTGCTAAGCCATATTCTGCATTAGCTGTTTGGCCACTTGCATGTGCAATTAGTGGAGAAATCAATACCAAGAACAATGGCGGCCAGGCCATGGTTTCTGCTTCTCTGCCTCGCCGTTGCTGCCGCTGGCGGCATACTTCAAGCTCGTGCCCAGGTTGACAGCAATGGTAAGCTCGATTGATCTGAAATATTACTACCACATGAGTTACTTGTAGTGCAATGGATGTCGATATGTTTAGTCCAGTTTCATCATCGGGTGTACGTGTACCTATGCATCACTAATGCGCACGAGAACATTGCAGGTTTCATAAGCATAGACTGCGGCCTCCCGGGGCCGGCGAGCACCGTGGACGAGAGCACCAAGCTGTCGTACTCTCCGGACACTGGCTACACCGACACCGGCTCGAACCACGACATATCTGTTGAGTACATCTACAGTAAGCTCATCAATTTATACCACAACGTGCGAAGCTTCCCCGACGGCGTGCGCAACTGCTACACGCTCAGCTCCCTCGTGCCCGGGATCAAGTACTTGATCCGCGCCTATTTCCTCTACGGCAACTACGACGGCCTCAACAAACTGCCCATCTTTGACCTTTACATCGGGGCCAACTTCTGGGTGACGATGAACATCTCGACTTCGGACAGGTCAAAAGTCCCGCAGGCTATCGTCCTCGTGCCGGGCGACTCCCTGGGCCCGCTTGGTTCACCGTTTCGTGGGCTAAACCCGGCGTGTAATACGGGCCAGTGATTGTTTCCGAATTGTGCACTTGGTTCGCTGGAATATTGCACGCTCCGACTTGTCCGTGGCTTGTTTCCCAGCGATTTAGCTCCGTAATTGTCACGGACCATTCCACCTCCCACTTAAAATACCCGGGTTTATGTGGGCACAAGGAAACACGGAAGTAAAGTTTACTGGCCTGGAAATTAGAACGGCATTCCAAGCGGGGCCTGAGTGTCTGCCTGGTGAACACCGGCGGCGGGACGCCCTTCATCTCCGGTTTGGACCTGAGGCCGCTGAAGAGCGAGCTCTATGTCAGGAACTTAGCTATTCAGACAACTTACCGCTTCGCTGATGCGCTTCCATCTGAACCCTTCATCGAGCATCCAACGGCCTCGGACACACGCGGAGTCGCTGTTAGAACGTACTGGTTGAAACCCACCTTTCTCACCTGCTCACTCCTTTGTCTGTTTCTCCTTTTCTCCTTTTTAAGCTCTGGATCGGAGATCGACCAGGCATTATCGTGTACATTGGGTTAAACCCTAGCCGCCTCTGTGAGGTTGGTTCCATCCCTCTGTAATCGGCGTCTCTGCTAGTAATATAATTCCCAAGTTCTGTCGAGTTCTGTATTTCGTTCTTCAGTTCGCTGAACTTAAACGATCGATCGCTAGCTGAGCGTATCAATTGGTATCAAGAGCTGGTTATCCTCGGAGGCGAATTGGATCTCGAAAGAAACCGGAAGTTGGGATCTCCTGTAAAATCCTTCCGTGTTGATCGTGATCCCGGCGACGGTGAGTGATCTTCTGGTGGCGGCTCGGAGACGGAGTGAGCACAGTTCGGTCACAGATCAGGGCTTGGGAGCGGTTGCCTGGGAGCGATTCCTTGGTTGTAAAATCCCACCACCCACCCAGATCCGTGTGACTCGCGGCGGCGAGGAGGCGACGGAGTCGGCGACGGCGGCGGTAGACGAACACGGCAAGCTTACCACCATGGACACCGACGAGCACTCCACAGATACAGGCATGCTGATGATGGAGACAATCCAGCTCGAGGTGAAGGAATTACAACGCTCCAGGAAGGATGATCGAGAGGAATTTCTTGAGTTCAAGCAGCTCGTCACCAAGAATTTCTCGAGCATTCAAACCAACTTCGAGAATATCCACACCAATTTTGAGCGCCTGTTTGCAGCCAAGAAAGTGCACGCCTTGGACAACCTGCAGAACGTTGAGGAAATGTCAACACCTGAGCACACCAATGGGGAGAAATCTGCAGGCTCAGTCAGGCAAAACCAGGCACCTGCTCGAGTCGTGGGCATACAAACCTTGCATGATCAAACAGGGAAGGAGCTCAACCTGGATGGCACTCCCAAATACAGACATCCTCATTTCGGCAAGGTTACCACGATTGTACCTGAACATCAGCAGAAAGGTACTGCCACCATCCACACTATCCAAGTGGACGAAGAAGAACAAGGAGACTCTGATGGTAAGAAAGGACACGGCAACATACCTGAAAATCGCAAAGGTACTCCTGCAGTTAAACCTGCCAAACTAAATATTCCCGAGTGTGATGGATCAGATGTTGATTCCTGGATAGAAGTCATTGAGTTATATTTCGAGTCTGCTAGAACACCACTGGACAGTAGGACAGAGATAGCAATCACCTACCTCAAAGGAGACGCTATCCAATGGTGGAGAGGAACAGGGTATAGTTACAGGAACTTACCTTGGCACCGTTTCTGCAGATACCTGGGAGATAGATTTGCAGAGTCTTCCATCTGTGACAATATCAAACAATTCCATGCTATAAAACAAGTATCCACTGTAGCTCACTATGTGAAACAATTCGAGCAGGCAATGAACTTGGTAAGGAGAGATAATCCAGCAATGCCTGATGATTACTATGTCCACAGCTTCATCTCTGGGCTCAGTGATTACATCCAGGCTCATATCCAATGCCACAATCCCACTGACATGCAGAAGGCAATTTGGTTGGCTAGAAGAATTGAGCAAGCAACACCTGCCAAGAAACAATTTCTTCCTTACACACCAACAGTCAGGAGACAAGTGACATTTGAAAGCAACAAAACTGCCACAGCACCAACAGCAAATACAATGCAGGAAGCAATTGAAAAGAAGCTCTGTTACAAGTGCAAAGAACCATGGTTCCCAGGCCACAAAAAGGTGTGCAAAATGACACAGCAACAGCAAATTCACCAATTGCAGGCAGCTCCTATGGAAACTCTAAACATCATCTATACTAAAGAAGGGGACAGTTCTGATGATGAAACAGAACAGGAAGGAAACCCAGCACTCCAAATATCTATGCATGCAGTTTTGGGACTCACCACACCCAACTGCACCTTCACAATCTCAGTACACATTGGAGAGCACAGAGCCACTGCACTTGTGGACAGTGGAAGCACTGCCACTTTTATGACTCCTGCCCTGGCCAAGAAGGCAAATTGTCAATTACTACCAAGCAAAAAGTTGAAGGTGGTCACTGCAAATGGAGGAGTTCTTTACACTGAATTTATAACACCTCACTGCAAATATATGATACAGGACACTGTCTTCACTTCTGATTTCAGAATCCTTCCTTTAAAAGGATATGATATAATACTGGGGGCAGACTGGATACACACCTACAGCCCTGTTGAGCTCAACTACAAGACAATGACACTAAAGGCCACCTTAGAATCTGGAGAACAAGTAACATTCCATGATGAAACACTCCCAATCACTGCTAACATCCCTGTGAAGCAGATGGGCAAGAACAAGGCACAAGACATCCTCTGTGGAGCACTGCTATGGATACAACCTGTGGAACACACAATCAATTCTCCCCCTGAATACCCACCTGTTATTCAAGCACTGTTGGAGGAATACAAGGAAATATTCCAGGCACCCACAGGCTTGCCACCAAGAAGAAATTGTGACCATACAATCCCACTATTGCCTGATGCCAAATTGGTGAACCAAAGGCCCTATAGATTGCCACACCACCAAAAGAATATAATGGAGGAAATCATCAAGGATCTCCTCAAGGAAGGAATTATCAGAAATAGCATGAGCCCTTATTCCTCCCCTGCAATCCTGGTCAAAAAGAAAGATTATTCCTGGAGGAAATGCATTGACTACAGGAAGCTCAACCTTCAAACAATCAAGAACAAATATCCCATACCCATCATAGAAGACTTACTGGATGAGCTTCATGGTGCTTCAATTTTTTCCAAAATAGACCTCAAGAGTGGATACCATCAGATTAGAATGGCTGAACAAGACATAGAGAAAACTGCATTCAGTACTCACCAAGGGCACTATGAATATCTAGTGATGCCCTTTGGCCTCACAAATGCACCTGCAACATTTCAACAGTTAATGAATACAATATTGGCTCCTTATCTAAGGAAGTTCACATTAGTATTCTTCGATGATATCCTTATATACAGCAGCAACTTACAAGATCATGTGCACCACCTCAGGACAGTGTTCCAAGTACTGCTGAAAAACAAATTATTTGCAAAGCTATCAAAGTGCACTTTTGCACAAAAACAAGTGGAATACTTGGGCCACATTATCTCTGGCCAAGGAGTCTCCACTGATCCACAGAAAATTCAGGCAATATCCAATTGGCCAAGCCCTGAAAATGTTACTCAGTTAAGGAGTTTCTTGGGTTTAACAGGATATTATAGGAGGTTCATCAAAGATTATGGCTTAATATGCAAGCCACTATTCCAAGCCCTGAAGAAGGATCAATTTCTGTGGAAGGAAGAACAACACAAGGCATTTCTGCAGTTAAAAGATATTATGTGCAAATCACCTGTGCTAGCCTTGCCAGACTTTTCCCTACCATTCACTTTAGAAGCTGATGCATGTGATTATGGAATTGGAGCAGTACTAATGCAGAAAGGAAAACCCATTTCTTTCATGAGCAAAGCATTGGGACCCAGAGCAGCTGCCCTCTCCACCTATGATAAAGAAGCAATGGCCATTTTGGAAGCTTTAAAGCAATGGAAGCACTACTTCTCTGCAACAAGCATTATTATAAAGACTGACCAACAAAGCTTGAAATACATACAGGAACAAAAGTTAACAGAGGGCATTCAACACAAATTGCTGGTCAAATTATTGGGATACAACTATGTGGTGGAATACAAAAAGGGTAAGGAAAACAAGGTTGCAGATGCACTATCCAGAGTGAAACACTCAATATCTGCCCTATTCTCTAGCACTGCTACACCATCATGGGTCACTGAAGTGGTGCAATCCTATCAGGCTGATGAAAAATGCAAGGAATGGATAACCCAGCTTACAGTAACACCTGGCAGCATCCCTAACATCACATTCTCAAAAGGAATTCTCAGATACAAGAATAAGGTAATTGTAGGCAAAACAACTGACCTCAGGCAGAAACTCATGGACACCTTCCATAATTCTGAATTAGGAGGTCATTCTGGAGAAAGGGCTACCTATCAAAGAATCAAACTCATTTTTCACTGGCCTGGCATCAAACAACATGTGATTGATTTTGTTAAACAATGCCCTACCTGCCAAATCAACAAAACTGAACACTGCAAATCTCCTGGCTTACTACAACCACTACCTGTTCCTGATTTTGCCTGGACACACATCAGTATGGATTTCATTGAGGGAATGCCAATTTCTGAAAACAAGGATGTCATCTTGGTAGTGGTTGACAGATTTACCAAATATGGACATTTTATTTCAATGAAACATCCAATCACAGTCAAAACTGTAGCAAGAGCATTTGCAGACAACATCTTCAAGCTTCATGGCCTGCCTACTGTGATGGTGACTGACAGAGACAGGATATTTACAAGTCACCTCTGGCAAGCACTCTTCAAATCCCTGGGAGTCAAGCTCCATTTCAGCACTTCGTATCATCCTCAAACTGATGGTCAGACCGAACGAGTAAATCAGTGCTTGGAGAATTACCTGAGGCACATGGCATTCCTGCAACCAAAACACTGGCACAGATGGCTCTCTACTGCAGAATGGTGGTACAACACCACTTTCCACACCTCCCTGCAGATCACACCCTTCCAGGCTCTCTATGGTAGGCCACCCCTTCAAATTGGTGAGCAGATGTTGCCCCCTGCTGATGATCAGAGTGATCTACTGCCATCTCCATCAACACAAGAACTAGCTCAACAGATAAAGTCTCGGTTACTGAAGGCGCAAGAAAGAATGAAACTGCAGGCAGACAAGCACAGAAGCGAAAGAACACTAAACATTGGGGACATGGTTTATTTAAAGATCCAGCCCTATCGTCACACTTCATTGAGTTTGCACAGGTGCCTCAAGCTGCACTCCAAATACTATGGCCCCTTCAAAGTTTTGGAAAAGATCGGCAATACAAGCTATAAACTGCTTCTGCCAGAGGGATGCCAGCTACACCCTACATTCCACATTAGCCAACTCAAGAAACATCTTGGCCCCAGGGCAATTCCTACCATTCCTCTGCCACTATTAAACCCTGATGGAACAATCCTTGCTGCTCCAGAAGCCATCTTGGACAGGAAGCTGATCCCGCGTCAACAAGGAGACATAGCAATCCCTGTAGTTCAATGGCTTGTTAAGTGGACTAACCTTCCTCCAGCAGATGCCACCTGGGAAGATTCAGCATTCATACAGAAAGCATTTCCATCGTTCACGCCTTGAGGACAAGTCTGAAGTCACGGGGGAGGAGTTGTCAGGAACTTAGCTATTCAGACAACTTACCGCTTCGCTGATGCGCTTCCATCTGAACCCTTCATCGAGCATCCAACGGCCTCGGACACACGCGGAGTCGCTGTTAGAACGTACTGGTTGAAACCCACCTTTCTCACCTGCTCACTCCTTTGTCTGTTTCTCCTTTTCTCCTTTTTAAGCTCTGGATCGGAGATCGACCAGGCATTATCGTGTACATTGGGTTAAACCCTAGCCGCCTCTG
This sequence comes from Alopecurus myosuroides, assembly GCA_028641055.1. Taxonomy (NCBI): domain Eukaryota; kingdom Viridiplantae; phylum Streptophyta; class Magnoliopsida; order Poales; family Poaceae; genus Alopecurus; species Alopecurus myosuroides. Next base: position 87,156,049 of record CM054061.1, read on the forward strand.
TGAGGTTGGTTCCATCCCTCTGTAATCGGCGTCTCTGCTAGTAATATAATTCCCAAGTTCTGTCGAGTTCTGTATTTCGTTCTTCAGTTCGCTGAACTTAAACGATCGATCGCTAGCTGAGCGTATCACTCTATCCTCAGGTGACCGCGGCGCAGGGCCTGTTACTCGGCGGGAGGACTAACTTCGGCCCTACCAATGTTGCCCGCTACATCAGGTGAGCGAAATATACATTTGATTGAAAAGTTGAGAGTACGCACGGAGCTTACGGGATCGATTAGCTGACCAGGTCGTGGAGATGGCTAACTTTTCCCTTTTTTTCCAATATTAAATTCTAACCAAAAAATTCCAAAAAGAAGAAGGATGAGTGTAGTTCAACTTGATACTACCTCCGATCCTAAATAAGTCTGGGGAGTTAGCCTGTCAACTTGTACATAATTAGTTGATTTCCTCTGACACTTATATTGGATCGGAGGGAGTACTATATATTACACATTACACAAAAAAATAAAAACTTACTGTATATGGCCTACATAAAAATTGCAAGTGGTGGCATATCTATGTAAAATACATCAAGTTTTATAGTTTAGTTTCTCATAAAATAGGGCAACTTATTAACCTCAAACTTCATACATCAAAATGTCCACATTCCATATAAATTACCGCTAAATGAACTATAACTAGTACCGTAACAATGGGAGTATAATGAGATAATTTTAAAAAGAGTGTAAACCAAAATTGTCTAAAGGAAATTAGTGTGTGTACCCGCGGTGACAGATTTAGAGTAAATAGAGGGCGTGCCAAACTCAATATTCAAGTTTAGATACAGTGTAGATTTAATTTTGAACACCCATAATACACCGAGCACCCATCGCACCGCCACTGGATCCGCCTTGTGTACCCGTGCTTAGAAAACATGACATACTCGCAATATTGATCTCGTTTCTCGGCCAGGTACCCTCAAGATCCACGCGACCGAGTATGGTCCCCATGGGTTGACCGGACAGAATTCGACGAGATATCAACGTCGAAAAAGGTGCAGAGCTTAAGTGACGATTTGTTCGAGGTGCCTACGGCGGTGATGCAGACAGCCGTCATGCCCCGGAAAGATAACAAGCTAGAGATTGGATGGAGCTCTAAGCCGCTGCCCAACGATCCGTCACCCGGTTATTTCGTAGTCCTGCACTTCGCCGAGTTGCGCGTCCTCCGCGGCAACGACGTGCGCGAGTTCTACGTCCGCTTCAACGGCGACCTGTTGTATTCGGAAGCTTACACTCCGGGCTACTCTGTTAACAGTGCAGTGTACAATGCCGTCCCCGTGAGAAACAGTCAGTTTAACATCTCCATCGAAGCTACATCAACATCGACTCTGCCGCCAATTCTCAATGCCATGGAGCTCTTTGTTGCCATGTCCACCACGAAAGCGTATATTGCAGTTGGAGCAGATATTCCAGGTGGAGCAGATACTTCAAGTGGAGAGAAGCCGCTACGTAGCGGAGCCATATCCACTGCACATCTCTTTATAGGGATAAGTGCAATATGTTTCATCGCACACCTTGCAATACTTTGAAGCGCACAAGAATTTGCTGTTAATGTGTTCAAATATTGTACGCGGTCCCTAAATGCAGGATTTCAAATAGATCCGCCTGAATTTTATTTATCGTCCTTACACATGGATTGTAAACGTTCAGTGGTGCAATTGATGCCCAAAGTCGCAATGTTATAATGGATTGTATATATATAGGACCTTCTATATATGTATGCCTCTCTGATGCGAATTTTTGTGTTAGTAAAAGCATTCTTCGCCGAAAAGAAAGTTGATCCCATAGATGTACATCATGTGGCATCCATCAAGGATAAAAGTTTTCGACCAAATCTTTAACTAAATACGTTTGTGGTTTATATTAGAGAGCCTCTACCTATATCATAATTCGCAAAACCTCCACCAATCAAATAAAACGCCAACATATGTGCATCGATCAATGCAAAGGCCGAAGTTTATCCACTTTGTAAGAGAAAATGACCAAACCAATTTAACCAAAATTATAGTAAAATCATTAAAACAAGCAAAATAGCTCTAAGAAATTTAGATCAAGTCGAACTTCCATCAGGCCATCACCTCATTGGCATTGTTCAACCTAAATTGTTTGAAAAACAATTACGAGGACGAACCATCTCCTATGGAAGGCTTGCAAATATGTGCAATTTTTTTTTAATGCCGATGCAAAGGCCAGAGTTTATCCACTTTTTAAGAGAAAATGGCCAAACCTATTCAACCCAAATTAAAGTTAAATCATTAAAACAAGCGAAAGACCTCTGAGAAATTTAGATCAGGTCCAACTGCCATCACGCCATCATCTACATTGATATTCCTCAACCTATATTTTTTGGAGGAAGTTTACGAGGAAGAACCATCTCCTGTGGAAGTCTTGGGAATATTTGCATCTTTTTTGAATGCCTATCCTGATTTTCCATTTAACTGATTTTATTTTCATTCTAAAAGTTTCTATTTTGTATTCTTAATGCATGATATTGTCTATGTCCTCACTAAATTGATCGATATACAATTTTGATCCTTTCATGTGCAATCTGACCTAAGAAACCCCTCACTAAGTCGGGCACATTTACGAATATAATAAAATAAAAACTAAGCGAGGAGGTTGGAATTAGCTATGCCGAATGGATCCAAATCTTACACGCTACAAGAGTAAAATATCGAGCGAGACAAAAAAAAAGGACTCTAGTGGAGGGGGCGAACTCGTTTTGTTAACAATTAGGGCCTCTTTGATTCGTTATACAGGAGAACACAAGACTAGGAAAAACGCATGATTGTACAACATTGAACTTGTTCTTGCAAATGCGTATCCACCATCGTTTTCCCTTCTCTCTTAGAAATACTACACGACAAAGTGAGAGTTGTCTCGAGTTTCAAAAAAAAAGTGAGAGTTATCTCCACACTTTTAGCACGAATTAATGCTTTCATCCTTGAAGTTTTAGTTATGTTTAGTTGTTCTTGGAATTATTTGGTTTGAAGTTCTCCTTATTGCCAAAACTTCTTAAGTAAGGGCCATGTGTTCACTCCATTCACACATCACATCCTCAGAGCCATATGATGTTTACACATCTTATTCCTCAGTTTCTTCTTCTTCTTCCACTTGAATTATCATGACATTTAATGCAAAAATAACTTCCTTTTATCTGCGAACATGGGCAACGACATTCTCTGAAGTATTGTTCAATAGGTCCTTGGTAACAAAGTTTTCCAACGCATCACTTGCATTCAATGATAGATAATCCGTCCTTTAGTAAATCGTATGGTGGTATGGATACAGTTTGTCTTGAACCAATAACTACCCATATACTTGCATCCATGGTACCTCATTGCTACCTTAAGAGGCCATATTATCCTAACTATGAATTCAGGAATGTCATCTTCATTCACCACAAAGTCAGTGACTTGTTTGATGTGTCAAAATTCCAACTCTCGTACTTATATGGTGGTCTTGATTAACCGGATGTGATCAACACTCTCTCCAGGCATTGCCATTTGAAGCATGTGCAAAGAGGTTGCGTTGAGTTTCTCATAAATCACTTGGAGTCAAACTCTTGAGATCAAATGGTTTTAGATGGTTCTTTCCAAATTAGTTGATGAGCTATTAATATAATATTTCGTAGAAAACTTCCAAGTAGCAAAACACGAAGCATCTAGCATTAGTGGGAGGGGGTGGCTTGATGGATCATATGACGGTGTAGAATGGGTTGTGCTGCTAAGGATGGGTATGGAAAACTCCCGTATTTTCTCGACCCATATTATTTTTGGGAAGATTGGGTATTTCTCTCTAAAGCATCCAAGACGGAAGTGGAACTGGAGTAACGGACTCTTTGGCATTATGGCTTATCCCCAACTTTTTTTCTAACTTCTCCGTTGATGGATAACCCAAGAGAATCAATGAGCTCATTTAAATTTATCCATCGTCAAAGAAGTTGAAGAGGATGACACAAACTTACCTAAATGAATCCCATCGGTCATGTCCCTCTTTAGGTGGTAAAGCCTTTAAAAAAGAAGAGCAGGCTTGATGCTATCTAAAAGGATGGAACATATCTATTATAGGGGGCGAATATGCAAAAAAAATGTATTCTTTTATTTAAAATTTTGGGATAAAAATAATATAGATCCTCTGGATAATGCAACTTGATGAGAGAAACGTATTTGTAATCAACATACAATCCATCCTATCAAGATAAAAAAAGCAAAAATATCTTACACTATGTAAATGGCACAAAATTTACCGCACTTTGGACGCTATAATTTATCGAGGAGTTCACTTTCAAAGGAAAAATAATCTCTGTTGGATGCCCCCCAATTTCCGCAATGGCCCACTTCGTTCTTCTCGAGCCTTCACACGATGCTCCTAGATCCACTAGGGGAGTCCTTGAAGGTGATAATCGAATCTATATAAACAAGGTTGAGTGCAATCACCACAACTCAATTGGAAGCTATTGGGAATATCCCAAATCCTTGGAACACCAAGATAAGCTTCAAAATAATAAAATTCCTTTCGTAAAACACTAGATTTCAATATTCTCAAGAAAACACCACAGTATTAACAATATTCAGGCACTAGGGTGGGAGAGCTCAGATATGTATACTCAAGAACAAAAATAGACGAATAAGGTTATAAGTTGTTTCCTCCAATTGGGGAAGAAGTGGGTGCTCCAAATCTAACTCTTAACTGCTGAAATGCTCACACGTGATCATTTGAGCTAGGAAAGGTACATATGTTAGCCCGGAACATCCATACAATAGCTGGACGGTTGGTCCAAGACATTCCAAAGATTTGTGGTATTGGCGCCTCTCTCGGAATGCCACGGAACCAAACCTAGGAGGGTCAGAAGAGACGAACCACGGATCATCTGGACAAGATCCAGGCCATTCTAGAAAGTTGGGCCACTAGCATCACTCTCGGAAGCGTTGATGGCTGACGGTTGTAAACCCCAAGAGAAAGGTTGTGAAGAGTACATCGGCAAGTTTTCCCTCAAAAAATAAACCAAGGTTGAATCGACCAGTAGGAGGACAAGCAATCTCTGAAGGTTGATGCAGTTGATGTGGTAGGACGCACTACAGGTTCAGTAGCAATGTGGAACCTACACAACACAATCAATTCACTTTTCCCCAATGAATCAGTGATGTTGTCAATCTCACCGGTTTTGCTTATAACAAAAAGAGGTTAAATGTATGGTGTGAAAATAGTAATTGCAGTGGTTGTATTATCAGTATGAGAAAATGGACCGGGGTCCACAGTTCACTAGAGGTGTCTCTCCATAAAAGATAGATAACATGTGTGGTGAACAAATTACAGCTGGGCAATTTATAGATATTGAAACATGCATGACGGGATGATTACTATGTGATTCATGCGGGCATTACAACAAGACTCATAGAACGCCATCCAATTGCATCTATGACTAATAATCCACCCTCCGAATATCATCCGAACAAACGCTGGGTATTAAGATGCAAGAGATGGATAATCGCATTAACACAAGTGTGTAATGTAAACATCGTTGTTTTCTCCCTAATGGAAAAATCACATCCTCCACCCGTCACATTTTTGTCACTCGAGCACAGATGCAAAGGAGGCATGAACCCAGTATCGAGCATAAATACTCCCTCTTGGAGTCACTAGCATCTACTTGGCCAGAGCATCTACTAACAACAGAGAGCATGCATTATCAGAAATAACATACACATGATAGATTGATAATCAATAGAAATAGCAGTCACGATTTATCGGATCCCAACAAGCACAACATGTAGCATTACAATAAATATGATCTCGATCATGTAGGGAAGCTCACGAGATCTAAACATGAGGCATAAAGTAGAGAGAACGACCATCTAGCTACTAATATGGACCTGTAGTCCAAGGTTGAACTACTCACGCATCACTCCGGAGGCGGGAATGGTGGTGTAGAGCCCTCCGGTGATGATTTCCCCTCCTGACAGGGTGCCGGGGAGAACTCTAGAACCATCCCGATATCGGCTTGACGATGATGGCGGCCTCGTGTGTTTATCCTGGAAAAGTGGTATTTTCTAAGGTTAACACATCCGGGGGTGGGGGGGGGAATGAATAGGCGAAAGTGCGATGGCGGTGGACGCTCGAGGGGCCACCCCACCCCCAGGCATGGTCTGGGGACGCGCCGCGCTACGGTGTGGCCCCCCTCCGGCCTCTTTGGAACTCCGTGGAACCTTCCGGAATTCTAAGACTTACGGGCTTCGAATTTTCCAATTCCAAAAATATTTCCGAAAAAACTTTTCTAAAACTAAAAACAACATAAAACAGGGAACTAGCTCTGTGGCATCTTGTCAATAGGTTAGTCCCAGAAAATCGATAAAAATGACATAAAGTGTATAGCAAACATGTAGTAAATAACTTGAAAACAACATGTAACATTAGAATATATAGATACGTTTATTACGATCTTCATCCCCAAGATTAGTTCCGACTCGTCCTTGAGTAGGTAAACGATAAAACAAATAATTTTAAAGGTGACATGCTACCAACAAAAACTTGATCATCAATATTGTAAAAGCATATGTAAGATGAGATCATAGTACTTTAAACACAAGAATGATATATATAGTATTGACAATGAAACATAGTAATCACTTTGCATCATGAAATATAAAACAAATAGAAGATCATGAATAACAATGTATTGAACGTTATACATTTTTTCTAGCATCAAGAAAACATGGAAAAGTGATATTTCATGTGTCCTTAAGAGTGGGACAAAACATAAATGCCATGACACCTTCAAAGTTTAAGAGGATGACTAGAACAAATAATTTGAGAGCAAGTATTAATAAGGTATGAATCAATAATAATGTTTTTGGGAAAAATGCACATTAAACTCAGAATGACAACTATGCTCTCTCAACCGTGCATAAAGTTAGAAGATGGAGACTCAACATAAAAGTAAAAGAAAGGCCCTTCGTTGAGGGTAGCATGGATCACTCATGTGCTAGAGCTTTTTATTTTATTAAACAGAGGTATAAAATGTTTGACACACCTCCCAAACTTTCTTACACAAACCATGGATAATCGAATCTTTGGGTGCCTGTCAAGAGGAGTGTCTATTTTTATAGAGGTGTATATGTTTATGTCAACGAATGGTAAACAGAAAATACAGTACGTCACAAGAAAACTAGAGTTCACAAGAGAGGCTCCCATTGAAGGACGCAACTGGGTAGAGGGTCATCTCTCTTTCTCTTTTGTTTACACAATTGTGCTTTGACTCATAATCAGGGGAGAGAATTTGTTTGTATTAATTTTGGGCCGGGCACCCCACCGCCGGGTCTTCTATCAATTGCATAAGCGGATGAAAACACTAGTCAGGGGTGTGAAATCCAATCAACAAGTGGGATAAAGATTCTCTATTTACGTCCTCATGAGGTAAAACAGGAACACAAAACATGAGTAATTTTGAAAGTTTCAAAGGTAACACATGAGGAATTTACTTTGGAGTGGCGGTTAAGAACCACATGTATGTAGGTATGGTGGACACATTTGGCATTTGGTTTTTGGGAGTTGGATGCACGATTAGAGCTCATACTCAGTACATGTGGAGGCTAGCAAAAGAATGGGAGCGGCAAATCAAGAGAGCATAAAGACCCTAATCATGCGTAGCGACAAAAATATCAATAATCAAAGCATAAGTGGTACTACAAGTTCAAAAACTAAATGATCATAGAGGCTATTCATGACTGGTTAGTAGTCATAAACATGGTGTAAGCATGCGCCAAGTCAACCAAATAAAACAATTAAAGGAGAACACCACAATTTTATGCTTTAATGTGATAAAAACAACTCATGATTCTTTGAATGGCACATTAAACACTCTCAGATATTTGAGACAAATCATGCTACGAATAAAAACACTAGGTTTAGAATTAAAATAACATCTAACATGACATGAAAAATTCTAGCCACGGTCTATACAAGCTCCTATTTGCATTGTTATAAATTCTACCACATGCAACAATTTCTTTTCCCAACAGGCACCATACAAAATATGTTTGCACAAAAACTCTTTAAATGATACAGAAAGTAAGCAAGAGACTACTCACATAACTCTACTAAAACTAACATCTCTGAATAAGAGATGCACGAAAACAAACATGATAAAAAATGATTGCAGTAACTAGAAGAAAAACTAAGAATGTGATCATAACGAGTATTCATATGAAAAACGGAGAGTGTCTCTCTCCCAAACAATAATTCTAGGTTCCAATGATTTTTATTGCATAAAGGAAACAAAAGAAGAAAAAAAATACGCTCCAAATAAATTTCATATGATGTGACCGAAGAAAAATGTAGTTTCACTAGAAGTGACCTAATAATGTGTTGATGAAGAAGGGGATGCCTTGGGCATCCCCAAGCTTAGATGCTTGAGTATTATAAGAATTTTTTGGGATGAAACACCGGGGCATCCCCAAGCTTTGACCTTGCACTCTTCTTGATCACATAATATCACCCCCTTCTCTTGACCCTTGAAAACTTCCTTCACACCACACTCAAAAAGTAATACGCATTAGACGATCAGTGAAACAATAAAAAAATTCATGGTTTCTGCATGGGCACACGTGATATTGATACTTATAAACATTATCTAAAGCCACTGATGTTTCGTGAAGCAAATAAATCCACTTGACATCGTAAAAGAGCAAATGCAAGAAAAATGGCAGAATCTGCCAAAAGCAGAATAGTCTATAATTGAAAAAAAAATCGGGGCACTTAAAATTGCTCAGATCGAAAAGCATGAAGAACCAAAAAAGTTTAGGTAGTAGCTGAGGAAGAGGCACAAATAATTTTAGGTCATTTTGATCTCTGTAATTTATACGATTTTTTACGGTGGACAACAGAAATCTGTTTCCTGCGCAAAAATCCAAAACCAACTCCAACTTTCCCTAGAAACTTTACTTTGCACAACTAATACATTAAAACAAAGATAAAAAGGATTTTCTACAGAAGTATACAACCAATTGACTCGAAGAAAACAGAGAAAAACAAAACAAAAATAAAACTATGGGTTATCTCCCAAGAAGTGCTTTTCTTTAACGCCTTTTAGCTAGGCATAAGAAGAGAAAATAAATTGTTTACAAGTGAAGAAGCATCCAAATTGTAACTTGTTAGAATAATAGAAACAAAAAGAAACTTCATTCCCTTCCTAGGAATGTGTTCCATTCCTTTCCTGAGTGGGAATTGATATTTAATATTCCATTCTTTCACATCAATAACAACACCAACGGTTCTAAAAAAAAGTATCCCGAAAACAATAGGAAAAGAAGACTTACATTAAATATCCATAACAACAAAATCAATGGGATAAATTTTTTATTAACCATAAGAATAAAATCATGAATTCTCCCCGAAGGTTTCTTTCTAGCATTATCAGCAAGACGAATATCCAAATAACTGGTTTCCAATGGTGGTAAATCAAGCATATCATAAAGTTTCTTAGGCATAACAGGGATACTAGCACCAAGATCACATAGAACATTACAATTAAAATCATTCACCTTCATTTTAATGATGGGGTCCCATCCATCTTCTAGTTTTCTAGGAATAGAGGCCTCACATTTTAATTCTTCTTCTCTAATTTGCATGAGAGAAGCTGTAATATGTTTTGCAAAATCCATATTGATATTATTAGCATCGGTATTATTATCAAGATTTTGTAGGAACATAATTACTTCAGAGAGGCTGCAATTATCAAAGTCAAGATCATGTTTATCAAAAGAAATAAGACCATTATCTCCCATACCCAGCAAAATTTCAACACTCTTATCAGGAACAATTTTTGTGGTTTAGGCAATTTTAAACATTTAGATGAAGACGTAGAGTCATTGACAACACCAATTACTTTACGATTGATAGTATAAGGTTTACTAGCGTGAGAAGCTTTAGTTTTACTAGTGTTGGTAATGGTGCAAACATTAGCTATATTATTTTTTCTACCTAATTCATCTTCTCTTTCCCATCTAGCATGCAATTTTTCTAACATCCTAACATTGTCATCAATTCAAATTTGGATGGCATTCAAAGTATTGCTTTCTTTAACATCATGAGCCATAACCTTAATTTTAACAAGATCAACATCAAGAGCAAGGCTGTCGACTTTAGAAGCAAGAACATCAATTTTGGCAAAATTTTCCTCAACGGATTTGTTAAAAGGAGTTTGTGTACTAATAAACACTAGTACAAAAACGCCTATTAGTGGCGCACGAAAAACTATTCTGTGGCGCACCCCCAATTTTGATAGGTGCGCCATAGAATCTACGCCACTAAAATATAATTTTGTGGCGCACCCCTTCCGTGCGCCACATAAATTCTTGTGACGCACCCACCACCATGCGCCACAGAATTGTTTTTTGAATTTTAAAAAAAGGAGATCTCGCCGCCGAAATTTATTTTGGAATTTGGCCGAAGCTTGTCGGATGTCATGGTGCCCGTGGCCATGGCCTTAGGTGGCTCGGTCCGTGGTGGGTGGAGGATTGGGGTCACCGGAGGTGGTGGAGGAGGATAAGGTCGCCAGAGGTGGTGGAGGAGGAGGCGGTCACTGAAGTTGGTTGAGTGGGAGGAGGTCGCCGGAGCTTGTGGTGGAGGAGGTCGCCGGAGTTGGTGGAGGAGGAGACTCTCGCCGTAGGTGGTGGTGGAGGAGGTGGAGGAGAAGGTCGCCGGAGGTGGTGGAGGAGGAGGAGATCTCCGGTGTAGAGTTGAAGTAGAGGTAGAGGAGAGGAGAAGTGGAGGAGAAGGGAGAGGAGAAGTGTAATGGGAGAAAGGAGAGAAGGAGAAAGAAGAGGAAGAAGAGTTGGGCTGTCGGGCGGGATTCAAATTTCGAAGCCCTCCCAACAATTCCGTGGCGCTCCCACCACCCGTATGCCACAGAAATTTTTTCCAATTTTTATTGTTTTGTAGGAAAATATCTTCTGTTTGAAATAACTTTTTTTTTCTTTTGGAATTTGTAAAATCTAAAAAAAAAATCAGAGGTTGAGTTCCTTCTTTTCTCTAGTATTTTTTGTATATTAAAGTTTAAATTCTTACATCGTATTCCCATTTTAATTTTCTTTCACCTACTCTTGCATATGATGTCGAAATTCGTTTTTCAAAATTTGATATAAAAAAGTAGACTTAAACTCTCCCTATATCTATAAGGAATTATTTTTTTGATGATTTTTAGACCTGAAACTCTCCTATGGCAAAACTAGAAAGGAGATCCACGGGGGGAGGGGGGAGGGGGTGGAGAAAAAAAATAGGGGAGAACATTTCTATGGCACATGTGTATGGGTGCGCCATAGAAATGTCATATTCTGTGGCGCACCAATATACATGCACCACAGAATATGACATTTCTATGGCGCACCAGAATACATGAACCACAGAATACGCGAGGGCAATGATTGGGGCGGTCCCCATCCAAATTTTGTGGAGCACCCTTGTCTTGTGTGCCACATAATTTGTGTTGTCTGTGGCGCATTTCTTGTCGTGCGCCACAAAAATTATTTTCTATGGCGCATGGTTGTCCGGTGCACCACAGAAAGCCTTTCATAGAAAGGAAATTTCTCACTAGTGTCTATTCAATGGCGTGGCCCTCCTAGAGCTCGATGCACTCTTGAAGCTGCACTACCACATTACCCATGTTCGGTATACACGGAGGCGCATACTCGATGCTCTTAAGCGCAATTTTCACTACCTTCCAAACACAATATACAGGTAATGTCACCGAGATGTGCATGGACGACACTTTTGATGCGTGCACGCGTGCATGGGCTCTTCCACTACCAAATTCCGCGCGATACAGAATATTTTGAGCGGCACGTTTTGATAACGTCACGCGGTTTCCGTCGCGGATGGCTGAAAAGTGGAATTTGCTCTCGAAGACGCGGTGAATATCGATGTTTCTTATATGTGCCGTCGTGGATTTTTTTTTCCTGGCCCAATAGGCCCAGTTGGAGGCGAGTTTCGTTCCACGAGAACGTTGCAGATTAGTCGAATATATCCCTTTTCATTTATGTCATTTATTTGTCCATATTGTGAAATCGAACTATATGTTTGGTATATGTTTTTGCATCGGCATTAGTATAATGTAACCCTTTTAACTTCTGTCACTTAGATCCATCGAAACTTCTGTCATCTATTTATCCATATTGTGCACTCGAATTATATCTATCTTAAGAAAATAAACTTAGTAGTTGAACATAAACATAGATTACATATTAATAGATACCACACGATACAAACGAGATTGTTGATCTAAACAGGACATCAGAAGCACGGGGGCAGCAGTAGGACTGGATCCTCCGATGGTACTGGATCATCCCTTGCCTGGGAAGTCACATCTACGAGGAGAGTGATCAGATTTTCCTGCTCTGCTAGGGCTAAACCGATCTTCAGTTCCCCAACCTGCTTGGTCAGTTCGAGGTTGGTGGCCCTCAACTTGGACGTATCATCCATCAACTTCCGAAACGCTATGAGGGAAGCTTCGCCCTGAGCCACCTGCTCCAACCTGGCATCGCGAGCCTTTATGAGATTGTCGTAGGCGAGCTTCAAGGCCTTCTCAAGCTCAGCTCCTAGGATGTCAACCCTCTTCGCGAGAGCGCTGAAGATGACCGTTTGTTCGGATTCATACGCCCTGTAGGTAGTTGCATAATAGGAAGTTGATGTTAATCTAAAAGTCAAAATGGATCTAAGAAAGACGAAATAACGAGGAAATCAGAAACGAATCCAAGAAAGATGAAAGCACCAGGAATTCTGAAAAGAAAATCAGAAACGGATCTAAAAAAGATGAAAGCACCAGGAAATGGAACCTACAAGAGGGCAGCAGACCGCTTCGCCGGTGGATCCATGGCCACCTGGAGGAACGATCGCCGGTGGAACCTACTACGTCAAAGAGTTTTCGCTTGAGGGGAGGCGGTGAGACAGATAGAGGATGAACTAAAGAGTGCGTCTATTTAGTCACCGGTAGGGGGATTGGAACGGAGGAGCCGCATGCACGACGGAGCAATAACTGGCCACCGGAACTAAAGCGACATGTTTCACGTTCACAATATCGTGACGAACGCGTGGCGTGCTGCATGCCAGGGTTAGTGGGTTACTGCGGTAAGTGGAAGAGTGGTTGTTTCCAGACTTGGGCCATGATGGCACTTTCTTGGGCCCTCTCCTGTCAGGCACTTTTTATTGGGCCTTATAGCACTTCGTATCCCATAATTATCCTACTACAGTTGCAGCCCAAAATAAGTAGGAAGAAATGTTGAAACTTCAACGAACACATAAAACGTCGAAATTTTGATTATTTTGACACGTTTCAACATCTTCCACACTGTGAAACACTACACATCATCCCAGAATGTGTTGTAAAGTTTGTCGTCATCGGAGTCCCATATAAGGCTCTCCCAGAATGCTTCGTCCATCTCGTCGTCCGACGATGAGACGACGATGGTGGAGGGGCCAGCATCTGTACGAGCTCGCATCTTCGCGTCCCTCTAAGCGTCGAGCCGCAACTGCGCCTGTAGCAGATCTGGGTGATCACGGCAGAACCTCTCCATCGTGGGCTCGTCGTCCCGGCGGATGCCCAGCTGCACGAACGTGCGGCGGTTCTCCTGCTCCTCCTTGCGGGTCACAATCCTCAGATCCGGGGCGAGGAACTCGGCAACTTCCCTGCTCTCGACATCCCAGAAGTTGAGCTCGGCGCGCGGGCGGCCGAACCGCCACACCGCCACGTCGAACGCGCGGGCGGCGAGCTCGGGCGTGTCGAAGGTGCCCATCCACCATCGCACGTCGTTGTGTGTGATCACCGCAGACCAGCGCCCGGAAGGCCGCAGCTGCACACCTCGGAAGCCGGTGCTACTTCACGCGTGGCGCCATCGGGCGAATCAGCGCCGATAGTGAGAGGGGGGGTCGGGGGGATGTGGCGGCGTGTAGTAATCAGCGCCGAGAGTGAGGGGGGAGGTCGGGGGTTGTGGCGGCGGCGTAGAAGGTAGGTTGCGTGGTCCGTGGTCGGTCGTATTTATGCGATAGCGACGAGGTCGAGAAGTTCAGTGACCGTTGGTTTGCCAGGATTTTGTTGAGTTCTGCAGTGGTGAGTTGCAGGAGGGATTTGATCTAAACTCCAGGTTTTAGCAGCTACTCCGTCCGTTCCAAAATATAAGCCTTTTTAGGAAACTGTTTTAGCTCGCTAAAAAGTCTTACATTTTGGAACGGAGGAAGTATTATGGATTTGATCTTTACTCGGGCTTTAGCACGAGGGATCTACCAGAGATAATATACCTTAGAAGTTTACGAAACAAACTAAACCTTAACAAGTCCAGGAAACAAACGAAATTACAATCCAGCCAGACAAAATAGGAAGTTCATAGGTCTAGCTCAGCAGCAGCCTAGTCTATTCACCAACAATGCATATCCTTTGTGCCGGTTCTATATCACCCCCATCTCAATGACCGCCTCAAACCTAGGGTCATCGGTCTCCCTCACAATGATCAAAACAGGTTGCTGATTATGAAAATTATTGCCTTGGACAAAAACCGTCCACACCAGCTTGTCGAGGATAATGCGGTCGTCGGTTTTCTTGTTGTAAAAGTGGTGGTGACATGCTCTTCTGCTCTAAGTCGTAGGCCAACCCTGCCATGATTCCTCAGGCCAGCGTGTTCCCATATCAACTTCGGTAGATTCTACGCATGAAAGATAACATACCATATTAGCAGACCTTCTCATGGTTCTTGGAAATTTACTTGCAAAAAGAAGAGGTCGTCTTATAGATACATACCATAGTATAGTGCTGCAAGTTTGTGAAGGTGAAACGAGTCACAAAAGGAAGCCCAACATAGTGTCCAAGGGGTAGAAGCCGGGCCAGGCGGTTCTTCTCGTGATTGTCGAGATGGGCTCTTTGGGCATATATGATGTTGGCATCATCATGCCTCTCATCAGCAGAACTATCAGAATCCTCATCATGGACCTCATCATCATAATTGCTAGAATCCTCATCATGCATCTCATCATCAGAACTACCATCTACGCTGCGAACTGAGTCATCTGCGCTTGAAACTGAGTCATCTTCGCTTGAAATGCAAAGTGAGTCATCTTGGGAGTCGCCAATAAAAACAACGTAGATAGTGGGCCTTGGTATCATGTAAAACACTAGTATGCATCCCACAGAGATGTTCTTTTCCTCGATGAACCGATCCCACTGTGTCCCATGCAAACGGGTATTGCTCTGTTCTTTTGACACACGAAAGGTGTACTTCCTGCGATGGGAACTAAACAGCACATGCTCGCCTACTAACTTGTTGAATGCTATCCGAGCAGTGCACGGTATAACCTGTGCATCAGAAATAAAAAGAAACGTGGAAATTAGTTATTGTAATAAAAACACAATACATAATACAAGTGTAAGAAGAAGAATTGTTTTCTTACCACTGACTTGAGGTGAGACTCTTGTACAGCAACACCGAACTTGGATGCAGAAGGATCAACATTTGGGCAATTATTCTTGCATACAGGGCATGGAATACCATGTTAATCAAGCAAAAAAGAAGTAGAAATTACAAAATGTGCATATAAGCAGATTGGTTATAAAAAGGAACATCTTTCATGAAGACATTTATGTACAACTGGGGCCAAACTACGAACAATTGGTAATGCCTCATAATAAAAGCACAACCATGTTTATCCAAGAAGTAATCATAGACTACCAAGAGCAATGCACAATGAATGTGCTTGTACATTGCACAAGATAGTATGGAACCCTCATTGCAATGATATGGTGACACATTTTAATCATCGACTTAAAGGGATCATGCACATTAAAAAGAACATCTATAGTCACAACTCTGTAATCATTGGTCCCAGGGAACATAGAGACACAGCAAGCATACACAACTTTGCTACACCAGGTGGGAAAGAAAAAGCAAAGACATGACACATCTATTTGTCTCTGGTTCTTAATTTTGATGGCCATCTGGTGGATACTGTGAGGCATCAGTCAAATATACATGTGTCAAAGTCATCATCATTGACCAAATAAGCTCATAAATTGTGCATAGTGATAACAAGCCTCATAAACACATAGGTGATCATGCACTAAAGGGGCATCCGCAGAATTCATCGTAACATGCAGTCAGAATAAACACATGTGGAACAATGCAAAAAAAAGTGTAAAACAAGCCTCATAAACACATTGCCAACACTTTCTAGAAGAACGAGCTCAATACCAGGAAGTAATACAAGACGTGGCCTTGTATCACTGCCACGTCTTGGATCTGATCTCCTAGCATTTATCATGGCATGCAAACCAAGGGAAAAAGAGTGCTTATAATAGCATGTACGAATACAAATACTCAAATTGTATACACTACAAGGTACTATAGACACTCTTTTTGCCTTTACCATTGCCTAGTTTAAATCATCTCGGCATATAACGAGGACATTCAAGGCAAAGAAAAGTGGAACAATGGAAACAAATGTAATGCGAGCCTCATATATCATTGTCATGGATGTTGGGAATATGCCCTAGAGGAAATCATGAATGATGTATTCCCAATCTATTCATAAAGTTATTAAGTCGTCCTTGTTTTGAACATCTGATATATATCATTGAATATGTGATTTGATTGTGGAACTGTATATTCATGTTGTTCATACTAGATTTTCCTTGGTCATTAAGGTTGTGCTGGACACACACACCCTAAACTAATGTGAGTGTTGGCTGATGACACGGTTCCACTTATCATGGGCATGGTGATGCCATTCCAACGTTCACAGACTTGGCTAAAGAGTTTAGCAAGTCGTCATTTGCATGTCTCAATCAATGTAATCCTTAGACCTAAGGTTGTCGCACAATCCGAGTTGTGGATCACCAACTTAGGTTCTGTCAAACGCTATTCTGTGACAAGGCAGCTATAAAGGCAGAGTTCGGGTCGAATGAGAAGCAAGCTGCGTGATGTGGATAATCAACATGAGCTTTTGCCCCTCCGAATGGAGAGATATTCTCTGGGCCCTCTCGAGTGATATGATTCCGGAAACATGGCCATGCGCAACTCTGTTAAGTGTTAACTCAGTCTGTTGACTAAGAGTTAGTCAGATGAATCATATATCACGGACCGAGAAGAGAGTTGAGCTATTAAGGGATGACGATAAATCGCCTATAGTTCGACAAGGTATATCGAGAGGCAAAAGGGACTAAGATGAATTTCACATTGAAGGTATGTCGTCATGACTCAATGGGACTTTGGAATCGGCACGTTCTGCTAGGAGCCGCTACCGATTGATCAATTGGGAGTCGGACTCCAATCGTGTCCAAGTCGCCATGAGCCTGCAGGGTCGCACACTTAAGAGCGGGAGCAAATGTATTGGTCGGGTTGGACCCGAACCGGAAATGGACTGAGTTTGTGATTCAGACTCACAGAGGGAATGGGCCACAAGTGTTGTGAAGCCCACTGCTATTTGCTATATAAAGAGGGGCACAGGTTGTCGAGTGGGTACGTTAGTACACTCCCATGCGTTGGGAAACCTAGCCCCACTCAGTCCAGCCATCGCACCGGACCTAGCAGTCCGCCGTCGGAGCTCCTCCTCATACGTGTGGATACCGGCAGAGGTGTTGTACGTTCAACACTTCGACGATCGCGGGATTGGATCGGCTGGATCGGATCGTGGGACTACACTGCCCCGACGCGCTGCATCGATAGTCCGCACCTGCGCGTCTAGTGGTAATACTCGTGGCCTTCTACCTTGGTTAGATCTTGGAAGTACCGCGTAGGAAAAAGCTTTGTTTATCTCTACGCGTTCCAACAATGAAAACCAAGGGAAAAAGGAGTGCCTATAATAGCATGTACGAATACAAATACTGAAATTGTATACACTACAAGGTATTATAGACACTCTCTTTCCCTTTACCATGGCCTAGTTTAATCATCGTCATATAACAAGGAGGACATTCAAGGAAAAGAAAAGTGGAACAATGGAAACTAATGTAATAAGAGCCTCATATATCATTCCCATGCAAGCAAAGCCAACAAGAGAGGTCCAATAGCATGTACGAATACAAATACTCAAATTGTATACACTACAAGGTATTGAAGCCCTCTGTTTTCCTTTACCATGGCCTAGTTTAATCATCGGCATATAACAAGGAGGACATTCAAGGCAAAGAAAAGTGGAACAATGGAAACAAATGTAATAAGAGCCTCATATATCATTTCCATGCAAGCAAAGCCAACAAGAGAGCTCCAATAGCATGTACGAATACAAATACTCAAATTGTATACACTACGAGGTATCCAAGCCCTCTGTTTGCCTTTACCATGGCTTAGTTTAATCATCGACATATAACAAGGAGGACATTCAAGGCAAAGAAAAGTGGAACAATAGAAACAAATGCAATACGAGCCTCATATATAATTGGCATGGAAACCAAGGGAAAAATAGGTACCTACAATAGCCTGTACGAATACAAATACTCAAATTGTATAAACTACAAGGTATTGTAGACATTATCTTTCCCTTTACCATGGCCTAGTTTAAATCATCGGTATATAACAAGGAGGACATTCAAGGCAAAGAAATATGGAAAAATAGAAACAAATGTAATACTAGCCTCAGATATCATTGCCATGCAAGCAAAGGCAACAAGAGAGAACCTATAGCATGTACGAATACAAATACTCAAATTGTATACACTACACGGTATTGAAGCCCTCTGTTTGCCTTTACCATGGCCTAGTTTAATCATCGGCATAAAACAAGGAGGACATTCAAGGCAAAGAAAAGTGGAACAATGGAAACTAATGTAAAACGAGCCTCATATATCATTGCCATGCAAACCAAGGGAAAAACAAGTGGCTATAATAGCATGTACGAATACAGATGCACAAATTGTGTACACTACAATGTATTATAGACAATCTCTGTCCCTTTACCATGGCCAAGTTTAATCATCGGCATATAACAAGGAGGAAATTCAAGGCAAAGTAAAGTGGAACAATGGAAAAAAATGTAATACGAGCCTCATATATCATTGGCATGGAAACCAAGGGAAAAAGGAGTAGTTATAATAGCATATGCAAATATAGATACTTAAATTGTATACACTACAAGGTATTATAACCACTCTCTTTCCCTTTACCATGGCCTAGTTTAAATCATCGAAATATAACAAGGAGGACATTCAAGGCAAAGAAATGTGGAACAATAGAAATAAATGTAATACGAGCCTCAGATATCATTGCCATGCAAACCAAGGCCAAGCGGGTGCCTATAATAGCATATATGAATACAAATACTCAAATTGTATACACTACAAGGTATTATAGACACTCTCTTTGCCTTTACCATGGCCTAGTTTAATCGGGATATTTTATAATTTGCCACACTTTTCTCAAATCCTTTATAATTTGCCACACTGACCACCATCTGTCAGTCACACATTCTGTGACAAATTATAAAAGTGAAAAGAAAAGTGTGGCAAATAATAAAATGCCCCAGTTTAATCATCGGCATATAACTAGGAGGACATTCAAGGCAAAGAAAAGTGGAACAATAGAAACAAATGTAATACGAGCATCATATATCATTGCCATGCAAACCAAAGGCCGAGAGAGTGTCTAAAATAGCATATACGAATACAAATACTCAAAATGTATACACTACAAGGTATTTTAGACACTCTCTCGGCCTTTACCATGGCCTAGTTTAATCATCAGCATATAACTAGTAGGACATTCATCATGTTGATAAATTAGGATACACAAAAGAAAAACAGGTGGAACAATGGAAAATGCACAAAAAAAATGAATCTGCCCTCAGGATTTCTAAGTACAACAAATATAGTCACTACTAGCACCTGGCCTCGGTATATCATTTGCCAAAGTGTTAATAAATGGCCAAAATTTAAATAACCTTGCAAAAATACCAAATCTAAGCCGTCAAACAAAAAAACAAATCTAAGCCTAATCTAACTGAAGCACCCAAATCGGGTACGGAATTAAACCATAACCTATTGAAATCATGGTGGAAATCGATGAACTAAGCGTGCCGAATATCCCAAACTTAAGCCATAGAACAAAACCACGTCTACGGGAGAAAATACGAAGCAGAGACGCAGAATGAACGGTAAAAACATGTAGATCTACCGTGCATGTCGTGCTACGCAGCAAAATCGAGCTCAATCTACAGATCTACGGTACATACAAGGGATAAGAGGGTTAGATATCATCTTACCTCCATTGCCAAAGCCCTCTAAGAGGACGGGACGACGCACGTGGTGATCTGGAAAAAAAAGCCGATGAAGATCCTGCTTGCCCAGGGAGGAAGACAAGGCCTGTCCTTCGTTTCCCACCGACGATGGTCGTCGTGGTGCTGTCGATGTCCCGGCGGAAGAAAACCCGCCGACGGAGAGAGAGGAAGCTCAGGAAGGCGGTGAGAGAGATAGAGTGAGTGATATGACTAGAAGAGAGAGAGGATGAGGTGAGAGCAATTAAAGGGCGCGCCTTCCCGAAGGGGTTGACGACGTGTCTCCCGCGCAATAAAGGGCCGGCCTGGCGCCAGTTGCCCAAAACATTTCACAAAAGAGAAGAAAAAGAATTTGAAATGGAAAGAAAAACAATTAATACAGAATGATAATAACGTAACCACAAAAATACTCCATCCGTTTGATCTGACAGAATAAAAACAATTGCCCCGGTTTTTTTTAAAGGCAAAATGCAGATTCAATTTTTTGAAAACCAAGCTTATCTGAATTGTGTTGATTATTTAGTGATATCGTTACTTTTTTTTATAAATGATTAGCTACTTTCTTGGATGTGTTAGGGTGGACACTAGAATGTCCCAAGACAAGATATGACCCAACTCTTCACAAGATTCCCTCACGTTTCTCCGTTCCGGGAGTTTCGGGTCAATAGGGCATGTAATTCGAGAGAGAAACACATAGAGAAGGAAGTCGGGCTCTAAGAAGTCCTGGAACCCACCAGAGAGAATCTGATACCGGTGGATCCCTAACACACATGACACACTCTAACACACATGGTATTTCATACCATGGGATTTGCTGGCATTCATATGATCCGGAGCCCCCCTCCGGAAAAACCGTTCCTAGCTAGCCACACTGGGGGAAAAGACGGAATTGTCGTTCTGGCCCTCTACGTGAGCCGAAAGGGGGTAGAAAAGTGGAATTAACTGTTTGGTTGTGTTAGGTTAGGCCCAAGGAACACCCAAGAAGATGTTAGGGTCCACCTCTTGGCAAGATTCCCCTAGTTCCGTCGAATCCGGGAGTTTCGGGCTCTAAGTAGTCCTGGAACCCGCTAGAGAGAATCTGATGCCGGTGAAGCCCTAACATAGAGAGCGAGGTACTCTTGGGCATCCCAGACCCATGACACACTCTAACACGCATGGTATGGTATACCATGAGAGTTTGTGGCATTCAGACGATCCGGAGCCCCCTCCGGAGAAACCATAGCCCCGATGGGGAAAAAGACGGAACTATCATTCTGCCCCATCTACGTGATCCGGAAGGGGGTAGCAAAGTGGAAATAACTGTTTGGTTCTGTTAGGTTAGGCCCAAGGAACACCCAAGAGAATGGTAGGGCACAACTCTTTGCAATATTCCCCTAGTTCCGTCACACCCGGGAGTTTCGGGCTCTCATTAATTAGTCCAGGAACCCGCGAGAGAGAATCCGACACCGGTAAAACCCTAACACAGAGAGCGAGGTAATCTCGGGTATCCAAGAACATGGCACACTCTACCACACGTGGTGTGGCAGGTAATGGGATTTGGTGGCATTCAGACGATCCGGAGCCCCCTCTCTGGATAAACCATAGCCCCGCTGGGAAAAAGACGGAATTGTCGTTCTGCCCCATCTACACGAGCCGGAAGGGGGTAGCAAAGTGGAACAAATTTATTGGTTTTGTTAGGTTAGGCCGAAGAAACACCCAATACAATGGTAGGTCCCACCTCTTGGAAAGATTCCCCCAGCTCCGTCAGATCCGGGAGTTTCGGGCTCTAAGTTGTCCTAGAACACGCCAGAGAGTATCCGACTCCGGTGAACCCCTAACACAGAGAGAGAGGTAATCTCGGGTTTACAAGACCATGAAAAATTCTAACACACATGGTATGTCATACCATGGGACTTAATGGCATTCATACGATCCGGAGCCCCCCTCCGGAGAAACCATAGCCCCGCTGACGGAACTGTCGTTCGGCCCCATCTACGAGAGCCGGAAGGGGGTAGCAAAGTGGAACTAACTGCTTGGTTGTTTAGGTTAGGACTAAGGAACACCCAAGAGAATGGTAGGGCCCACCTCTTGGCAAGATTCCCGTAGTTCCGTCACACCCGGGAGTTTTGGGCTCTCATTGATTAGTCCTGGAACCCGCGAGAGAGAATCCTACACCGGTGAAACCCTAGCACAGAGAGCGAGGGAATCTTGGACATACACGACAAATGGAAGACTCTATCACACATGGTATGGCGTGCAATGGGACTTGGTGTCATTCAGACGATCTGGAGCCACCTCTCCGGAGAAACCATAGCCCCACCGGGGAAAAAGACGGAACTGTCGTTGTGCCCCATCTACGTGAGCCAGAAGGGGGTAGCAAAGTGGAACTAACTGTTTTGTTGTGTTAGGTTAGGCCCAAGGAACACCCAAGAGAATGGTAGGGCCCACCTCTTGGCAAGATTCCCCTTGTTTTGTCACACCCAGGAGTTTCGGGCTCTCCTTAATTAGTCCTGGAACCCGCGAGAGAGAATCCGACACCGGTGAAAACCTAACACAAAGAGCAAGGGAATTCTGGGCATCCAAGACCCATGGCACACTCTAGCACACATGGTATGGGGTGCAATGGGAGTTGGTGGTATTCAGACGATCGGGAGCCCCCTCTCCGGATAAACCATTGCCCCCCTGGGAAAAAAGACGGAAATGTCGTTCTGCCCCATCTACGTGAGCCGGAAGGGGGTAGGAAAATATAACTAACTTCTTTGTTGTGTTAGGTTAGGCCCCAGGAAAACCCAAGAAAATGACAGGGCCCACCTCTTGGGAAGATTCCATCAGATTCAGGAGTTTTGGGCTCTAAGTATAGTCATGGAACACGCTAGAGAGAATCCGAAGCAGGTGAATCCCTAACAAAGAGAGAGAGGTAATCTCGGGTATCAAAGACCATGACGTACTCTAATACACATGGTATGCCATACGATGGGATTTGGTGGCATTCATACGATCCAGAGCCCCCCTCTGGAGAAACTATAGACCAGATGGGGAAAAAGGTGGAACAACCGTTCTAGCCCCTCTACGTGAGCCGGAAGGGGGTAGCAAAGTGGAACCAATTTTTTGGTTGTGTTAGGTTATACCCAAGGAACACCAAAGAAAATGTTAGGGTCCACACCTACTGGCAAGATCCCCCCTAGTTCCGTCAAATCTGGGAATTTCGGGCTCTAAGTAGTCTTGGAACCCGCTAGAGAGAATCCGACGCCTGTGAAGCCCTAACACAGAGAGCGAGGGAATCTTGGGCATGCAAGACCCATTATATTCCACAGTCCAACACATATGGTATGGCATACCATGGGATTTGGTGGCATTCAGACGATCCGGAGCCCCCTACTCCGGAGAAACCATAGCCCCGCTGGGGAAAAAGATGGAACTATCGTTCTAGCCCCTCTACGTGAGCCGAAAGGGGGTACCAAAGTGTAAAAAATTAATTGCTTGGTCGTGTTATGTTAGGATCAAGGAATACCCAAGACAAATGATAGGGCCCACATCTTGTCAAGATTCACACAGTTCCGTTAGATCCGGGAGTTTCGGGCTCTCATTAAGCTGTCCTGGAACCCGCGAGAGAGAATTCGATGCTGGTGAAACCCTAGCACAAAGAGCGAGGGAATCATGGGCATTCAAGACCCATGCCACACTCTAACACGCATGTTATGGCATACCATGTGTTTTTTATGAAACACTTTCTACTGCAGGGGAGTCCCCCACAGCCCTTTACTGCCATCAAAAGAGTTTACAGATATTTACAAATGTACAAAGAAGGATAGACTAAGACAGTCTATCACAAACTAAGGTAGGGTTTTAATCCATGATGATAAATCCGCAGCCAAAGGAGCACTCAACCTATGCTTAAGCATAAGGAGGTCTAAAGTGAAGCCAACTTTCCAACCCCTAAAGGAATGCCTTTCAGACTTGAAGATAACTCCATTCCTCTGTTACTAGATGTTCCAACAGGCAAGAATCACTATCTCAGTGAAACAAGGACCTTTGAAATCCTTTTTCGCAATGGAAAGATTAGTCAAGACGGTGTTATCACTCCAATTAATTTGCAAGTAATTCCAAATCCTTGAGCTGAAAACACACTGGAAGAACAAATGAGTCCAATCCTCATGACAAAGATTTCTGCAAAGGACACAATACTCAGTCCCCTCAATCTTCCAATTCATTCTCTTAATCATGTCCTTGGTATTAATCCTATCTTTAGGATCAGCCATGCAAAAAAATTGTGCTTTAACATGCATTTGGATTTCCAAATCCACTTGGTTGGCTTATCATCAGTCAACTGAGCAAACTGTAACTGATATAATTTACTGGGTGTATAAACCCCTTTATTAAAATTACAAGACCAAACATCCTTATTATTATTCACCTGAACATTTCCCAAGATGTGTTTCAGATCAACAAATTCATGGAAAGCTTCATTTGAAAGAGGAAAATGAAAAGCATCCGAAAGATCAGTCATCATTTTCAAATCTCTCACTGAGGCCAGCTGATCCTTAGCAAAAGAGAACAATCTTGGAAATTTTAGTGACAGAGCATGTCCCATCCAAGAATCTTTCCATAAAAGAACAGAATATCCACTCCCCACTGTGCAAGAAGAGAATGAACACCAAGTATCAGCTAATTGCATAATACCTTTCCACCAGAAGGATCCACAAGAGGTCACTGCATGAGGAACCGACTGAAAGTAGTATGCATTCTTGACCAGATGTACCCAAGGAATATCCTAGAAATTTGAGCAACAAAGCCCTATTTTGGATCGGTAGATTAATGACCCCTAAGCCACCTTTACCTTTTGGCTTACACACCATATTCCAAGCAGCCAAAGAATTTACTCTTTTCTTGTTTTTGTCTTTCCTCCATAAACATCTCCTCCTTGCTTTATCAATAATATCAAGGACACCCTTAGGTATCACTAATGTGCACATATAATATGTGGGAAAAGAAGACAGAACTGAGTTCACATGAACCAAGCTGTCCCCATATGAGAGAAAAGAAACTGTAGCAGAAAGTCTCCTCTCAACTCTGTCAATGAGTGGAGCAAAATCCTTAATAGATGGTTTAGTGGTGCCCGTAGGCAAGCCTAAATAGGTAAAGGGCATAGAGGCCACCTTACAATCCAAAAAAGTAGCCAAATCAATAGTTTCTTGCTGAGATAAATTTATTGGTATCATTGATGACTTGTTTAAATTCACCTTTAATCCTGTGATCTGAGCATAAAGCTTGAGCAAATTTTTAAATACCAATAGTTGATCTGGATCAGCAGGTAAGATCACTAAAGTATCATCAGCATACTGAACAATAGGATAATCTCCTCCAATAGGAATTGGTAAACAAAGATTTCCCTCCCTAAGAGCCAGATTAACAATACTTTGCAGCAAATCTCCACCCAGAACATAAAGAATAGGTGAGAAAGGGTCACCCTGGCTGACCCCTCTTTTGCGAACAAAAGGTTTACCAGGAACTCCATTTAAAAGAACAGAAGAGGAACCTGAAGATAGAATTTCCTTCACCCATTTGATGACTAAAGGAGGGAACCCTTTAGAGCTCAAAATCTGAAGGATAAAACTGTGCTCAATAGTATCAAAAGCTTTCTCAAAACCAATCTTGAAAACCACCACTTTCTGTTTAGAATGTTTACACTGGAAAATGTATTCAAAACACCATGCCAGGCAATCTTGAATAGTTCTGGATTTAATGAAAGCATATTGGTTATCATGGATGCATCCAAAAAATTTATCTTGGAATCTATTAGCCAGAATCTTAGTGATAAATTTCAGACAAGTGCTGGTAAGGGAAATAGGTCTAAAGTCATTCAGAGTCTCAGGAGAATGTGTCTTTGGAATGAGAGTAATAAAAGAACCATTAATACTTTCCAAAGAGATCCGAGCATTGTGGAATTCATTGCAAAGTTTGATAAAATCATCTTTCATGATACTCCAACAATGCTTAATGAAAAGACCAGTAAAACCATCAGGTCCAGGAGCACGAGCAGGTTTGAGATGTTTTACCACACCCTCTATTTCCTCAACAGAGAAAGAATTTGCAAGATCCTCTAACCCATCAACCACGGGCAAGAACTGAGATAAATCAGTATTAACAGTAGGTGGGCAAAATACACCCATTCTGTTTTTGAAACAAGACCAAAAAGCAGCAGCTTTCTCCTGGTGATCCACCAGTAAATTCCCTGAAGCATCCGTGATGGAGGGAATTGCATTTTGTCGAAACCTCTCAGTGGCTCTGGCAAGGAAATATTTAGTGTTTTCACCAGAGAGCTTAGCCCGTCGAATTGTACACCTTTGTTTCCAATATTCAGACTGCAAAGATAACAATTACTTTATTTGCTCCTTAACAATGAGTCTAAAATTGAACTCTGGAACACTCAGAGATCTCACATCTTCAAGCTGATCAAAAAACAGAATCACTTTACTACTCATCTCAATAAGTAATTTCAATTGAGAGAGCTTCCTTCCCCAATCCTTTAGGGCATATCTAAGATTTTTCAATTTTGCTGTGATTCTGGAGGTGATCGATTTGGCCATGACAGGTGTGTTCCAAATTTTGGTCACAAGGTCCAAAAAACCAGGCTGATTAATCCAGTGATTCTCAAATATAAATATCTTTGCCTTTGGAATGTTTGTTCCAATTTTGATAGTGCAGGGCAAATGATCAGAGGTGATTTTGGACATGGGCAAAACCAAGGTATTGGGAAAATCCAGATTCCATTGACAGGATGTAACAAACCAATCCAGCTGGACAAGAAGAGGATCCTTTTGCATGTTAGACCACGTATAATTTATACCCTTAACGGGCAATTCCAATAAACCCAAACGGCTAATGACATCATTAAAAATAAAGATATCATTAAGGTCAGCCCCTGGTTTATTTCTATTATCCGATGATCTAATAAAATTGAAATCTCCAAGAATCAACCAATTCTGATGTAATGTGATGGAAAGGTTATATAGCTAGTTGACAAACTCATCTCTTTCCACACCTTTGCAAGGACCATAAACATTCATTAGAAACCAAGAAACAGAGTTATGAACTGAAGTGAATTTTAAGTGAATGGCAGAACGATGCACTTCCAATAATTCCCCATTGAAAATGGAGCCATTCCATAGCACAATTAGGCCCCAGAAGCTCCAACAGAAGGAGAAAAAACAAATTGATCAAACCTTTTAGGACAGAATGACCTAATAAAAGAATGATCAAAATCCTGACATTTAGTTTCCTAGAGGCAAATAACAGAAGCACAACTTTCCTCAATTTTATTATAAACAACCTCTCTTTTAGATTTATCATTTAAACCTCTCACATTACAGTAAAAAACAATCCAATCCAAATTCATGGAAGTCGTACTATCCATTGAATACTGGTAATAATAATAAACCATGCTGGCCAACATAAATGACCAACAAATAGATAAACAGACAGTAGCAACCTTGACCATATATCAATACAATATAAAACCATGATAGAAAACAAAATGAAGCAACAAGGTCCAAGACACACTCCAGGAGCCAACAAGGCCCAATAGATGATGAAGGCCCACTAATCATCAGAACTTGATGGGCTAGTGGGCTTCATTGGAGCAGCTTCAAGCTTCTCCACTGTTAATTCAGAGTCTTCGATCTGGAGCATTTTCGCGCTCTCCTTAGCCAGCAACAGGTGTGATTGGAGGCACCCCATCAGAAGAAGCCTGAGGACGTGAAGATTTAGCTTTCTTCCTTGGTTCTGGCTTGTCAGATCCAGGCAGAACCCGGAACCAGCGTTTTTAGCTAACTCCTCGTCTCACGACGCTCCTCGATGACTAAAGGGGTAACAGCCTTTCTTGCCCTCTTCTTTGAAGCAGAAGGCACAGGTGTAACCGGATTAAACTCCAGCAACAGAGGAGCGGGAACAACAGGAGTCTCCATTCGCAGCAGAGAGGACATGAATTCAAATCTCCTGTAAAAAATGAGCCTGGCTTTGTGTTCCTGAAAGTACCTGGCCCACATGTCGTGGGATGAACACGGCAGATGTTACCAGAGGTAACTGATCTTGGGGCAAGTCGACACAGGTATTTGGGAGAGGGTTTAGCTCGAAAGAGAACATGGTGATAAGCGATCTAGGAATCGGCACACAACTCGCCGAGTCTCGGATATGACTTTCGAATTATACTGGATACTCGATAATAGGTGATATGATTACGTCGTGAATCTCTCTTTAACTAAGCCTAGGAGCCGGTTTATAAAACACCCGCACTCCTACTTGGCTTGCCCTCCAAGGCACAGCTTGAGTCCTACCCGAACACCGCTTATAAACCCTAGCTTTCCTTACCGCAACCCACAATCCGGGTTACGAGGCCTACAAACTTTGGGCCTTCCAGAAGCGCCTTTATCCTTAGCCGGATCCTGCACAACGTCCTTTGGGCCGGGTTATACCATGGAATTGGCCTACCGGGTTATTATCTCCCCATCAGTAGTCCCCAGAATAGCTTGGGCTTCTCGAGATTTTCCCTGAAGCGCATGCTATTCCCTGCAAAAATACCAAACTCACCACTTCACTGGTGCCGGGTTAGGTTGCTTTGATGAACAACTAGGCCTAACTCCATGGTGGCCACATAGCAACCCGGCTTTTCTCCAAACCCATTACTTGTTTCTCCGATCCGGTAATCACGGAAGAGATTTAGGTCACATCCATCCCGGAAATCTCGTCTAGCATTTAACGTATATCTCGAAAAAAATCCGGGCAGACACGTTTTATCCGCAATTCCCGGATTTCGCCCGCTGGCCTAGGCTTATCCTGCCGCACTCTATAAATAAGCACTTAGGGGTTAAACTAATCCCAACGGCTCATTTCTCCTCCTTCTTCTCTTCGCTTCCGTGCTCGAACCCACGGAGCACCACCACAGAAACCCTGCGCTCGTCCTTGGATCCATCCTACAGCAGGCCGCGCTCCGCTGCAATTGGACCCGCACCGCCTTCGACCCTCACCGACGCATCCGCAAGTGTCTGGCCGGCAATCACAAAGGAGCATTCTTATCACGCTATTCACCGCCGCTACGCATTATTCCGATCCCCTCTAGTAAGCTTCTCGCACCCAGCAATTTGGCCTTGCAATTTCTAGATTCACTCCAGATTGGATCTAGGTCGATCCGCGAGCCGTTGTTCTTACCGCGTCGATTTAAACCGCTTAGATACTTGCTAGTCCCTTCAATAACTTGTTGGATGATCTCATACCACCCCCCTACCGCCATTAATCTCCAATTTCTTCGCAAAATCACTCGCGAGTTCTCCTAACCTAGATCCATTTCGTCCAAACTTCCGCACGTATCATTAACACCCGGAAAATCCTCCTTTTCCAGTTATTTTGCTCGCAGTAGAGACATGGGCAATCATCCGTGCGCCCCAAACTCACCTCAACACGTAAGTGACCAATGATTTCCACAGCCGTACCCGATACCCGGACACTTCGCAATCTGTGCTCCGGGATGCGTTGCCCAGATATTTTTAGTCTTCACACTTTCCGAATATCTGAAACTCGGGTAATCCGACACTTCCGAGTCTTATTTCCTGCACTTCTTTTCCTCGCGTTTTGCAGGTTAACCCCATGGCTCCAAAAAGGCAAGGGAAACAGCCGGCTCCGGTAAAAACTACCCAGGGCATATCGGCCAATTGGGGCCGATCCACAGTAACAAAGGCCAAGTTGGACGAGCTGGCCGAATTAGGAATCCTCCCCGCTCAGAAGGACATACACTGGAGGGCACCAGGCGACGAGACCCGTCCCACTCCGGCCGACAGTGAGGTAATTTGCTTCATTGAGCACGTGACCCGGGGATTCCGTCCTCCGGGTCACCCTTTCTTCCGAGAGGTCTTAAACTACTACGGTCTCCGGGTATTTGACATAGGGCCCAATTCCATGCTAAATATTACCCACTTCATCGTTCTATCGGAATCATACTTGTGCGTTCCGCCAAGTTTGACCCTCTTTATTGAACTATTCCAGTGCAAGCCGTGCTGCGAAAGCAGTAACGGAACACTTCTTACTTGCGGCGGGGTATCCATCCAGCGCCGCAAGCACTCACTAATGCCAACTCTCAACTTAAACTCCCATGTCAAAAACTGGCAATTGTCTTTCTTTTATTGCCATGATACCTCCCCGGACGGCCAAAGGAAGCTACCGGGTTACTCGGAGAGTCTCCTCGAGCCTTCTGAATCTTTCAGCGCCTTTGCCCCTGACTCGGACAGGGAGGCGATCCAGCCTTTGCTGGCTAAGCTGGCTGTTCTCTCGGCCCAGGGCCTTCTTGGGCTCAACTTGGTGAAGACCTGGGTGGATTTCCGGATCCAACCCAACTCCATCCGCTCCAAGTTGATGCACGAATACTCTGGGCACACCACAGACGCGCTCCGATATTCCACTAAGAACTTCGCAACCGGTGACACCATCAAGACCATCAAAGGCTTCCTGACTGAGAAGCTAGAGGTGATAAGGAATATCACCGGGTTACCTCCATTCACTCGAGAAAACCCGGCTCCAGCAGTAAGACCCGGTTCCCACAACTTATTTCAATACTTTAACTTGATACTGCTTCTGACTTCTTCTTTCATCTCCTCAATCATAGGCTGAAGATCCCTTCTGGAGGATCGAAACCTCCCCCCCGTCCAAAGACCCGGAAGTGGAGGACGAACCAGCCGATGACGACGAAGGTGCTTTCCCAAATCTTACATTAGCCTTTTACCTATACTACTTTCCTATCACCCATATTTCTTCTTGTCTGATACATACTCGACTTTCAGGGTTGGAGGACAAGGAAGAAAAAGAAGAGGATGACCCGGAGGCCACCGAATCCGACCAGGAAGTCACAGTCGGAAACAAGAGGAAGGCCAGAGGGGTGATTGCAAAGGTTCCTTTCTCCTTCATGTCTTCTGAGCCTTACTCCTTCGAAACTATGCGCATCCTTAATGAACGGTTGTCACACTCACCACTCTTGAAGGATCTCCTCTCGGCTAAGCGTAGGGTAACCCGGAGTTCCCCGGGGGACAATCCCCTTAACCCGGGTATCCCCATTTCCCCTGCTCACCGAGCCAACATTCCTCCACCTCAGCGCCATCCATCTCCTAACCACCCACGCGCGGGGCAATTCCGGGTACCGCAGCCAGTACCATTGACAACTTCGTCCGCCTCCAGCAGCGAGCTCCCGCCGGATTATGCCATAAACACCGGGTAAAGATCTTTTACTTGATATCCTTTTACACTTGTTAACTCTTTGATATGTACTACTGACCACTCTTTCCTTTTTCCCCTTTTAGTGCCCAAGTGACCACTGATGACCCGGAAATTCCTGAAGCAAAAAGGCAAGGCGGGGAGGAGCCGCACGTTAACACGGATGTTGAAGCTGACGACGAGGTTGAGGACGGGCAAGAACAAGACCCCTTCAAGGACCCAGCTAAGCCGAAGACCGCATCCCCCAAATCCTCTGAAGAGGTAGATGATGACATTATCTTAGAGACCAAGCCGGGCTATCCTAACCCGGATACCCAGACGATCCGGGTTTCGACCCCAAAAGCCGAGAAACTCCTTCAACCAGAAGACCAATCTGCCGGTCCTTCACGAATTCGTCCTGAAGACATGACGTTTGCCCAAATGCTTGACGCCCTCTACACCTTGAGGTCCGACGAGGAGAATATTTTAGACGCCTTGATAACCAAGCACAAGGTAAGCCCGAGCAATATCATCTGTATCCTTGTATAGTCCCCAAGTTCCGAGTGAATTACTGATTGATTTGCTTGGAACTTTATGCAATGGCTCCAATTAACCCTTATTCCTTGTGTTATCCATCTAGGACTTTGCTGCGCAATCTGAGAAGAAACTGGCCAAAGCTGCCAAACGTATTGAAAAGGAGACCGCTCTGCGCGAAGCAGCGGAAGCTGAGGCACGTAGAAGCGGAAAAATCACAAGGAAATACCGAAAAAGGGCTCATATAGCTGAAGATAGGCTGACGACTCTTTCAGTGCAGATTGCTGATATCTATCGCGTCGCAACTGGTACGATTTCTGAACTCTGGCGATTACGACCCGTATTTCATTTGGTTAGATAGCCGGATTTCTTACTCGTCACTTTCCTTGCTTTTCAACAGGTCCCGGTGAAGCTGCCCCTGAAGAAGAAGATGATACCGCCAAACTGCAACTGATTAAAGATACTATCCGGCAACTTGGCGCCGGCGTTGGATGGATCCTTGATGAGCTACGACTGCCGTGCGCTGCGCCGGGTAGCATGAAAAAGTTGCTAGAGGCCTGCTCCACCATTCCTGAATGGATTTGGCATTGGAAGCGCTCATCCTGCCGTTTTGGGGTAACCCGGGGACTCGCCCTGGCTAAAGCTTATATTCCAAAGCTAGAACCGGCCAAGATGATAGCCGGGTTTCCGGAGTTCAATCAGGACGGGTCCAAGTTTTCGCCGAAGGATTTCAAAGCCATTCAAAAGGAAGTTCGTCACCCGGCCAGTGTGATCGCCGATAGCATGATCATTGACACTATTCTTCCTGCATATGATGCTAACGACAAAGTCATTAAAGCAGATCGCCCCAAGCCATTCGATATGCTTGCCCGATGGAAGGAAGACGTTGCCAAGATGCGAGAAGAAGCTGCACAGAAGAAGGCTGAAGCCGACTCTGCGCCCGCTACCTCAACACCTATCGTCCCTCCACCCGCGCGAGTCGGCGGTGCTGCTGATCCGAGTGGAGCTGCCACCCCAAGCGACAGCAAGGGTAAGGACAAGATGGATCCGGCGGCCTAAAGTGCCGAGTAATATCTGCCACTTCGTACTCGTTAGCCGGCTGATGTGCCGTTGAAACAATTATTATTTAAATGGTGCGATTGTGCGCCTTTGATACTCTTTGGTGAAATTTTGTAATGCACTCTAAGCTCCTGATACACCTTGTGCCTCTTCTTGCTGGAATCTATCTACTTTTGAACTCGTTTGCTCTTGATATCCAACCTTCTTTACCCTTGATACGCAACTTTCTTTGTTCTTGATATCCGGCATTCTTTTACTTTTGATATGCAACTTTCTTTGTTCTCGATATCCGACATTCTTTTAATTTTCCCTTTGCGAGACTCGGCATCCGGGTTATATGGGTGTTTGGCAAGCGGACTTGCTTCTAAGTCCCCAAGCCCCCAAGACCCGGATGTTTGGGTTTGTTGGAAATTAAACAAAGCAATTTTTCCCTTCCAAGACCCCAAGTCCCCCTGACCCGGTTTTCCGGGTCTAGGGCACGTGCCTTTCTAGAGGAGAATAAATTGCCTGCTGCTAAATTCGCAAAGGCCCCAGAGTCGTTTCGCATGGGGTTTGAAGTTATGCTTAATAATCATTGAGTTTCCGGCTACTATCCTTGTACTCTACATAACTTGTGGTTTAGATGACCCTTTTGACTATCTTGTACTGTAAGCCGGCTTTCGCGTGGATACCATGTTATTACATCTATACGAAAACGAGGTCAGGCAAGTCCCATTGGGCTTCATGGCTGCCTGTAATCGTAAGCGAACAAATCATGCCACTTTAGTGCGAGTCACATCGAGCTTAAGTAAGAATAGCCAAGAAATTTGGACTTCTTTGTCCGATTATAAGATTGCAGCCGTACTCGTTTGCGAGTAATCGGCCCTTATAACTCATAGGCATCGAGGCCGGGTCTTTTGAGTTTGCAACTGCGCTTATCCAAGCGATCAGCCCTCAAGACCTAAATATACGCGTCATGCTGAAAGTATAAGACTCAATTTATAATCACCTCTATTCTCGATAATCACCTCTTTATTTGATATGAAAAATTAGGTCAGCAAGCCGCCTCATTAAAAACCCGTCCAGTCCCCAAGGGTGCCCTGGATAGGAAAAGAGTGCGTCTAAAACCTGCTGCCTGTTACATCGTTCAATTCCACGTGCCAACATAATCCTTGCTAGGTATAATACGGGCGTAGCTGGGCCACGTTCCACGGTCTGTCCCTTTCTTGCATAGACGAAGTGGTATGAGCGGTGTCATTAACCGTGGCCGATTCTTCCCTTGCGTCTACCAAGTAATATGATCCATTGTGCAAATTCTTGCTTATGATAAATGGTCCTTCCCATGGTGGTGATAACTTGTGTTTTCCTTCGTTTGACTGAACCAGACGCAGAACTAGGTCTCCTTCCTGGAAGACCCGGGTTTTCACACGCCGACTATGATACCTTCGTAGATCCTGCTGATATATCGCTGATCTTTGCAGGGCTTGTTCCCTTTGCTCTTCTAACATATCCACGGCGTCCTGCCGGCTCTTTTCGTTCTCCACTTCAACGTAAGCTGACACTCGCGGTGAATCATGAATAATGTCACTCAGCAACACGGCCTCCGCGCCGTATACCATGAAGAACGGCGTCATCTGAGTGGATCTGTTAGGTGTTGTATTGAGACCCCAAACCACAGCAGGAAGTTCTTCGACCCATGCACCGGCAGCCCTGACACAGGGGACTCGTAGACGTGGCTTTAGTCCGCGAAGCAGTTCTTGATTCACCCTTTCTACTTGTCCATTGGCCTGTGGATGAGCTACCGACGCTACGTCAAGTCGGATTCCGTTGTTGCCACAGAACTTCTCCATCTCGCCAAGGGACATGTTGGTTCCGTTGTCGGTGATTATACTGTGAGGGTACCCGAACCGGTAGATAATTCTTTTCAGGAACTTGACTGCTGTAGCTGCTTCACAATTAGTAACTGGCATAACTTCTACCCACTTGGTAAACTTGTCGATAGCTACCAGCAGGTGTGTCTTTTTGCAAGGTGACGTACGAAAGGGGCCAACCATGTCCATACCCCAGACGGCGAACGGCCAAGTTAGCGGGATGGTCCGCAATTCCATAGCCGGCACGTGGATTTGGCGGGCGTACCTTTGACATCCGTCATACCTTGCTACCAATCGTTCCGCATCTGCCAGAGCCGTGAGCCAGAAAAACCCGTGTCGATAAGCCTTGGCCACAAGTGACCTTGTAGACGCGTGATGCCCACAATCACCTTCATGAATCTCCTTGAGGATCTGTCGGCCTTCCTCTGGTGCCACACAGCGCATGAAGACCCCCGTGGCGCTTCTCTTATACAACTCCCCACTAATAATAGAATATCCCTTTGCTCGTCGCAAAATTTGCCTTGCTAATACCTCCTGCTGCGGCAACTCGCCTCGTGATAGGTAGGCCAAAAAAGGTTCTGTCCACTCGGGAATGGTTCGTACAGTGGACACGAGCTCTAAGCCCGGGTCTTGATTTGCTAGCTCTTCCTCAGACTCCATTTTAACTGATGGTCGCCATAATTCGTCCAAAAATACGTTAGGTGGAACCGGTTCTCTGCGCGAGCCGAGTCTGGCTAGGGCGTCGGCTGCCTCGTTCTTTCTCCTGTCTATATGTTCCACCTCATACCCGGAAAAACATCCGGCTACCCTATCGACCTCTCTGCGATATGCCGCCATAGTTGCATCTTTTCTATCCCAAGTTCCTGATACCTGTTGTACCACAAGATCCGAATCTCCAAAGCATCGTATCCTCCTGATGTTCATCTCCTTAGCTATTTTTAAGCCATGCAATAGGGCCTCGTACTCGGCTACATTGTTGGAACAATCAAAGTGAATCTGTAACACATAACTCAACTTGTCACCTTTGGGTGATGTTAGCACCACTCCAGCTCCTGAACCCTCGTACTGTTTCGACCCATCAAAATGCATGATCCACGACTCGGACTTTGGAACTATGGTAGCCATGCCTGTGTGTGTCCAATCATTGACAAAGTCCACCAAGGCCTGTGATTTGATTGCCGACCTAGGCTCGTAGCTGATGTGATAATCCCCCATCTCTATCGCCCATTTGGCTATTCTTCCGGTTGCATCCGAGTTTCTGATGATATCCGCCATTGGTATTGAGCTGACTACTGTTATAGGGTGCTCCTGGAAGTACGGTTTTAGTTTCCGACTTGCCATGAAGACCCCGAAAACCAGCTTCTGCCAATGCGGGTAACGCTGCTTTGCCTCAGACAATACCTCGCTGACATAATAAACCGACCTCTGAACCGGGTAACCCTTTCCGTCCTCTTTGCGTTCCACGACCACTACTGCACTGACGGCTTTGGGGCCAGCCGCAACATATAACAACATAGGTTCTTTAGGGCCCGGGGCTGCTAATACTGGTGCTTCAGATAACTGCTTTTTTAGTGCCTCGAATGCCTCATCCGCCTCTTGATCCCATACGAACTTGTCGGATTTCCTCAAGAGCCGGTACAGGGGCATTGCCTTTTCTCCCAACCTGGATATAAACCGGCTCAAGGCTGCCACGCAGCCCGTAAGCTTTTGGACCTGCTTCAGATTTTCCGGTTTTCTCAGACTTTGGATAGCTTTGATTTTGTCCGGGTTTGCCTCAATTCCTCTCTCGGAAACGATAAAGCCGAGTAATTTCCCCGCTGGAACCCCAAATACGCATTTTGTCGGGTTGAGCTTCATCTGATATCTCCTTAGATTTTTGAACGTCTCTTTTAGATCGTCTATAAATGTCTCTGCCTTCCTGGTCTTGACAACCACGTCATCTACGTAAGCATGGACATTGCGTCCAATTTGGTCTTCGAAGCACTTCTGAATGCACCGTTGGTAGGTTGCGCCTGCGTTCTTCAGTCCAAACGTCATCGTTTTGTAGCAGAAGGCTCCAAAAGGGGTTATGAACGAGGTTTTCTCCCAATCCTCCCTTTTGAGTTTAATCTGATGATATCCTGAATATGCGTCCAGGAAGCACAGCAAGTCGCTCCCAGCTACTGCGTCTATTATTTGGTCTATCCTTGGTAGTGCGAACGGATCCTTTGGGCAATGCTTGTTGAGACTTGTGAAATCGATGCACATCCTCCATTCGTTGGTCTTTTTCATTACTAGAACCGGATTTGCCAGCCAATCCGGGTGGAATACTTCCATGATGAAGCCTACTGTTAATAGCCGTGCAATTTCTTCGCCTATTGCTTTCCTTCTTTCCTCATTCATCTTTCTCAAGCCCTGCTTCACGGGCCTGGCCTTGGGATCCACATGCAAACTATGCTCTGCCAACTCTGTGGGGATACCCGGCATGTCGCTGGGTGTCCAAGCGAATACGTCCGCATTAGAATGAATAAACTCCACCAGCGCCCTTTCCTGCCCGCTTTTCAGATTAGACCCTATAGTAAACTGCCTGGTGGGATCACCTTCAACAAAATCTACTTTCTTGGTGTCCTGTGCTGCCTTGAATTTCACTCTTTCATCCTCAGAATCCGGCCTTCTCAATGATGTTCCATCATCCGGATCCACCTGGGATCGGTAATACTTGAGTTCTTCTTTTCTGCAAGCTTGCTCAGCCATCACTGAATCTCCTTCATCACACTCGGCCGCTATATCCCTACTTCCTTGTATGGTGATGGTCTGCTTAGGACCCGGAATTTTTAGCTGTAAATATACATAACACGGTCTGGCCATGAACTTAGCGTAGGCCGGTCTCCCGAACAACGCATGATAAGGACTACGCAACTTGACCACCTCAAACGTGAGCCACTCAACTCGATAATTATCCACTGATTCTCCAAAAGCGACCTCCAATGTGATTTTTCCCTCAGGGCGCGCTGAGTGACCCGGCACAATTCCGTGAAAAACTGTTGAACTTTTCTGCGTAAGAAGGTTTCCCAATACAAGATGTTAATACTGCTTCCCCCATCCATCAAGACTTTTTTCAACTCGTAACCATTGACCTGTGGTGCGACCACGAACGCCAAGATCCCTGGGCGTTCTATTCCTTCCGGGTGATCCCTTCTGCTCCACGTTACTTCCTGTTCCGCCCATCTCAAGTATCCCGGAACGGCCGAGGGAGCCGAATTTACCGTTTGCTTTGGTGTTTCTTTATCCCTGCTAGAAGTTCCTGTAACATGCACATGATATTGTCCTTTTAAGTCAAACGTACGTACCATACCGACGAAGATGTTGATCTCGCCGTTTGTCACGACAGATCCGGATTCGAGGTGATCCGATTCTGGCCCCCAGCCGGAGTCGTCCACCACCTTCTCTCCTTTGTGGTCGTCGTAGATCTCTCCGACGACGAGGTTCCCCATGCTTTTCCGAGCTTCTCCCGTGGTGTAAACACCTTTGGACGCAGGCCCCACGGTGGGTGCCAACTGTCGTGGGATGAACACGGCAGATGTTACCAGAGGTAACTGATCTTGGGGCAAGTCGACACAGGTATTTGGGAGAGGGTTTAGCTCGAAAGAGAACATGGTGATAAGCGATCTGGGAATCGGCACACAACTCGCCGAGTCTCGGATATGACTTTCGAATTATACTGGATACTCGATAATAGGTGATATGATTACGTCGTGAATCTCTCTTTAACTAAGCCTAGGAGCCGGTTTATAAAACACCCGCACTCCTACTTGGCTTGCCCTCCAAGGCACAGCTTGAGTCCTTCCCGAACACCGCTTATAAACCCTAGCTTTCCTTACCGCAACCCACAATCCGGGTTACGAGGCCTACAAACTTTGGGCCTTCCAGAAGCGCCTTTATCCTTAGCCGGATCCTGCACAACGTCCTTTGGGTCGGGTTATACCATGGAATTGGCCTACCGGGTTATTATCTCCCCATCACCACTGCACGATAGGATCAGGCAGGAGCACTTGGATGATTCGTACCTCATCCTCCTGCACTGCAGCATCCACCTGAACTGGTGGAACAAAAGGAACAATGGCAAACTGGTTATGTTCCACTTGCTGCTGTAGATCAACAAAATGTTCATGCCCTTCTGCCCTGACAGCATTCATCAAGTCAACCGTCGCACCAGAAAAATGAAAATATACATAAGACTATACTTGTTCAGGTTCTGGTGGCTGGTCGACTGGGCCATCCTGCCCAACATTCTCTCCTTGTGCCTCAATGTTCCAATTGCCCCACCCTTCGTGATGCTCCTCAGGGACAACTGGCGGCACCCATGCATCTTAAACAGGGGCTACAGGTGCACCGAAAACTGGATGCGGGTTACCATCATGAGGAACAGGGGACTCATCCCTGTAACAGCCCAATTTTGCAACATTAGGGTGTGTGGTGTTGTGTCATCTCATACATGCATGGAAACACAAATTTAACCATGTTTTGAAACAAGTTAAATGGTTTGAGAAAAGACCACAAATGCTACTTAATGTGGTTTTCAAAGTTTTGTATTGAAAAATATTTCAATTTCACCAAAGCAAAACATGGTGAGGTTGGAAATTTTGTGAGGTTTCCAAAAATTATTTTTTGTCAAATTTTAACTTTTTCAGAAAGGCCCTCAAAACTGTTTTTAGTGAGCTGTTTTAAAAGGAGCATGGACCTCTTCGCAGTTTCTGTCATTCTAGGGGGGTTTTCAGAAAGTTCGTTTTGTCTTCTTCCTCCTCGAGCCAGTAGGCCGGAAGCTCCCCGACGTCGCCTCCCTCCACCTCCTGCTTGTCCTCTGCTAGGATAATGGCGAGGAGAAAGCCACGCCCCTCCTTTATCCCCTCCTTGCATCAGAGCTCTCTCTCTGTAACTCTGAGCGCACAGGAAAGGTCACGCCGGACCAAACCCTACCGCTAGCCTTCGCCGCTCCCCGCCGGCGATACACCCTTCCTCCGAGCCCTCCGAGCTCCCCGTCGGCTCCACCATCCCCTCCTTGTTGGCCTCGAGCACGCAAGGCAGCCGAGGAGCCCCGGGAGGCCTCAATTTCTCACCGGGATCCCGCCGCGGCCGCCGCCGTCTCCTCCTCTCCGCCGGCGTTAGCCGCCGCCCCTCGCCTTTTCGACAAGGGCTGTAGACTCGCGGTGAGCCACTGCACCCGTCGGTGCCTCCCCTTTTCTCCCTCCCCCTCCGCAACTCTCTGCCGTCGCCGGTCGCGGTCTGCCGCCGCGCCGAGCTCTCCGGCGAGCTCTCCGGCGACCTCTTGGTCATCCGAGGCCACCTCTAGCCTCCCCACACCTCCCTCTACCTCGTGGTCTGGTTCGATTCCAAAACCCCGCGAGGAATCGATCAATCGCATCACATGTGTGTGATTTTGGCCACGGGTGATGTCATCACGACATCATGCTCACGTCAGCAGAAGTTTCTGTTTATTTTCCTTTAAATCGAATATAATCTGACACGTGGACCCCACCGTAGTTTAAAATACAGAAAAATAATGATTTTTGTAAATGCAATATCTTTTTTTTCATAACTCAGAAAAATCTGTTGAATATACCATTTTGTTCAGAAAAATGTAATCTACATGTTTATATAATTTTCATATATGTTGGACAAAGTTCAAAATGAGCATTTATTTAATGTTGTTAATTCATTTAAAAATAGAAAACTAAGTTTTTATTCAATAAAATTAGAAAACTAAAAGTTATATACCAAAATGCTCAAAATGACAACTTCAACCTCTTTATGATGTTTTCAAACCCATTTGAGCAATTAAATTATACTCACTTTCAGAATCGTCCGAACTGCCCCTCCGGGGTCTATTTCGGGCAAATTTCAGAGAAACTGCATAACGAACATACGAACCCTAGCAACCCATTGAACTTGTCTAGGGATTTATTTAAGTGCATTAATTTTCTCATGCATACATGTTGTGCATTGCATCGATGCCATGTGCTGATTGTTGTTCTCCTTTTCGGTGTTGTTTCCCCCTCGGTAGAACGTGACTCCGAAGATAAGGACAACAGTCCAATGATGAATACTTGATCTTAACCGACAAGTCAAGCACTTATTCCTGAAGAATTTATCTAGTTTTCTTATAACCAAGGCAAGCATAACCTCTTATCTGCTCATATATGGTTTCCCACAACATTTGATTCTCGTAATTTGCATTCGATTCTAAAGTATTTGATGCTACTAGATATAGTTCACCTATATGCTGAATTGCCTCAATATCCTGATCCACTTCTCCTAGACGCCATAGAATTGCTTGTGCGCATCGCCAGAGCCTCATATCTGCTTCGCTTAGCTTTACATGTTTGTTACCTCTGCTCCATCCGGTTGATGAATCAGAGCTGCGATAACCTAGTATGATATCATGACGTGGTAAGATGAGCAATGTGTGGTTAACTTGACTAAGGCTTGGGCGGGAGGCCACTTGGGAAGTGGTTGTTTGTCATGTACTTGCCAACCCTAGGAGTAAGGTCTCGCCGCGGAAACCAAAACTGAGCGTGCAACCACACGCGGGGCCTAACAGACCGCGCTCGACTAACTAACTTGTTTGGTTCTATCCGTGAGTCACGTAGTTTGGGATTTCCATCTGCGTGTGAGTCAAAAACCTTTCGGAGGTGTTTAGGGCGTGACCGGGACAAGTGATGGACGTACACGGATCTTGATCCCGACTCACAGAACAGGTGCCGTCAGGAGGTGGCCAACTCCCTGTTGACGGGGTGGCCCTGTTTGGGTTGACTCATGGATAGGGCTCGACAAGGTAAAGGTCGTGGCCAACCACACTCTGTCGGCACATCGTCGGAATTGTGCCAATAGCTTGGCATTAAGAGTCGGATGGTACGTGTGGGTAAAGTGTACCACCCTGCAGGGATAAATCTTTCGGAAAGCCGTGTCCACGGTTATGGACGACTTGGTGAAAGTCACGGGGTCATAGATAACTTGAAAGTGGCGTAAAAGATGTTGGCAATGTTTGAAGGGTGCCTCCCCGGAGATGCCGGGAGGGGTGATCCTTGTAGCATGTGAGTTTATGGGAAATGATGTTGGTGGATTCAAAAGATGATGATATCAGTAGTTGAGTTTCTCATCTTTTTTAAAAATACTCCATGAGACGTGCTATTCCTCCTCGATTTGGAAAACAAAGATTGCTTTATGCAAAATGGCCTGCATAAAACCCTTTTTGAAAAGTAGCAGATATATAATAGGTTAACTAAGTCTTGTTGAGTACCTCCCGTACTCAGGTTTGCTTAATTTTGGTTCAGGTGGAATTTCTCAGTTCGGTGGTGTTTCAACGTGGACATCGACGAGTAGTTTGGGGTTCCCAGGTAGCAGCCTGGAATCTATGGGCTAGGACGTCGCCTTATGTTGCGGCCTCTTAGGCCTTTTTGGTTCTTGTTGATTAGCAACATAATTTGCCTTCCGTTGTCTGATGTAATGTTGGGTCGTGTGACCTGTGCTTGTAAGCTATACTCTAGTAACACCTGTTTAATACAGATTTCATGTCTAGAGCGCTCCTTTGATCGGTTGTCGGTTTCGAGCTCATTGTTATACAGTTTTGGCTATGCCTGCATAGTTGTCGCAATCGAGGGGTTGTGGAGACGATGATCCATGTCCGAGCCCGCCTGTCGATGTGATCGGCCTGGGGCGAGGTAACCCCAGTAACTCTCGATTGTTGTTGCACTTTCTGGACACATAGAAGCTCTGTATAACTTTGGTCCCGTTCCTTCAGTTTCATCCGACTCATGGATGCTTGGGTATACATATCTGGTTATGACTAGCATGGACACAAGGAGTAGTAGACCGGGGATCCGGACTACGTGCCGATGAATCCGTCTGCCTGCCGTTGTTTGTTGCGGCGTGGGCTGGTAACCCTGAAGCCCTTGTGAGTCCATTGCTAGGAGCACATGACAGTTTGTATATCTCTAGGTCCGGGGTCTAACAAGTCATGGTATCAGAGCAGGACTGCCTGTAGGAAAACCTTACTGCTTGGTCGATGTCGAGTCTAGTGTTCATGAAACTATTT
This sequence comes from Alopecurus myosuroides, assembly GCA_028641055.1. Taxonomy (NCBI): domain Eukaryota; kingdom Viridiplantae; phylum Streptophyta; class Magnoliopsida; order Poales; family Poaceae; genus Alopecurus; species Alopecurus myosuroides. The sequence continues at coordinate 87,199,056 of CM054061.1, forward strand.
TGAAACTCAAATGGATTGTGAAAACCCTTCTTAGGATTCTTTTTACTTCTTATCTGGTATCGCTCTAACTCTGGGTCATCTTACCTGTTTTGATTTGAAAAGGTTTTGCTACCTCTTCTAGTCATTAAAAACCTAGGTGCCTTCTTTGGCAAGGACGTCTTTTACCCAAGTTGACCTAGTGTTAAGTTCTAGATTCGTGTGTGTTCCATGTTCCGTTATATCTCGTTTCAAATGGAAGACTTCCTTTCCATCATAATCTCTCAGAGTTGTGTGGATTCCACATTTCTACATGTTTCCAAGTTCTAAATCCTGAACCTCGAGATCTGCTTGCCATCTTGAATATATCCGTTATCCTCTGCTCAATTTCTTCCAGAGCTATCATTGTTTTTGGAAAGATACTTCGTGATTGCTATTCGTAGTGTCCTTCAAGGCACTAAGATAGTAGTTAATCCTTTTCAATGTTTTCAACCTTGGACTTGAACCGAAGGTCCCGGAATGTGCTGAATTGTGGTGAGTTGAGTCATGTGGTTTCTTAACCATGTAATGCTCACGCTATCAGTACAGGATGCTGACCTTTAACCCAAGTTCTGTTTCTTTAGATCCTGAGGAATCCGTTCTACCTCAGGATGGCTAGGTAATCTCAACTCCAATAGCCATAGGTTTCCTCTTGGAATCAGAAGGATCGCAACAAGAGTGATCATCATGAGTTCCACATCTTTCTTCTTGATTCAGCTATATTTCTCTTCTTGGCATGGGTTCTACAAATGAGTATTACCATGTGCAATCAACATGATCTTAGGAATTCTCCTGAGCATGTTTCCACCTCCCAGTTGCTCTCAATCTCCATCCGTTGATTCGGACACCAAGTTGCATATGTGTGTTGGATACTCCAATGCATTTGCTCTTGTTTTCCATCAGAACCTTCCACCTTGGAATGTTAGGAGAAACAAACTCCAGTACCTCGTTCATCTCCAGGACCAGGTCAAAGTTTTGTAATCCGCGGATTGAAGAAGTTCTATTAGCTTCTGTTTCGTTCTACCTTCGAGTATCACACTCTTATATATCAAGAGGTTGTGTTGTGTTTCATGGCCTTATCGATGAAGTGATGCTCCTACACATTTTCACTTCCCCTTCCTCCAAGCTTGAATGCTAAAGAATGTTGGGTGTGCATTGATATGTGTATCAGTTATTCTTAGCAATTCTTATTGCTTTGAAAAATCTAAGAAAACATCTGTATTCTTCTTAGCACTATTGGTCACCCGGTCTCTATATAAAGTTGATCGTGTTACCAAATCCGCTCATTTTGATGCACCTTCTTGTTTAGAGAGTTAGGTCCATGCCAAAGCTCTCCAGGCCATATCGGTTGCTTTGAAAACCAAGATCCCTTCAAACTCTAAAACATACCGGTGGGTTGTGATATTCTGGCTGTCTTTCTAGAAGTATCACCAGGTTGTTACCTGGCCGTAATGTCTAAACAAAGGGTAATTTGAATTACTCTTTTCTCCAAGGAACCCTGCTGGATATCCTGGACTAGTTGGTTGAGATTAACCCCTAACTTGGAGAGTTGAAAGGCAAAAGCTCCGCCCAACTTGATCCTTTCATAAGGGATGTCTAGTTTCCTTTGTGTTGAAGCGGGATAGTATCTCCGTAGTGGAAATGCTATCATCCCACCTTGATTGATTTGGGCTATCGTCAGATCAAGTCCAGATTCAAGGACCATCTTGATGGTGTTTCCACTCATGGTGTTTTGCCCGAGTACACCTTCATGTTCTTTAGTATGACCAATATTCAGCCTTGTTCATATATCATATGGTTCCCTCTTCTTGGAGTATTTTGATAAGGGTGTTGTTGAACCCAACAACGACATTCCTATTTTCCCCAAGTTGTGAGAGGTTCATGTTGAACAATTGGCATGAACGTGGTAAACTTTCGAGAACCATCTTTGTGTCATCACGAAGTTGTGTTCTGAATGTTCGAAGCAACTTACTCCGGTTCATGTGCTTATGGTGAAAGTTGTCGCCGTGGATCCGAGTATAGTTTCCTTGTTTCCTCGAAGATAATCCCAAGTCGGTCATGCTTGTGTGGACTATTCTTGAGATGTTAGGTTGTTACCTCCATTCCGTGAAGAAGTTTGCATCCACACTAAGCCACTTAATGATCATTTGTGAAAAAGAAGAAGTTTAAGAACTTCGTTATCTTGGTACCGTTTTTCCCAACAAGGACTCAGATGTGTTTCATTGCAAGTAGTCCATTTAGGTGCAACCGTCTTTAGTAAGTTCCTAATACATGAGTCATGCAATCTCGCTCATCTTTTCGAGCTTGAAATCGTAGTCCATATCTTGAAAATCTAGCAGATGTATCTCTCTAGTAACCGGAGCAACCTCCCTGCTCAAACCTGCTTAGTCTGAATTATCAACCCACTAACCAGAGCTGAATTTCAAGCAGCAACGATGGTTGGTGTTTCCTCAAGGGTATTGAATTAGGTCTGTTTAGAATCCGGCATGGTTGATGTTGTGGTTGACACAATTAGCCGGAAGGCCTAACTTTGTAACCCTTTGAATCCGTAAGAACAACCACTCTCCGTGAGAATTCTTGTGTGGCTCGTTCTCAACAAGTTCTCCTCACCGTTCTTCCAAACAAAAGTTCGACACTCACTTGTTTACCTATAGAAGGTTAGCATAAGCCTGATATTGGTATCCAGAACATCCAGGAGAACCTGGAAGTTAATTCTTACAATGTCTCTTGGTCAATCCTCTAAACGTTTGTTCCGGTGGAAACAAGTTCATCATGAGACCATCTCGTGGTATTTTGTAACCGCCATTGATCAGTTCCCTTTCTCAAGTTGTTTGCACTTGAAGTTCTGTTCATCTCACACATTGTGTGAATTTGTCAGACACTCCAGCCGTGGGATCTTGACCATGTGGTAAACGTATTGCTACTTCAAGTTCACCATAGGAAAGACATTCCCTATTCCTTCTGGTGTTTCAATCCTTGTTGGTTATTCGTCCTTATAGTGTGACCAAGGATTCTTCCTTTTTTACGGTGTTCCAAATTATTTTTGTTACTCCTCTTCTGCCTTGAAGTAACATCCCGATCTTTGACAAAGTTTTCGACAAACTTTAACGGAATGAAAGTTCCTTCATCTTTCGTGTCCACTCCGAAGAGTGAACATGATCCTGTATCAACTTTTCTCCGATGCATGATTCCAGTGTTTCCTCGTGTTTTGTTTTTCTCGTCTACGGATATTACTTTGTGGTATCCAAGACCAAACTTTCCATCTTGGTTTTCTGTTTGAAGAAACCTCGATGTCATAAGTTGTTCAACCTTTCTTTCCCAAAAGGATTTAAAGTCTTGTGCAAAGCTCATATTCTAAATCCTTTCAAGACGAGTCGTCCGCAAACTTGAAACCATCTTCTACTCTCTCCGTTATCTTGATGTGTTTCATTCCTTTTAACTCAAACGTTCTTTATGAACAGTCCTGTCATGAGTTAGCCATGAGAAACTCGATCTTCGTAAAGATCAATTCCTTAGAGATTTCCCTCTTACCTAAGGTGTAGCCGCTGGATATCTTCGCAAGTGCTACGGATCAACCTCTTCAATAAGAGAACCGTAAGGTTTCAGAAGATCGTTCAAAACCGGTGTTCCTTCTTTCTTCTCCTTCGGTAATCTCGGGACGAGATTCTTGTAAGGGGGGTAGATTTGTAACAGCCCAATTTTGCTACATTAGGGTGTGTGGTGTTGTGTCATCTCATACATGCATGGAAACAAAAATTTAACCATGTTTTGAAACAAGTTAAATGGTTTGAGAAAAGTCCACAAATGCTACTTAATGTGGTTTTCAAAGTTTTGTATTGAAAAATATTTCAATTTCACCATAGCAAAACATGGTGAGGTTGGAAATTTTGTGAGGTTTCGAAAAAGTATTTTTGTCAAATTTTACCTTTTTCAGAAAGGCCCTCAAAACTGTTTTAGTGAGCTGTTTTAAACGGAGCAAGGACCTCTTCGCAGTTTCTATCATTCCAGGGGGTTTTCAGAAAGTTTGTTTTGTCTTCTTCCTCCTCGAGCCAGTAGGCCGGAAGCTCCCCGACGTCGCGCCCTCCACCTCCTGCTTGTCTTATGCTAGGATAAGGGCGAGGAGAAAGCCACGCCCCTCCTTTATCCCCTCCTCGCATCAGAGCTCTCTCTCTCTGTAACTCTAAGCGCACAGGGTAGGTCACGCCGGACCAAACCCTACTGCTGGCCTCCGCCTCTCCCCGCCGGCGATACGCCCTTCCCCCGAGCCCTCCGAGCTCCCCGTCGGCTCCACCATCCCCTCCCCGTTCGCCTCGAGCACGCAGGGCAGCCGAGGAGCCCCGGGAGGCCTCAATTTCTCACCGGGATCCCGCCGCGGCCGCCGCCGTCTCCTCCTCGACGCCGGCGTTAGCCGCCGCCCCTCGCCTTTCCGACAAGGGCTTTAGCCTCGCGGTGAGCCACTGCACCCGCCGGTGCCTCCCATTTTCTCCCTCCCCCTCCGCAACTCTCTGCCGTCGCCGGTCACGGTTCGCCGCCGCGCCGAGCTCGCCGGTGAGCTCTCCGGAGACCTCTTGGTCATCCGAGGCCACCTCTAGCCTCCCCACACCTCCCTCTACCTCGTGGTCTGGTTTGATTCCAAAACCCCGCGAGGAATCGATCAATCGCATCACATCTGTGTGATTTTGGCCACGGGTGATGTCATCACGACATCATGCTTACGTCAGCGGCAGTTTCTGTTTATTTTCCTTTAAATCGAATATGGTCTGACACGTGGACCCCACCGTAGTTTAAAATACAGAAAAATAATGATTTTGTAAATGCAATATCTTTTGTTTCATAACTCAGAAAAATCTGTTCAATATACCATTTTGTTCAGAAAAATGTAATCTACATGTTTATATCATTTTCATATATGTTGGACAAAGTTCAAAAATGAGCATTTATTTAATGTTGTTAATTCATTTAAAAATAGAAAAATAAGTTTTTATTCAATAAAATTAGAAAACTAAAAGTTATATACCAAAATGCTCAAAATGACAAGTGCAACCTATTTATGATGTTTTCAAACCCATTTGAGGAATTAAATTATACTCACTTTCAGAATCGTCCGAACTGCCCCTACGGGGTCTATTTCGGGCAAATTTCAGAGAAACTGCATAACTAACATACGAACCCTAGCAACCCATTGAACTTGTCTAGGGATTTATTTAAGTGCATTAATTTTCTCATGCATACATGTTGCGCATTGCATCGATGTCATGTGTTCATTGTTGTTCTCCTTTTCGGTGTTGTTTCCCCCTCGGTAGAACGTGACTCCGAAGATAAGGCCAGCAGTCCAATGACGAATACTTGATCTTAACCGACAATTCAAGCACTTATTCCTGAAGAATTTATCTGGTTTCTTATAACCAAGGCAAGCATAACCTCTTATCTGCTCATATATGTTTTCCAACAACATTTGATTCTCGTAATTTGCATTCGATTCTAAAGTATTTGATTCTACTAGATATAGTTCACCTATATGCTGCATTGCCTCAATATCCTGATCCACTGGTCCTAGCCGCCATAGAATTGCTTGTGCGCATCGCCAGAGCCTCATATCTGCTCCACTTAGCTTTACATGTTTGTTACCTCTGCTCCATCCGGTTGATGAATCAGAGCTGCGATAACCTAGTATGATATGATGACGTGGTAAGATGAGCACTCTGTGGTTAACTTGACTAAGGCTTGGACAGGAGGCCACTTGGGAAGTGGTTGTTTGTCCTGTACTTGCCAACCCTAGGAGTAAGGTCTCGCCGTGGAAACCAAGACTGAGCGTGCAACCGCATGCAGGGCCTAACAGACCGCGCTCGACTAACTAACTTGTTTGGTTCTATCCGTGAGTCACGTAGTTTGGAATTTCCATCTGCGTGTGAGTCAAAGACCTTTTGGAGGTGTTTAGGGCGTGACCGGGACAAGTGATGGACGTACACGGATCTTGACCCCGACTCACAGAACAGGTGCCGTCAGGAGGTGGCCAACTCCCTGTTGACGGAGTGGCCCTGTTTGGGTTGACTCATGGATAGGGCTCGACAAGGTAAAGGTCGTGGCCAACCACACTCTGCCGGCACATCGTCGGAATTGTGCCAATAGCTTTGCATTAAGAGTCGGATGGTACGTGTGGGTAAAGTGTACCACCCTGCAGGGATAAATCTTTCGAAAAGCCTTGTCCACGGTTATGGACGACTTGGTGAAAGTCACGGGGTCATAGATAACTAGAAAGTGGCGTAAAAGATGTTGGCAACGTTTGAAGGATGCCTCCCCGGAGATTCCGGGAGGGGTGATCCTTGTAGCATGTGAGTTTGTGGGAAATGATGTTGGTGGATTCAAAAGATGATGATATCAGTAGTTGAGTTTCTCATCTGTTTTAAAAATACTCCATGAGACGTGCTATTCCTCCTCGATTTGGAAAACAAAGATTGCTTTAAGCAAAATGTCCTTCATAAAACCCTTTTCAAAAAGTAGCAGATATATAATAGGTTAACTAAGTCTTGTTGGGTACCTCCCGTACTCAGGTTTGCTTAATTTTGGTTCAGGTGGAGTTTCTCAGTTCGGTGGTGTTTCAACGTGGACATCGACAAGTAGTTTGGAGTTCCCAGGTAGCAGCCTGGAATCTATGGGCTGGGACGTCGCCTTATGTTGCGGCCTCTTAGGCCTTTTTTGTTCTTGTTGATTAGCAACATAATTTGCCTTCTGTTGTCTGATGTAATGTTGGGTCATGTGACCTCTGCTTGTAAGCTATACTCTAGTAACACCTGTTTAATACAGCTTTCATGTCTAGAGTGCTGCTTTGATCGGTTGTTGGTTTCGAGCTCATTGTTATACAGTTTTGGCTATGCCTGCATAGTGGTCGCAATCGAGGGGTTGTGGAGCCGATGATCCATGTCCGAGCCCGCCTGTCGATGTGATCTGCCTGGGGCGAGGTAACCCTAGTAACCCTCGATTGTTGTTGCACTTTCTGGACACATAGCAACTATGTATAACTTTGATCCCGTTCCTTCAGTTTCATCCGACTCGTGGATGCTTGGATATACATATCTGGTTATGACTAGCATGGACACAAGGAGTAGTAGACCGGGGATCCGGACTACGTGCCGATGAATCCGGTCTGCCTGCCGTTGTATGTTGCGGCCTGGGCTGGTAACCCTGAAGCCCTTGTGAGTCCATTTCTAAGAGCACATGACAGTTTGTATATCTCTGGGTCCGGGGTCTGACAATCCCCATGAAGATTATCAGCTGCATCGTTGTCCAGAATGAAGACAGGGAAAGACCAGGAAACCACATGACCTCCATATCGCTGAACTTCTCGAATAACAATTAATCTCGGAATATCAGCTGCTCCCCCGTAAGAAACTTTGAGGAGAGTGCGAACAGGAGAATCATCCTCCCTCCACCAGGACCTGAGCTTCCCAAATTTGGATACCACCTCCCGAAGAAAATCATCGGTGCGGTAATCCATATGCAGATTCAGAATCATGATCCACCCAGTCCTAGTGTAAACAGTTGCTCTTACATTCTCCCCTTCATCATGCCTCACGAAGGAGAGCATTCTACCATCACGAAAAATAAACGGAGCCGAATTGACCAAGATGTCTCTGGCCACCTGATCTGTCAGTCGGTACATGCCAACTCCAACCGCACTTTCCAAGAAGCGGATTGCCTGCAGGTTGTGCTCTTGGAAGATATGATCAACGATCTGCTGCAGGATATCATCAAGCTCTTCAACAGGTGGCCGAGGAACAAGTTGAGCAATGGCCCAAGATTCATGGAGTCTGACAGGAGCCATGGAGGAGGTGATGTAGACTCGAGTAGGCCGCTCCTCATGCGCCCAGGGCTCCATGATGTGCATCCCCGCCGGGAGGAATCTAGTAGGATCACAAGGAAAGTTCGCCATTGACAATGGTGGTTCCGAATCGAGCAGAGACTCCGGCGAGGGTTTTCGTGGAACAGTAGTAGAGGCAGGGGATAGAACAGAGGGAGAGGACTCCTCGTTTCTGACTGCCATTGATTTAACTACCCATCGTAGAGTTCCATTAATTCCCGGGCAGTTTTTGCGGATATGGCCCGAACGTGAACAAGACCAACACCGAATCCGGCACGTACAATTTCTGTTGCATGTTTAGCTGAGGGACAGATAGAACATGGCCATACCTGGGCCGCCATCTTATCAATTAATTTAGCAAAACCGTCATCGACGATCGTGGAGGAAACAGCAGGGGCCACGGGAGTAGGATCCCTAACAGATGATGCAGCAGAAAATCCTGGCTCAAAAGAGCCAAACTTAATGGCAGGTAGAACATAATCAATAACCTTAGTCCCAACATCTGTACAAGAATCATCGGACTCCTTGGTTTGATTAATAAAGGGTTTATGAATAATTAAATATGATTCCGTGGCTTCAACTGGTTATTAATTACCTTTTTTTTTTCCTCGAAACCAAAGTCCACTCCTTATCCTGTTCATGATTCGACTTCTTTAATTCAGAAACCCAATTCGGACCGCCAAAACTCCAGAGATGAGAATAACACTTGAAGTGAAAGCATTTAAACCATTTAATTTTCATGATATGAAATCCAACCTCCTTGGAGGAGACCTCAAAAGAGAAGACTCGATCATGAAGGCATTTAACATTTAGTGAGCCACAATAACCACCAATAGCTGCCTCGAGGGCCAATGCAACAGTGTCTTCATCAATTTTTAAACAAGCATGTCCAAAAGAGACCACCAATTTAAAAGCACCATACTTCTTAGAGGCATGAACATCCGATCCAAAGAGCAATCGGACTTCTTTAGTTAGAGCGATTCATCTAGAAAAATCTAGGTCTAAAACCCTAGCCGCATGAACCAAACCCACAGAGGGGTCAATTGGATTCCGATCCAACAACGAGACCAAAGAGTTCACATCCAATATTGGCACAATAACATTAGAGTGATCCAATAAAGAGTCATTGCGAGGTACCAAGTGATCCTAAACCTTGGCACGATGACATGCAAAATGGATCTCAGATCCTGGATGGACATTTTCACGTACCTTGAGAAAACGCTGATCAAGCACAAAGCCTGGTTGATCTACAAGTTGAATCTTCTTTTCTTTCGGATCCAGAAGAATAAAGCCCACGTAAATAGGGTTGAACTTCAGATCCAGGTCAGAGGAGAAGAGCGCCCTCCAACACCAACACGAGAGAGAGAAAAGAGACTTGGCCTTGGACATATCGAAACAGAGGTGGGCGATAGTGCCAAAGTGGCAATTGTCGGAGGAGAGGTGGGCGACAGTGCTAGAGTGGCAATTGTCGGAGGAGAGAGGCTAAAACCCTAGATCGCCATGGGTGCCGCCTAGGGAGGAGAAAGCCGCCATCCTGTACACCATACCATGTGTTGTGGTTGCATTCAGACGTTCCAGAGCCCCTCTCCGTTGAAACCATAGCCCCGCTGGGGAAAAAGATGGCACTGGCGTTTTGGCCCCTCTACGTGAGCCGGAAAAGGGGTAGCAAAGAGGAACCAATTGTTTGGTTGTGTTAGGTTAGGCTCAAGGAACACCAGAGACAATGGTAGGGTAATTTATTTATTATTAGTAATAGTTTATGTCTGTAATTTATAGATGTCTTCCCATTATCCTTAAATAATATATTTCAATAATGGTTATCTTTTTAGGCCATCCATCATGTATCCAACGGCCAGCAATGTTCTCCAGCCAATGTACCAAAATCTGGCGGGCGCAGAAATTTTCGCGCCGCCCACCCAAATTATCGACCAAAAACTTTTCCGCCTATGCCGCCCTAAATTTTGAACATCTCCCTCTTATCTTCCCCCTCGCCGAAATTTACCCTCCGCTTCTTGTCCGAAATCCCCCCTTCCTCCTAAACCCCATCTACTCTGGCCCAGCCTTCCACCTCACTCTGTAGCTTGCCTTCCCGGGCTTCCACCTGGTTGTCCCCGATCTTTCACCTCGCCGTGCAGCTTGCCTTCCCGGGCTTCAACCTTGTCGTCCCCGGTCGTCCACCCCGTCGCTTAGCTCGCCTTCCTGGGCTTCCACCTCGCCGTCCAAGACGCCATCCAGATCTTCCACCTCGTCGTCCAGATTTGATACCTCGCCGTCAAGATCTGCCACCTCGCCGTCCAGGTTGTCCTCAAGATCTTCCACCTCTCCTGCCTGGTAGCCGTCAAGTTCCTTTGGTCAGAGTTTGCTTATTTTCGAGCTTGTATAAAGCTTAAGATCACTTCTCCTGCGATCCTATCATACTTAGGTCCACAAATTATACTACTGATATGGTATGGTCAGACAGCGAATTGCATCACTAAGATTTTCTAACTCTATGTTGTCACATCCCAATGAAAGATAAGGCTATTTGCAAAGAACATGTATGCGCTATTTATTTTCATTTATTCGCATAAATCATCAATTCTAGACTTATAGTGTAAGCTATTTATTTCCATTTATACCATGTCCACCATCTAGATAAGGCATGCCTTGCATGATAGCTCAACAATAAAGGTACTTATGTTGTGTGGAACTGCGGGCTTAATTACTGTTCTGCCTTGTATTTTGTGCTACTATCCTAGTTGATTTGGTACATAAAAACCGTGTAGCTTAGGAACATTAAAGTCAATAGTACATATGGTAGGACAAAGATGCCTCCTGGTGGACATGGTTGTAAACGCAAGCCCGTCAAGGCCCATCGCGAGCATGCAGTTGCCCATGTCCATCCGTATGCAGATGACGAACTCAAGCGACCAGTGGTCCAAGACGTGGAGGCAGCTCTGCAAGGCCAGCAGGAAGCTTCCCAATGCGAGCAGGCACTTGCGCATGGCCAGCTGGAAGCTGCCCAACAGAAGGAGGAGGCTGACCACTGTGAGGAGGTAGCCTCCCGATGCGAGCAGGTACCTCCCTACGGTGAGCTGCCAGGTGTGCAAGGCGAGCTGCCACCATTCCTAGGAGAGGGGCAAGGTTCCCAATTTGAGGAGCAAGGTGTCTGCAACGAAGAGTAAGATGACATATCACAGAGATTGCATGCTCTACGAGGGGCCATGTGTGGAGGGAAATCCAAAATGCAGAATATTAAGTCTAGCAATGCAACAATTTTTGTAGATTACCCATGTGAAGACATTGTTTCAAGTGGTGCGGCCGGGAGGAGAAGAAACATCTCCAAAGGAAATAGGATCAGAATTGTTATTCCTCTGGGAAAGACAAGGCCAGTGTACCCAAAGATTGCTGCCATGTATGCTACTGTGTGTTCATTAGCTGTGTAGCACACTGTCCCTATCTTCCCCCATTGGAAAGAGTACAAGGGAATGGAAGATATAGTTTCCTCCTACCACGGGCATGTGTCTGTATGTTTTTAAACCCAACCTTCTAGTTCATTCCGTTGCTGTTCATATAATTGAAAAGTGCTCTTTCTTTTGTTTCAGTCAAAGTTTCATCTGAACCCAAGAGACCCTGTTATTCGTCAATCTCTTCTGATGCATCTCAAGAACTGTACAAGACAAAGACGCCATATTCTGAAGCAAGAATTTTTTGACAGCGTTAAATACAAGAGTAGAGTTGTATGAACGCCTCCTGATGTAATTGGGCACATGAGTGAAGCAGAATGGTGCAGGCTAGTCGATAACTGGTCCTCAGTCAGGAAACAAGTACTGTCTTTGTTCACTCTACCTTGCGACTGTTTCTATTCCATAACCTGGACTTTGTCTAATCAGTTCATACTTTGTTTATGTAGATGGCTTATCTGAAAGCCAGACAAAGCAGGCAGGCCATCCAGTTCCATAGCGCCACAGGTTCTCGTAGCTACGAGGTTTGCTGCGACATGGGGGAAGATGCCTTTGAATTGTTCAAAGCTACACACAAGAGCAAGATACATGGATTCTCCTTCGCCCGTGAAAAGAGCAATTGTAAGTCCCTTAGATTTCTGTTTATCTCTGGGATCAACAATTACCTCAATAGATTCTTCTAGATACGTACTTGATGCTTCCCTTTGTGAATTCTGATGCAAACTCCTGCTATTTCACCTATGCTTGTCATCTCATAGTTCATGCACATGCATGCTTCTTGCTTTTCATCTGCTAGTTCATCTATCCTCGTGAGTTGCTATTTTCATCTATGTTCTGTACATGCTTGTCGTCTGCTATTTTCAGCCATGTTTACTTACATGCTTGTCATGTGATGTTTTTCATTTATGTTCCTTACAAGCTTGTCATGCGTGCTTAATTGCTTGTCATCTGCTATTTGAATCTTTGTTATGTACAAGCTTCTCATGATATCAATGTTCCTTACAAGCTAGTTCAGCTTCTATTTCATCTAAATCTTTTACATGCTTTATAGGAAGAAATGCAATATCATATGCTAGAACGTACTTCAGTAGATGGCGCTGTCAAGGAACCTCTTTCTGCCACCAAAACTGTTGTTGCCGTGCTGACCAAGAACCGTCTAAAGTCTTCGTTCCTGAATACCATAGGTGGGGTCAAAACCAGTGCAAGAGCAACAGAGTCTCAGCTTCATGTTCAACTTGATTCTGAGAGAAAACAGAGGCAAGACCTGCAGTCTGTAGTTGATGAGTTGAAACAGGCCAAGGAACAAGCTGATGCAGGTAGGATGAAGCATCGGCAAGAGTTACTGCGTATGACGGAGGAACACAAAGGTATGAAGAAGAGTCAAGAAATGTACAAAACCCTTATCGGTGACATGTTTGCTCAAGTTCATCCGAGATATGGAACTGAGTAGTGTAACATCCCAAGTCTGAAAAATAGCCATTAGAATGTTTGCTCTCTGTTATTTTATGTTTTGCATCATGGCATCATGTTGATTGCATCTGTTTTGCTTGTTTTCCATTTGTTTTCCTTTGTTTTCTATTTGAATTTCAAACCAAAAATTCAAACCTTTTGTTTCATCCTTGTGATGTTACAATTTCTAAAAAGACATTTCAAAATAAAACAATTGTTTGTTTCCATTAAAGTGTGATTTCAAAACTGTTGTGTTGTTTCTATAAAGATGCATCCAATAACGAAACCCTTTTCAAATTCAATTATGATTTTTTCCTCCAAACAACAACCATGTTGAAATTATGAAAATTGCAAAACAAAACTCTCCAAATAAAATGGTTCAATTAACACTTCCATTTGTTTCCATGAAATAATAATAAGCTCAACTCTTATTTGTCATTTAATAATCCACCTAATATAAATTGCATTCAAAACTCAAATTCAAATCATCAAACAACACCCCAATTGGATTTATGAAAATTTCAAAAACAATTCAACCCTTTGTTCTAACTAAATAATAGGGTTCCCCCTATTAAGAAGTGTTTTCAATAATAATCATTTAAATACTTAGAATTCATCCAAATTTGGTTTAGTTCATAAACAGCAAGAAGTTTGAAAACCTTTGGAAAATAAAAGTTAGCAGTTAGTTGCTAAGTCAAAAACTAACCTAACCATAATTTTTTCCAAATTTTTACTAACCTAAAACCTACCTTTTTCTTCCAATTTGTTTTCTGCAAAAAAAAAAATAGAACAAAATAATTAAAACCAGCACAGGGGAGAGAGAGCACCAGGCCGAACCCTTTTCTTTCTACTCCCCCCAAGCCCACTTTCCCTGGCCCGATACCTTTCCCCCCTTGTCGTCTTCCTCCTCCCTCTGTACGACTGTATCAACCACCACCCGATCACCCCTCCTCCGCTCGATTGCTTGCCGTACCACCTCCTCCCCCTCCATAAAACTCTGGCCTCCCCCTCTGCCTCACCTAAGCCCCTAACCCTAGCCCTAGCGCCGCCATCCCCTTGCTCCCCTCCATCTCCCTCATCTCTGTACTTCTTCCTTCTGTAACTGAACCATGGAACCAAAAAAAAAAGCTCCACTGCCGCCGGTGATCGCCGTGGCTAGGGGCTCCCTCCGCCGTGGCTAGGGGCGGGAATGGAAAGCCCCCGCCACGGGCTTCCTCTCCATCACCTCGGCGCGGACCGGGAGTACTCGAGTCGCCGGCGCCATCGCCTCCCGTCGCCGGCCTTCCCTGCATCGACTCCTGCACCCGACCGCCTCCTGCCTTCCCCTCGAGGTGAGTCCTTCCTCTCGCTCCCCTCCTCTCTCCCTTGGCCGCTCCCCTCCGCCACCATCACCCACCGCCGCAGCGCCCCAAGGCGGCCGCGAGCAGCGATCGCTGCCGGCGACCCTCCGTCGTATCTGTCCGCCCCGTGTTCAGTTAGCTCGCAGAGAAAAATTCAGAAAACGCCCGCACCTGAACCTCTTACCCCCCACTGCCCATTCTAGCAACAAACAGCCGCACCAGCTCCACTGGTTAGTTCCCTGTGCGCGCAGCAGGAGGTGAGGGGATCGAATCCCCCCTCCCTCAATTAACCAACTTTTTATTTTTCATGTGTTTGGTCACAGAAACTTTTGCAAATCACCAATAGGCCCTTGTAAATTAATTCTAGACCCCTGAAATATTTTTCCTAAGTCACTAATAAGTTAAAAATGGCAGATTTACCCCAAATCTTGTAAATTGCATAAGAAAATCATTTTAACTCCAATTTTAACTTTTTAAATATGTTTTCTGTCCCAAATTAAATTTTCTATCCAAATATAAAATTTGTTTACTGTTTTGAATATTTTAAATTGGTGAAACATTTAAATTCTTCTTTAAATCACTTAATTTTGCAAAATTTATAACTTGGGCATAAAAATTCCAAATGCAACAAACTAAATATGTTTTCCAATCAACTTTTCATGTACTTTCCAAATATAAATTTTGTTTGCTGTTTTGAATAATTTAAATTGCTGAAAACAACTGTTTCCTATTTATTGCATTTAAAATTGCCAAAATAATAACTTGCTCATTTTAAATCCAATTTCAACAAATGAAAAATGTTTTCCATGCAAAATTAAACCACCTTTTCAAATATAAAATTTGTTTCAAGTTTTGAATAATTAATATTGGTTAAATGATTTAAACCTTGTTTAAATCATTTAATATTGCTAAATTTATAACTTGATCAAAACAAATTCTTTTGGGACATATAAAATATATTTTCCAACCATAAAAGTATAAAATTTTGAAATATGACTTTGGTTTGATGTTTTGAACAAATAAAACTTCAAATAAGTTCATGTTTGAATTAAATTCATTTAATTCTTGCTTAAACTTGTTTAATTCATAAATAATTCATTTGAAATCCTTTTTCAACAAGTGAAACATGTATTCCAACTAAAATCTTGTGTTCTTTCCAAATATAAACTTTGTTATCTGTTTTGAACAATTAAAATTGGTGAAAACAACAAATGCTTGTGTGACACCTTTAAGGAACCAAAATTTCCTAACTTAATGAATGAATTTCCAAACTTGGTAAACCTTATTTCCAATTGCCTCAATTATTGTTATTTTGCTGTTTTCCTCATCCATGCATCATGCTAATTCACTTACACAATTTGATTAGTTGTAAAACAATTAATTCAACCATAATTCATGGGCTTTTCAGGTGCAACTCAAATTGCATGAGGGTCCATTTAATCATGTTGCTATCTTGTCAACTAGTTTATTTCTATGCATCAATTAAACTATCATTCATCATCCCATGTTTGTGCACTATGCCATGTTATTGATTGTTTATCTTTCTGCATTGTTTGTTTGCTTCTTCTCGGATACACGACGACGTTGAGACCGACGATCCTTACGACATCCCTTCTAAGGAGTTAGCTCAGTACCAGGCTACTGGGTTTGCAGGCAAGTTATCACTCACATGAACCACTGTGTTCCTTTCGACATTGATTACCGATACTTTCCGTTGTTCTTTTCTGCTAGCCTTAGTAGTAGTTGTTTCTGTTACGATCCCATCACATGAATCCCTTAACCCTGATATTGCCTCACCTCCATACCTATAACCATTGCTTGTTGCCCGTGTCTTACTAGCATGCTTAGGGTTGTTTTGCTCGAGTCTGTTACCCGTTACTTTCTGTTACTTTTACTTTTATGTTCTGGGGGCTCGATGTTTAATCAATCAATCATGCTAATGTTATTGTTAAATAATAAATTTGATGATAAGGCACCGGCAGGAGGCCCTTTGTGGTTTTGAGGCCTGCTAGTGTCGACCCTAATAGGAAAAGGGTCTTGTCTACTGATCCATGATGAGCGCACTAACCGCATGTGGGAAGCGAGTATGGGCGCCCCCCTCAATTTGACTCGATTCGCATCTCGTCCAAATCGCCTCATTTAGTTCGGGTTTTCCATTTGCTGCATGCATGATCTTGCGAGCCCTTGGTACCCGGGTGGAACTTTCGTAGTCGGCATATAGGGGGACACGTTCTTAGAGTGCTATGAGGGTCCATTTTCTTCTGGGCTCGATTAGCCGTGCGCCCAAGGTTCTTTGGGCTTGATGCGAAGAAGAGTCGAGCTGTGTAGAGTACCTCGCTTGGTGGGTTTGATTCCCGTCTGGCGGGATATTCTTGCGTGTCTTTTGTAGTCGGCATTTAGGGCGGCGTGGTCTTCCAGTGCTATGAGGGTCCCCTTTTCTTCGTGGGGCTCGATTAGCCACGCACGCACAGCACGTGGTGCTTTGGGCTTGATGCGAAGAAGATTTGAGTTGTGTTGAGTGCCCCGCTTGGTGGAAGGGCCTTTCCATCTGGCGGGTTATTCATGCGTGTACGGCCAAATTGGTGCAACCCTGCAGGGATAAATCTTCTCGAGAAGCCGTGTTTTCCGCGGTTATGGACTACTTGGTGAAAGTACTGGCTAACAAGTACTCAGGACAACTTAAACCTAATGATTAACAACCTTACCCCAATGATTAACAACTTGACTAGTAATAGGCTTATTGACACAATAATCTGAACCATCATTATTTCAACTGTGTGAGTTATCCTCGGATTGCTTCTTTGGATAAGGGGCGAGATCCAGGATGGGTTTGTTTGAGGTTATCTTTCAGTTGGTTACTATACTCGATCTTATCTCCTTTTCTGTTAGCCGGAAGTGGTAGTAACTCTGTAGTTGTTTAGAGCAGCCAGTTGCAGCATCTTTTATATCCCCTTTCCTTCCGTTGAACCCAAAGCATCCGTGCTTGGTGTTGACGGGTTACACTTTGGTGAACTGTGAGTCTTTCTTTCAAGTACGTTTATGTACTGACCCCTTTGGGCCTGTGGTTTCCGCAGACCTACGTTTCCGAAGATCTACATGGTGGCTACTACGTGGAGTATGACGAGACTGCTGACGAGTAGATAGCGGACCCGGGCAGGATCCGAGACTTCGTGGATGGGCTCTGTGTGTTCGTTTCCGGCCTCTTAGGCCTATTTGGTTCTTATCTGTACTCAGACATGTTGAATGCTTCCGCTATATTGTAATGATGTATTGTTGGGACATGTGTCCTCTGAATGATTGTATTTGCTATCTCTTCTCTAATGAGAGCCATTTGCAAGTTATTTCAATCTTTTGTGTCGTAGAGATCTGTTGTGATATCAGTTGTTCAACGCCGTTGACGTACCATGTGTGTATGGTTTGAAGTACGTCAATGGAAGTGTCCTGATTTCTATGGGATAGTTTACATCGACGATGGAATAGCGGAGCTTGGTTGTCGCACATAAGTGTTGGCCTACTCGAGAGCGAGGATGTGGGAGCAGTTAGGCCCCATAATCCAAGCATCTGCTATCCAGTTCGGCCCGATGAGTATCCCCTAGAAGTCCGGGTGCGACAAATGGTATCAGAGCCTGTCTGCCTGTAGGATCCCTTTTTACTGGTCGCAGTTGAGTCTAGAAACTATTTTGTAGCTATATAGGAAAAATGAAACGTGAGAGTAGGAATTCTGTTCTTTTTCTTCTTTCCCCACCCAGCCTCCCTTTTCTGGTAAGGAAGTGCAACGTTGTTTTCTCTTCTCATCTAAACTTTCAAGTTAGGATATCATGAATTCTGGTTTCTCTAGGATGGTTATATCTACTAGACCATAGGAATGGAGGTGGTTGTGACATGATTTATCATGTTGCCTACTCATGATTGAGAACGGAGGCGTGTAAGCCCCGGAAGCAGATCCTCTATTCCTTAAGCAGTAGATATTGATCCTTTAGAAGCCCGGATGGGTTTTCCATAGTACCTCAGGAGTGTTTTGATCTCGTTTTCCCGATGTTGCTTCAATATCCTGTTCTTCTCAACAACCTTTTCGTCCGTTGAAATCTTGTTGTTGTTTTCCATTTCAGTTCTTCTACCGGCGTCTAATCAAAACTTCCCAAATAACAAGTCTATCTGGCCAGAAAGGTTGTTGTTGTTGTTGTTGTTGTTGTGGATTTTAGTATGCCTCCCACTTACTGAATCACCACATTCCAGATAGTCTATTCTACAAATGAGTCAAATTCTACCCAGCTATACACCCTCGATACAAAACCTCTACCTCTACTCAAAAAAATGTTCCGGTGGTTTGCAAATTCCCTGACGTCTTTCCAGAAGAGTTGCCAGGAATACCTGTCATCTTGAACTCCAGAAAAAACTATCCAAGGTGCACGATGTGTTGCACGTGTCACAGCTCAAGAGGATCTTCGCAAGAAGTATCCGGACCTTTTCTTTTCTCAGTAGGAATCTCGGGGCGCGATTCCTTCAAGGGGGGCGTTTTGTAACATCCCAAGTCTGAAAAATAGCCATTAGAATGTTTTCTCTCTGTTATTTTATGTTTTGCATCATGGGATCATGTTGGTTGCAATTGTTTTGCTTGTTTTCCTTTTGTTTTCCTCTGTTTTCATTTGTTTTCCAACTGTTTTCCTTTGTTTTCCTTTGTTTCTATTTGAATTTCAAACCAAACTTCAAACCTTTTGTTTCATCCTTGTGATGTTACAGTTTCCAAAATCATATTTCAAATAAAAACAACCAATTGTTTCCATTAAAGTGTGATTCCAAAACTGTTGTTTTGTTTCTATCAAAAATTCATTTAATATCAAACCCTTTTCAAATTCAATTATGATTTTCTTCCAAACAACAACCATGTTGAAATTATGAAAATTGTAAAACAAAACTCTCCAAATAAAATGGTTCAATTAACACTTCCATTTGTTTCCATGAAATAATAAAAAAGCTCAACTCTTATTTGTTATTTAATAATCCACCTAATATAAATTGCATTCAAATTCAAATCAAACCAAAAACAGCACCTAATTTAAAATTAGGGAAATCACACAACAATCATAACCTTTTGCTTCCAATTAAAAATATATGTCCACCCTAATTAAATTATTGTTTTCAATAACCACTTAATATGAAGATGATCCAACTTTGAATTAATTTGCAAACCACAAGTTCTTTTGAAAATTTTGGAAATCAAAGTTAACAAGTGGTTGATGTTAATCCAAAATAGCTATAACAAAATTTCTCCCTAAAATGTTCTATCCCAAATATACCTCCTTTTCTTCTCTATCTCAATTCAGCCAAAAAAAACAATTAATAAAAGAAACCAGAGAGAGGAGAGAAGCCC
This sequence comes from Alopecurus myosuroides, assembly GCA_028641055.1. Taxonomy (NCBI): domain Eukaryota; kingdom Viridiplantae; phylum Streptophyta; class Magnoliopsida; order Poales; family Poaceae; genus Alopecurus; species Alopecurus myosuroides. The sequence continues at coordinate 87,218,532 of CM054061.1, forward strand.
AACTTAACCCCCAGCCCAAATTCCCCTTCTGGCCCAGTACCCCTTCGGTTGTCATCTTCCTCCCCCAGACGGCATCCCCTGTACGACTGAAGCTCCTCCACACGATCACCTCCTCCTCCACCCGATGCTTGCTGTACGAGCTAGGCCTCCCCATAAAACATGGCCACCTCCCCCTCTGCTTGCTAGACCTAACCCTAGCCTCCTCCTGCGCCGCCATCCTCTTCCTCCATCTCCCCACCACTGCTACTCTCTGTATCTCTGTATGCTCCCTGAACTCTGAAAATCGGCCGCCGCCCTCCTTTGCTCTGGCGATCGCCGGCTATCCGGTCCTCCTCCGGCCAGGGAGAGGGCGGGAATGGAATCCCCCCTCGGCCCTCTCCCTCCTCGTCACCACGCCAGGGCCCGGGACTGCCCGGATGCGCCGCCACCATCGCCTCAAGCCGCCGGTCGCCGCCCTTCCCTGCACCCGTCCGCCTCCTTCCTGTCCGCCCCAAGGTGAGCACCCCGATCCCTCTCCCTCTCCCCCTTGCAGCGCACGGCCACCGAGCACCGCACCCCACCGCACCAGCGACCGCCGCCCCAGCGCCTCCGGCGAGTGCCCTGCCGCTCGCTGCGATCGATGTCGAGTTACAGAGACAGAACAGGGAACTGAACTTTGGGGTTCAGTTAACAGTCCCGCGAGCCACACCTTTTACCCCCCCAATCTGCCTATCCTACCACAAAATAGCAGCAGCCGCACTGGTTAGGCCACCCTTGTGCAGTTAGGAGGTGAGGGGATCGAATCCCCCCTCCCTCAATTAACCAAATCATTTTTTTTTCCATTGATTTGGTCACAACAATTTCACAGAATCACAACTAGGCCCTTGTAAATTAATTCTAAACCCCTGAAATTTATTTCCAAGTCCCTGCTTCACTAAAAATGGCACATTTGCACCAAATCTTGTAAATTGCATAAGAAAATCATTTTAACTCCACATTCAACATTTTTAATATGTTTTCTGTCCCAAGTTGAATTGTCTATCCAAATATAAAATTTGTTTACTGTTTTGAATATTTTAAATTGGTGAAACATTTGAATTCTTGTTAAATTCACTTAAACTTGCAAAAATCATAACTTGGGCATAAAAATTCCAAATTCAACAAACTAAATATGTTTTCCAATCAACTTTTCATGTACTTTCCAAATATAAATTTTGTTTGCTGTTTTGAATTATTTAAAGTGCTGAAAACAACTGTTTCTTAATTATTGCATTTAAAATTGCCAAAATAATAACTTGCTCATTTTAAATCCAATTTCAACAAATGAAATATGTTTCCCATGCAAGATTAAACCACCTTTACAAATATAAAATTTGTTCCATGTTTTGAATAATTAAAATTGGTTAAATAATTTAAACCTTGTTTAAATCATTTAATATTGCTAAATTCATAACTTGGTCAAATCAAATTCTTTTGGGACATATAAAATATGTTTTCAAACCATAAAAGCATAACCTTGTCAAATATAAACTTTGTGATCTGTTTTGAACAATTTAACTTGATGAAAACAACAAATGCTTGTGTAACACCTTTACAGAACCAAAATTCCAGAACTTAATAAATGATTTTCCCAACTTGTTAAACCTTATTTTCCATTTGGTTCTATTGTTGTTATTTTGTTGTTTTCCTCATCCATGCATCATGCTAATCAACTTTCACAAGATGATTAGTTGTAAAACAATTAATTCAACCATAATTCATGGGCTTTCCATATGCAATCCAATTGCATGTGGGTCCATTTAATCATGTTATGTTATCTTGTCAACTAGTTTATTTTTGGATGCATCAATTAAACTATCATGCATCATCCCATGTTTGTGCATTATGCCATGTTATTGATTGCTTATTTTTCTGCCTTGTTTGTTTGCTTCTTCTCGAATAAACGACGACGTTGAGACCGACGATACTTACGACACCCCTTCTAAGGAGTTAGCTCAGTACCAGGCTACTGGGTTTGCAGGCAAGTTATCACTCACATGAACCACTGTGTTCCTTTCAACATGGGTTACCGATACTTTCCGTTGTTCTTTTCTGCTAGCCTTAGTAATAGTTGATTCTGTTACGAACCCATCACATGAATCCCTTAACCTTGATATTGCCTCACCTCCACTCCTATCACCCCTTTGGTTGAGCCAGTGTCTTACTAGCATGCTTAGGTTGTTTTGCTCGAGTCTGTTACCCGTTACTTTCGGTTACTACTCTTTTATGTTCTGGGGGCTCGATGTTTAATCAATCAATCATGCTAATGTTACTATTAATAATAAATTTGATGATAAGGCACCGGCAGGAGGCCCAGGGTGGTTTCGAGGCCTGCTAGTGTCGACCCTAATAGGAAAAGGGTCTTGTCTACTGATCCATGATGAGCGCACTAACCGCATGTGGGAAGCGAGTATGGGCGCCCCCCCTCAATTTGACTCGATTCGCATCTCGTCCAAATCGCCACACGTAGTTCGGGATTTCCATTTGCTGCATGCATGATCTTGCGAGCCCAGGCCAGGGTGGAACTTTTGTAGTCGGCATTTAGGGCGGCGTGGTCTTCCAGTGCTATGAGGGTCCCCTTTTCTTCGTGGGGCTCGATTAGCCGCGCACGCACAGCACGTGGTGCTTTGGGCTTGATGCGAAGAAGAGTTGAGTTGTGTTGAGTGCCCCGCTTGGTGGAAGGGCCTTTCCATCTGGCGGGATATTCTTGCGTGTACGGCCAAATTGGTGCACCCCTGTAGGGAAAATCTTCTCGAGAAGCCGTGTTTTCCGCGGTTATGGATTACTTGGTGAAAGTACTGGCTAACAAGTACTCAGGACAACTTAAACCTAATGATTAACAACCTTACCCCAATGATTAACAACTTGACTAGTAATAGGCTTATTGACACAATAATCTGAACCATCATTAATGCAACGGTGTGAGTTATCCTCGGATTGCTTCTTTGGATAAGGGGCGAGATCCAGGATGGGTTTGTTTGGAGTTAGCTATAGTTGGTTACTATACTCGATCTTATCTCCTTTCTGTTAGCCGGAAGTGGTAGTATGTTTCTGTAGTTGTTTAGAGTAGCCAGTTGCGGCATCTTTCATATCCCCTTCCTGCCGTTGAACCCAGAGCATCTGTGCTTGGTGTAGACGGGTTACACTTTGGTGAACTGTGAGTCTTGCTTGCCAGTACGTTTATGTACTGACCCCTTTGGGGCTGTGGTTTCCGCAGACCTACGTTTCCGAAGATCTACATGGTGGCTACTACGTGGAGTATGACGAGACTGCTGACGAGTAGATAGCGGACTCGGGCAGGATCCGAGACTTCGTGGATGGGCTCCGTCTGTTCGTTTCCGGCCTCTTAGGACTATTTGGATTTTGTCTGTACTCAGACATGTTGAATGCTTCCGCTGTATTGTACTGATGTATTGTTGGGACATGTGTCCTCTGGATGATTGTATTTGCTATTCTCTGCCTTAGTGAAGGCCATTTGCAACTTATTTCAATCTTTTGTGTCTTAGAGATATGTTGTGATTATCATTCGTTTAACGTTGTTGACGTACCATGTGTGATTGGTATGAAGTACGTCGACAGTAGTGCCTTTGATCTCTAGTGGATAGTTTACATCGACAATGGAATAGCGGAGCTTGGTTGTCGCACATAAGTGCTGGCCTACTCGAGAGCGAGGATGTGGGAGCAGGTATGCCCCATAATCCAAGCATCTTCTATCCAGTTCGGCCCGATGAGTATCCCCTAGAAGTCCGGGTGCGACAAGTAGCCCTTTGTGAAACCGCTTGTTGTCTGTTGAACTGTATTAGACTGCCTTTGCGGGCGAGCTATGTTGTGACCTTATTCGGAATTTATGTATTTGTTGTGTTTGCTTTTCTTCAAAAACTAGTATAGTATTTTTCATGCTAATGAATACGAGGACACGTGGTACTATATGGTACGTCCATGAGGCAGCACCTTATTGGATGGAAATCGCGACGAAATAAACACGTCACGGAAACTTTTCGACGTGGACATGCCGTGTTGGTACACGTGTTGGTTCATGATTCGCGACGTCTTACGACGAACTAAAACGTCGCACCGTCGGACAACGTAATAAATTCGTCGGGAATAAGCATATACGTGGAACATTATGAGAGCGATACATGGCACCTTATACTGCTTGTACCCACGACGAGAAAGTAAACGTCGCACTTATTATGACGTCATTAAACGAAGGTAACGGTAGTTCCAATCGTGACGTTTTTAAAATATCAAGACGATGATGACGTCAGAAATTGTGGAAGTGACGTCAGTAACGGGTAACGGAAAACAATTCCACGTGTACACACATTGCGACAAAAAATAATGTCGCTCCTTGTTGGGCCTTGTGCTGGGCCAGCCAGTAGCTCACAACGGTTTAGTGTTCATTTAATCGTTGCAGAATTATCCGTGACAGTCGATCTGGAACGTTCTCACTCCGTCGCGTAAACCGTCGCGGATTGCCCTTAGCGACGGTTTGGAGCCCATCCGCAACAATATTGAAACGTTCCGGATCGCGCGGAATTTGGTAGTTTCCCCGTAGTATGGCAGGCGTCTCTGTAACTAGCTCCAAAATCTTGAGTCCGAAGCTATAGACGTTACTTTTGATCATCAATTGTACCGTTGCATGGTACTCGTGATCAAGGTACCCGGGCGTGCCAACGACTTAATCCATGGACGTGTGGATGTTGTATACATTGAAGGCCTTGGAGAAGCCAAAATCGGCAATCCTGGCCTCCATCCTCGTTTTCAAGAGGATGTTGTTGGGTATGGTAAACTGCAAGGATAAAGCAGTATTACAAGGGTTGCAACCCTCCTGGAAATAGAAAACATTCATCAATACCACACTATGCATTGAAATATGGATGTACCTTGTTAAGATTCAAGTGCGGTTCGAAGTCTCTGTATCTCGGGAAAAGATCCTCCATTGTATGTTTCTATTACCCCTTCAATAAGAGATTTTCTGACATGGAGCCAGTTGTGGACAATGTGAGTCCCTTTCATATGTTGGTGATATCATGAAATGCAATGTTTGATATGGACTAACCATACCATTTCTATTTTTCTGAGGAACAATAATGCATGGAAAAGAGGGAAAGATGTTTCAAGAGCTTAACAAAAAGCTACATAAAGGTTTACCTTTAGTAAATCCCACAATAAATAAAGATTGCCAACCAGTCTGCTAAAGGATGCCAAGACCAGATTCTTATATTACTCTCAAGTATAAGTAAGTATTGAAATTTGCTTATACTGAGAGTACAATTTAGTTTTTAGATTGTTGGTTCTCACATTACAATTCGGTTTCTCCTTCTCGGACAGTTTGTAAGGAACTATGAAGGTCAAGATAAAATACAACAACAATTTAATCAAGGCTACGCATGTGATGAAACAAGAGATTGCCGAAAGAAAGTTCACTCATAAGATGGATCAATGGATGAATAAGAATAAGATGTTTATGATGCTAAAGATTAAGAAGAAGAACAACAAGAACAATAAAGTAATGAAGAATAAGAAAATGACAAAGTAAAAATAGCATGAGCAAGTGGAAATTGATCCAGGGGAAGGTATGTAGTTACTACGCCAGATGACTAAGGAAGCACCATGATACATCCATTTTGCATCACTATTTTATATCATAATTTTCTGTTATTCATCGATATATTTCATGGTATGATGCATTACTTGTGTTATTTCATCTTATTTTGCATGATTAATAACTATTGGAGAATAAACACCGGAACCACACATCTGATGGAAAATGCACCGTGAAGATACCATATCTCAGAAGATTAGAAGAAGAAGGGGGCATCAGAGGAGTATTAGAAGTCCAGAAGAGGAAGCCAGCCACGAAGAGACCCGGAGGGGGAAAGAGGGTTGACCACACCATATGGCTGCGGGGGTCCCCCTTGCTGCGCCACCACATGGTGTGAGCCCCTCGGGCTCCCATCGACATCGCCCTTTCGCCTATTTATTCCCCCCAATGCAAAAACCCTAAATCAATCAACCTCCATCGACAAAAAGTTTCGTAGCCGCCGCCGTCGTCAACCCTAATTTGGGGGACATAATTCTCTGTTTTGGCACCCTCCCGAGACGGGGAATTGCCACCGGAGCCATCTCCATTGACTCCACCACCATCTTCATCGCTGTTGGTGACTCCCATGATGAGGAGGGAGTAGTTCTCCCCCCGAGGCTAAGGGCTCTACCGGTAGGTATGTGGTTCATCTCTCTCTTGCATGGTGTGATCTTTATGTGATCATGAGCCTCGTAATATAGTTGAATAAGTAGATGTTACTCTTCATCTAGTATGCTACTCAAGTGGTTTTATTAATGTGAACTCTGGACACACCTTTTCCCACGGTGTGAAGGTGACAGTGTGCGCACCGTGTGTGACTCTTAGGCTAAAGTTTATATAATTTGTGTTGGATATTTCTATGAAATTGTGGTGTGTGTCTAGAACCATTTAGTGTGCTCAAGGTGACAGTGTGGGGTTGCCTAGATGAGGAATGCGACTTTAAGGTGTGCTTTTGTAGCCCTACAAAATGAATTGGTGTTCGTTTTCCAACCGGAGAGTGGTTCAGAGTAGCATAGTGAAGGGAAAATATTTAGTTATTCAATTACATTATCCTTGTTGAGAGTGTCCTCTAGTGAAAGTATGATCCATAGGCCTTGTTTCAAAGCATTGAAACACCATTTACAACCAGTTCTGCTACATATTTGTTTGCTGCCATTTTTATTTCAGATTGCAATTACCACTTATAACCATACATATTCCTTGTATTTCTCCATCTCTTTGCCAAACTAGTGCACCTATACAACTGGCATCTGTATTAGGTGTGTTCGGGACATAAGAGACTTCTTGTATCTTAATTTAAAGGTTTCTTGAGAGGGATATCTTTGACCTCTACATCTGTGAGTTTGATAAATCTTTTGTGATCCACTTAAGGGAAACTTGCTGTTGTTCTACAAACCTCTTCACTTGGAGGACCAACACTATCTACAAGAATAGAAGCGTGCGTAGACATCAACCCTTTCCAAAGATTACATTGAAATCCTTGACCATACCAAATACTTTAGCATAAGTACGGGAGGCAGGCTTCGTACGGGTTTCTGCCTTGCCATCAAAATGCTTGCCTTTTTCCTTAAGGAATGCCTGGGCGGAAGAAAACGACGGTTGTACGGGTACATATTCTTCCTACATTTATCAAGATATATACTTTCTCTCTGATCCAAACAGTGCGTCCATGCATTGTATCCCTTGTTCGTCTGTCCCGAAATGTTACTAAGAGTGGGACAATCATTGATGGTTACAAAAAGAAACACTCAAATGGATCATGTTTGTGCTCATCCCACACACTTACACCTGGTTTGTCCCACAACTGCAAAACTTCATCGACTAATGGCCTTAGGTACACATCAATGTCGTTGTCGGGTTGCTTTGGGCCTTGGATGAGAACTAGCATCATAATGAACTTACGATTGATGCACAACTAAGGAGGAAAGTTATATATACATAAAGTCACGAGACATGTGTTGTGACTGCAGCTCTGCTCCCCAAAAGGATTAATGCCATCTGTACTAAGACCAAACCATAAGTTCCTTGCGTCACCTACAAAGTCCTTAAACCCTCTCTCAATTTTTCTCCACTGTCGACCATTAGCGGGGTGCCTCAACTTGTGGTCTTTCTTATGGTACTCCATGTGCCATCGCAACAACTTGGCATGCTCTTTGTTTCTGAATAGACGTTTCAACCGTGGTATTATAGGAGCATACCACATCACCTTGGCAGGAACCCTCTTCCTGGGTGGCTCGCCCTCAACATCACCAGGGTCATCTTTTGTGATCTTATACCACAATGCATTGCATACCGGGAATTTATCCATATTCTCGTATTTCTCACCGCGATAGAGGTTGTAGTCATTATGGCATGCATGTATCTTCTACACGTCTAATCCTAGAGGGAAGACAAACTTATTTTCTTCGTACGTGCTGGCGGATAATTCGTCCTTCCTTGGAAGAATGTTCTTCAGTAGTACCAGCAAATTTCCAAATGTCGAGTCAGTCACACCGGTCTCTTCCTTCCACTTCAGCAATTCAAGTGTGCTACCGATCTTCTTCTGGCCATGTTCGCAAGTTATATACAACAATTTATTGTGGTCCTCCAACATCTGATCAAACTGCAGCCTCTCCTTTTCTGTGTCGCAGCCTCGCCTTGCATCAGAAATGACCCGACCAAGATCATCAGCGGGCTCATCTAGTGCCCGTTCCGCACCCCCTTCTTCTTCATTGTCTTTCATTGCGGTATCGGCATATTTAGGGAACATAGATCCACTACTAGGGAAAACAGTACCCCAGGTGAATGGTTTTCTCTTACCGCAGGAGAATACCAGTTCGCCTGGGACCTAATCGCCAGTGGTAATGCTTTACCACAGGAGAACACAAAAATGTGCCTATGGTAACTGAAGCTAGCGCTGGCGAACATGTCCTATGCGCTTGCAGTATGTCCACACAGCGCTGGCGAACAAGGCCTATGCGCCTGGGGTAACTAACATATTCGCCTGTGCTAAGTTTTACCTTCGTCAACGAAAAACAGAAACCAAAATACACTCAATTGGCACAAATTAGAGCAAAATGACACAAAATGACAGAAAAATGACAGATATACTCAAAGTTAGAGATGATACAAATTACATTCAATTGGCACTAAGTTCGAGATGCACAAAATAACATCGATCATCAACAACTAGTAGTAATTACATAACATCGATCATCAACACATAATATACAAGTTTTTATTACATAGTCTCGATTCGAGATAGTTCAACAATATACTAAAAGTTTAGCTACACAAGCACTATAATAAGTAGCATCAACACAAGGAGTATCAGCACGGAGATGGCGAAGGTGGTCATTCGGGCCGTCGTCATCTCCGTCTTCTCTCTCGCTAGGTAAGTGGCGTATCAAGCTTCCGCCTCCACCATGGTCTTGTACCCCTTGTAGTTGTTGCCGCTAAAACCGTGCACATGTCTCCGGCATTGTTCCCAATCGTTGTAGACTCCGGAAACCCTACCGATATACACAACATACCATGTCATCATGCACAGGGCAAAAATACGTGTTTAGCATGGAAATTGATAATATTTTTTTTTTGAGAAACACAGTACAACGCAAGCGCTCATATACACGCGCAAACACTCACCCCTATGAACGCACACACGCACACACTACCCCTATGAGCACCTCCGAGAGACTGAGCCGGCGGGTCTTGAGATTGACGAAGTCACCACAGGCGCCTCGCTGTCGACGGGAACGTCGCCTCCCACTGAAAGAATATTCCGCCTAAATGCAACACACAGGTGTCAAACCTAGGGTTTGAACTCTGGTGGGTTGGGGGTACAACCACCCTCCTAACCATCCAACCACAGGTTGGTTTGCAGCATGGAAATTGATAATAGACTGCAAGTAACTATCAAAAGAATCAAAGCATCAAGGTTTATGAATAAAACACGACAAATAAAGGACTAAAAGTTATATGGTGCAAGTATATTGAGATTTTATGCACCGGAAAGTTAACCATCAAGTGTATACTAACATTTTGTCAATCCTATGGTCTCGGCGGGAACGGACGAACGCCTTCCAGCATGTTGAATGTCCGGATGTCACGTTGCTGTCGTAGGTGTGCTTCTATGTCACGATTTCTCGGTGGAGCATCGGCTTACCTATCTCATGCACCATCATCCACAGGACGGCGGGTGGCAAACGGTCCAGGACTCGAGCGTCCGATGGTTGGCTACTATAGGAGGCACCACCTTTCTTCTTGTTGGCTGCATGCCTCTTCCGATGCTTCTTCGCCCTCAAGCACATGGGAGCGCCGCTTTGTTTTACCGCCTCGTCGGCCGTAGCACGGAGTGTATTTGGGGTAACCACCATAGGTTATGGAGCCGTAAAGGCCGTATCTTCCTCGGGAGTTTCTTGAAAATATTTTAGCTTCTTCTGGATATCCGGTTTTCTGGTGGGTAACTCAGAAGAACCTTCTTTGCCATCTATCTTCTTCTGGATATTAAGATTTCTGGTGGGTAACTCCGGAGGAACCTCTTTGCCATCCAACTGATTTAAGAAATCATAAGTGGGAGCAAGTTAAATATCCATGTAGCCGTCATGTGTCTCGTGCTCGTCATGTGACGTCTCGTGCTCGGGTGGAGGAGGATCCACTAGTGGAGGGAGGACCTTGTCTTGTTGGCTTGCCGGTTGAGGGAGAACCTTTTCTTGTTGGCTTGTCGCAGACGCAACAAGTGTAGTAGTGACGACCATGCGTTGGCTTGGCGCCGACCCTGACGTGGTGTTCAGCCGAATAAGGGCTTTCGGCCACAGCAAGACTTGATTGTTGAGTTGGCCTAGATTCAGCTCACTTTCGGCATCGGCGGGTTGATTAGGAGGATACAAGCACTGGTACAAAATAGGCCTTTAGTACTAGTTCGCAAAGGCCATTAATCCCGGCCGCGCAACCGGGACTAAATATGCGCGACTAAAGGCCCCCCCTTTAGCCGCGCCTTTTACGAACCGCGGCTAAAGGCCCGTCCACGTGGGCGGGTGGCGTGCGCCGGGGGCGGAGGACCTTTAGTCCCGGTTTGTAACACGAACCGGGACTAAAAGCTATTTCGCTATTTTTTTAATTTATTTGGGTTTCTAATTATTTTTTACTCACTTTTTTTTTCAGAATTTGTATTATTTGCTTAGTGTCTAACTATAATTATCTCTAGTCAAATTACTTACTCGTGGTCATACTTCCCGCTCGGTCACCCATCATCCCACTACTCTAGCACTAGCACGTTTAACTGCCGAGTTCCATCCCGTCCCGCATCCAAGTGTTTCGCATGCATTTATGTGATACTAGTATCATATCAATCCTATTAACATGTTGGTCGATGCCACATTTTTTTATTGTTTGAATTTCAAATAAATCTTTTAATAAACAAAAGTAATAATTTTGAATAAATAAATAAACATTAACTTTTTAATTTGTATTATTTCTAAAAAAAATCCAGAAAAATAAAACTAATTCATTTTAAAATCTAAAAAAACAAATAATATATCAAAAAATTCAGAAAAATAAAACTAATTCATTTTACAATCTTAAAAATACAAATACTATATCAAAAAATTCAGAAAAATAATACTAATTCATTTTAAAATCTTAAAAATACAAATAATATATCAAAAAATTCAGAGAAATATTTTATCTCACTGTTTTCCAGTCCTTATGAATGCATCTTGATTAAGTGGTCATATCTCTAACCTTAGGAAATCTTTTGTTTCCCCTTTCCTAAATCTCTTCTATTTTCCAGTCGTTATGAATGCATCATGTACTTTTTAACCCTTGGTTTTATTTTAGCCATTTCATTAGTCTTCTTATCTCACATGGTTTTGAGACATTTAAGTAACCTTCTGTTTTCCATGTTTTCCACTCGTTTTCTCAAATATTTTGCAAAGGAGTTAGTCTTAAACACAGCGGTACTTAAACACATACACAATTAATAGAAATAATATAGGACATATAATACATAATAGTAGTACTACATATATAAAGTCTCGAATAATGCAAACATAGCACATAATAGTAGTACTACATAAAGAAAGTCTCGAATATTGCAAACATAACATCTACTGCTGCATCGAAGAGTAGATGCGGAACAACTCGAACGCAACATATGCATCTATTGCCGCATACTTGAGATTGATCAGGTCAAGTGGGTTCTTCCCCCAATTGTTGTGATTTCTCGAGGGGAAACTACTCTTCATCGTTATGTAATCGTGGTGGATGAAGGCAGTTGCCATCTGAGCCATCCCGGTCTTGGGCCCCAGCTCATCAAAATGGATCAAGTCCTGAAGATCAATGTAGTGGTATTCAGGTATCTCAATATTCCACGTGCGCATCATCTTCTGCTGGTCATTTGTGATATCGACGCTACAAAAGTCGAAACCTTTGTTGACAAGAAAATCCATAAGTTCTAGACATTTCTTTGCACTACTGCAACAACAAAAATGGAACACATGTTAGGTATTGTTGGAACACAAGTGTATTCTGTCAATGCAACAACAAAAATGGAACACATGTTATAGATATTGTTGCAACAAGTGTATTCTTTCAATGCAACAACAAAAATGTAACACATGTTACATATTGTTGCAACAAGTGTATTCTTTCAATGCAACAACAAAAATGGAACACATGTTACATATTGTTGCAACAAGTGTATTCTTTCAATGTAACAACAAATCTAAAATGCCATATTGCTACCCTATGCAATTTTCCTCTCTACAAATGCTGCTACCGTATGCAATTTTCCTCTCTACAAATGTTACATATCACTATTGCTATCAACATGACAACACAATTTTCATACAAGAGCGATCGTGTGCGTACCTTGCCCATTGGAAGACCAAAACGGTTTCCTTGTAAGTAATCTGGATGACGGCCACATCCTTTTGATTTGTCGTGTACTCGAGATCAAGCCCAAAGAACTTGTGGTGTTCATCGGCTTCATAGAGTTTGCTCAAACGGTTAAGAGCTTCAGGGAGTTTCTCGCAAATATTGGTATAGGCGACGTGTAGAGTCTTGCCGCATGGTGTGGCCACCTTTAGAATCTTGAAAACGGGAGAATCCATGGTGTGGAGGAAGAAGAAGAGAGAGCCGAGCGCGCACTGTAGCAATGAGGCCTTTCTGCATTCGCTCGCGAATAAGAACCGCGCGGGAGCCGAGCAGTTTGGACCTTTAGTCGCGGGTGGCCAGGCCAACCGGGACTAAAGACCAGGAGGCCAGCAGTTCAGACCTTTATTCGCGGGTGGCCAGGCCAACCGGGATTAAAGCCCTCCGCGCGCTTCCCAAACCGCCACTCATGACCTTCAGTCACGGGTCGCCTCGCGAACCGCGACTAAAGACCCATTTAGTCACGGTTCGGATATTTTGGGGACTAAAGGGGGTGTATGGAAGGCCTTTTTTCTACCAGTGAAGTTCTGGAATCCCAGTAACACCAGATCGAGGCGAACCCGAAGCTCGTTAGCTGGTATATCTCTGCAGTGGTACTTGCGGGAGAGTTGCTGCAAGATGCTACCCTTTGCAACATCATTCAACTCACCGCTCACTTTTAGCAAGAAGGTGCATCCCGTCGCATCATCCTGTGAGAACATGCATGGCTAGGTCAGAGAATGGGGTTATATTGAACTACTGGCTACAGCTTGAGACGGTCAATAATTTACCGTGAGGGCATCGAGCTCGGCTAACATCGACGGACCACAGGTGATGGGATCGTCGAGCAATGATAACATCGACGGACCACCGGCTGCGGCTGCGCCGGACACGGTCGATGGTCCATAGGGGGTAGGCGTGTCGGGCAGGGCGGGGGAGGGCGCGCAAGGCACGGCCAACGTCGACGGACCATTGGCGGCGGCCGCGCGGGGCACGACCAACATCGACGGTCCACCTCCGGTGCCTATGTTGATCGTAGTCATCGGGCCCCTGTGCGCCTCCGGCGATGTAGCCACATATTTTTTCAAATAAGGAGGGTATGAGCTCATTCATCTTTTCCCCGACCTTTTGCTCAATCCGCTTCTCCATGTTTGCTTCCATGCCCGCCATCTTCTTCTTCAGCAACTCCACCTCCTCATTCGACTTGCTCTTCTTCGCCTCCCGCGACTCCTTAGTGCTGGGCTTAGCCAAGCCATACTTTGCGAGCTTCCTATTTAGTCCGCCGCCGGTGATACGGCCTAAGTGCGGCCTTTTCAGCGGGTCCTGGATCTTTGTCTTGTTGTACCCCCTGATAAAAGGCTTGTCCCACACGACTTTGGCCGTCGACGTCTGTGACGAGAAAGATTCAATTTGTTGTTCTTCTAGCTGCAGAAGCAACATGAACAGTTTAGAAATTTGTTGGCACTAGTTTCTCAACATTCTTCACGCTATTGTCCGTGACAAAAATAACATTCTCCACAATCTTGGGGTCCGTGAGAAGTTCCCCGGTCGGCGTTACTTTTCTGTACCTCGACCTCATGAATTTCTGGAACTGCGGGTCATGGGAATACTTGGCTTAAGGGTTCTCAAGGCCTTTATCTATGTAGGCCTGGTCCTCTTTATCCCGAACTTCCTCCTTGCCGTCGTAGCCATGGCTACCGAGATTGTGGTGACCGATGTTCTTCGACGCTAGGTCCTTCCCCAAATCATTTGATTCTTAGTGAAATCAAGCGACTGATTATCTAGGAAAATCTTGAAGTCATCTGGCGTAATCCGTGGGAAGTGGCAATGGATCTCTTAGAATGGTTCCTCGTCCCTAATCATCGCCCTCACCATAGTCTTATAATTTCTCAGGGCTTTGGTGAATCCAGTTAAGGTGAGTTTGTTCACCAGGTTGCCCTTCAGATTCGTGTTGTTGTAGGGGGGAGGGAACTCGTACCGCTCATGCAGCCTCGAGATAAGTTGGGCGCGCAGAGTTTGCTTCTTCTTGAGAGTCGGCTCGTCTATATTCACGACGCCTCGAAGGATCACGCCACGTTGGAGGAAGTACCCCTTCACAAGGTCCTTAGGAAACACAGGCGTGCCATTGGAAGCATCCACCTCCGTGAATTTCTCTTGAACAGTGTCGACCTTGTTCGGAGCTCGCTGCCGACACTTCCTTGCCACCGTGCTACTCTCAGAGGGACCCCCGGCGCCACTATCAGTGGTTTCCTCGCCACCAGTGAGCCCATCATCATTGTGGGGCTCGCCTTCGGGGGGCTGGTTAGTCGTCCTATCATCACCGCCATCATTGGCCCTCTCTTCCTCTTGCGACTCTCTGGCCATAAGCATGTAGTGGTTCAATAACGCCGGATCCGTAGAAGAAGATGACATGCCTAGCTAGCAATACACAAAATAATTACTTGGTTAGTCACCGGAAAAATTCGGCATGACCTTGTCGCACCCGGACTTCTATAGGATACTCACCGTACGAACTGAACAGTATTCTGATGGGATTACGGGGCTTTCCGGCACCCGCGTCCTCTTACGAGTAGTCCAACACTTATGTGTGACAACCCATCGCTACTGTTCACCGTCTATGTAAACTATCCCATAGAAATCAGGACACTTCCGTTGACGTACTTCAACCCATACACACATGGTACGTCAACGGCGTTGAACAACTGATATCACAACAGATCTCTACGACACAAAAGATTGAAATAAGTTGCAAATAGCTCTCATTAGAGCAGAGATAGCAAATACAATCATCCAGGGGACACATGTCCCAACAATTCATCATTACATCACAGCGGAAGCATTCAAAATGTCTTAGTACAGACAAGAACCAAATAGGCCTAAGAGGCCGGAAACGAAAATACGGAGCCCATCCACGAAGTCTCAGATCCTGCCCGGGTCCGCTATCTACTCGTCAGCAGTCTCGTCAACTTCACGTAGTTGCCACCATGTAGATCCTCGGAAACGTAGGTCTGCGGAAACCACATCCCCAAAGGGGTCAGTACATAAACGTACTGGCAAGCAAGACTCACAATTCACCAAAGTGTAACCCGTCAACACCAAGCACAGATGCTTTGGGTTCAACGGAAGGAAGGGGAATATAAAAGATGCTGCAACTGGCTGCGCTAACCAACTACAGAGATTCTACCACTTCCGGCTAACAGAAAGGAGATAAGATCGAGTATTGTAACCAACTGAAAGATAACTTCAAACAAACCCATCCTGGATCTCTCCCCTTATCCAAAGAAGCAATCCGAGGATAACTCACGCAGTTGTATTAAAAGTGAATCAAGTTATTATGTCATCAACCTATTACTAGTCAAGTTATTAATCATGGGGTGTAACATGTTTGATCATTATGTTTAAGTTGTCCTGAGTACTTGTTAGCCAGTACTTTGACCAAGTAATCCATAACCGCGGAAAACACGGCTTCTCGAGAAGATTATCCCTGCAGGGTTGCACCAATTTGGCCGTACACGTATGAATAACCCGCCAGATGGGATGCCTCCCACCAAGCGGGGCACTCAACACAACTCAACTCTTCTTTGCATCAAGCCCAAAGCACCACGTGCTGTGCGTGCGCGGCCAATCGAGCCCCACGAAGAAAAGGGGACCCTCATAGCACTGGAAGACCACGCCGCCCTAAATGCCGACTACAAAAGTTCCACCCTGGCCTGGGCTCGCAAGATCATGCATGCAGCAAATGGAAAGCCCGAACTACGTGTGGCGATTTGGACGAGATGCGAATCGAATCAAATTGAGGGGGGCGCCCATACTCGCTTCCCACATGCGGTTAGTGCGCTCATCATGGATCAGTAGACAAGACCCTTTTCCTATTAGGGTCGACACTAGCAGGCCTCAAAACCACCCTGGGCCTCCTGCCGGTGCCTTATCATCAAATTTATTATTGATAATAACATTAGCATGATTGATTGATTAAACATCGAGCCCCCAGAACATAAAAGAGTAGTAACAGAAAGTAACGGGTAACCGACTCGAGCAAAACAACCTAAGCATGCTAGTAAGACACTGGCTCAACCAAGGGGTGATAGGAGTGGAGGTGAGGCAATATCAAGGTTAAAGGATACATGTGATAGGTTCGTAACAGAAACAACTACTACTAAGGCTAGCATAAAAGAACAACGGAAAGTATCGGTAATCAATGTTGAAAGGAACACGATGGTTCATGTGAGTGATAACTTGCCTGCAAAACCCAGTAGCCTGGTACTGAGCTAACTCCTTAGAAGGGGTGTCGTAAGGATCGTCGGTCTCAACGTCGTCGTTAATCCGAGAAGAAGCAAACAAACAATGCAGAAAGATAAACAATCAATAACATGGCATAGTGCACAAACAATGGGATGATGCATGTCAATTTAATTTATGCATAGAAATAAACTAGTTGACAAGATAACAACATGATTAAATGGACCCACATGCAATTGGATTGCATATGAAAAGCCCATGAATTATGGTTGAATTAATTGTTTTACAACTAACCAACTTGTGTAGGTGAATTAGCATGATGCATGGATGAGGAAAACAACAAAATAACAACAATAGAACCAAATGGAAAATAAGGTTTAACAAGTTTAGGATTTTATTTATCAAGTTAAGAAATTTTGGTTACTTAAAGGTGTCACTCAAGGATTTGTTGTTTTCACCACTTTAAATTGTTCAAAATAGATAACAAAGTTTATATTTGATAAGAACACACAATTTTGGGTGGATTACATGTTTCACTTGTTGAAAAAGGATTTCAAATAAATTATTTATGAATTAAACAAGTTTAAGCAAGAATTAAATGACTTTAATTCAAACATGAACTTATTTGAATTTTTATTTGTTCAAAGCATTGAGTGAAGCTCATATTTGAAAAGGTTATGCTTTTATGGTTTTAAAACATATTTTATAGTTTCAAAAAGAATTTAATTTGAGCAAGTTATGAATTTAGCAATATTAAATGATTTAAACAAGGTTTAAATTATTTAACCAATTTTAATTATTCAAAACATGAAACAAATTTTATATTTGGAAAGGTGGTTTAATTTTGCATGGAAAACATATTTCATTTGTGGAAATTGGATTTAAAATGAGCAAGTTATTATTTTGGCAATTTTAAATGCAGTAAACAAGAAACAGTTGTTTTCAGCAATTTAAATTATTCAAAACAGCAAACAAAATTTATATTTGGAAAGTACATGAAAAGTTGATTGGAAAACATATTTAGTTTGTGGAATTTGGAATTTTTATGCCCAAGTTATGAATTTTGCAAGTTTAAGTGAATTTGACAAGTTTTCAAATATTGCACCAATTTAAAATATTCAAAACAGTAAACAAATTTTATATTTGGATAGAACATTTAATTTGGGACAGAAAACATATTTAAAAAGTTAAAATTGGAGTTGGGATGAATTTCTTATGCAATTTACAAAATTGGGTGCAAATCTGCCATTTTTTTAGCTGATAGGGACTTAGAAATAAATTTGCAGGAGTCTAGAATTAATTTGCAAGGGCCTAGCTGTGATTACTGAGAAGGTGAGGTAGCAAAACATTGCAAAATAAAATGTGTGTTTTATTGTGGGAGGGGGGATTCGATCCCCCCACCTCCTGCTGCGCCAAGGGGTGAGGAACCAGATGGGCTGCTGCTGTTTGGTTGGCAGGAAGGGAACTGTGGGGGGTTAATGTTCAGGGGCTGCACTGAATCCGCTTTGGAAAATAACAGGAAAAAGGTGGGGGCTGGGGACTCGACCCTGCGACCTGAGGCTTGTGCGCTCTGGTCTCTGCCACTGCGGTGGTGCGGTGCGTTGTGTCTAAGGAAGGGGGGCGAGGGAAGATAAGGTGTTGCTGCGAGCGGAAATTTTGGAACTGCACGTTCCTGTACCCGATCGAGACAGAGACATCGACCTGCAGCGGCTCGCCGGCCTGCTGCCACGCGCGGGAGGGCGCCGGGGCGTGGGGCTGCTGCGGGGCCAAGGGAGAGAGGAGGAGGCGAGCGAGGGGGGGATGGGGTCGAGGGGCGGCCTCACCTTGGCGGTCGATGGAGGAGCAGAACGGGGCGGACAGGGCGCGGTCGGCGGCATGTCGGCGATGGCGGCGGCGGCATGGTGCGTCCCCGCCCGCGCCTAGGTGATGGGGAGGGAGAGGGAAACGCGAGGGTTCCATTCCCGCCCTCTCCCTGGACGGAGGAGGACCGGAGCTCCGGCGATCAACGGAGGAGGAGGAGGTATTTCGGTGGTGAGTGTACAGGTACAGAGAATACAGAGAGCCGAGAGGGAAGGGAGGAAGAAGGTGGCGGGGGAGAGAGGAAGGAGGGAGAAAGGAAAGATGGAGGGAACCCTAGGGTTAGGTCTAGGCTTATAGGGAGGGGGAGAGGAGGATCACCGTTCCTGCTGTGCTCTGTATACGTGGATGCAACCGATGGCCATCCGTACCGAGGAAGAAGACGCAGTGAAGGGGTATTGGGCCAGGGAAAATAGGTGGGCTGGGCCCTCTGCTGCTCTCTCTCTCTCTCTTTTTAATATTTTGTTCCAATTTATTTTTTTTGTAGCAATTAGAAAAGGGAAGAGATTGCAGGGTTTTGAGTTGCAAAAAAATTTGAGAAAAATTCCTATGAGGTTGTTGGCTCAACAACCACCACTTGGCCACTTAGGTTTTTGAGAATTTAAATTTATTTGATGTTTTTGTAATGGCTTGCATTTGAATGAAATTTTGGTTAATAATTGGTTATTTAAAACAAGAATTTTAATTATGGAAAACCAATGAGTTTAATTGGAAACAAAGAGTCCAACAAGGTTTTGGTTATTTTTATAATTTCAAAAGAGGTGTTGTTTAGTGATTTGGTTTGGATTTGAAAGCAATTTGGGAATTAATTGTTCAATATTGAAAACAAGGATTTTAATAGGGTGAACCCTATTGATTAAAATAGAACAAATGGTTGATTTGTTTGGTAATTTCAAAAGGTTCAAATTAGGTGCTGTTGATGATTTGCTTTGAATTTGAAACCACATTGGTATTAATTAATTGAAATAAAAACACCATTTTAGTAGTTGATCAATATGGAATAAGAGGAAACAAAATGAGACTATGGATTGAAATTTTGATTTGAAAATATGGTAACATGACAAGTATGAAAACAAGGTTGAGCATTGTTTGGAGAATTATTTGAATCTGAAAATGTTTTGTTATTGGATGCATTTTTATAGAAACAAAACAACAGTTTTGAAATCACACTTTAATGGAAACAAACAATTGTTTTATTTTGAAATATCTTTTTAGAAATTGTAACATCACAAGGATGAAACATAGGGTTTGAAATTTGAGTTGAAATTCAAATAGAAAACAAAGGAAAACAAATGAAAACAGAGGAAAACAAATGGAAAACAAACAAAACAAATGCAATCAACATGATGCCATGATGCAAAACATAAAATAACAGAGAGCAAAACATTCTAAAGGCTATTTTTTAGACTTGGGATGTTACAGACCTCGCCTAAAAATGTTCATGCTGGAGTTCCAGAAATTTGCCGGAATGGAAATGAATCAACATTCCGGCAAAACATTGGCAATCAATGTACCTGCAACATAAATAGAATGCACCTGGCCACAAAACCAACTTCTTTCTGTCATCACATGCTACAAACACTCCCAGGAATTCATATCATGCCACAAAAACTCCTAGATTGGCTGCAATATTTCCAAAATGAACTTTTTCATAGCAATCAAGCAACATGTAACTTGAGCATTATTTTCATAACCAAGTACAGAACTGCTATAGCAAGATTTACTCCCAACAAGAGCCGCTAGCTCCCTGGTTTCTGCAACTGCTACTGCTACTCCCAGTCCTAGGTTTCTACAACTGCTAATGCTACTGCTACTCCTAGCAAGAACTGTTACATCAAGACTTACTCCCAGCCAGAACCGCTGGCTACAACAAGAACTGCTACTTCTACTGCTACTCCTAGCAAGAATTGCTACTGCCAGTGCAACTCCCAGCAAGAACTGCTAAAGTTTACAATACAGAAGCATTATTTTCATAACAAAGAACTGCTACTCCTACAGAAGTTCACAACAGCAAGAACAACACAAGAACTACTACTGCTACTCCCAATACACACAATTATAAAGTTCTTGAAATTTTTAAGGCTCAATTTACTTCCACATTTGTGTAGAAAGAACGGACCTTGTAGTTCAGAGAAAGGGACTGCTACTGCTACTCCCAATAGTGAGATAGTTGACTCAATTTTGAAGTTCTGCAATTTTGAAGGATCATTGACTTAAAAAAAATTAAGGATGGAGCTAAAACAAAGTGGTGCATTTTATTACTTAAGCATCCCAAATAGTGAGCTAGTTGGCTCCAAACTTAGTGTCATGTTTCAGAGAAAGAGGTGCATTTTGGATCACAGCAAAAACCAACAACCGTGCACATGTCACATGCATCTACTCTACATACTCAAACAGAGCAAGTCGACATTCAATTATAAGCCAGTAGCTCACATAATAAATGTTGTGGTTTTAACATCAAGAGAACATCAATTGAGAAATTAGCAATCAATACATTACTACTCCTAGACATATTTGTGGTTTTAACAGCAAGTCTACTACTAGCAAGAGAAAATAGCAATCAATACATTACTACTTCACGAATTACTACTAGGATATTGTAGTATATCTCCCAAGGTGAAATCTGAAGGACACAGTTATTGAATCTTTCTTGCTAAGATTTTATTTCATGGATTTATGTACATTAATTAGTTAACAAAAAATACCATGCTAGAATATTAGATGAAAGTGGTGCTTTGATAACACTACCAATGAACTGCAGATGTGCAACTAGTTTCCAAACTATACATTTAGTGTGCCTTCGATTTAGCACCGAACCGTAAATCATATAGACATATTGTTTTATTTCCAAAACATACACCAGTCCATTTATATATTGTATAAAATTTCCAAAAAAAAGACACTGTCTCTCTTTGGTTGTCTGTATTGGAGGGCATGTACCTTTGGGGCTAATACCAAATAAGTGGTTGTATTGAAATGGGCAGTCAATTCCATATTTCTATTTAGTTGTGCAGGATATTGGTAGTTGGAATTAAAGAGAGGAGTGATAGGTATCCAACGTATCTATAACTTATGCTGCTCCATGATCAAATTATGCTAATTGCTACATGTTTTCTCCCTTACTTATAGCATTTTTATACATTTTCTGGGACTAACCTATTAACAAGATGCCAAGTGCCAATTCCCTGTTTCTGTTGTTTTTGGTTTCAGAAAAAGTTGTTCTGGAAACATTCTTGGAATTGGACCCCACATAGCCCGAAGTTTCTATTTTCCTTGGAAGCATCCAGAACACCGAAGAGGAGTCAAAGACGGGCATCAAGGGGGCCACACCATACGGTGGCGCGCCCCCTGGCCGCGTCAGCTATAGGTGTGGGGCCCCCTGGCCTCCACCGCCTCTGCCCTTTCGCCTATTTATTCCCCCCGGATGGAAAACCCTAAAGACCTGATCAAAAATCCCCGAATAGTTCTGCAGCCGCCGTCGTTGTCAACCCTAGATCAGGTTGGTTCTGTAGTTGTCTCCCGGCATCCCGCCGGAAATCATCACCGGAGGCTTCTACATCACCATGTCTGCCTCCGGAGTGATGCGTGAGTAGTTCATCTCTGGACTACGGGTCCATAGTAGTAGCTAGATGGTTGTCTTATCCTCATATGCCTCCATGTTTCGATCTCGTGAGCTGCCTATCATGATCGATATTGATCTTATGTAATTCTATATGCTGTGTGTGCTGGGATCCGATGAATATTGACCTTATGGAAAGTTGATTATAGTCTTTATTGCATATGTTATTTATGATCTTGCATGCTTTCCGTTGCTAGTGGTTGCTCTGGCCAAGTAGTTGCTAGTGACTCCAAGAGGTAGTATTTGTGCTAGATAGTAGGTTCATGCCTCCTTTTTGCCTGTGCTCGAATGACAGAAATGTGACGAGGGAGGATGTGTTGTTGCATCTCGGGAGAAAACAGCGGTGAAAGTGCCCGCGTGCACAATCATTGCTTACATTACACACATTGTTTAATGCAGTTATCTATTGCTCGCAACTTAATACCTAAGGAGGATGTGTTGTTTAATGCACAATCATTGCTCGCAACTTAATATCTATTGTTTATAAGTCCTATCCTCCTAATAATAGCAATAAAATCTCTACCTCTTATCTTGAAAACATGCTTAGAGAATTTATTAGCACACAAACTGCTTTTAATAAATCTGTTGAGGAAAAGCTTGGTAAAATAGATGTTCTTACCTCTAAAGTAGATAGCCTTGCTATTGATGTTGATTTTCTAAAAATGAAGGTTTTTCCACAAGATGTTAAAGATAGTAAAACTTTGAATTCCATCCAAGTTCAACTAGATAATAATGTTAGGTTGATAGCTGAATTACGTGCTAGGTGGGAAAGAGAAGATGAATTGGCTAGAAAGAATAATATTGCTACAGTTTGTACTATCACAACTACTAGTAAATATGAAGCTCCAAGTGCTAGTAAACCTCCTACTATCAATGGTAAAGTAGTTGGTGTTAATAAAGTCCCTACTCCTTCGGTGAAATGTGTTAAATTACCCCAAATTGTTGAAACTGCTTCTAATAAAAGTGCTGAAATTTTTAGAGATGTAGGAGATAATGGTCCCATTACTTTTGATGATAATAACTTTGATTTTGATGATTGTAATATCTCTAAAGTTATTATGTTTCTACAAAAGCTTGCTAGAAGTCCCAATGCTAGTGCCATGAATATGGCCTTTACTAAACATATTACCACTGCTCTCATGAAAGTTAGAGAAGAAAAGTTGGAACTTGAAACATTTATCCCTAGGAAACTAGATGATGTTGGGAGCCTATCATTAAGATAAAAGTAAATGATTTTGATTGCGATGCTTTGTGTGATTTTGGTGCTAGTATCTCAGTTATGCCTCAAAAGCTTTATGATATGCTTGATCTACCACCGTAAGAACACTGTTATTTGGATGTTCATCTTGCTTATAATGCTAAGAAGAAACCTCTTGGTAGAATTGACGATGTTCTTATTATGTTTAAAAATAACCTTGTACCTGTTTATTTTTCTGTTATGAACATTGAATGCAATGTTTCTTGTCCTATTGTTTTGGGAAGACCTTTTCTTAGAGACGTTGACGTTGTTATTGATATGAAAGGGGGGAGTATTAAATATCAATTCCCCCAAAAGAAAGGTGTGGTACACTTTCCTAGAAAGAGGATGAAGATACCTTTTGACTGTATTATTAGAGCAAGTCATGATTTTGATGCTTCGCTTAAAAATACTTGAGTAGATCTTTTATGCCTAGCTGAAAGGCGTTAAAGAAAAGCGCTACCGGGAGACAACCCGTTTTATTTCTCTATTTTCATTCAGTTTTCCTTTGTTTTCTTTTGTGTGATTTGCACCTGGTAGTTTTCTATTTCCTTAGCAACCCCTCTGTATCTTTTATTTTGTGTTTTTGTTGAGCCAAGTAAAGCCTCTAGTGGAAAGTTGACACTATATTTCGGATTTCTGCGCAGGAAACAAATTTCAGCTTCCCACTGTTAATTACGTATAAAATCACAGAAAATTCAAAATAACCTGAGATTTTTTGTTCTTAATCCTGGGATATATACACAATTTTTCTTAATTGACCACTTTTTGATTTGAGAGACAGACGATCTTCGAAAAAATCGATCTCTGCCAGTTGTTCTGTTTTGACAAATTTCTGCTAATTATTGCATTTGCATCTTAATCTCTTTCTTTTGGTGTTCTTTTGACAAAAAAAAGTTTTAAAATAAGTTGACAGTAGCTAATGTGTTTTTGAGTGCTAGTCTTGTGTTGAAACTGAACCATGTGAATTTATTATTTCGATTGCACTAACGTTGCTAATGAAGATTCTGAGAATTTTGGTGTGAAGGATGTTCTCAAGGGTCAAGAGAAGAGGATGATATGATGTGATCAAGAAGAGTGAAAAGCCTAAGCTTGGAGATGCCCAAGGCATCCCCTTCTTCATCAAGGTCACTTCTAGTGAAACTATATTTTTATCGGTCACGCCTTATGTGCATTACTTGGAGCGTATTTTTTCAGTTTGTTTTTATTTTCATAATAAGCTTGGTTGGACCCCAGCATTCTTTTATTGGAGAGTGACACGCTCCACTTCTTTATGAGAATATGTTGTAGTCTTAGTCTCTGTCTGGCTGCTGCATTTATTTAGCTCCCGTTTTGCATGCATCTCTTATCAGAGTTGTTAGTTTTAGTAGTATTATATGAGTACTATCATGTTTGCTTGCTGTATCATAAAGAGTAATTTGTTTAAACATATCTTGTATGGTGCTTGTTGGGAAAATAAAATTGCGTCTTGATGTAGAATTTATAACAATACTAGTAGAAGCTTGTATAGACTGTGGCTAGAACATTTCATGTCATGCTAAATGTTATTTTAGTTTTAAAGACTTGTGGTTATTGAGTAGCATGAATAGCCTTAAATAGCTGAGAGCGTTTAATATGTCTTGAAAGATTCATGAGTTGTTCTTGTCATAGTAAAGCATCAATTTGTGGTATTCTCTTTCGAATGTTTTATTTGGTTGACTTGGCGCATGCTCACACCATTTTTATGACTACAAATCAGTCACGGATATCCTCCATGACCACTTAGTTTTTGAACTTGTGATACCGCTGATTCTTTAATTAATGATGCTTATGTCGCTATGCATGATGATGGCTCTTATGCTCTCTTGATTTGTCGCTCCCAGTCTTTTGATAGCTTCCACATGTACTGAGTATGGAATTCTACTCGTGCATCCAAACTCCTTAAACCAAAGTTTTCCTATTGTGTACACCATACCTACCTACATGTGGTATTTAGCTGCCACTCCAAGTAAATTGCTCATGTGTTACCTTTAAAAACTTCAAAATTACTCATGTTTTGTGCATACATTACTACTTCACGAATTACTACTAGGATATTGTAGTATATCTCCCAAGGTGAAATCTGAAGGACAGAGTTTTTGAATATTTCTTGTTATGATTTTTTGTTCATGGATTTATGTACATTAATTAGTTAACAAAGAAGACCATGCTAGAATATTATATGAAAGTGGTGCTTTGATAACGCTACAAATGAACTGTATATGTTCAACTAGTTGCCAAAGTATCAATTTAGTGTTCCTTCGATTTGGCATTGAACCGTGAATCATATAGACATATTGTTTTATTTCCAAAACATACACGAGTCCATTTATATATTGAATAAAATTTCCAAAAAAAAAGACACTGGCTCTCTTTGGTTGTCTGTATTGGAGGGCATGTATCTTTGAGGCCAATACCAAATAAGTGGTTGTATTGAAAGCAGTCAATTCCAAATTTCTATTTTTTTGTGCAAGATATTGGTAGTTGGAATTAAAGAGAGGAGTGATACGTCTCCAACGTATCTATAATTTCGGATGCTCCAAGATCATATTATGCCAATTGCTACATGTTTACTCCCTTATTTATAGCGGTTTTATACGTTTTCCGGGACTAACCTATTACCAAGATGCTAAGTGCCAGTTCCCTGTTTTCTTCTATTTTTGGTTTCAAAAAAGTTGTTCTGGAAACATTCTCGGAACTGGACCCCACAAAGCCTGAAGTGCCTAATTTCCCTAGAAACATCCAGAACACCGAAGAGGAGTCGAAGACGGGCAACAGGGGGGCCACACCATAGGGTTGCGCGGCCTCCCCCTGGTCGCTCCATCTATATGTGTGGGGCCCCCTGGCCTCCATCGCCTCTGCCCTTTCTCCTATTTATCCCCCATATGGAAAACCCTAAACATCTGATAAAAAATCCCCTAAAAGTTCCGCAGCCGCCATCGTCGTCAACCCTAGACCAGTGGGGTTCTGGAGCTGTCTCCCGGCACCCTGCCGGAGAGGAAATCATCACCGGAGGGCTTCTACAGCACCATGCCTGCCTCCGGAGTGATGCATGAGTAGTTCATCCCTAGACTACGGGTCCATAGAAGTTGCTAGATGGTTGTCTTATCGTCATATGCCTCCATGTTTAGATCTCGTGAGCTTCCTATCATGACCGAGATTGATCTTATGTAATTCTATATGCTGTGTTTGTTGGGATCCGATGAATATTGACCTTATGCCAAGTTGATTATAGTCTTTATTGCATATATTATTTGTGATCTTGCATGGTCTCCGTTGCTAGTGGTTGCTCTGGCCAAGTAGGTGGTAGTGACTCCAAGAGGGAGTATTTATGCTAGATAGTGGGTTAATGCCTCCTTTTCGCCTGTGCTCGAGTGACAGAAACGTGATGGAGGAGGATGTGCTGTTGCCACTAGGGAGAAAACAGCGATGAAAGTGCCTGCATGCACAATCATTGCTTACATTACACATTGTTTAATCCATTTATTTGTTGCTTGCAACTTAATACCTAAGGGGGTTCGGATGATAACCTGAGGGTGGATTGTTAGTCATAGATGCAGATGGATTTTGGTCTATCTATTTTGTTGTAATACCCGCACTAAATATCATAGTAGTCATCATGTTATAATGTGCACTACGGTGCAACCTCTATTTGTCAATTGCCCAACTGTAAATTGTTCACCCAACATGTTATTTTTATGCAGAGACACCACTGGTGAACCTATGAACCCCGGTCCATTTTTCACGTTGTTAAACAAACTACAACAATTTTCTGCTCTCTTTACTTACTGCAAGCATACAGTATTTTCCATGCTATACGTCTAATCTTTGTTTCAGCAAGACCGGTGAGATTGACAACCTCACTGTACCGTTGGGGCAAAGTATTTTGGTTGTGTTGTGTGCAGGTTCCACGTTGTTGCAGACACCGGTGAAGCGCCACCACCACCGTCAATGGCATCAACCTTCCGAAGGTTCTCTTTCTCCTACTGGATTTATAACCCTCGTTCTTAACTAAGGGCAAAACTCCTACCGCTGTGCTCATCACACCCTCCTCTTGGGGTTCCCAACACAAGCATCAAGGAGTCAATTCGAATTTTCTGTTTGGATGTTTATCTGTTGAATTTGGGTATCCACATGAAAAGAGGCTATTCCATCCAATTCGGAGGGGTGAGGCTCTAAAATTGAGAAGGCATGTTTTATTTATAGATCAAAACCATGCAATTCGGCTGCCAATTTCAGTATTTACTTCCAAACACAAGAACTAGGTGCAAGACCTGATTTTTTGGGGAGAAAGAACATAGCCTATCTATCTACCCTTAGTTCTCTGAACAGAACCTAGATAATGGCTGCAAGGACACGAGTCTCTTCGTGGAGGGAGAGGGCTAGGAAGAGGAGGAGAAGGGGCTGACCTGGCGACGACGTGGGCGTGGGTAACGAACTGCTTCGGGGACGACGGCGTGGATGTTCGGGTAACGTGCAGGCCTAGACACGCGTCGATCTCCGGTGCGGTTGCAGGGCGACCGTGGAAGATATCCGTCTGCGGCTGCTCCTCCTCCGTGCGCAACGTATGTCGATCCTGCTGCTACTCCTCCGTGGGGGACGGTCCTGTTGCTCCTCCTCGTTGGCCTGCTGCTGCTCCTCGACGGCGTGCTCGACGACGGCGTGGGCTCCTCGACCTCGACCTGCTGCTCCTCGACGGCGTGCTCAACGACGGGGTGGGCGACGGCGCGCGTGCTCGACTGGAGATAGGGGAAAGTGCGTGGAGATGTGGGGATCGCGATCTGTCATTCTGCGCGAGAGAAAGAAAGACAAAGAGAGGGATCAAGTGCATGAACGCATCAAGACAGAGAGGGCACTTACACCAGGCGCATTTTGCAAATATGCGCATGCGCTATAGCTTACCCCAGGCGCATTCAGCAGCATATGCGCCTGCGCTATACTTACCCCAGGCGCATTGTGTCGCTTATGCGCCTGTGTTATGTGTCGGTGTTTCTCTTTCATAGGGGGCGCATAGTTGCGTTGATTAGCTAGGGGGCGCATAGTTGCGTTGATTTAGCCAAGGTATACATCGAGCATACTGCAATGGTATACTAGGATCTGCTATTTTCTTTCTCACTTCAAAAAATTACATACATATACGTATGCAAAAATATTTAGGGGCGCATCGGAATAGATTGATTTAGCGAGACACCATGTTATATCGCATATATCGCGAGTATTTCCCTCTCTCAGCCTTTCGTCACAATATTACTCTTGCCTTTCTTGGTCGATGTTGAATACGTGACCGCCATATCGTGACTTCTTCTTGTGAATGGAAGACCTGACCTAGGTAGTGTGGTCCTGCTTGTTCTTTTGGTGTATGGTGCATCGTCTTCACCGGGTTCTTCCATCATCGGGTCTCCGACTAAGCCGTCGAAGTCCTTCTCATTGGCAACTCCATCCATTCCGACGAGGGCCCTTTTTCCTCTCCTTACGACAACACGATTAGGCTTGGTCGGGTCGATTATGAAGAAGCATTGCTCAACGTTCTTAGCCAATACCCACGGCTCATTTTGTGCGGTGGGGTTCTTGGACTTGGGTTTGTTGGCTTCAAACATCGACATAGTGGTGAAATATTCGTCTTCTTTCGTGACGGTTGTAGCCCATCTGACATGGAACATCCGCAGCTTTTCCCCAACATAGTCAAGCTCCCAGATTTCCTCGATATTTCCGTAGTATCTTATAATCTCTTTGCCCGTCTAAGATTCCATCGTTATAGACGAGATTTGATAGTCGCTACTTTTTTCTCTTTCCTCCGTGTAGAATGTGTACCCATTGATGTCGTATGCTTGATAAGCCATCATATTGGGCGCGGGGCCATATGACAAGGGCAATACAATTTTATCGTTCTAACATGTCATTGGCGGGGGATCGGCATCAATCCGCTTTTTGAACCATGTCGCGAAACAGGAGTTGTGTGCTCTAAATATCTCTTCTTCCGTCATCGGCCTGCGAGCACTGTTTTTATCGTGGTTTTGTGGTCTGCTATTCCAGGGTCGACATCGTCAATGTGTTGTAACACTACTGAGTGGGCCCTATCAAAATCGGCTCTCCGACCACAGGAGTCCGCGTCCATTACCCTTTTGCCAGTGTTGTGGCCTACCCCCATGAACCTATCAAGGTGCTTGTTTGCGGGCAAACCAACAGCTGGCTTCTCCTCGCCTAGAAAATTCTTGCAGAAAGAGATGCATTCTTCGGTGAGAAATACCTGGACGATTCTTCCATCCGGGTGTGCCCTGTTACGAACGAATGACTTGATGATCCGGTTCATTCTTTCTAATGCCGTCATGTTGTGCAAGAATGTCGTCCCAAGATTGGTGATATCGTCCACGATATGGACCAAGAGATGTACCATAATGTCAAAGAAGGCAGGTGGGAAGTACATCTCAAGCTCGCATAGGATGGTGACGATCTCTTCCTGCAGCCTTCCGAGTTTCTTCACGCTTATCGACCTCCGAGTTATGACGTCGAAAAAGTTACAGAGGCCAGTCAGGGTTTGACGGACGTGCAGTTCCATTATCCCTCTGATTGCAACCGGAAGTATCTGCGTCATCATCACGTGACAGTCATGAGACTTCATCCCGCTGAAGATTTTTTTTCTCGGTGTCTAGGTATCTGCTTATCAGCCCCGCGTAACCTAAGGAAAATTTCACTCTGAGGAGACATGTGAATATTTTCTCGAGCTCGTCGGGACTTAGAGTGAAGCAAGAGGGTTTCAGGCGGTGAGTTTTGTGTTTCTTAGCCCTTTTCTTCTTGCGGTCGTCCATTTCCTCCACCTCATCCTCATCCTTCCGTCTTTTTACACTTATTCGAGGACGGAGGGACTATATGTCTATATTCCATATTATGGACTCACTACGGAAAACGTTACAGACGCCGACAACCGTGACATACGCCGATGGCCAAACGTCGGGGCCGTCGGCGTAGACCCCGACAAGGCCACCAAGAGAAAAAAAAATTGTAGCTACGCCTACGGTCACCCTCGTCCTAGCTCGATTTTAGCTACGCCGACGACGCCCCCTCAGCCTAGCTCGAGCTACTCCGACGGCCACCCTCGGCCTAGCTATTTTTGTTTTTAACTTAATCACCATTTTGATCATAACATTTGCATTTGAACTCGGATTTTGATGTTTTTTTTATCTTGTTTCGAAGAGGAGGATAAAATATACATCATCATACATATTATTAAAGCTATTTTTTCAAAAAAAATCGTAAGCAAAGACGGAACCAACAATAAACCATGAAGGCCTTTTCTCCAACGGGGTTAGGTTTTTCACCGCAGAGGGGTTGCGGAGCGTCGGGATCCAACCACAAGATAAGGGGTTCCATACCATGTGTGTACAAGTATGTTATGGGTTTTGTATCGCAAATATTTCTCTCCGGGGTGTGACCTATTTCACCGACATCTACCTCTCTCTAGAGAGTTTCATGACTTATAGCCTGGAAATCCCGGATCGGACAAACCGGAGGGAATCCTGTTAAGAGTTGGGTTATACCTTTGTATTGTGACTTACTAGGCCCTATAATAACACAACCAAGAAACTATTTACACTGTTCTACCCCCTTTTGACGCTGGTTTCGACTTTAGTCGTGTAAGCCTAGTGTTTCTCCAGCGGGACTAGGTTTTCACGGAGAGGGGATCCGGAACGTCTGGACCCAACCACAAGCTAGGGGGTTCCATAACATGTGTGTAAAGGTGTGGTATGGGTTTTGGATGGAAAATATTGCACCTCCGGGGTCTGACCTACTTTACCGACATCTACCTCTCTCTAGAGAGTTTCATGACTTATAGCCTGGAAGTCCCACATCGAACAAACCGGAGGGAATCCTTTTAAGATTTCGGTTATAACTTTGTATTGGGACTTCCTGGGGCCTAGACTCACAACCAAGAAACTAGTTACAATTTTCTACCCCCTTTTGACGTTGGTACCGACTTTAGTCGTATAAGCCTAGTTTTTCTCCAACGAGACTAGGTTTTCACCGGAGATGGGCTACAGAGCATCGGGATCCAACAACAAGCTAGGGGGTTCCATAAAATGTGTGTAAAAGTGTGTTATGCTTTTGAGATGGAAAATATTGCACTCCGGGGTGTGACCTGCTTCATCGACATCTACCTCTCTCTAGAGAGTTTCATGACTTATAGCCTGAAAGTCCCCGATCGGACAAACCAGAGGGAATCCTGTCAAGAGTTGGGTTATACCTTTGTATTCCGACTTCCTAGGGCTATGCTAACACAACCAAGCAACTAGTTACACTTTTCTGCCCCTTTTTTACGTTGGTACCAACTTAAGTCGTATAAGCCTACACTAGTAGAAAACTGGGCATTGAGTGAACCACATTGGAACCGGATTGGATATAAACCGGTTCCAAAGGGTCTGTCCACTGAGCCCCCTCCCTGCAGCAAATGGCCGCAAGGCCTTTAGGACCGGTTTGTGCCCTTTAGAACCGGTTTGTATCACAAACCGGTTCTAAACGTTTTCTCATTTTTTGCAGCAACTACGGGGCCCGCTGTCAGACCCTTTAGCACCGGTTTGTGACACAAACCGGTCTGAAAGCCCTCCCATATATTCCACCCTGAGCTAGCTCAGCTCCATTTTTTCCACCTTGAGCTCAACTCCATTTTTTCTCTCTCCTTCCTTTTGTGAGCTCTAATCCATCCCCATTTTTCTCCACCATTTGTCAAGATTGTCTGTACCCATCGGTTCTACGGTTAGCATCAACATTTCCTCTTCCGGCATTGCAAGTTTTGCTCGTTTTTTTTCTCATTTCATTTTTGTTGTGCTAGCTAGGTGTTTGATGAAATGCCTAATCTAGAGAGAGTTCATCATTTATTATGTATACAATTTGATGCAATTTGAGCTCAAATTTAATTATGATTTGTGGTTTTTTTAGTGTCGCGCGCCTTGTCCCCTTCCTCACCGCCATCGATCGCCCCGTCACCGACACAACCTTGGTGAGCCTATTGTTTTTATTTACCAAAACAAATTTTGATTTGTATGATTTACATATTTACTTGTATATAATTTTCTTATTGTGTAAGATTTCTTTTATATACACTAGTGGAAACAGGGCCATTTGTCCCGGGTCGTAAGGGCCAATTGTCCCGGTTGTGCAACCGGGATGGGCCAGCCGGGACGAATGCCCCTCCCCCATTGGTACCTGTTGTGCCAGGACCCGGGATGTTTAGGGTGGCCCACGTGGCGACTCTGGGCCAGGGACCGCGAGGGAGTTCGTCCCGGTTCGTTTTAGGGACCGGGATGGATGCCTTCTTAAAAAAAGAATATATTCCGCCCATTTTTCCTGCCGCGGCTGGTTTTTTTGGTCCTTTTTTTTCCTCCTGCCTAGCAATCGCCAACCGGCCTCCCCTTCCCCAACCGCTCCAGGCCCACGTCTTTAATTAAGCCCACTGACACATTTTTTGGTCAAAAGGCCCACTGGCCCGCGTGTTTTATTATGCTCGGTCAACGACTCGCGGGGCCACTGGCCAGTGGCCTGGTGGCTAGCCTACCCGGTCCCTTAATTCAAGACCGCAGGGACGGTCAAAGGGCCCACTGCCGCCTCGTCTTCCCGCCCCTCCACTTCCCCACGCGCGCGTGGCCAGCTGCAACCGCCGCACGCCTCGGCTCCCGCCCCACATTCATGGCCGCCTGCAACCGGCGCCACGTTCCGGCCACCGGTTGGCATGCCAGCCCCCCCGGGTCCTTTTTAAAGGGCCCCCGCCGCCCGTACAACCCATCCACCCCGGCCGCGTCCCAGCCAAAGGAACCCTAGCCGCCATGTCGTCCCGCTGGTTCGGCAAGCGTCCCCGAAACAACCACGAATCCGGCTCCTCGAGCGGCGCCGGCCAGAGGGGCTCCGGCATCCCACCCCCGCCGGCGGAGGCCTTTGGCGGTGTTCGCATTGGCGGGGCGCCGCACGTCCCCGCGCCACCTCCGGCGGCACGCCCGCCGCCCCGCGCCGCGCCCAAGGGCAAGCGCTTCCGGCGGTACATCCGGAAGGAGGAGGCCGAGTGGCATTGGGACCACGCCACGCCGGTCTTCTGGCCGGACGTCCACCTCCCGGAGGGGTGGCACCTCAACCCCCAACGCATCCCCGTGCCGCCGGCCCCGACCAACGAGGCCGCGCTCGAGGAGATCGACCGCCGCCGCCGCCTCCTGCCGGCCCACCTCCTCAGGGAGCGCGCGTACGCGCGCAGCTCCCCCTACAGGGCCACCTGGTTCCAGCAGGAGCACGAGCAGCGCCGGCGCTCCTTCATCCCTGTCCCCCACGAGGAGGTGAACGTGGAGGACTACCCCGCGCCACAGCCCGGCCAGGAGAAGGAGCTGTGTCTCCTCGAGGATATCGAGGACTTCTCCGAGGAGGAGGACCCAGAGCTCCGGGCCAGCTTGGAGGAGGCCTGCGAGGCCTCCCGCCGCACCCTCATCGAGGATGAGGTCAGGCGGTGGGAGCAGGTCGTGGCCGCCGCCGCCGCTGACGCCAACGCCATGCCGCCGCCCCCGCCCCCTACCGAGCCTACCCCCTGGTGGCACACGCTGTACGCCGAGTGGGAGGCGTCCGAGGACCAGCCGCCGCCGCAGCCGCTCCCCCCCGGCCTGGAGTACGGCATGTCCTGGGCCTGGACCGGGGGCGTCTGGTCGCCAGAGGAGCTGCCCCCGCCGCCGCAGCCTGAGGAGGAGCTGCCACCGCCGCTGCAGCAGGAGGTGCTGCCCCCGCCACCGCCGTACGCGCCCCCGATGCCTCCGCAGCCACCGGCGGGCCCGCCCCAGCTGCCTACCCACCTGTGGCAGGCACCCCCCTACCAATGCATCTCCTCCGACGAGGAGGACTAGGCCGGCGCCCCTCCCCCCGCTAATATATTAGGACCCCCCCAAGAAACGGCCATCCGGCTGTGGCCGCGCCGCCGCCCCTAGATGTAAGCACGGCCGGCCGCCTGTGGCCGCGCCGCCCCCTATGTAAGCACGGCCTCCGGGCCTTTTTAATATATGTTTGTGTCGACAAAAACGTGTCCCTAGTCCAACCCCGCCGGCGGAACCAGCGCCGGCGGGATCTTCCTACTCGTTCCTGCTGCCGGCAGGGCTTCGCCAAGCCATCTCCGTTGTCCTGGTTGGTCGCTCGGCCTGGAGAGAGGGCCGAGATATTTATACAACCGGGCCTCTAGTCCCGGCCCGTGCCACCAACCGGGACTAGAGCCCCTTTGGTCCCGGTTGGTACCACGGGCCGAGACCAAAAACATATTTCGAATTTTGGGGGTGGCACCCTGCGCGCCCAAAAGTTTTTAGCGCCAAAATTTGAAAATTGTTAAGTTTGCACATTAACAACTTCTATATACTTTCGAATTTTACAAAAAATTCAACATGAAAAATACTAGAATTTGCATAACTAATTTAAATCCATTTTTCGTTTAACTAAATAATTTTTCTAACTATTGAAACTATTAATTATTTTACCATTTGTATATAATTTGAATATAAAAATGTTACAATTTTTGTTTTCTCTCGTGATCTTCCGAGTTAGTCCAGAGCATACAAGGCATCCCGGGTGATTTATATAAAGTTCGACAAAGAGAGTTGTACCTTATTGACACGGTGAATTTGAGATCTTTGTCTACAACAGAAAAACCATAGTTTTCCTTCGAAGGTTTACTCTGCACATCCACACGTATTTTCCCTTTATCCCGACCCCCGCTTGAAAACATAGTAACTTCCGTGTACGCGGCAAGCCTCAGCGGGAGCATCAGACTTAAAGCAGAGACGGGCGGTCGGGCGGGGGAGACCGCGCCGTTGCTGTCGCGCTTTCCTCTCCTCTGCTCGTCCGCCGTCGCCGTCGCGCTCCCCTCCGCCTTCAACATTTGGGATCATCGTTGTTCAGTTAGACGTTTCTCCTCCAAAAATTTATCATATCTGTTAAAGAAGTACCGAATCTCTATTTCTGTTTTAAGGATATCTGTCAGGATGGTATCCCTACTATCACTTCGAAGAGTGCCTGCAATATCTGCGCAGAATATATGACACCCATAAGGCAAAGCCCATTTTTCTCTATCCTCATACAATCTACTTAGCCACTCGTTATCCTTCAGACTGTACTTCGCCAAGCCCATTTTTCTCGATGTAAAGCAGTCAGTCAAAACTGTTTTCAGCTGTTTATGCTGGTTAACTCCAATGAATAACAATAGAGGCCTGCCATAATCACTTGTTCTATACCGTGTGTCAACACATACTACATCTCCAAAGTAGTTATAATCCTGCAATATCTGTCAGGATGGTATCCGTACTATCACTTCGAAGTGTTCCTGCAATATCTGCCTACAGTTATCTCATACTCGGATATGGGTCATAGTTGTCAGCTTTTTACCGGTCAATACAAAATACTGATCAAACAGAACTATATGATCATGTATTCCACGCTTATTATTACACATCACCAACAGACGGAGGAGAGAGAAACAGAAAAGTGGGTGGGTGTGCCGCTGGTTGGAATAATAATGAAGTCAGGCTGGTCATAGTTGTCAAGCACTCAATGCTTGCCAGCTTTTGACCGATCAATACAAATTATTGGTCAAACTTGCACCTACTCCATTCATAATCACAGAATATGTATAAATATCATTTTGGCTAACAAAATCTCGTTCATACTGCGTTATAAGAACTATGATCATGTATTCCACGTTTATTATTACACATCACCAACAACATCCCTATCTAGTCTTCTGAATTTTCTTCGTGTCCCTTGCTTATGATCGCTTCGGCCGTAACCATGGAGCATCTTCATTATTTGACGGGATGGTGGGGTCAGCTTTCACTGTGAAGGGTGGAATTTCAACAAACTTATTATAATCTTCTGACATGTCTGTCGTGTCCTCGATTCCCACGATGTTTCTTTTCCCTGAGAGAACTATGTGACGCTTCGGCTCATCGTATGATGAATTTGTTTCCTTATTTTTTCTTTTCTTCGGTCTGGAAGACATGTCCTTCACATAGAAGACCTGAGCCACATCATTGGCTAGGACGAATGGTTCGTCATTGTAACCAATATTGTTGAGATCCACTGTTGTCATTCCATAAAGCGGGTCTACCTTTACCCCTTCTCCATTCAGGTTGACCCATTTGCACTTGAAAAAAGGGACCTTAAAAAAGGTCCATAGTCAAGTTCCCATATCTCCTCTATGTAACCATAGTATGTGTCATTTTTTCCATTCTCGTTTGTTGTATCAAAGCGGACACCACTGTTTTGGTTGGTGCTCTTCTTATCTTGGGAGCTCGTGTAAAATGTATTCCCATTTATCTCGTTCCCTTGAAAACTCCCAATAGTCGAAGATGGTGACCCTGCCAACATGTATAGCTGACCTTCAACAGTGGTGTCATTTATAAGACGTGTTTGCAACCAACTTCCGAAAGTCTCCATGTGTTCGCGTTTAATCCATGAGTCATCCTTCCCCGGGTTTGCAGACCGTACAATATTCTTGTGTTCCTCGAGATACGTAGCCATGAACATAGAATTTTGTAGAACTGTGTAGTGTGCTTTGGTCAAAGAATGCCCGTCCCTAGGTATCATTGTTTTTTTTCCCAGCGTTCCTTTTCTCCTCAGTCTCCCCTCATGCCGCGATTCAGGAACACCAATTGTCTTAAGGTCAGGAATAAAGTCAACGCAGAACCCAATGACCTCCTCTGTTACATAGCCCTTCGAGATGCTTCCTTCTGGCCTAGCACGGTTATGAACATATTTCTTCAAGACTCCCATGAACCTCTCAAAGGGGAACATATTGTGTAGAAATACCGGACAAAGAATATGAATCTCTTCACATAGGTGAACCAGGAGATGAGTCATAATGTTGAAGAAGGATGGTGGGAACACCAACTCAAAACTAACAAGACATTGGACCACCCCCTCTGTAATCTTGTCAGACTTTCTGGATCGATTACCTTCTGAGATATTGCGTTCATGAATGCACATAGCTTCACAATGGGTACTCGAACATTTTCCGGTAGAAGCCCCCTCAATGCAATCGGAAGCAACTGCGTCATAATCACATGGCAGTCATGAGACTTAAGGTTTGGAATTTTTTCTCTGCCATGTTTATTATCCCCTTTATATTCGACGAGAAGCCAGACGGAACTTTGATACTGTAAAGGACTTCAAAGAATATTTCCTTCTCTGCTTTAGTAAGAGCGTAGCTGCTTAAGTAATGGCGCCTATCTGTGTGCTTGTTGCTTGGGTCTTTCATACGTTGCTGGTCCTCCCATGCTTCTGGCGTATCTTTGGACTTCCCATACACGCCCAGGAAGCATAGCAGATTGACACAAAGGTTCTTTGTCACGTGCATCACGTCGATCGAAGACCGAACCTCTAAAACTTTCCAATAGGGTAGCTCCCAAAATATAGATTTCTTCTTCCACATGGGTGCGCGCTTATCAGGGCCGTACGGAACTGGTTGGCTGCCAGCAGCCTTACCAAAGATTACTTCTAGGTCCTTGACCATATCGAATATATCATTACCACTACGCAGCTCAGGCTTCTTCCGGTTATCTGCCTCACCTCTGAAATGCTTCCCTCCTTTCTTTCTTACGGGATGCTTGATCGGAAGAAATCTACGATGCCCCAGGTATACAACCTTTTTACATTTATCCAAAAAAACACTGTCAGTATTATCTAAACAGTGTGTGCATGCATTGTATCCCTTGTTTGTATGTCCGGAAATGTTACTAAGAGCAGGCCAATCATTGATGGTTACCAAAAGCAACGCCCGTAGGTCAAATGGCTTTTGTTCGTTCTCATCCCACACACGTACACCTGGTTTGCCCAACAATTGCAAGAGCTCTTCCACTAATGGCCTTAGATACACATCAATGTCGTTGCCAGGCTGCCTTGGGCCTTGGATGAGAACTGGCATCATAATGAACTTGCGCTTCATGCACAACCAAGGAGGAAGGTTGTACATACATAGAGTTACAGGCCAAGTGCTATGACTGGAGCTCTGCTCCCCAAAAGGATTAAAGCCATCTGTACTTAGACCAAACCATAAGTTTCTCGCCTCTCCTGCAAAGTCTGGGAAGTCTCTCTCGATCTTTCTCCACTGTGATCCATCGGCGGGGTGCCTTAACTTTCCGTCTTTCTTACGGTCTTCTTTATGCCATCGCAACAACCTAGCATGCTCTTTGTTTATAAACAGACGTTTCAGCCATGGTATTATAGGAGCATACCACATCACCTTAGCAGGAACCCTCTTACGCGGGGGCTCGCCGTCAACATCACCAGGGTCATCTGCTCTGATCTTATACCGAAGTGCAGTGCATATCGGACATTCATCCAAATTCTCGTACTTCTCACCGCGGAAAAGGATGCAGTCATTAATGCATGCATGTATCTTCTGCACATCTAATCCTAGAGGACAGAGAGCTTTCTTTGCTTCGTACGTACTCTCAGGCAATTCGTTATCCTTTGGAAGTTTTGGCTTCATTAGTTGAAGTAAATTCTCAAATGCCTTGTCAGTCACACCGTTCTGTGCCTTCCATTTCAGCAACTCCAGTGTGGTACCGAGCTTTGTGCTACCATCTTCGCAATTTGGGTACAACAATTTTTTGTGATCCTGTAACATGTTGTCCAGCTTCAACCTCTCCAATTTATTTTCACAGTCTTCCCTTGCATCAGCAATAACTCGGCCAAGATCATCATCGGGCTCTTCTGATGCCTGTTCTTGATCACCTCCTTCTTCTGCATTCTCTTCCATTGCAGTATCGTCGTATTCAGGGAACAAAGGATCTTCTTCTTCT
Source organism: Alopecurus myosuroides (assembly GCA_028641055.1). Taxonomy (NCBI): domain Eukaryota; kingdom Viridiplantae; phylum Streptophyta; class Magnoliopsida; order Poales; family Poaceae; genus Alopecurus; species Alopecurus myosuroides. Next base: position 87,257,804 of record CM054061.1, read on the forward strand.
TCATCGTCTTCCATCACAACCCCTCTTTCTCCATGCTTGGTCCAGCAATTATAGCTGGGCATGAAACCTCTCCGAAGTAGATGGCCGTGAAGGATTCTTTCGGAAGAGTGTTCTCTGACGTTTCGACAATCAACACATGGGCAACACATGAAGCCATTATCTTTGTTCGCCTGAGCTACAGCAAGAAATGCATTCAGGCCTGCCATATACTCGGAAGTGCGTCGGTCACCGTACATCCATCGCTGTCGTGCATCCATCTGCATCATATAATTAAGTTTATCAAAATACATTACAATAACATATTAATACAGAGATGACCACAGTACATCGACAAATAATACTTTTTTATGTATCAGTTACAGATGAAAAAGATAATTTGTTAACCTCGGTCGAAGATACCATTTTCAGTGAGCTTGTGTGCGTCTCGGGAATTTCGTCGAACACCTCGTGTGCATAGTAAAAAAAAAACACTAACACCACACTCTCTCACACCTCCAAGCAAAAAAAAAGATGGAAGGAGGGGGGCTGGGGCAGTATATATAGGGGAAGGGGGCATTGGTCCCGGTTCGTGGACTGAACCGGGACAATAGGTCATGCGCGTGCCACGTGGCCTGTGGCTAGGCATTGGTCCCGGTCCGTGGCAAGAGCCGGGAACGATATGCCCCCCACGAACCGGGACCAATGCGCCCAGGCGATTCCTGTTGCCCGGGCGCACGAACCGGGACCAATGCAGGGCATTTGTCCCGGATTTGGTTGCAACCGGGACAGCTGCCCCCCGGCCCCCTGGACGAGAGGGGTTGTTTCCACTAGTGATATATAGCGCCATGGTTTTAATATCCGTCCCTGTTGGCCCTCGTCTAGTCTATGATTCGGATGTGGTATATTATCTTTTATAACTACATATTTTCATTTCCTGATTATATAACAATTAATTACGCCGACCAACTTGACATAGATATTTTTATCTAGGAGGTAGTGCAACCGAAAATGCCAATCGACCCTATTGTTGAGAAGTTACACTCAGTTGAACAAGAAAATGTTGGCTTGAAAGAAAGATTTAAAAAACTGAAGAAAGGTTGGAAAAAACTGAAAGAGAGAAGATGACCATGGAAAAGGTTCTTGCCGGTGTCGTCGATGGTCACAAGAGCGAGATGGACGCAATGCGCCTGAAAATTAGAAAAATTAGAAAATATGCAATTAGTAAAGAGGCTTGGTATCATTATGCCGTCGGGTCAATTGTTATCTTTGTTGCGATTTTGATCGTATTAGTTGTTGTTTTTAAATGCATTAATTAGAGAGAGTTTTTATGGATGGTTTCAGTGTGTATTTTTATGAGAACTATATATGTATGGTCACTACGCTACTTTTTTTTTAACGTGTGATGAACTTTTTGTATTAATTAATTAATTTAGTCATGATGATTTAGCATAATGGTTGTTGATAAATTTATATAATGCAGATGAACCGGTAATGGATGTACAGTGATCGACGTCGTCCCGAATTCCTTAATGGCATGCATAGTTTTCTCAATGTGGCTGAGAAAAACAGGCAGAATGGATTTATTTTTTGTCCATGTAAAAAATGTCAGAATAAGAGGAATTTCCCTAACTCAAGAACCATACACACCCACCTGTTGCAAGAAGGCTTTTATGCCCAATTATTTTTGTTGGACCAAGCACAGAGAAAGAGGGGTTGTAATGGAAGACAATGAAGAAGAAGAGGATAATGATAATTATCCCATGTTCGGTGAACACAGTGATAATGAAATGGGGGAAGACGAGCCCGAACTTGAGGACATTGTTGATGAGTCTGATGATGATCTTCGTCAGGTCATTCGTGAAGAACAGGTAAACTGCGCAAGTCAAAACGAGAGGTTGAAGTTGGAGTGCATGTTAGAAGACCACAAAAAAAATTTGTACCCAAATTGCGAAGATGGCCAGAAAAAGCTGGGCACCACCCTGGAATTGCTGCAATGGAAGGCAGAGAACGGAGTATGTGACAAGGGATTTGAAAAGCTGTTGAAAATAATGAAGAAGATGCTTCCAAGAGATAACGTGCTACCCTGCAGTACATACGAAGCAAAGAAGGTTGTCTGCCCTCTAGGATTGGAAGTGCATGAGATACATGCATGCATCAATGACTGCATCCTCTACCGCGGTTAGCACGAGAATTTAAATGCCTGCCCGGTATGCGGTGCATTTCAGTATAAGAACAGGCGAGATGACCCTGGTGATGTTGAGGGCGACGATCGCCCCAGGAAGAGGGTTCCTGCCAAGGTGATGTGGCATGCTCCTACAATACCACGGTTGAAACGTTTGTTCCGAAACAAAGAGCATGCCAATTTGCTGCGATGGCACAAAGAAGACCGTAAGGAAGACGATATGCTGAGACACCCCGATGATGGGTCGCAGTGGAGAAACATCGACGATAAGTACGAGGACTTTGCACGTGACGCAACAAAACTTAAGGTTTGGTCTAAGTACAGATGGCCTGAATCCGTTTGGGGAGCAGAGTAGTAGTCATAGCACCTGGCCCGTGACTCTATGTATCTATAACCTTCCTCCTTGGTTATGCATGAAGCCTAAGTTCATTATGATGCCAGTGCTTATCCCAGGCCCGTCGCAACCTGGCAACAACATTGATGTGTACCTGAGTCCACTGGTTGATGAACTTTTAGAGTTGTGGGCTGACGAAGGTATACGTGTGTGGGACGAGTACAAACAAGAGGAATTTGACCTACGAGGGTTGCTGTTTGTAACCATCAACGATTGGCCTGCTCTTCGTAACATCTCAGGACAGTCAAACAAGGGATACAGCGCATGCACAAACTGTTTAGGCGAGACTGAAAGTATACATATAGGCAATAATGTGTACCCGGGGCATCGTCGATTTATTCCAGACAGGCATCCCGTAAGAAAGAAAGGAAAGCATTTCAAAGGCGAGGCAGATACACGGAGGAAGCTAACCCTCCCTAAAGGTACTGATATATATGACATGGTCAAAGATATAAAAGTAATCTTTGGTAAGGGTCCTGGCGCACAATCTATTCCGAATGACGCCGACAACCACGTAGCCATGTGGAAGAAGAAATCTATATTCTGGGAACTACCCTATTGGACATTCCTAGAAGTTCGCTCTGCGATCGACGTGATGCACGTGACGAAAAATATTTGCGTGAACCTGCTAAACTTATTGGAAGAAGTCGAGAGATACACCAAAAGCACGGCTGCACCACCAACGTATGCACGAACGAGACGACCTGATGAATCCAGAGAATTTCAAAGGTCCTGCCAGCTACGCTCTTACCAAGGAAGAGAAGGAGATCTTTTTCCAAGTCCTGAGCAGTATCATGGTCCCGTCTGGCTACTCGTCGAACATAAAAGGAATACTAAACCTGGAAGAGAAAAAGTTCCAAAACCTAACGTCTCATGACTGCCACGTGATCATGACCCAGTTACTTCAGATTGCATTGAGGGGTTTCTGCCACAAAACGTGCGAGTACCCATTGTGAAGCTATGTGCATTCCTCAACGCAATTTCTCAGAAGGCAATCGATCCAGCAACTCTACCATGTTTACAGAAGGACGTGGTCCAATGTCTTGTCAGCTTAGAGTTGGTGTTCCCGCCAACCTTCTTAAATATTATGACGCACCTCATAGCTCACCTAGTCCAAGAGATTTCCGTCCTCGGTCCTGTATTCTTACACAATATGTTCCCCTTTGAGAGGTTCATAGGAGTATTGAAGAATTATGTTAAAAACCGTGCTAGGCCAGAAGGAAGCATGGTCAAGGGCTATGGAACAGAGGAGGTCATTGAGTTTTGTGTTGACTTTATTCCTGACCTGAACCCGATCGGTGTTCCTCAGTAGCGCCATGAGGGGAGACTGCATGGAAAAGGCACGCTAGGAAAGAAATCAACAACATGTATGGACGAGCAATCTTTCACTCAAGCACACTACACAGTTCTAGTTAATTCCAGCTTGGCGGCTCCATATATCCAGGAACACAAGGAAATTTTACGCTCGGAATACCCGGAGCAACCTGAAGATTTCATTGCTAAAGAACACACGAAGACTTTTGGCGGTTGGTTGCAAAGACGTCTCATTAATGACAACATTGTTGAAGATGAGCTATACTTGTTGGCCAAGCAACCATCTTCGACTGTATTGACCTTTAAAGGGTACGAGATAAATGGTAACATATTTTACACGGCAGGCCAAGATAAAAAGAGCACCAACCAAAACAGTGGCGTCCGGTTTGATGCAAAAGACGACAACGGGCAAAGGGTCACATACTATGGTTACATAGAGCAGATATGGGAACTTGACTACGGACCTTCCTTTAAGGTCCCTTTGTTCTGGTGCAAATGGTTCAACCTGTCAGGCGTGAAGGTAGACCCGAAGTACGGAATGAAAACAGTGGATCAGAAGAATCTTGGGTACGGCAATGATCAATTCGTCCTAGCCAATGATGTGGCTCAGGTTTTCTATGTGAAGGACATGTATAGCAGACCGAGAAAAAGAAAAGATAAGGAAGCGAATACATCAGACGATGAGCCAAAGCGCCACATAGTTCTTTCAGGGAAAAGAAACATCGTGGGAGTCGAGGACAAGACAGACATGTCAGAAGATTACAATAAATTTGATGAAATTCCGCCCTTCAAAGTCAAAGATAATCCAAGCATTCAGTTAAATGATGAAGATGTTCCATGGTTATGGCGCAATCAGAAGAAAGGCAAGAAGAAAAATAGAAACGGATCATCCCTTTAGTCCCGGTTGGGGACACCAACCGGGACTAAATGGGTTAGGGTTTCGTTTGGACCAATCAGATAGAATCACACGGATCGTGGGTTTCTTTCAAGCTCTTGTGAGTCGTTGGATCCGGGGTGTGTTTCTTTCGAGCTATTGTGAGCCGTTCGATCAGGGCTACGGTGTGTTTCTTTCGAGCTGTTGTGAGCCGTTGGATGAGGGTGTTTCTTAACCGTTGAATCAAAACCCTAGCTCAACACTTTGTGAGCAAGAGGACCCTATAAATAGCCCACCTTCATACACCGGTCAGTTCATCGAGCAAATACAAAACATCCGGATTCGCCATCATACGTCCTGCCGTGCATTTGGTATGCATATATGCACCCAGTAGACACGGTGGGGCTGTATGATGGCGATACCGTTTGTTTTGTTCTACACCCCCCTTTAAGGTTTGATACATCACATATTCAGTTCATCGAGCAAATACAAAACATCCGGATTCGCCATCATACGTCCTGTCGTGCATTTGGTATGCATATATGCACCCAGTAGCCACGGTAGGGCTGTATGAAGGCGGTACATATTGTTTTGTTCTACACCCCCTTTAAGGTTTGATACATCATATATTCAGTTCATCGAGCAAATACAAAACATCCGGATTCGCCATCATACGTCCTGCCGTGCATTTGGTATGCATATATGCACCCAGTAGACACGCTGGGGCTGTATGATGGAGATACCGATTGTTTTGTTCTACACCCCCCTTTAAGGTTTGATACATAATATATTCAGTTCACCGAGCAAATACAAAACATCCGGATTCGCCATCATACGTCCTCCCGTGCATTTGGTATGCATATATGCACCCACTAGCCACGGTAGGGCTGTATGATGGCGATACCGATTGTTTTGTTCTACACCCCCCCCCCCCCTTTAAGATTTGCCCCAAAACACATCAGAGATAATATAATTCACATGATCCATTCAACAAAGTTTGGTACAATAAATTATTACACATCAATTCTTCCCTTGTGTCCCCGATTTCTTACGATTTGGCCGTATCCATGGAGCATCCTCATCATTTAACTTAAGGCTTTATTGTTTTAAGTGACATCTAGACAACTTTTACACAAAACATGAGAAAATATAAATATGTTGTTATAATATTTGATTTTACAATTTTTTGAGTCTACTTTGATTTTATAAATAAATGTAAAAGAAAACAGAAAAGAAAAATAAAAGAAGAAACATGAAAAAGAAAAAGGAAACAAAAAAATATTTTTATATTTTTTAATTAGTTTGATAAATATCTTATTTTTTATTTTTTTTATTGTTTTAAATGACATGTAGACAATTTTTACACAAAATATGAGAAAATATAAATATGTTGTTATAATATTTGATTTTGTAATTTTTGGAGTGTACTTTGATTTTATAAATAAATATAAAAGAAAACAGAAAAGGGAAACAAAAAAGAAAAATAAAAGAAGAAAAAGGAAAAAGAAAAAGGAAACAAAAAAATTTCTTTATATTTTCAAATTAGTTTGATATAAATACCTTTTTTTATTTTTTTTATTGTTTTAAAAAACATTTAGACAATTTTTACACAAAATATGAGAAAATATAAATATATTTTTATAAATATTTGATTTTACAATTTTTTGAGTCTACTTTGATTTTACAAATAAATGTAACAGAAAACAGAAAAGGGAAATAAAAAATAAAAATAAAAGAAGAAACAGGAAAAAGAAAAAGGAAACAGAAAAAAGAAAAAAAAAGAAAAGTGGGCCCTGTATAGACCTTTAGCACCGGTTTGTGTTAACAACCGGTGCTAAAGACCCTTTCGCACCGGTTGTTAACACAAACCGGTGCTAAAGGTCTGTACAGGGAGCGCGCAGTCTGAAAGTGGCCCATGTACAGACCTAAGCCCTGCTCCGTCCGCGCCGCCCCCGTGCTCATCTCCTCGCCGCCGTCGCCGTCATCTCCTCGCCGCCGTCGCCGTCCGCCTCGCCGCCCCAACGTCGCGCGCCCCGACGCCGCGCCGCCTCCCTCTGCTCCGACCGCCGACCCGACGCCGCGCGTGCGCCTCCCTCTGCCTCCCCACCGCCGCCCCCCCCCTCTGCCCCGTCACCGCCCAGACGCGGCCCAGACGCCGCTCCCGGCTCTGCCTACCCACCGCGCGCCGCCCCGCCTCCGGCCGCCCCAAAAGTGACGTACACGTACGCGTACGCGTGACGTCACCGCCCCAAAAGTGAGTTTTTTTTTCCTGTTGTAATTCTAATTAGAATTAGAATTATAATTTGTAGTTAGAATTAGAACTAAAATTAGAATTACATTTAGAATTAGAAGTAGATTTAGAATTAGAATTAGAAAAATATTTGGACATATAAATTTAAAATATATTAGCTAGAATTAGAATTTGTAGTAATTATAATTAGCTAGACTAAGAGAATTTTTTCTGTTTAAATTTAAAATATACCACATTCTCTATATAAATAACCGATGAAATAATTTCGCTAAGTGTCCGATGAAATAATTTCGCTAAGTGTCCGACGAAATAATTTCGCTAAGTGTCCGATGAAATAATTTCGCTAAGTGTCCGATGAAATAATTTCGCTAAGTGTCCGATGAAATAATTTTGCTAAGTGTCCCATGAAATAATTTCGCTAAGTGTCCGATGAAATAATTTCGCTAAGTGTCCGATGAAATAATTTCGCTAAGTGTCCGATGAAATAATTTCGCTAAGTGTCCGATGAAATAATTTCGCTAAGTGTCCGATGAAATAATTTCTCTAAGTGTCCGATGAAATAATTTCGCTAAGTGTCCGATGAAATAATTTCGCTAAGTGTCCGATGAAATAATTTCGCTAAGTGTCCGAATAAAATAATTTCGCTAAGTGTCCGATGAAATAATTTTGCTAAGTGTCCGATGAAATAATTTTGCGAAGTGTCCGATGAAATAATTTTGCTAAGTGTCCGATGAAATAATTTTTCTAAGTGTCCGATGAATTAATTTCGCTAAGTGTCCGATGAAATAATTTCGCTAAGTGTCCGATCAAATAATTTTGCTAAGTGTCCGATGAAATAATTTCGCAAAGTGTCCGATGAAATAATTTCGCTAAGTGTCCGATGAAATAATTTCGCTAAGTGTCCAATGAAATAATTTCGCTAAGTGTCCGATGAAATAATTTTGCTAAGTGTCCGATGAAATAATTTTGCTAAGTGTTCTTCATTTTATAAATTTTACTAGTAGGTGTTGAGCTATGGATCCCCAAGAACCTACACATGATCCGCACGCCGATCAGCTCGCGGGAATGGGTGAGGCGGAGAAGGAAAGATACATGTGCCAGATGATTTTTGAAGATGCAACGGCCATATATCATGATCACGACGGCGGACAGGCGTTTAGCAATCAATTTTTGAACGACTCCGGTGACGGAGCTGAGAATATAGAAGATGTAGTAGATGATGACGACGACAACGTCGAGGATGCAGAAGTGCCCTCCAGAACAAACTCTGCCAATGTATATCTCAAGTCATTGTTGACGCAACAATTAATTTGTATTGCACTTACTAACGAATCATTATTTTCCCGTTTAGGCGCCCTCCGGAACAGCTAGCGCAAGTACTGAGACAAAGTCGAAACGAGGCCCGGCCGCAAGGTTGAAAGATACCGCAAGGTTCTCGATCGATACAGTTGCTGCTGATGGCAAACCACTGGAACCCACAGAAACTTATCGCAAATTCATAAATCAGTGCGGAGTTCTTGTAAGAGACCTGGTCCCGATCAACTTAATAGAATGGAATAAGCCGCAGACCGGCGCCAACGTTGGAGCTACTTATGTTGATGACAGATTGAAAAAAGTGCTTTGCGACACGGTATGGCTAAATTTCAGCGTAGCGGAAGATAAGAAGAAGAAAGTCGAGGAGTGGTCTTTGAAGAAGATGGCCGTACAATTCCAGAGGTGGAAGAAAGACATGTGGAAGAAATATAAGGACGAAGATCAAGTTTTCACTGGGCACCTAGTGAAGATAAGAGATGCTTGGCCTGATTTTAAGGCGTACAATAAATCAGGTGTCTTTACATCCCGATCAGCCACAAATAAGGAGAATGCGAAGAAGAAGAAATATCATCATATTTTGGGGTCAGGTGGCTACATGACTGCCCTGCCTAGGTGGCGACGCTATGAAGATGCTTTTCTGAAAAGAGGTATCATTCCACAGACACATGACTGGCCCGATAGGTCCAAGTTCTGGTTGTTCACGCATGGGGCAACGTTGGACGCTGAGACTGGGATGATTGTTGCGGAGGGACCATGGTCGGAAAAAATAACAAAAGTCGTATCAGAACTAGAGAAGGCAATAGAAGCTGTTCGAAAAGGAACTTTTGTTCCCGATAGAGAGAACGATGAGCTGACGAAGGCACTCGGGAACCCCGAAAAGTGGGGACGAACACGAGGCTTTGGAGCCACTACCCCGTGGAGCCAAGGGTTTCCAGCGGACCTTGGCACTTACAGAAGCCGTGGTAGAAGCAAGAAGAAGGCGCTAGAACGGGCATCGACATTAGAAGAAAAGGTGGCGTTTCTCTTGAAGAAAGGGGGACACCCTGTACCTGACACTAAAGAGGAGGTAGAACATCCTGCACCTGATCAGCAGAAAATAGAAGACGATCCTGTAGCAGATGCCGTCCCATCTCAGCATAGAAGCAGCGTGGGTTCCACGCAGCTGCAGCTAGAAGACGGTCGTGCAGTCGAACCGTCGGCGCCTCACTACCTTGCGGATGATATCACGGAGAAGACAAATTGTGAGATACATATGCCAATGGGGAACATATCCTTCATGGTGGCGTCAGGCTATGCTTTACTGAATCAACCTGGAGCAACCTACCATGGTGGTCAGATTCCAGCATCCCATGCTCGTGTCGGGTTGTCAACAATTACGCCGGGATGCCATTCAATTGAGCTTCATATTCCTGGAGGTGAAGACGAGAAGACACTGGGAGAAATGGAGCTTGGTATCATCTTGTGGAATAAGAAACACATCGTGTTTCCTAACGCGGCGCCAAGGCCACCGACTCTTCCAGGTACAAATGCACCACCTCCAACAATTACTGAATGTTGCACCAGATGTAAGCCTAGTTTTAATAGTTTTTTCACTTTCGTATAGAGAATGCACGACCTCCAAGTCCACCCCCCAACGCACCTCCAAGTCCACCCCACAACGAAGATTGGGAGCCCAAGGCTGAGGGTCCATCGCCCGTGCACTCTCGTGAGCCGACGGATGTGCCCACTACGGGTACGGCAAAGCGGAAGCTGCAGTTCAGAAGAAACGGGACTCCTCCCAAGAAGAGAGAAAGGAAACCCAAGAAAGTCAAGACTCCCCCGACGTTACTAGGCCTGATGACTTCGGAGGAACTAGCCGAGTCCGTGAAAGCCAAAAACAAAGCATGGTTCGCACGGTTTCCCCTGAAGCCCCCTCCAGACGTCTGGAAGGAAACTCTGAAGAACATCCCAAAGTGGAAAATTGAGCGCACCATCGACTACTTATATTATCCTGCACCGCCGCACCTTTCAGACTATGAACGGTACATTAAAAAGATGCACACCGCACAGATGAAGCAGGCGGAGCAGACAAAATGCGGGAAACAAGTTCCCCAGCTCGGACAACAAGAAGCACAGTCAATTGCCCCGCTCAAGGTGTTATCTGACCAGGCTTCAGTGTCCGGTCCACGCATGGGGGACGTAGGTTACGCTATTGCTGATGTGGTATATAAATATAAGCCCGAGCACCCTCTGGTCGAAAATCCTACTGCTCTAGCAACCCAACTATGGAATTGACATGTTTGGTACTTGGAGGCCGCAAGGCAAAAGAGATACTGTATCATGGCGGCAGTTCAGGATCAACACTATTTCAGAGAGTACGGTGTGGAGCTTGGGTTCGATGAATTTTTCTCGATGTACAATCAACGTGCCCTCGACAAATCTATTATCAGCTGCTACTATTTGTAAGTGATTTATTTGTATAATTTAATTATTTAGTTAAGCTCGCGTTCATTGCCCGTGTAATTATCACTCACGACATTCTTTTTGTACGCTACTATGCAGAATGAAGATTCGTGAAAGCAGGCTGGCAGGAATCTGGGACTTTGGGTTCATTGACCCGTATTTGTTTCATCAAGACACAATAGAAAAGTTCAACAAGGATACACCAGATGATTTGATAAAGTTTTTGAAGCGACAAAGTACCAAAAAATAAATACTTTGGCCCTACGGATTCAAGTGAGTGTTACTGTCTTGTAGACATTCCATTTTACTTACCTGATGTTAAGTGTAATTGATGAGTATGCATGATTGCGTGTGTACACGTACGCAGGTCCCACTTCATATTGTTCATCATTAGAATCGATCAAGGACAAGTTGAAGTCTGGGACTCGTTAACCTGGGACGCTGACACATGGAAGAGCGTGCATCAGATGCTACGAAGGTATATATATATCGGCCTCTTTCGTTCATCGGCATAGAAGCAGCGTGGGTTCCACGCAGCTACAGCTAGAAGACGGTCGTGCAGTCGAACCGTCGGCGCCTCACTACCCCGTGGATGATATCACGGAGAAGACAAACTATGAGATACATATGCCAATGGGGAACATATCCTTCATGGTGGCGTCAGGCTATGCTTTACCGAATCAACCTGGAGCAACCTACCATGGTGGTCTGATTCCAGCATCCCATGCTCGTGTCGGGTTGTCAACAATTACGCCGGGATGCCATTCAATTGAGCTTCATATTCCTGGAGGTGAACGCGAGAAGACACTGGGAGAAATGGAGCTTGGTATCATCTTGTGGAATAAGAAACACATCGTGTTTCCTAACGTGGCGCCAAGGCCACCGACTCTTCCAGGTACAAATGCACCACCTCCAACAATTACTGAATGTTGCACCAGATGTAAGCCTAGTTTTAATAGTTTTTCACTTTCGTATAGAGAATGCACGACCTCCAAGTCCACCCCCCAACGCACCTCCAAGTCCACCCCACAACGAAGATTGGGAGCCCAAGGCCGAGGGTCCATCGCCCGTGCACTCCCGTGAGCCGATGGATGTGCCCACTACGGGTACGGCAAAGCGGAAGCTGCAGTTCAGAAGAAACGGGACTCCTCCCAAGAAAAGAGAAAGGAAACCCAAGAAAGTCAAGACTCCCCCGACGTTACTAGGCCTGATGACTCCGGAGGAACTAGCCGAGTCCGTGAAAGCCAAAAACAAAGCATGGTTCGCACGGTTTCCCCTGAAGCCCCCTCCAGACGTCTGGAAGGAAACTCTGAAGAACATCCCAAAGTGGAAAATTGAGCGCACCATCGACTACTTATATTATCCTGCACCGCCGCCCCTTTCAGACTATGAACGGTACATTAAAAAGATGCACACCGCACAGATGAAGCAGGCGGAGCAGACAAAATGCGGGAAACAAGTTTCCCAGCTCGGACAACAAGAAGCACAGTCAATTGCCCCGCTCATGGTGTTATCTGACCAGGCTTCAGTGTCCGGTCCACACATGGGGGACGTAGGTTACGCTATTGCTGATGTGGTATATAAATATAAGCCCGAGCACCCTCTGGTCGAAAATCCTACTGCTCTAGCAACCCAACTATGGAATTTACATGTTTGGTACTTGGAGGCCGCAAGGCAAAAGAGAGACTGTATCATGGCGGCAGTTCAGGATCAACACTACTTCAGAGAGTACGGTGTGGAGCTTGGGTTCGATGAATTTTTCTCGATGTACAATCAACGTGCCCTCGACAAATCTATCATCAGCTGCTACTATTTGTAAGTGATTTATTTGTATAATTTAATTATTTAGTTAAGCTCGCGTTCATTGCCCGTGTAATTATCACTCACGACATTCTTTTTGTACGCTACTATGCAGAAAGAAGATTCGTGAATGCAGCCTGGCAGGAATCTGGGACTTTGGGTTCATTGACCCGTATTCGTTTCATCAAGACACAATAGAAAAGTTCAACAAGGATACACCGGATGATTTGATAAGGTTTTTGAAGCGACAAAGTACCAAAAAATAAATACTTTGGCCCTACGGATTCAAGTGAGTATTACTGTCTTGTAGACATTCCATTTTGCTTACCTGATGTTAAGTGTAATTGATGAGTATGCATGACTGCGTGTGTACACGTGCGCAGGTCCCACTTCATATTGTTCATCATTAGAATCGATCAAGGACAAGTTGAAGTCCGGGACTCGTTAACCTGGGACGCTGACACATGGAAGAGCGTGCATCAGATGCTACAAAGGTATATATATATCGGCCTCTTTCGTTCATCGGCCTCTTTTTCGTTCATTTCCTGATATCAAGTAAGTAACACTAGTAGGGAATGGCTTATAGCCACCAGCATACTGCTGGCCAACAGCATTTGTCGTTGCCCAGCGCTAACAGCACTGGCGAACAACATTTCCTGTTCGCCAGCGCTATTCCTCCTACCGCTGGCGAACATGCCCGCTGGTTCGCCAGCGCTACGGGTGGGACCCACCTGCGCGCGCTACAGCCGCTGCCTGATACTACCGCTGGCGAACTGGGCTGAGTGTTCGCCAACTACCGCTGGCGAACAGGTGTGGTTGTTCGCCAGCGCTAACTTGTGGGCCCAGGACGCATGTTAGCGCTGGCGAACAACCACACCTGTTCGCCAGCGGTAATCTGGCAGATCTGCCATAAGTGGTACCCCCCCCACCACCCACTTTCCCCTCCACTCTCCCTTCTCCACCTTGTCCCCTCTTCTCTCTCTAGCTCGAAATTATGCAAATTTCTCCACCCTCCTACTCTATTTTGAACCAACTAAATTTATTTTAGTTGGTATATATATGTTGATCTCCCTCCTAACACCATTTCTACCCAAAATTTTCCCTCCCTAGCCATCTAGATCTAGAATTACCCCTCTCTCTCCAAAGCTCCAAAATTCTCCGGATATCATCGTGTAGCCATCTATTCATTTGAGGTGGGATGAATAATAATATATAATTAAATGAGTTTGTATATAAATTTTGTCCGGATACACGCGATATGCAATATGTGTGAAATTTCACCGGATTCGACAATGGCCGTGTGATGGAGACGATAAATGCATGTGTGCGCAATTTGTTGTGGAATGAAATTGAGTAGCCAACTATCGCCGGAATGTTGATTCATTTCCGTCTCGGCATAGTTTGGCACTCCCTAATAACCTCCTATTTGTAGGAAGGTCATGCCGAATTTTTTCGTGAATACGACATGAAGTGAAATTTTTGATAAGAAAATGAGTTGCCACTTTGCCGGAATGTTTATTCATTTCCGTCTCGGCAAAGTTTGGCACTCCTCTAACCTCCAATTTGTAGGAAGGTCATGCCGATTTTTTTCGTGAATATCGAAATATATATATATATATATATATATATATATATATATATATATATATATATATATTATGTTTGGTTCTAATATTAATTATATCGGCGCGCTCTCGTGCAGGCAACATATAATGGTGGTCGTTAAGAGTGAACGTGTCGTGAATAGTTACTTGAGACACGCGACAGAAGACATGTTACAAAATGGCCGCAAGGAGATACGATGTCCATGTCGAAAGTGCAAACTAGGGGGCTTGCTCAATCCCTTTACCGGAGATTTGCTCAGTCACCTCCTAAGGTATGGTTTCATGGATGGGTATAACAGTCAGTGGGTAAGTGATGATGAAGATGATGAAGTCCATGGGGCGGCGGCGGTAGGAAATGATGTGCAAAAGGACAATAGCAACGATCGACTAGAACTACAGCAGGACCAACTACAGCAGGACCAAGATTAGCCTCATGACCCCGCACATGATCATGAGGAAGATGCTGAACAAGACGTGGAAGAAGATCACGAGGACACAGGGACACCCCTAACGGAAGTTGTGCGTGACCCTCATCTGAAAGAACTGATTTTGAGAAAGACAACTAACTCGATATCTGCTGCTAGAGAGCAATCAAAGCTGGCGCAACTAGAGATAGACTCGAAGACACCGTTGTATGCAGGCTGCGGTCCGGGAGAGTCCCGCCTGAGAGTGGCCCTCGATGTTCTGCAGATGAAGGCGAGATACAAATGGAGCGACATAAGCGTCGATGCAAGCCTGCAATACTGGCACGATGTCCTTCCAGAGGGCAACACCTGTCCTAAAAGTTGCGACGAGGCCAAGAAAGTCGTGTGCCCCTTTGATTTACCTCACGAAAAATACCATGTGTGCATCAACGATTGCTACATTTATCGAAAAGAGGATGCGAACAAAACCATTTGTTCAGTTTGCAACGCCGCTCGATACAAGAAAGGGAAGAAGAAAGCTCCTCGGAAAGTTGTGTGGTACTTTCCGCTCATTCCCCGTCTGCAACGGTATTTCGTGGACCGCAAGGAAGCAGAGCTCATGCGCTGGCACGCGAAAAGGAGGAATAAAGTTTTGAAAGATCCAAATCGGAGTGAAAAAGTAATTCTGACACAAGTCAATGGAAAGCAATTGACTGTGAATATCCAACGTTCGGGGCGGAGGCAAGGAATATCAGGTTGGGTGTGAGCACCGACGGACTCAATCCGTTTGGCAACCAGAGCAGCACCCATAGCACCTGGCCCGTGTTTGTATGGATGTATAACATCCCTCCCTGGTTGTGCATGAAGAGGAAGTATGTTCACATGAGTATGCTAATTCAAGGGCCGAAACAACCAGGCAACGACATCAATCTATACCTGAAGCTGCTTAAAGATGAGCTGGACACTCTATGGGCCGAGGAAGGGGTGAACACATGGGACGCCTTCGGTGAACAATATTTCCCAATGAGAGCTGTCTTACTCTGTACGGTTCACGACCTACTCGGCTACGGATATGTGGCGGGCCAGGTGTGCCACGGACATAACGATTGCGTGAGGTGCATGGATGACCCCACGTTTATGCAACTTCCGAAAGATCCTGGGTCTTCGAAAACAGTTTTCGTTGGCCATCGAAGGTGGCTACCCAACAAAGACCCGTGGAGAAGGCGAGGAGACCTTTTTAACGGTGAGGATGAGCTCCGTGGACCTCCGCGTAAGAGGTGCGGTGAAGAAATCTACAATTTGCTGAATGATTGGAAGGAATGCCCAGAGCCGGGAAAGAAGCAGAAGGCGCCAAAACCGCTTCTGGATGTATGGAAGACGAGGTCGGTGTTTTGGGACTTGCCATACTGGCCCATTCTCGATACGCCTCACTGCCTTGATCTGATGCATATCACGAAGAATGTGTCTGAAAGTTTGTTTGGCACGCTGCTCAACATGCCGGAGAGGACCAAAGACGGGGTGAAAGCAAGAAACGACCTGAAATATTTTGGTATTAGGGTAGATCTTCAGGGGGACGCCCGGATGATGACGACGGCGAGGAGACGGAGGTTCGCAAGGCCAAAAGGGTTAAGAGGAATGACTATTACTGCCCCCCCTCCTGCTTCACTCTTAGTCCGGACGAGATCACAAAATTGATGATGTGCCTTCTCGGAGTCAAAGTCCCTAGCGGTTACTCAGGGCTAATAAGCAGATTCCTCTACGCGCAGAAACAAAAGTTTAGCGGGATGAAGTCTCATGACTCTTAAGTGATGATGACGTAGATACTTCCGGTTGCGATCCGCGGAATAATGGACTAACACGTCCGGGAAACCCTATTTGGCCTCTGTAACTTCTTCGACGTTATATCTCGAAAGTCGATCAAGGGGAAGCAGATCTCAAGGCTGCAGGAAGAGATTGTCATGATACTATGCGAGCTTGAGATGTACTTTCCACCATCATTCTTTGACATATGTGTTCATCTGTTGGTCCATATCGTGGACGATATCATCCATCTCGGGCCGTTGTTCCTGCACAACATGATGCCGTTTGAAAGGATGAATGGGGTCATCAAAGGATATGATCGCAACAGAGCTCGTCCGGACGGAAGCATCGTTCAGGGCTTTCTCACCGAAGAGTGCATCTCTTTCTGCACGAATCATATGGACGTGGAGGACCCAGTTGGTCTGCCCAGAAACAAGCACATCGTGCGTCTGTTTACTCTCAGTTTGGCGCATCAGCTATCCATAGAGAATGTCAAAAACATCGCGCTAGCAGACCCCTACTACATGCACGACATGTACTTGAGCAACCCCAAGGGTAGGGCAAAAGCGACAAAGTACCTCCAACAAGTGTTGCTCAATAACCATATGAACAAGAGGATCACCCTCGTGCCTTACTTTCCCGAGTAAGTTATATTTCCCATCTTTACATAAGTTTGCGCATATACAATTTTTGAGGATTATATATATGGACTCTCCTGTTTTGCGCAGAAACAAATACGGCACCCTCATCATGCTCTACCCGAGAGACGCGCACGCAGTATATCTCGACTCCGGGAGTACGATGAAGGAGAAGAACTACTCCCTCATCAAGTCTGTTCTGAATGATGCTTTGGACGGCTATATCAGGGGGGAAGGATTACGCGACAGGAAGAAACAAATTCAAGGCAAATATGTGTTCAGACACATAACAGAGTTTCCCTGCCCCAAGCAGGCGCCAGGCGGCCATATGGAGGCATGGTACCTCATCCAACACATGAAGGAGATCGTGAAGGACCAACATAGTCTACAATAAATGTCTGCTGTGGACAAATGGTCTCGCGGCATCGTCGAATGGTCTGATGCTGAATTCAGACAAAACTTTGGTTGCATCCAGCGCAAGCTCTGCACAATCATCTGTAAGGATGTAGTAACTAAAGGATCTGTCTTCCACTGGAACTCCCCACCATCTAACAATGAGTTGCGACAATGTGTGCTAGAGCAGACTGACGAGAGACTATTAAACTCGTTAGAAGGTGCTCTTCCGTTCCCGCCGGAGAAGAAACAGAAGATCACAACCACAACGAAGAAGAAATGATCGACGATATGTATTCGGTTCGGTACGAATTGCTCCTAATAAGAACTTGTGATTTCCTTTACCGGTCTAATGCTTTTATCTTGGTCTACAGAGAGATGAAGAAGTGGACGGCGTGCTGGCCCTAGCGAAAGATCGCAAGCGGAGGCGGAAGCTAAAGCGGAGGCGGACCGTATATCTAGTCTTCTTTGCGATTGATCTCTATATCGCGCGTACGTTGTATAGATGTCGTCATACCTTTGTAATCGTTGAACTAATTAGATGGCTATATTTTGGGTTCGAAATCTTCCGACATAAACGTGTTATTGAGATCAATGTGTTGTATTCGTACTTATGAGAATTGGATATGGATGCATATGTATCGATGTGTTAATTTCGTTATCGATGTGTTAAATTCGTTATGGATGGATGCATATGTATCTAACAGTGATTTATATGTGTGAAGTTTATAAATTACAGAATTTTAATGTATTTGGACCTGTATAGTATAATATCAGAATATACAAACTGTTATACAAAAATAAAAATAAAAATACAAACCTGGGAAACTTACCACTGGCAAACAAATTTCCTACCGCTGGCCAACACCACCACTGGCGAACTAGGGCCCTAGCGCTGGCGAACCAGTACCGCTGGCGAACAGGGCAGCTACCGCTGGCGAACATAGCGCTGGCGAACAAGGCTTTGTTCGCCAGCGGTAACATGCACTACCGCTGGCGAAGTGTTGTTCGCCAGCAGTACCCTCCTACTGCTGGCGGTGTACTGCTGGCGAACACATGTTCGCCGGCGGTAGCTGGATCCTGTTCGTCACTGGTAGCCTATTTCCTACTAGTGTAATAATTAACTCTTGTATTCATTTTTCTTTTGTCGGCCAGGGTTTGGCAAATGTTCATCAAGGAAGAACCCGGTACATGGGCAGACAAGCTCCACTTTCAGATTAAAAAAGTAAGTAGTACTACGTACGCTGGTTTCAATACCATTACCATTCTCTTGATTATTATTAATTTGACTGAATTATGTTATCGTATATAGAGCGTCCCGCAACAACCACAGGGCACTGATTATTGTGGATACTACGTTTGCGAGTACATTCACAGGATTATCAATGAGAAATCCCGTACTTCCAGAAATCTAGAGGTACGTAACCGGATCTTCACAACTTTATTTATGTTGACATCAATTATGTTTAGTTTTGTTCATAAGTTAATTGTTTTCATCTACTTCTTTTAAAGATGCAACGAAAGCGGGCGATGCTCAAACCAATCCAACGTTGCAAGGCAATTGCAGAGGAATTGGCAGGATTTCTCCTCACGCAAGTCATAGATGAAGGCGGAGAATTTTTCCATCCTATGAACCAATAGCCAGCTCCCTTCTCTATGCAAGTATACAGCTATTGGAAACGAACTTCAGATTATGTAATGCTCGGTCGAGTACTTCATGTTACATGTATATATATATATATGTACTTTTATTTGGTGTATCAACATTTAACCGCAAACACGGAATCAGAAACACTTAACCGCAAACACGGAATCGTTGTTTCCGGATACTTATTTCCGATTACGTGTTTCCGATTCCGTGTTCGTAAAAAACGAAACCCGGACACACGGAATCGGAAAGACGTAAACGGAAACACGTAAACGGAAACCCTGAAAATACGGAACACGCCCTAAACTGTGACGCCCCGAGATCGGGCACTATGCAGATTTCAACATTTCCACCAAAATCCACATAATAACCGATTCCAGGTTGCCACTTGTGATAACATTACAACAGTTCACGAATATTCCGCAACAACAACAGAAAATATATATATACAAGACGACTCAAACGAGTCAAGGATACAACTGATACAATACAAAGATCCAAATAACAGCGGAAGAATCAACATAGTGTCCGACTACGGACAAGATACAAAATGGACTAAGAGTCCTGAAGATAACCGATGGCGTCCAATCCCTGCCCAGTCCAAGCCGGAGGGATTCCCAAGCTAACGTCGTCAGACTTCAAACCTGTTGACTGCAATGTGGAATATGCAGCCACGAAAAGGATTCGTGGGTCAGTACGGTTAAGTACTGGCAAGTGGATAAACCATACTCACAAGGGACCAGTGTAACCAATCATCACAAGATACAAATACTTTGGGGTACAATGGAAAGGAAGGGATTACTGCAAAGAAGCGGCAGCGGGCTGCACTAACTAACTACAGAGACGCGCTACAACATCCGGCTAAAAGAAAGGGATAAGATAGCGAATCAGAACCAACTACAACTACTCACCACACAATACCCATCCAATGTTACCCCCTACTAAGGAAGCAACCCAAGGAAACTCACACGGTTGTTTAAGGTGACATTCATTTTGATGGTGGAAGTAATCTATATTACTAGTCAAGTTATCATCGTTAAGTGTAAGTTGTCTGAGTACTTGTTAGCCAGCACTTTCACCAAGTCATCCATAACCGCGGACAACACGGCTTCTCGAGAAGATTTAACCCTGCAGGGATGCACCAATTTGGCCGTACACGTAAGAATAACCCGCCAGACGGGGGATCACCCCACCAAGCGAGGTACTCAACACAACCCAACTCTTCTTCGCATCAAGCCCAAAGAACCACGTGTTGTGCGTGCGCGGCTAATCGAGCCCCCACGAAGAAAAGGGGGACCCTCGTAGCACTCTAAGACCACGCCGTCCTAAATGCCGACTACAAAAGTTCCACCCTGGCGCCAAGGGTTCGCACCTGCATATGCATGCATCAAATGGAAAACCCGAACTAAGTGTGGCGATTTGGACGAGATGTGAATCGAATCAGAATTGCGGGGGGCGCCCATACTCGCTTCCCACATGCGGTTAGTGCGCTCATCATGGATCAATGGACAAGACTCTTTTCCTAATTAGGTTCGACACTAGCAGGCCTCAAAACCACGCCGGGCCTCCTACCGGTGCCTTATCATCAAATTAATATTACCCGAAACATTAACATGTTGTTGATTGAATTCAAAACCAACTATCAAACTAAACAGGTGATAAGACGGACAACAAGACTTGAGCGCAAACAACACTAAGCATGCAACTACAACACGAGGGCCAACAAGGTAAACAAACAACAGCTAATAGGAAGTGGAAGGAAGGCTATATCATGGCTGCAAGGTAAACATATGATAGGATCGAGACACAAGCATCGAATCATAAGGCTAGAATAAAGGCAACGGAAAGAATCGGTAACAAGTGATGAAAGGCAGCCATAGGTAGCAAGTGAGTATACTTGCCTGGAATCCAGCAAGTAGAGGTACATCCGCAGAACTTGTCGTTGCTCACATCATCTCAACGTCCTATCCGCGAAGAAGCATCGAACTAGAACAAACACCGGATGCAACAATTACTTCTACGGCAAAAGATCCAGCATGATCAAGATATGGATGCATGACAAGTTTAAGGATGCATCAAAGATAAACTAGTTGACATGGTAATCATATTTAAATGGGCCCATATGCAATTTGGATTGCATCTGGAAAGGCCCATGAATTAATGTTGAATTAAATGATCTACAAATAACCATCATGTGAAAGTTGATTAGAATGATGCATGGATGATGAAAACAATAAGAAAACAACAATAGTTTCAGTTTGATATGTTGTTTACCAAGTTTGGAATTTTATTTATTAAGTTATGAAATTTGGCTTCTTAAATGATTTACACAAGCATTTGTTGTTTTCACCCATTTTAATTGTTCAAAACAGCTAGCAAAAATCATATTTGGAAAGAACAACAAATTTTAGATGGAATACATATTTCATTTGTTGAATTTGTATTTAAAAAGAATTAATTATGTATTAAACAAGTTTGGACAAGATTTAAATGAATTTAATTCAAGTATGAAATTATTTGAATTTTTATTTGTTCAAAACATTAAATAAAATTCATATTTAAAAAGATTATATTTTACCGCTTTGAAAACATATTTTGTATGTTCAAAAAGAATTTAATTTGACCAAGTTATTAATTTAGCAATTTTAAATGATTTAAACAAGATTTAAATTATTTAACCAATTTTAATTAGTCAAAACAGAAAACAAAGTTTATATTTGGAAAGATTGTTCAATTTTGCATGGAAAACATATTTTACATGTGTCATTTGAATTAAATTTGAATTAGTTATGAATTTGACCAAATTTGAAATAGTAGTTTGAATTTGAATTTTTGAAAACATTTGAAATGTTCAAAACAGTAAAAAAATGATTTAAACATGTAGAAAATTAAATTTGGGATTGAAAACATATTTAATATGTTGAATTTGAATTTGAATTGAGGGATCTATGATGGTTTGAAATCCAGGGACCAATCTGTGAAAATTACAGGGACTTGAAAATAAAAGAAAAAGGCCAGAAAATGAATTTCACCTCGCATGGACCTATCCTAGGCCACTGACAAGGGGGCCCTGCCCACCGCGGCGCTCGCGTGGCGTGTGTGTGCGCGCACGTGGCTGCAGGGTCGCTGACGGGGGGCCCCACCTGTCAGCGCGCGTGGTAAAATGTTGGTTTTTATTCCGCGAGGGGGGGGCTCGAACCCTAGCCCGCGGGTGCGCGTGCGCCGTGCGTTGCCACTGCGCTGCTGTTCGTTTTGTGACAGAACAGAGGAAGGCGTGGTTTTAGGGTTCAGTTTCGTCAGTAACTGAACTGACGAAAGTTCAGTTACCTGAACTTTGGCGTCGAGGGGACGGTCGCCGGCAGCGACTGCTGCACTGCTGCTGCTGTGCGTGCCTGTGGATGTGCGGGAGGTGTACGTGCGCGTGGGCCACTAACAAGGGAAAGGAGAGAGGAGGGAGAGGTGGTGCTCACCACCTCTGTCGTCGATGCAGCGGCTCGGTGCTGGTGGCCGGCGACGTGGACAGGGACGGCGGCGATGATCCAAGGGCTCCCAGTCCTTGCTGCGGTGTCGAGGAGGAAGAGGACGGCACGGGGAACCGATTCCCGGGCCTATCACGCGCGGTGGTGCATCGTGGCGACGGTGATTGCCAGAGTTGGTGGCGGTGGCGTGCGGTGGAGGTGGTGCAGAGAGGGAACAGCGGGAGAGAGAGAGAAGAAAGGAGGAGGAGAAAGATGGCGGCGGCGGCTGAGAGATGGAGGAGGGAGAGAGGAGGCTAGGGCACGGCCTAGGGAGGTACATATAGGGAGGAGGGGGAGCAGGTGAGCTCCTTCTCGGTGGGGGAGCCCCCCTCCTCTCTGTGTCTCCGTACAGAGGTAAGGGAAGGGGTACGCAGGGCGTGGGGGGGCCTGGGCTGGTGGGCTCAGCCCACTTGGCTGACCTGCCCCCTTCTTTCTTTTCTGTTTTATTTTTCTCTTTTTTTTTGCTGAAAAGAAAAGATAGGAAAGGAGAGAAAAATAGAGGGGTCTTTGGGGTTTTTTAAAAGTTGGTGATAACTTTTATGGGTTAATTATTACCAAAGCCCATCTGTGCCAATTTTTTTTTTCAAAAATTTAAACTTTGGTTGCTGTTTGAAAATTCAAGTGAATTTGAGTAATTTTGGTATTAATTGAATAATTGAAAGAAGCAAGTTAAAAGTTTTTAATTTCAAGTTTATTGGAAACAAAATGATTGGTTTGATTTGAAAGTTTCATTTGAAAATTGTAACAGAACAAGTATGAACAAGGATTTTGAAATTTGATTTGAAATTCAAATTAGGGTTTTAATAAAAGATGATTTATTTAACCAAGCAAATATTAATTCCAAATTAACTTTTATTGAAAAACTATTTGAGTTTAAAAACACAGGTGCATTGTTTGAAGATTTTAAATTGATTTGAATTTTTGTTTTGTGTTTGAATTGGTTTGCAAACAAGGTGCAGATGATGCATGTGATGCAATGCCAAAAAGGAGAACAACCAATTTTCTAAAATTAGGGATAACACCCCAGGTGTTATAGACGACACCACGAACAAGGGATTGCGCCCTCGCAATCCACCCCCTAACCCGTTAAGGGAAAGAAGTTCGACTCTCTATTCTTCATGCTTCCAGTTGATCTCCTCGACATCACTAACAAGGGCTTCTCGACACCACTAACAAGAGATTCTTGCTCGGAGTGACGACGATGTTCTTCCACCAGGAATCTTCCGATGATCGAACCTATTAGGTTAAAGGCTCGGAAAACGTCCACCCTCGTAGGATCCTAAAACTTTGAAAGATAGACAAGAGGGGAGACTCCAAAACAAATAAGATGGGAGGGGAAATAGAATAGAGATAAGGAGAAAACAAGAATCCTATTGAGATGTTTCCAAAATAGTTTAGCAGAAATAGTTGTTGACACTCTAGAAACAACGACCGTTAGCGAGGTTATCCTACAGGCTTTGCGGACCCGTTGCTTCGATAACCATTCGTATCGAAACAACTTTGGGAATCGGAAACCATGCTCTGATACCATTTGTGACGCCCCGAGATCGGGCACTAGGCAGATTTCAACATTTCCACCAAAATCCACATAATAACCGATTCCAGGTTGCCACTTGTGATAACATTACAACAGTTCACGAATATTCCGCAACAACAACAGAAAATATATATATACAAGACGACTCAAACAAGTCAATGATACAACTGATACAATACAAAGATCCAAATAACAGCGGAAGAATCAACATAGTGTCCGACTACGGACAAGATACAAAATGGACTAAGAGTCCTGAAGATAACCGATGGCGTCCAATCCCTGCCCAGGCCAAGCCGGAGGGATTCCCAAGCTAACATCGTCAGACTTCAAACCTGTTGACTGCAATGTGGAATATGCAGCCACGAAAAGGATTCGTGGGTCAGTACGGTTAAGTACTGGCAAGTGGATAAACCATACTCACAAGATACCAGTGTAACCAATCATCACAAGATACAAATACTTTGGGGTACAATGGAAAGGAAGGGATTACTGCAAAGAAGCGGCAGCGGGCTGCACTAACTAACTACAGAGACACGCTACAACATCCGGCTAAAAGAAAGGGATAAGATAGCGAATCAGAACCAACTACAACTACTCACCACACAATACCCATCCAATGTTACCCCCTACTAAGGAAGCAACCCAAGGAAACTCACACGGTTGTTTAAGGTGACATTCATTTTGATGGTGGAAGTAATCTATATTACTAGTCAAGTTATCATCGTTAAGTGTAAGTTGTCTGAGTACTTGTTAGCCAGCACTTTCACCAAGTCATCCATAACCGCGGACAACACGGCTTCTCGAGAAGATTTAACCCTGCAGGGATGCACCAATTTGGCCGTACACGTAAGAATAACCCGCCAGACGGGGGATCAACCCACCAAGCGAGGTACTCAACACAACCCAACTCTTCTTCGCATCAAGCCCAAAGAACCACGTGCTGTGCGTGCGCGGCTAATCGAGCCCCCACGAAGAAAAGGGGGACCCTCGTAGCACTCTAAGACCACGCCGTCCTAAATGCCGACTACAAAAGTTCCACCCTGGCGCCAAGGGTTCGCACCTGCATATGCATGCATCAAATGGAAAACCCGAACTAAGTGTGGCAATTTGGACGAGATGCGAATCGAATCAGAATTGCGGGGGGCGCCCATACTCGCTTCCCACATGCGGTTAGTGCGCTCATCATGGATCAATGGACAAGACTCTTTTCCTAATTAGGGTCGACACTAGCAGGCCTCAAAACCATGCCGGGCCTCCTACCGGTGCCTTATCATCAAATTAATATTACCCGAAACATTAACATGTTGTTGATTGAATTCAACCCAACTATCAAACTAAACAGGTGATAAGACGGACAACAAGACTTGAGCGCAAACAACACTAAGCATGCAACTACGACACGAGGGCCAACAAGGTAAACAAACAACAGCTAATAGGAAGTGGAAGGATGGCTATATCATGGCTGCAAGGTAAACATATGATAGGATCGAGACACAAGCATCGAATCATAAGGCTAGAATAAAGGCAACGGAAAGAATCGGTAACAAGTGATGAAAGGCAGCCATAGGTAGCAAGTGAGTATACTTGCCTGGAATCCAGCAAGTAGAGGTACATCCGCAGAACTTGTCGTTGCTCACATCATCTCAACGTCACATCCGCGAAGAAGCATCGAACTAGAACAAACACCGGATGCAACAATTACTTCTACGGCAAAAGATCCAGCATGATCAAGATATGGATGCATGACAAGTTTAAGGATGCATCAAAGATAAACTAGTTGACATGGTAATCATATTTAAATGGGCCCATATGCAATTTGGATTGCATCTGGAAAGGCCCATGAATTAATGTTGAATTAAATGATCTACAAATAACCATCATGTGAAAGTAGATTAGAATGATGCATGGATGATGAAAACAATAAGAAAACAACAATAGTTTCAGTTTGATATGTTGTTTACCAAGTTTGGAATTTTATTTATTAAGTTATGAAATTTGGCTTCTTAAATGATTTACACAAGCATTTGTTGTTTTCACCCATTTTAATTGTTCAAAACAGCTAGCAAAAATCATATTTGGAAAGAACACCAAATTTTAGATGGAATACATATTTCATTTGTTGAATTTGGATTTAAAAAGAATTAATTATGTATTAAAAAAGTTTGGACAAGATTTAAATGAATTTAATTCAAGTATGAAATTATTTGAATTTTTATTTGTTCAAAACATTAAATAAAATTCATATTTGAAAAGATTATATTTTACTGGTTTGAAAACATATTTTATATGTTCAAAAAGAATTTAATTTGACCAAGTTATTAATTTAGCAATTTTAAATGATTTAAACAAGATTTAAATTATTTAACCAATTTTAATTAGTCAAAACAGGAAACACAGTTTATATTTGGAAAACTTGTTCAATTTTGCATGGAAAACATATTTTACATGTGCCATTTGAATTAAATTTGAATTAGTTATGAATTTGACCAAATTTGAAATATTAGTTTGAATTTGAATTTTTGAAAACATTTGAAATGTTCAAAACAGTAAAAAAATGATTTAAACATGTAGATAATTAAATTTGGGATTGAAAACATATTTAATATGTTGAATTTGAATTTGAATTGAGGGATCTATGATGGTTTGAAATCCAGGGACCAAGCTGTGAAAATTACAGGGACTTGAAAATAAAAGAAAAAGGCCAGAAAATGAATTTCACCTCGCAGGGACCTATCCTAGGCCACTGACAAGGGGGGCCTGGCCACCGTGGCGCTCGCGTGGCGTGTGTGTGCGCGCACGTGGCTGCAGGGTCGCTGACAGGGGGCCCCACCTGTCAGCGCGCGTGGTAAAATGTTGGTTTTTATTCCGCGAGGGGGGCTCGAACCCTAGCCCGCGGGTGCGCGTGCGCCGTGCGTTGCCACTGCGCTGCTGTTCGTTTTGTGACAGAACAGAGGAAGGCGTGGTTTTAGGGTTCAGTTTCGTAAGTAACTGAACTGACGAAAGTTCAGTTACCTGAACTTTGGCGTCGAGGGGACGGTCGCCGGCGGCGACTGCTGCACTGCTGCTGATGTGCGTGCCTGTGGATGTGCGGGAGGTGTACGTGCGCGTGGGCCACTAACAAGGGAAAGGAGAGAGGAGGGAGAGGTGGTGCTCACCACCTCTGTCGTCGATGCAGCGGCTCGGTGGTGGTGGCCGGCGACGTGGACAGGGACGGCGGCGATGATCCAGGGGCTCCCAGTCCTCGCTGCGGTGTCGAGGAGGAAGAGGACGGCACGGGGAACCGATTCCCGGGCCTATCACGCACGGTGGTGCATCGTGGCGACGGCGATTGCCGTAGTTGGTGGCGGTGGCGTGCGGTGGAGGTGGTGCAGAGAGGGAACAGCGGGAGAGAGAGAGAAGAAAGGAGGAGGAGAAAGATGGCGGCGGCGGCTGAGAGATGGAGGAGGGAGAGAGGAGGCTAGGGCACGGCCTAGGGAGGTACATATAGGGAGGAGGGGGAGCAGGTGAGCTCCTGCTCGGTGGGGGACCCCCCTCCTCTCTGTGTCTCCGTACAGAGGTAAGGGAAGGGGTACGCAGGCCGTGGGGGGGCTGGGCCTGGGCTGGTGGGCTCAGCCCACTTGGCTGACCTGCCCCCTTCTTTCTTTTCTGTTTTATTTTTCTCTTTTTTTTTGCTGAAAAGAAAAGACAGGAAAGGAGAGAAAAATAGAGGGGTCTTTGGGGTTTTTTAAAAGTTGGTGATAACTTTTACGGGTTAATTATTACCAAAGCCCATCTGTGCCAATTTTTTTTTCAAAAATTTAAACTTTGGTTGCTGTTTGAAAATTCAAGTGAATTTGAGTAATTTTGGTATTAATTGAATAATTGAAAGAAGCAAGTTAAAAGTTTTTAATTTCAAGTTTATTGGAAACAAAATGATTGGTTTGATTTGAAAGTTTCATTTGAAAATTGTAACAGAACAAGTATGAACAAGGATTTTGAAATTTGATTTGAAATTCAAATTAGGGTTTTAATAAAAGATGATTTATTTAACCAAGCAAATATTAATTCCAAATTAACTTTTATTGAAAAACTATTTGAGTTTAAAAACACAGGTGCATTGTTTGAAGATTTTAAATTGATTTGAATTTTTGTTTTGTGTTTGAATTGGTTTGTAAACAAGGTGCAGATGATGCATGTGATGCAATGCCAAAAAGGAAAACAACCAATTTTCTAAAATTAGGGATAACACCCCAGGTGTTACAGACGACACCACTAACAAGGGATTGCGCCCTCGCAATCCACCCCCTAACCCGGGAAGGGAAAGAAGTTCGACTCTCTATTCTTCATGCTTCCAGTTGATCTCCTCGACATCACTAACAAGGGCTTCTCGACACCACTAACAAGAGATTCTTGCTCGGAGTGACGACGATGTTCTTCCACCAGGAATCTTCCGATGATCGAACCTATTAGGTTAAAGGCTCAGAAAACGTCCACCCTCGTAGGATCCTAAAACTTTGAAAGATAGACAAGAGGGGAGACTCCAAAACAAATAAGATGGGAGGGGAAATAGAATAGAGATAAGGAGAAAACAACAATCCTATTGAGATGTTTCCAAAATAGTTTAGCAGAAATAGTTTTTGACACTCTAGAAACAACGACCGTTAGTGAGGTTATCCTACAGGCTTTGCGGACCCGTTGCTTCGATAACCATTCGTATCGAAACAACTTTGGGAATCGGAAACCATGCTCTGATACCATTTGTGACGCCCCGAGATCGGGCACTATGCAGATTTCAACATTTCCACCAAAATCCACATAATAACCGATTCCAGGTTGCCACTTGTGATAACATTACAACAGTTCACGAATATTCCGCAACAACAACAGAAAATATATATATACAAGACGACTCAAACGAGTCAAGGATACAACTGATACAATACAAAGATCCAAATAATAGCGGAAGAATCAACATAGTGTCCGACTACGGACAAGATACAAAATGGACTAAGAATTCTGAAGATAACCGATGGCGTCCAATCCCTGCCCAGGCCAAGCCAGAGGGATTCCCAAGCTAACGTCGTCAGACTTCAAACCTGTTGACTGCAATGTGGAATATGCAGCCACGAAAAGGATTCATGGGTCAGTACGGTTAAGTACTTGCAAGTGGATAAACCATACTCACAAGATACCAGTGTAACCAATCATCACAAGATACAAATACTTTGGGGTACAATGGAAAGGAAGGGATTACTGCAAAGAAGCGGCAGCGGGCTGCACTAACTAACTACAGAGACGCGCTACAACATCCGGCTAAAAGAAAGGGATAAGATAGCGAATCAGAACCAACTACAACTACTCACCACACAATACCCATCCAATGTTACCCCCTACTAAGGAAGCAACCCAAGGAAACTCACACGGTTGTTTAAGGTGACATTCATTTTGATGGTGGAAGTAATCTATATTACTAGTCAAGTTATCATCGTTAAGTGTAAGTTGTCTGAGTACTTGTTAGCCAGCACTTTCACCAAGTCATCCATAACCGCGGACAACACGGCTTCTCGAGAAGATTTAACCCTGCAGGGATGCACCAATTTGGCCGTACACGTAAGAATAACCCGCCAGACGGGGGATCAACCCACCAAGCGAGGTACTCAACACAACCCAACTCTTCTTCGCATCAAGCCCAAAGAACCACGTGCTGTGCGTGCGCGGCTAATCGAGCCCCCACGAAGAAAAGGGGGACCCTCATAGCACTCTAAGACCACGCCGTCCTAAATGCCGAGTACAAAAGTTCCACCCTGGCGCCAAGGGTTCGCACCTGCATATGCATGCATCAAATTGAAAACCCGAACTAAGTTTGGCGATTTGGACGAGATGCGAATCGAATCAGAATTGCGGGGGGCGCCCATACTCGCTTCCCACATGCGGTTAGTGCGCTCATCATGGATCAATGGACAAGACCCTTTTCCTAATTAGGGTCGACACTAGCAGGCCTCAAAACCACGCCGGGCCTCCTACCGGTGCCTTATCATCAAATTAATATTACCCGAAACATTAACATGTTGTTGATTGAATTGAAACCCAACTATCAAACTAAACAGGTGATAAGACGGACAACAAGACTTGAGCGCAAACAACACTAAGCATGCAACTACGACACGAGGGCCAACAAGGTAAACAAACAACAGCTAATAGGAAGTGGAAGGAAGGCTATATCATGGCTGCAAGGTAAACATATGATAGGATCGAGACACAAGCATCGAATCATAAGGCTAGAATAAAGGCAACGGAAAGAATCGGTAACAAGTGATGAAAGGCAGCCATAGGTAGCAAGTGAGTATACTTGCCTGGAATCCAGCAAGTAGAGGTACATCCGCAGAACTTGTCGTTCCTCACATCATCTCAACGTCCTATCCGCGAAGAAGTATCGAACTAGAACAAACACCGGATGCAACAATTACTTCTACGGCAAAAGATCCAGCATGATCAAGATATGGATGCATGACAAGTTTAAGGATGCATCAAAGATAAACTAGTTGACATGGTAATCATATTTAAATGGGCCCATATGCAATTTGGATTGCATCTGGAAAGACCCATGAATTAATGTTGAATTAAATGATCTACAAATAACCATCATGTGAAAGTTGATTAGAATGATGCATGGATGATGAAAACAATAAGAAAACAACAATAGTTTCAGTTTGAAATGTTGTTTACCAAGTTTGGAATTTTATTTATTAAGTTATGAAATTTGGCTTCTTAAATGATTTACACAAGCATTTGTTGTTTTCACCCATTTTAATTGTTCAAAAAAGCTAGCAAAAATCATATTTGGAAAGAACACCAAATTTTAGATGGAATACATATTTCATTTGTTGAATTTGGATTTAAAAAGAATTAATTATGTATTAAACAAGTTTGGACAAGATTTAAATGAATTTAATTCAAGTATGAAATTATTTGAATTTTTATTTGTTCAAAACATTAAATAAAATTCATATTTGAAAATATTATATTTTACTGGTTTGAAAACATATTTTATATGTTCAAAAAGAATTTAATTTGACCAAATTATTAATTTAGCAATTTTAAATGATTTAAACAAGATTTAAATTATTTAACCAATTTTAATTAGTCAAAACAGGAAACAAAGTTTATATTTGGAAAGCTTGTTCAATTTTGCATGGAAAACATATTTTACATGTGCCATTTGAATTAAATTTGAATTAGTTATGAATTTGACCAAATTTGAAATAGTAGTTTGAATTTGAATTTTTGAAAACATTTGAAATGTTCAAAACAGTAAAAAAATGATTTAAACATGTAGATAATTAAATTTGGGATTGAAAACATATTTAATATGTTGAATTTGAATTTGAATTGAGGGATCTATGATGGTTTGAAATCCAGGGACCAAACTGTGAAAATTACAGGGACTTGAAAATAAAAGAAAAAGGCCAGAAAATGAATTTCACCTCGCAGGGACCTATCCTAGGCCACTGACAAGGGACCCCTGGCCACCGTGGCGCTCACGTGGCGTGTGTGTGCGCGCACGTGGCTGTAGGGTCGCTGACAGGGGGCCCCACTTGTCAGCGCGCGTGGTAAAATGTTGGTTTTTATTCCGCGAGGGGGGGCTCGAACCCTAGCCCGCGGGTGCGCGTGCGCCGTGCGTTGCCACTGCGCTGCTGTTCGTTTTGTGACAGAACAGAGGAAGGCGTGGTTTTAGGGTTCAGGTTCGTCAGTAACTGAACTGACGAAAGTTCAGTTACCTGAACTTTGGCGTCGAGGGGACGGTCGCCGGCGGCGACTGCTGCACTGCTGCTGCTGTGCGTGCCCGTGGATGTGCGGGAGGTGTACGTGCGCGTGGGCCACTAACAAGGGAAAGGAGAGAGGAGGGAGAGGTGGTGCTCACCACCTCTGTCGTCGATGCAGCGACTCGGTGGTGGTGGCCGGCGACGTGGACAGGGACGACGGCGATGATCCAGGGGCTCCCAGTCCTCGCTGCGGTGTCGAGGAGGAAGAGGACGGCACGGGGAACCGATTCCCGGGCCTATCACGCGCGGTGGTGCATCGTGGCAACGGCGATGGCCGGAGTTGGTGGCGGTGGCGTGCGGTGGAGGTGGTGTAGAGAGGGAGCATCTGGAGAGAGAGAGAGAAGAAAGGAGGAGGAGAAAGATGGCGGCGGCGGCAGAGAGATGGAGGAGGGAGAGAGGAGGCTAGGGCACGGCCTAGGGAGGTACATACAGGGAGGAGGGGGAGCAGGTGAGCTCCTGCTCGGTGGGGGAGCCCCCCTCCTCTCTGTGTCTCCGTACAGAGGTAAGGGAAGGGGTACGCAGGCCGTGGGGGGCTAGGCCTGGGCTGGTGGGCTCAGCCCACTTGGCTGGCCTGCCCCCTTCTTTCTTTTCTGTTTTATTTTTCTCTTTTTTTTTTGCTGAAAAGAAAAGATAGGAAAGGAGAGAAAAATAGAGGGGTCTTTGGGGTTTTTAAAAAGTTGGTGATAACTTTTATGGGTTAATTATTACCAAATCCCATCTGTGCCAATTTTTGTTTTTCAAAAAATTTAAAGTTTGGTTGTTGTTTGAAAATTCAAGTGAATTTGAGTAATTTTGGTATTAATTGAATAATTGAAAGAAGCAAGTTAAAAGTTTTTAATTTCAAGTTTATTGGAAACAAAATGATTGGTTTGATTTGAAAGTTTGATTTGAAAATTGTAACAGAACAAGTATGAACAAGGATTTTGAAATTTGATTTGAAATTCAAATTAGGGTTTTAATAAAAGATGATTTATTTAACCAAGCAAATATTAATTCCAAATTAACTTTTATTGAAAAACTATTTGAGTTTGAAAAACACAGGTGCATTGTTTGAAGATTTTAAATTGATTTGAATTTTTGTTTTGTGTTTGAATTGGTTTGCAAACAAGGTGCAGATGATGCATGTGATGCAATGCCAAAAAGGAAAACAACCAATTTTCTAAAATTAGGGATAACACCCCAGGTGTTACATAAACCCTAAACCCTAAATACGGAATTGGAAACCCTGAAAAGAAAAGGAAAAAAAAGAAAAAAAAAGCATTAGGAGCGGTTGGTGTTACCAACCGGTTCTAAAGGTCCTCCGCCAGCGCGCACTCTTCGGCGCCCACGTGGAGGCCTTTAGCACCGGTTTGTGACAGACCGGTTCTAAAGGGGGGGCCTTTAGTCCCGGATACGTAGCACCGGATGTGTATCCGGGTCCAAAGGCCCTTACAAACCGGTGCGAATACCCCTTTCTCCACCAGTGCTAGTTTTCTTCCAGCGGGACTAGGTTTTCACCGGAGAGGGGCTCCGGAGTGTCGGGATCCAACCACAAGATAAGGTTTTCCATACCACGTGTGTTATGGGTTTTGGATGTAAAATATTGCACTACCGGGCGTGACGTGCTTCACGCACATGCACCTCTCTCTATAGAGTTTCATGACTTATAGCCTGAAAGACCTGGATCGGACAAACCGGAGGGAATCTTGTTAAGAGTTGGGTTATATCTTTTTGTTGTGTCTTCCTAGGGTTTATCCTGACACAACCAAGCAACTAGTTACACTTTTATGCCCCCTTTTGATGTTGGTACCGACTTTAGTCGTATAAGCTTAGTTTTTCTCCAGCGGGACTAGGTTTTCACTAGAGAGGGGCTTCAGAGCGTCGGGATCCAACCACAAGCTAGGGGGTTAAAGACCATGTGTGTACAAGTGTGTTATGGGTTTTGGATGTCAAATATTGCACTCCGTGGTGAGACCTGCTTCATCGACATCTACCTCTCTCTAGAGAGTTTCATGACTTATAGCCTGAAAGTCCCCGATCGGACAAACCGGAGGGAATCCTGTCAAGAGTTGGGTTATACCTTTGTATTGTGACTTCCTAGGGACTAGAATAACCCAAACAATCAAATAGTTACACTTTTCTACCCCTTTTTGACATTGGTACCTACTTTAATCGTACAAGCCTAGTTTTTCTCCAGCGGGACTAGGTTTTCACCGGAGAGGGGCTCCGGAGCGTCGGGATCCAACCACGAGCTAGGGGGTTCCATACCATGCGTGTAAAAGTGTGTTATGGGTTTTGTATGGAAAATAGTGCACTCCGGGGTGTGAGCTGCTTCACCGACATCTACCTCTCTATATACAGTTTCATGACTTATAGCCTGAAAGTCCCGAATCGGACAAACCGGAGGGAATCCTGTTAAGAATTGGGTTATACCTTTATATTGTGTCTTCCTAGGGCCTAGGATGACACAACCAAGCAACTATTTAAACTTTTCTACCCCCTTTTAACGTTGGTACCGACTTTAGTCGTATAAGTCCAGTTTTTCTCCACCGGGACTAGGTTTTCACCGGAGAGGGGCTCCGGAGAGTCGGGATCCAACCACAAACTATGGGGTTCTATAATATGTGTGTACAAGTTTGTTATGGGTTTTATATGAAAAATATTGCACTTCGGGGTGTGACCTTCTTCACTGACATCTAAGTCTCTCTACAGAGTTTCATGACTTATAGCCTGAAAGTCCTAGATCGGACAAAACAGAGGGAATCCTGTTAAGATTTGGGTTATACCTGTGTATTGTGAATTCCTAGGACCTAGCTTAACACAACCAAGCAACTATTTACACTTTTCTACCCCCTTTGGATGTTGTGACCGACTTTAGTCGTATAAGCCTAGTTTTTCTCTAACGGGACTAGGTTTTCACCGGAGAGGGGCTCCGGAGCGTCGCGATCCAACCACAAGCTAGGGGGTTCCATACCATGTGTGTACAAGTGTGTTAAGGGTTTTGTATGGAAAATATTTCACTTCGGGGTTTGACCTGCTTCACCGACATCTACCTCTCTCTAGAGAGTTTCATGACTTATAGACTGAAAGTCCCAGATCGGACAAACCGGAGGGAATCCTGTTAATAGGTTGGTTATAACTTTGTATTATGGATTGCTAGGTCCTATCCTAACACAACAAAGAAACTAGTTACACTTTTCTACTCCCTTTTGACGTTGGTTTCGACTTTAGTCCTATAAGCCTAGTTTCTTTCCATCGGGACTAGGTTTTCACCGGTGAGGGGCTTCGGAGCGTCGAGATCAGCTAGGGGGTTAAATACCATGTGTTTACAAGTGTGTTATGGGGTTTGGATGGAAAATATTGCACTCCGAGGTGTGAACTGCTTCACCGACATCTACCTCTCTCTAGAGAGTCGTGACTTATAGCCTGAAAGTCCCGGATCGGACAAACTGGAGGGAATCCTGTCAAGAGTTGGGTTATACCTTTGTATTGTGACTTCCTAGGAAATAACCTAACACAAGCAAGCAACTATTTACACTTTTCTACCTCCTTTTGACGTTGGTACCGACTTTAGTCATATAAGCCTAGTTTTTCACCAGCGGTACTAGGTTTTCACCGGAGAGGGGCTCCGGAGCTTCGAGATCCAACCACAATCTAGGGGGTTCCATACCATGTGTGTACAAGTGTATTATGGGTTTTGGATGGAAAATATTGAACTCCGGGGTTTGACCTGCTTCACCGACATCTACCTCTCTCCAGAGAGTTTGATGACTTATAGCCTGAAAGTCCCCAATCGGACAAACCGGAGAGAATCCTGTCAAGAGTTGGGTTATACATTTGTATTGTACCTTCCTAGGGCCTATAGTAACAAAACAAAGCAAATAGTTAACTTTTCTACCCCCTTTTGACGTTGGTACCTACTTTAGTCGTATAAGCCTAGTTTTTCTCTACCGGGACTAGGTTTTCACCGGAGAGGGGCCCCGGAGCGTCGGCATCCAACCACAAGCTAGGGTGTACCATACCATGTGTGTAAAAGTATGTGATGAGTTTTAGATGGAAAATATTGCACTCCGGGGTGTGACCTGCTTCACCGACATCTACCTATCTCTAGAGAGTTTCATGATTTATAGCCTGAAAGTCCCAGATCGGACAAACCGGAGGGAATCCTGTTAAGAGTTGGGTTATACCTTTGTATTTTGACTTCCTAGGGCCCAGATTAACACAAGAAAGCAACTTTTTACACTTTTCTACCCTCTTTTGATGTTGGCACCGACTTTAGTCGTATAATCCTAGTTTTTCTCCAACGGGACTAGGTTTTCACCAGAGAGGGGCTCCGGAGCGTCGGGATCCAACCACAAGCTAGGGGATTCCATACCATATGTGTACAAGTGTATAAGTGTGAGCTTCTTCACCGACATCTACCTCTCTCTAGAGAGTTTCATGAGTTATTGCCTGAAAGTCCCAGATCGGACAAACCGGAGGGAATCCTGTTAAGTGCTGGATTATACCTTTGTATTGTGACTTCCTAGGGCCTAGCATGGCACAAAAAAGAAACTAGTTACACTTTTGTACCCCCTTTATACGTTGGTACCGAGTTTAGTCGTATAAGCCTAGTTTTTCTCCAACGGGACTAGGTTTTCACCGGAGAGGGGCTCTGGAGCGTCGTGACCCAATCACAAGATAGAGGATTCCATACCATGTGTGCATGTGTGTTATGAGTTTTGGATGGCAAAGATTGCATTCCGGAGTGTGACATGCTTCACTGGCATCCACTTCTCTATAGGGAGTTTCATGACTTATTGCTTGAAAGTCCCAAATCGGACAAACCGGAGGGAATGTTGTCAAGAGTTGGTTTATACCTTTGTCAAGAGTTGGGTCATGGATAATATGGATGTCATATTTGGATTTCTCTCGTTTTTCTAACCAATTTAGACATATTAGTTGTCAACTTTTGATTTACGGATTTAAGATATAAATTATTTAATATTAAATGGAATAAGGAAAATATTTAATTATTTTTGGAATTCAAGAATATTTTTAATCAATATTTTAATTAATGAGTCATGTCTATTTATGTAAATAATTATTTAGATTCATAAAATAAAGTTGCGTGACATCATAGTCCATAGGTTAATAGGATTGATAGGACAATATTGTGAGTAAAGCATCTGTTGTTTATAGGTAGCTCATACGTAAGGAACGAACAAGTTAAGCATGCTGGGGGTGGAGTAGTCTCAGGATGGGTGACCTGTCGGGATAAATGTTTAGTCTACAGTGCGATTAACTAGTTAAAAAATTAAAATAAAAAATGGGAAAATATTTAAATTTTTTTGAAAAAAATGTATAGGCCGACGGTATGCCGTCGGCGTAGCTGGTTAGTACGCCGAGGGGGGCCGTCGGCATTTAGTTTACGAGGAACATAACCCGTTCTGACAGGTGAGTGGGGCCCACAGGCGAGACGCCGACGGTGTATTGAACGCCGACGGCCAAACGACCTTCGCCGATGGCCGTCTACGCCGAGGGCGAGATGCCGATGGTGGCCGTCGGCGAAAGGCTACGCCGACAGGAATTCAGGATACGCAGAGGGGGAGAGGCCGTCGGCGTCTATTTTGTTTCAATACAGGATACGCTGATGATATTGTCGTGTTTTGCAAGCCACGCGATGAGGACTTGTGGGTGATCAGGGAGTTCTTGGGGTTATTTGGAGAAGCGTCTGGTCTACGCATCAATTTGCAGAAATCAACGGCCACGCTGATCAGAGGAACAGAGGAGGATGAGAGTAGAGTGCAGGCTGTGCTTAACTGCAGTATCGCCCCGTTTCCAATCACGTATCTTGGGCTGCAGTTGGCGCTGAGGCCACTAACCAAAACGGAGTGGCAACCCATGTTGGACAGAGCGATCGCGTTCGTCCCTGCTTGGCAGAAAAACATGATGGATCGATCGGGCAGGCTGGTGTTGATTCGGGCAGTCGTTGCCGCGAGGCCGGTGCACCATCTGCTGGTTTCCGAGGCGCCTGTATGGCTTCTTGAGGAGCTCGACAAGTGGATGCGGGCTTTCTTCTGGAAGGGGAAGGAGAAGATCAACGGGGGCGAGTGCCTCGTCGCATGGGAGAAGATCTGCCAACCAACATGTTTCGGTGGCCTCGGAGTTAAAAACCTACGGCTACAAGGTGCTGCCATGCGTACTAGGTGGGTCTGGCTCTCGCGCACTGATAAGAATAGGCCTTGGCAGGGGCTGCCCAAGTTCCTGGATCGTGATGCCGAAGAAATTTTCCACAGTTTAGTCCAGATTGAGGTGGGGGATGGGGCGGACACCTGGTTCTGGAGAGACCGCTGGATCGGAGGGAGATCAGCGAAGGACATTGCCCCGATGGTGGTCGAGTTGGTTGGCACGAGGAGGAAGAACTCCAGGACGGTGCAACAAGGCCTATTGGACAACACTTGGATGTCTGACATGAGCTTCGCAGGCAATTCGGGCTCCCAGGTTGTCAGGAGACAGTTGGTCAACCTGTGGATTGAGGTGCAAGGCGCCACTCGGGATGCCACGGCTCGGGATAGGTTTTCCTGGCCCTGCTCCCGTTCTGGTGTGTACACGGCTAAGGATACCTACGAGCGGCTTTGTCAGGGGAGATTGAGACTCAATGGACATGGATGGATTTGGAGAGCAAAAGCCCCGCTAAAGGGGAAAATTTTCGCCTGGCTAGCAGTCCAACATCGGTTATGGACCTCGGATAGGAGACAGCGTCATGGGCTTCAAGAACATTCCTCGACGTGCTTTGTGTGTTTGCAGGAGGAAGATACAGTGGAGCACATTACCATGCAATGTGTGTTCGCAAGGGAAGTCTGGCAGGTGGTGCTTACGGCCCTTGCGCCAACGGTGGCAGCTCCAATTGCGGACGATACGTTGGTGAGTTGGTGGGAGTTGAGAAGAGCGGCAGTAGGAAAGAAGGAGAAGCCATTCTTCGATGCCCTAGTCATACTGGTCACGTGGAGTCTTTGGAAGAACAGAAATGCATGGGTATTCGGGAACACAACAAAGCAATCTTCGGTTCATCAGTTAGCTACTGCGAGTATTCTGTTATCTAACAACTGGCGCCATGCTTTTAGAGGAGGGAGTTATGATTCTATGAGTAGTAGACCTTAGGTAGTTTAGGAGTTGGGAGTTTCGGAGTTTGGGTTGCCCTCATGTGGGTGGCCCGTTTCTTGTAACTATCTCTTTACCCTTCTATAAAAGTATGGTACGCCTTTCGCGTACTCGCGAAAAAAAAAAACTATCCCGCCGTTGTAGTTGGTGCCACAATAATGTGGCCAGCTAAGGTTAGAAATCAGCGGGGACTAGTCAGTGACTCATTATTGAAGCATCGTTAGAGTGTCTAGCACAACGGCGCTTTCAACCAAAAATATAGCTCAACAAGTAGTTTTACATGTTCAAAGTCAACTAAATTATCTTCTCCTGTTATCTGTTTTATATGGTTATTGTCCATATTTTGGACTATCTAGAACCCCACCATAGTAGTGGGCTCCACAATGAGGTGGCCAGTGGCCAGCTAAGCTTAGAAATCAGGGACCACTGGCGAGTGACTCATTATATAGGAGTATTGTCAGAGTGTTGGCACAGAGACGGGTTCAACCAAATGTCACGCTCAACAACTAACTTGACATGTTCAAAGTTAACTCAATTATGTTCTCCGTATTTTGGACTATCAAAATTTCCACCATCCAAGTTGGCGCCAAAATGAGTTGGCCAGCTAAGGGTAGAAATCAGGGACCACTGGTTAATTAGTGACTCATTATTGGACTACTACCACTAGAGCGTGTACGTACCTGGCATGGACATATGGAGCTGTGCAAGTTGTGTAGTTTTATTTGTATCGACTTCATTGAAAGGTTTCTCATAATTGTTTTCATGTGGTCTTAATGCTAGCTAATGAGAGAATTCAGTTAGTTTTCATACTGCCACATATGTTTAGGCCTGAAAACGGGACGAATTTGTGCATGTTTATCTCTTTGACGGTTAGTTGCCATATTTGTGACATATATTCACAGCCTGGCACAGTGAGCACCACAAAGACGTGAGCAGTTAAGGTTTGATCGGCCAACACGCCAGTGACGCCGTCCTCGTTTCATCGTGTGCCCCCTGCGTTGACATAGGGCACAGTGCAAGTTGTGTTCTCTAATCGTACTGAGGTGCAGCGAATGTTAATGATGGCGTGGTGTTGATGATGCGTTTGGTATGAAGCTAAATAATGAGAGAAATTTGTTTGTTCTCTTACTCGATCAACCCCTAGCACGATGATGTGATGGCTATATATATATGGAGCCACGCCTAGTGCTAAGACACAGTGTGCTCCATTTAGCTGTTTGCATTTGCAATTAGTAGATAAATCAGTACCAAGAGCAATGGCGGCCAGGTCACTGTTTCTGCTTTTCTGCCTTGCCGTTGCTGCCGCTGGTGGCGTGCTTCATGCTCGTGCCCAGGTTGACAACAATGGTATGCCCGATTTATCCGTAAAGATTACTACCGCATTCCGTGTTAATTTCTAGTGTAATGGATCTCAACACGTTAAATGCAGTTTCAACTTCAGGTGTATCTCTATATATGCATCAGGGCATCACTAATGTGCACGAGAACATTGCAGGTTTCATAAGCATAGACTGCGGCCTTCCAGGGCCGGCGAGCATCGTGGACTTGACCACCAAGCTATCGTACTCTCCGGACACCGGCTTCACCGACGCCGGCTCGAACCACGACATCTCTGTTGAGTACATCTACAGTAAGCTCCTAAAGTTCTACCATAACGTGCGAAGCTTCCCCGACGGCGTGCGCAACTGCTACACACTCAGCTCCCTCGTGCCCGGGGCCAAGTACTTGATCCGCGCCTATTTCCTGTATGGCAACTACGATGGCCTCAACACACTTCCCATCTTTGACCTCTACATCGGCGCCAACTTCTGGGTGACGGTGAACATCACGACGTCGGACAGGCCAATCATCCCGGAGGTTATCGTCCTCGTGCCGGACGACTCCCTGAGTGTCTGCTTGCTGAACACCGGCGGCGGGACGCCCTTCATCTCTGGGCTGGACCTGAGGCCGCTGAAGAGCGAGCTCTATCCTCAGGTGAATGCGACGCAAGGTCTGCTGCTCGCCGGGAGGAGTAACTTCGGCCCTACAGATGCCTCCCGCTACATCAGGTGAGCGAAATGTACCTTTTCTCCATTCCCATTCTTGAGAAGTTGCGAGTAGGCAGTATAACACCTCTTTATCGGGAAAAAAAAGCATTATAACACCTAGGCCCCATTTTATATTTTATCTCTTGTTTCTCAAAAACAGCACAATTTATTATCTTCAAACTTCTCAAGTCAATATTTCCTCGACACCTAATAAATAATATTGTAATAGAGGGAGTATAAGTAGACAATTTCAAAAGAAAGTGTAAACCAAATATGTCTAAAATGAAATGATTAGGGTGTGTACCCGTGCTTAGAAAACATGACATAATAAGTAATTGATCTCGATTATTGATCAGGTACCCTCAAGATCCACGTGACCGAATATGGTCCCCATTGGTTGACCGGACAGAATTCGACGAGATATCAACGTTTAAAAAGGTGCAGAGCTCAAGTGACGACTTGTTCGAGGTTCCCTCGGCGGTAATGCAGACGGCCATCACACCCTTGAAAGGTAACAAGATAGAGATTGGCTGGCCCTCTGAGCGTCTGCCCAACGACCCGTCGCCAGGGTATTTCGTGGTCCTGCATTTCGCCGAGCTGCGCGTCCTCCGCGGCAGCGTCGTTCGCCAGTTCAACATCCGCTTCAACGACGACCTTTTGTATCCGGAAGCTTACACGCCGGGCTACTCTGTTAACGGTGCAGTGTACAATGCCGTGCCCGCGAGAAACAGCCAGCTTAGCATCTCCATCGAAGCCACATCAACGTCGACTCTACCGCCAATTCTCAATGCCATGGAGGTCTTTGTTGCCATGTCCACCACGAAAGCGTATAGTGCAGGTGGAGAGGAT
The DNA here is from genome assembly GCA_028641055.1 of Alopecurus myosuroides. Classification (NCBI taxonomy): domain Eukaryota; kingdom Viridiplantae; phylum Streptophyta; class Magnoliopsida; order Poales; family Poaceae; genus Alopecurus; species Alopecurus myosuroides. The sequence continues at coordinate 87,299,696 of CM054061.1, forward strand.
ATTCCAGGTGGAGCAGATAGTACTCCAGGTGGAGCAGGCGTTCCAGCCGCGGAGAAGCCGCTACGTAGCAGAGCCATATCCACTGCACATCTTCTCACAGGGATGAGTGCAGTATCTTTCATCGCCCAACTTGCAATACTTTGAAGTGTACAAGCATTTTCTTTTCTTGCGTTCATAAATTGTGGTCCCTAAATGTATGTTTTCCAATAGATCGGCGTGAATTTTATTTATCCTCCTTAGACTAGTCAAAATAGAGAGTATCATACACTAGTATCATGCACATGATACTAGTATATATTACTACTCTCAGAATGGGTAGTAACATGTTTGTCATATCATATACTACTATATTTAATAGACTATAGACACATCTTGTCTTGAAATGCGTTATGTTATGGTATCTACCTATGATACCACTAACACTTCTTTCCTCATTAAATGAGTGTCACGTCATCTTTTTTGACTATGTGACATTTATGTTACCACCAATATTACTCCCATTGTGAGCAGTCTTACACATGGATTCTAAACGTTCACTGTGCACTTGATACACAAGCCAGCATGTTATAACGGTTCTATGCATGGCTCTCATACGATTTTTTTAGTTAATAAACTCATTCTTGGCTAAAAAGTTACTCATATATAAATTTACATCACGTGGCCTCCATGAGAGGTTAAAGTCTTTGACTAATTCTTTATAAACATTCGTGGTTTATATTATTCTACCTATATTAGTCCTATTAGTGAAATAAGTGTCACTTTAGAGTTAACCGGGGAGGGAAAAAATAATTTGGCTAGAAAAAAGGACAGGAAAAAGCGATGGCGAGGAAGAGAGCGGGCGAGAAAGAGCAATAATAGGAGAAAGGGCGAGCGAGAGACACAAAGCTGAAGTTTTATATTGTCTCCGATCCATAAAAAGTGTTGCTCATTTAGTACAAATTTTGTACTAACTTAGTACAAAATGAGTATAAAATAAGCGACACTTCTTTGAATCAGAGGAAGTAGTTGTTAATGGCGTCAAAATGTATCATACCTCACACCTAGATGCAACAGAAAAAAATGATAAGACTAGATATATGTTTTGCCGAGGCTCATGGAGGACGTCCCTTTTGCTGAATATACCTTGTCTCGAAATGATTCAATAGGCTAGTCCCGGAAATCGATAAAAATGACATAAAGTGTATAGCAAACATGTAGGAAATAACATGAAAATAACATGGAACATCAAAAATTAAGAGTACGTTTATGACGTATCATCTTTCTCTCTTTATCTAGAAGAATTAGAGAACTAATTAGAGCTTCTTATTAGAGTTGTTCTAATTGAATTAGAGCTTCCTCTAATTAAATTAGTAATTCAATTAGAGTTTATTGTAATTAGATTTTGAGGTTTCCTCTCCCAATTAGATCTAACTTCTAATTACTCTGTCTCTCTCCTTCTCATATGTTGAGAACTCCACCTTCATATACACCTGCTGCGTTAAGTCCTGGATGGTGAACCGATGTAGAATTTTCCGTGACATATGTGTGCATACTCTCATAGGTTCAACACATGAGACCCTCACTCTGCTGGATCAACGTGCTGGATACGTGGTGTCGGTAACAACCTCACCGACTGGATTGCGCGTGTCGATCTTCTACAGGCTTCACCGACATCGTCATCGACACCTCTTCCGCTAATATGGTGTCTCGTACACGATCTCGGGAAATAGACTTGAAATTAATATTCACTTGTATCTTCATAGCAAGATCTTGGTTGTTGCGTAGCAAGTTCGGCAAAAAAATTAAATTACAGCTGTGCAACATAGCATGATGAAATTTCTCTTCTTACGCAAACTTCTAATTAATCTAATGCTAGAGATGATAACCTAGTTGTAGGAGATCTTATCTACTATGGACCAATAGCTGAGGTTCATATTCAAACGTGCCTGGGTAAAAATAATAGGTGTGATGCGAACCGACAATTTTTGCTATAATATAGGTTAATATTAACCATATGTGTAATGCGCAAGACCGAAAATTTGAACACTTAATTCTAGCTAGCTAAGACAAGCAAGTCTATTACATGCTGGATCCCATAGCTATTGATTGGTATGTTGTTATTACACCTTAAGTAAGAGATTTTCAGACATGGAGCCGGTTGTGAACAATGTGAGTTCCTTTCATACATTGGTAATATAATGAAATGAATTGTATGATATGGAATAACCATACCATTTCTATTGTTCCCTGGTAGAGAAACGCATAAAAAATAGGTTGCAAAAGCGTAACAAAAAAGCTACATAATTTGGATTTACCTTTAGTAATCCCATAATAAAATGAAGATTGTACAATCAGCCCGGTAAAGGATGTTTAGAACAGAGGCTTATATTACTCTTAAATAGAAGTAAGTATTGAAATTTAATGATATTAATGTTACAATTAAATTTTTAGATTGTTGGTGTTTTGGTTACAATTCGGCTTCTTATTCTGGGACAACCTGGCATGAACTATAAAGATCAAGGTGAAATTCAATAAGAATTTGACCAAGGTTACAAATATGATGAAACAATAGACTACCAGCAGCAATTTCACTCATCAGATGGATCAATGGATGAAAAACAAGAAGAAGATGTGTATGGTGAGGAAGAAGAAGAACCACACCAACAACAAAATAATGAAGAAGAAGAACAATACAAATAAAAAGAGCATGAGAAAGTAGATGTTCAACTCGGGGAAGGTATGTATTTATTACTCTAGATGAATAAGGAAACACTTCAGATGAGATTGACATTAAATGAATTAGTTTTGTATTTAATAAATTTTCTAAATGCAAGACTTACTTAGTTATATCCTAGGTTTACTTTAGTGATCAAACAATAATTTTATGAAGTATTCCATCCTTTAACATGTATTGATAAAAAAAGTACTAGGAGACCTACCAAGATGAGAAAGTTTTGGGCAAAATATGGGGCAAACAACAAGGCTCAACTATCATTCAACCACCAAGGGTAGCCTTTCTGACTGAAAAAAATACAAACTAAAATAATACTGAGCGGTGAAGTTAAGGAAAAGATGTACCCCTTATTACAAAAATGGAGAAAAGTGTCATTTTCTGAGAAGCAGAAGCTGTAGATGATTGTAAAGGTAATATTTTTTAATTTTCCAAAAAATGACATAATTTATCTCATGTAAAAGTTAGTATTGGTGTGCTTGTTAAATATTAGTGATCTTTGTGGCTATTTGAACTAGAAGCATGTTTGCAATGATTTTTTCTACTAGTCTAGTTTGTCGGATATATACCAATTAGGGGTATATCAGATGGTGTCCTAAAGTGCCGGTTTACCAGGGTGGCCTGAATGGTAATGGATTACGGTCCATTGGGCGGTCCAGTAAGCTGACACGCAGAAGCCGGATTCTAGAAGAACCCGGACCACGGCCCACGTGGTACGGCTTGGAGTAGAAGGCGGATTCTTGCCTTCCAAGTTAGAACTTACCGTAGTCTTCTAGGTTTCCTATTGTGTAAGCCCTAACCCGGATATTATATTAAGCCGGACGGGAGATAAGAAATATATAGACAAGAAGCTAGAGGCTAACTCGCCGAGAGGTTGATCCTTGTCGAGCAGCTAAACCTAACTCACATTATACTTTGTATACTTCAGGCTTGAGCCCTGATTTAGTGAGATTGCATGAGTAGGAACTCCGCCTAGTTGCGACGTACCAAACCTGGGTAAAACCTTGGTGTCCTTGATAGTCATACTATCACGTTCCCCCACATATCTACCAGTAGTTTCATGGCACCCCCGTCTATGAATTCTACTACGATGTCTCGACAGTTGGCGCCCACCATGGGGCCAGCAACATCAGGCGTTATGTTTCGATCGGGGATACTCGGCGGAATTGGCAGTACCATAACTGTCGGAAGCCTGGAATTTGACAACGACGTCGGGCGCTTCCTCGGCAACGGATCGTACATGCCAGCACGGAATCATCTGGTAAGTGCCTGCATTTTACCGATTGGATCTACAAACATCTTTATCGGGTTAACTTCAGAGGCAATGGGATTCTGTGGTGGAAGCAAATTTATACCACCCGCCCTATACCCAGTCGAAGAAGACTATGACGCCGGATTTTGCTCCGATCGCTGATATCATGTTGAATCGCACTTTATCGGAATGGCGCAATCCGAGATCGCTGAAAACACGGATGAATAAAATACCGTGGAAGAGGCAGAAAACAACAATCCCACAATAAAGGTTGAAGATCCGACATCCGTCAATATGACGACGAACTCGGAAACTGATTCCGTATTAGCCGCCATTGAGGCGAGATTGGAATCAGAACTCGGATCAAATGAATTCGATTCCGAAGATGAGGACGAAGATGCTTTCAAAAGAAAGGTCAAATCTCTTCAAGAGGGATTCCATGAAGTACTAATCGCAAAACCGGCTGACAACACGGATGCCGAAAGTCAGGAAAGCCCTAAAACACCTCCGCCAGATGAGGAAAGAGAGGAGGGGGAAACCACTCCAACATACCCGGATGTCAAGGAACTGACAGAGGATGAACCTGGTAAAAAAAAAACCTCTTCCAAAAAAAACACAAAGCTTCCAAGAAACTCCAATACAAACTCCGGAAGAAAAAACTGGCTGAACCAGCCAGCGAAAACCTGGAAGTAGGAGGAGGAAGTGGAGTTAAGCCTACGGAGAAGAAAGCGAAGGAAATCTCTGTTCCGCAACTGTCAGAACAAGACGAACAGGATCTACTTCAAACACAAGTGGGACCCCACGAAACCCCTGAAGTGCTGGAAGACAGGAGACAAGCTCTCCAAAGGCAACAACAACATTTATTCAGAACTCGGGAACATCTCCAAAAAACCCAATCTGACATTAAGTTGAAGCAGGAAGAAATCGAGGAATACGAGAGAAGGAATAGATCTGGCATTAAACCTACACGGTTACCCGGAATCGCAAAACCGGAAGTACTGCCGCCAAAGGAATGGTTTCAAAACCCGGCCTGACAAAAGCAAGTAAACGACACAAATGCCAGGGGAAAACCTATATACAAAACCGCAGCAGAAAACGCGGAGGCCGCGTTCGCCATCCTCAACAATGACATGTACTCCAATGGCGAAAAACTTTAACGGGTGTATGCTTTCTTAGGAAAGGCTTTACAATAGCAACAGCGAGGATAAGCAAGATCGGGGAAGTTGCATAACGACTCAGCCCTATGCAAAACAGCTACATGCGCCGCTGGAGCACTTGGACCTGAAGAACCTGGAGATTCAAGTAATTCGAAAGAGAAGAAAGCAGATCCGAGAAAGGACAAGAAAATTCCCGATAATAAGGATGCAGCGTCCTGAACCGGATCCCATCTGTCGAAAGATGGAATTAATCCCCGAGATCGGGAAGAACAAAACCGGAAGGACGAAAAAGCAATGCCGCCTCCGAGACGCCCTGCTGAAAAAGCCGGAAGACATGACATTCCTCACAGACGTGAGACATCCCGTACGCCCCCTAGGAATAAGGAAAGACACAGGAGTAGAAATCCACCTTATCCCAAAGGGCACGATAACGGAGGAAATAGAGACAATCCCGAAAAAACGCGTTCGGGCAACAATGGAAAAGAAAGGAGTAGATCCCCTTCTATCCATTCAGCCGGTAGATACTCTACACATATCAATACAGCGGAAAGAGATGACCTATACTTCCGACCTAAGTGTTTCAATGACATGATCCGAAGAATAACTCTACATTCTGGCTTCGCCAAAGTTGGTCCAACATATCAAAAATATACCGGTAGCACAAACACGGATACCTGGCTCTCAGACTATTGCACAGCCGTTCAGATTAACAATGGGACAGACCTAGAGGCAGTAAAATTCCTCCCCTTATGTTACTCGATGGAGCCAGAGCTTGTATAAACGGGCTTCCGTCAAGAACTGTTGATAGCTAGGATGATATGGCTAGACTTTTTACTCAGCATTTTCGGGGAACGTACAAACACCCCAACAGCATCAACCAGTGAAACCGCTGCACCCAGTTTGAAGATGAGCCATACGTGGACTTTATCTCAAGGTGGACCGCAATGAAGAATAGTTGTTCTGGAGTAACTGATGTACAAGCAATGGATGCTTTCGTCAATGGCTTAATACCCGGACTCGTACCGTTCATGATTGGTTCCAAAAAGCACAAAGATCTCGGATCTATACTTACAACCGCAAATGAGCACGCAGCGGCCGAAGACGACATCAGAGCGAGAGGTGGAAATATCGACACTTTGAATCAAGCCAAAAATACCCCTCGTCCTGAGAAAAAAGCAGCTCCAGAAGCACAGCAAAAGCCTAAAGAAGTTAACATAGCCTTTGGAAGAGAAAATGGGAGAAAATGGAAAGGACAAAGCACAGAACCGATCGCCTACACAAAAGAAGAGTGGGAAAGAATCAAATCGGAAAACTGTGTCCACCATTTGCAATTTGGGAAACACACCCATACTAACGCACAATGCCGGCTCAACAAGCATATGAAAGGCAGTGCAGGATCCGGAGCAAACGGAAGAGTTCCAAGAGGAAATTGTCACGACCCCGGACCCAGAGATATACATACTGTTATGTGCTCCTAGACATGGACCCACAAGGGCTTCAGGGTTACCAGCCCCGGCCGCAACAAACAACGGCAGGCAGACTGGATTCATCGGCACGTAGTCCGGATCCCCAGTCTACTACTCCTTGTATCCATGCTAGTCATAACCAACTATGCATATCAAAGCGTCCACGAATCGAATGAAACTGAAGGAAACGGGACCAAAGCTATACAGAGATGCTATGTGTCCAGAAAGTGCAACAACAATCGAGGGTTACTGGGGTTACCTCGCCCCAGGCCGATCACATCGACAGGCGGGCTCGGACATGGATCATCGGCTCCACAACCCCTCGACTGCGACAACTATGCAGGCATAGCCAAAACTGTATAACGATGAGCTCGAAACCAACAACCGATCAAAGCAGCACTCTAGACACGAAAGTTGTATTAAACAGATGTTACTAGAGTAGCTTACAAGCAGAGGTCACACGACCCAACATTACATCAGACAACGGAAGGCAAATTATGTTGCTAATCAACAAGAACCAAAAAGGCCTAAGAGGCCACAACATAAGGCGACGTCCCAGCCCATAGATTCCAGGCTGCTACCTGGGAACCCCGAACTACTCGTCGATGTCCACGTTGAATCACCACCGATGTGAGATCTTCTCCTGAACCAAAATTAAGCAAACCTGAGTACGGGAGGTACTCAACAAGACTTAGTTAACCTATTATATATCTGCTGTTTCGAAAAGGGTTTCATGAAGGCTGATTTGCGTAAGGCAAACTTTGTTTTGCAAGTTGAGGAAGGAATAGCACGTCTCATGGAGTATTTTGAAAACAGATGAGAAAACTACTCAACTACTGATATCATCATCTTTTAATCCACCAAAACATATCAGCACCTCGTGCTTCAAAGATCACCTCCTCCAGTTGTTCCACACTATCTCATGCTACAAGGTAACCCCTCTCGGCATCTCCGAGGAGGCATCCTTCAATCGTTATCAGCAAGTTTTAGTCATTCCGTTTAAGTTATCTATGATCACAGAATCCGTCACCAAGTCGTCTTTAACCGCAGACACGGCTTTTCGAAAAGATTTAACCCTGCAGGGGTGTACAACTTTACCCACACGTACCAACCGACTCTTAGTGCCACTAGATTAGCACTAGCCCGGGAAGTGCCGGCAGAGGGTGGTCGATTCCCGGCCTTTACCTTGTCGAACTATATCCATGAGTCAACCCAAACAGGGCCACCCCGTCAACAGGGAGTTGGCCACCTCCTGACGGCACCTGTTCTGTGAGTCGGGAACAAGATCCGTGTACGTCCATCACTTGTCCCGGTCACGACCTAATTTTCTCCAAAACATTTTCCGACTCACACGCAGATGGAAAGCTCAAACTACGTGGCTCATGGATAAGGTTAAACAAGTTAGTCAGCCGGGCGGGGTTCATCGGCCCACGTGTGGCTGTACGCTCAGTCTTGGCTCGAAGGCGAGAACTCGCTCCTAGGGGCATGAACAGGACAAAACGCCACAACCCATTGTGGCCTCACATCCATGCCGTGATTAGTCAAGTTATCAAAGGTAACTCAAATCATAAACACCTGACATGGTAGATTCACGCATTGACCAGAATCATCAACTAGGCATGGCTAAGCAAGACTCACAATGTTTAGCGGAGCGCGCACAAACAAACCTATAGCTGCTAGGTGAAGTGGATCAGGATATCTAGGTTATGCAGTATATAGGAGAACTCTATCTACTGACATCAAATAGTTTGGAACCGAATGCAAAGTACGAGGTTCAAATCACTTTGAAATCATATATGAGCAGATAAGAGGTTATGCTTGCCTTGGTTATAAGAAAACCAGATAAAGATCTTCTGTAATAAGTGCTTGACTTGTCGGTTAAGATCAAGTATTCGTCGTTGGATTGCTGGCCTTCTCTTCGGAGTCGCATTCTACCGAGGGGGAAACAAACACCGAAAGAGAAATAACAATCAACCACGGCACCGATGCAATGCACAACATGTATGCATGAGCAGGTTGATGCACTGAAATAAAGCCCTAAGCATGATCGTTGGTTTGCTAGGGTTCGTATGTCAGAAATGCAGTTTTAGTGAAAAAGTCCCGAGATAGACCCCGGAGGGGATTTCGGGCGATTATGGAAGTGAGTACCATTTCAGTTGCTCAAATGAGGTTGAAAACATCATAGCTAGATTGCATTTATCATTTTGAGCAATTTGGCATATAACTTTTAATTTTCTAAATTTGGTGAATAAAAACTTATTTTTCTACTTTAAATGATTAAATAACATTAAAATACTACTCATTTTTCAACTTGATCAAACATGTATGGAAATGGCATATTTGGGTAGCTTACATTTTTCTGATCACTCCCATATCTTTCTTTTATTTTTCTGAGCTATATCTTAATAATTATTTAATTTACAAAAAATAGCTATTTTCTGGAATTACTTAAATAGGGGGGATTATGACATCGTTATGATGTCACCGTGACGTCACCCGGAGGATGGATCCTCACTGTGAGGATGCAATCGATCGAATTCTTCGATGAAACTCGAATTGGAGGCGGTGGGGAGGTGCAGCGGCTCGGGGCGAACGTATGGGTGGTGCGGGGTGACCAAATGGTCACCGGTAAGGCTCACCGGCGACCATGTCGCGGCGGCGGCCGGCGGTTCACGGCGAACGGCCAAAACGGAGTGGGAGCGGGCGAATGAAGGGCATGGGGAGGACGGCAACCTCACCGTGAATACGCAGGAGATGTCGGGGAGGCGAGGAGGGACCGGAGTCGGCCGGAATTCTCCACGGCGGCCGGCGGCCGGAGTTGGAAAGGATGCCGCGATTGAGGAACTCCAGGGCGTCCCGGCTTGCGCGCGAGCTCGAGGGAATAGAGGAAGACACGGCGGGGTCGATGGAATGCTTCCCGGGGCACGGGAGCGGTCGGAGCGACGACGGCGACCGGCGGCCCGCCCGACTAGGGTTTCGGTTTAGTGTTACAGAGAAGAGGAAGAACAGGGAAGTGAGTGGGGAGGGAAAAGGATCACGGCGATGACCTCGGCAGTCCTATCCTCACGTGCAAGCTAGCAAGGAGGAGGTGGCAACTCGATGCGTAGACGGCCTCCACGCAGCTAGTCCTTCTGTCAAGAGGTTGAAGAAAACCATTTTTCAAAAACCCCCTCAAGCTTCAGAGAATAGCAAAAAGGTCCTTTTCTCTAAAAGAACAGAACAGAAAACATACTTTTGAGGGCCTTTTTGAAAAGTAAAAATTTGGCAAAAATTATTTTTGGAAAGCTTATGAAATTTCCAACAACACCATAACTTGGGTTGGTGCATTTGAATTATTTTTCAGAACAAAATTTTGGAACCCCTTTTAAGTACCATTTGCTGGAAATCTCTCAAACCATTTAAATCGACAATTTAAATTGTTTCAACAGGGTTCAAATTATTGTTTCATGCATGTATGAGATGAACACACACCACACACCCTAATGTATCAAAAGTTGGGGTGTTACAAATCTACCCCCCTTACAAGAATCTCGTCCCGAGATTCTCGAAGGAGAAGAAAGAAGGAACACCGGTTTTGAACGATCTTCTCGAACCTTACGGTTCTCTTCTTGAAGAGACTGATCCGTAGCACTTGTGAAGATCTCCAGCGGATACACCTTAGGTGAGAGGGAAAACTCTTAGGAAATGATCTTCACGAAGATCGAGTATCTCATGGACAACTCATGACAAGAATGTTCGTAAAGAACTGTTGAGTTATCATGCATGAAACACATCAAGGTAACGGAGTGAGTAGAAGATGGTTTCAAGTTTGTGGACGATGGTTCTTGAAAGGATTTAGAATATGAGCTTTGCACAAGACTTTAAATCCTTTTGGGAAAGATAGGTCGAACAACTTATGATATCGAGGTTTCTTCGAAATAGAATACCAAGATGGGAAGGATGGTCTTGGATACCACAATGTAATATCCGTAGACGAGGGAGAACACGAGAAAACACTGTAATCGTGCGTCAGAGAAAATTTGATTCAAGATCATATTCACTCTTCGGAGTGGACACGAGAGATAACGGAACTTTCGTTCCGTTAAAGTTTGTCGAAAACTTTGTCGAAGATCGGAATGTTACTTTACAACAGAAGATGAGTAACCGAAAGATGTGGGAACACCGTAACAAAGGAGGAATTCTTGATCACACCATAAAGATGGGTAATCAACGAGGGTTGAAACACCGGAAGAAAATAGGGAATCTTTTTCCTATTGTGTGTTAGGCGTGGGAATACATCTATCACATGGTTAAGATCCCAAGGCTGAAGTGACTGACAAATTCACACAATGTGTGAGATGAACAGAACTTCAAGTACCAACAACTTAAGAAGGGAACTGGTCATTGGTGGTTATAGAACACCAAGAGATGTTCTCCTGATGAACTTGTTTCCACTGAAACGAAGGTTTGGAGGATCAACGAAGAGACATTGGAAGAATCAACTTCCAGGTTCTCCTGGATGTTATGGATACCGACATCAGGCTCATGACAAGCCTTCTGTAGGTCATCAAGTGAAAGATGAACTCCGGTTTGGAAGAACGGAGAGGGAACTTGTTAGAATAAGCCAGACAAGAATTCTCACGGAGAGTGGTTGTTCTTACGGACTCAAAGAGATATGACAGTAGGACTTCCGGCTAATTGTGTCAACCACAACATCAACCATGCCGGATTTTCGAGAGGACCTAAGTCAATACCCTTGAAGAAACACCAACCATCCTTGCTGCTTGAGATTCAGCTCTGGTTAGCGGGTTGATAACTTAGACTCGATATATTTGATCAAAGATATTGCACCGGTTACCGACGAGATACTTATGTTGGATTCTCAAGACATGGACTATGATGTCACACTCAAGAGGATGAGTGAGATTGTAAAACTCATGTATTAGCAACTTGCGAAAGACGGTTGCACCTACATGGACTACTTGCAAAAGAACACATCGGAGCCCTGGTTGGAAGGAGATTACAAAGATAACGAAGTTCTTAAACTTCTTCTCTTTTACGAAAGATCACTCAGTGGCTTAATGTGGACGGAAAACTTCTTCTAGTAGACGGAGGTAACAACCAACCATCTCAAGAATAGACCACACCTGCATGACCGAGGGATTATTCCCGAAGGAACAGGAAAACTATACTCGAATCCACGGCGACAACTTTCACCACAAGCACACGAACCCGAGAAAGTCACTTCGAACACCGAGAGCACAACTTCGTGATAACACAAAGATGGTTCTCAAAAGTTTCCAACATTAGTGCCAGGTGTTCAACATGAGCCTCTCGCATCTTGGAGAAAATAAGAATGCCATCGATGGGCTCGAAACCACACTTATCAAAACACTCCAAGAAGAGGGATTCATATGCTATATGAACAAGGCAGAATATTGGTCAGACCAAAGGACATGAGGTATACTCGGGCCAAACACCATGAGTGAAAACACCATCAGGATAGTCCTTGGATCTTTTCTCGATTTGACGATAGCCCAACTCAAATCAAGAGGTAGGGTGATAGCATGTCCATTAAGGAGATACTATCCTGCTTCAACACAGAGGAAACTAGATATCCCTTATCAAAGGATCAAGTTAGGCGGAGCTTTTGCCTTTCAACTCTCCAAGTTGTTGTTTAAGCTCAACCAACTAGTCCAGGATGTCCAGCAGAGTTCCTTGGAGAAAGAAGTAGTTCAAAACTACTCCTGGTTTAGACATCACGGTCAGGTAAAACCTGGTGATACTTCTAGAAAGACAACCAGAATATCACAACCTACCGTTAGGTCTAGGAGTTCGGAAGGGAGGTTTGCTTTTCATAGCAACTGATATGGTCTGGAGAGATTTGGCATGAACCTAACTCTTTGACCAGAAATGTGCACCGGAGTGAACGGATTTGGTAACACGATCAACTTCAAACAGAGACCGGGTGACCAATAGTGCTAAGAAGGATACAGATGTTTTCTTAGATTTCCAAAGCAATAAGAATTGCTAGGAATACGTGATACACACATCAATGTACCTACCCAACATTCTTGAGAGTTCAAGACTGGAAGAAAGGGGAGTGAAGATGTGTACGAGCATCACTTCATCAACAAGGCCATGAAATTCAACACATCCTCTGGATATACAAGAGTGTGATACTCGAAAGTGGAACAGAACAGAAGCTGATGAAACTTCTTTATTCTGCGGAATACAAAACTTTGACCTGGTTCTAGAGATGAACGAGGTACTGGAGTTTGTTTCTCCTAACATTCCAAGGTGGAATGTTTTGACGGAACTCAAGAGGAACTGCATTGGAAGAATCCAACACACCTATGCAACTTGGTTTCCAAACAACGGACGGAGTTCGGGAAGCAGCTAAGAGTAAGAACGTGCTCTGGAAAATCCTGAGATCACGTTGGATGCACGGGTTAATACTCAGGTGTAGAACCCATGCCAAAAGAGAGGTATAGCTGAGTCAGGAACAGAGATATGGAATCATAAAGAACACTCTTGTTGTGATCCCTTTTTGGTTCCAAAGGAAAGCCTACGGCTATGAGAGTTGGAATTTCCTAACCATCCTGAGTAAAACAGATTCCTCAGGATTCAACGAAACAGAACTTGGGTTAAAGGTCAGCATCCTGTACTGATAGAGTGAGCATCACATGGTTGTAAAACCACACAATTCAACCCACGGCAATTCAGCACATTCCGGGACCTTCGGTTCAAGTCCAAGGTAAAACACAATGAAAGGAGTAACTACTATATGAGTGCCTTGAAGGACACTATGAGTAGCCATCACGGAGTATATTTCCAAGAGGACAAACTTAGCTCCGGAAGAACTTGAGCCAAGGATAACGGATACATTCGAGATGGAAAGCAGATCTCGAGGTTCAGGATTTAGAACTTGGAAACATGTAGGAATGTGGAATCCGGACAACTTTGGGGGATTAGGATGGGAAGGAAATCTCCCAGCTTAAGAGATAACGGAACACGGAACACACACGACTCTAGAAACTCAACACTAGGTCAACTTGGGTAACAACGTCCTTGCCGAAGAAGGCACCTAGGTTTTGAATGACTAAAAGAGATAGCAAAACCTTTTCAAATCAAAACAGGTAAGAAGACCCAGAGTTAGAGCGATACCAGATAAGGAATAAAAAGAATCCTAGGAAGGTTTTTCACAACTCATTTGAGGTTTCAAAGTAGTTTTCACAATCACTAGACTCGACATCGACCAAGCAGTAAGGTTTTCCTACAGGCAGTCCTGCTCTGATACCAAGACTTGTCACGACCCCGGACCCAGAGATATACATACTGTTATGTGCTCCTAGACATGGACCCACAAGGGCTTCAGGGTTACCAGCCCCGGCCGCAACAAACAACGGCAGGCAGACTGGATTCATCGGCACGTAGTCCGGATCCCCAGTCTACTACTCCTTGTATCCATGCTAGTCATAACCAACTATGCATATCAAAGCGTCCACGAATCGAATGAAACTGAAGGAAACGGGACCAAAGCTATACAGAGATGCTATGTGTCCAGAAAGTGCAACAACAATCGAGGGTTACTGGGGTTACCTCGCCCCAGGCCGATCACATCGACAGGCGGGCTCGGACATGGATCATCGGCTCCACAACCCCTCGACTGCGACAACTATGCAGGCATAGCCAAAACTGTATAACGATGAGCTCGAAACCAACAACCGATCAAAGCAGCACTCTAGACACGAAAGTTGTATTAAACAGATGTTACTAGAGTAGCTTACAAGCAGAGGTCACACGACCCAACATTACATCAGACAACGGAAGGCAAATTATGTTGCTAATCAACAAGAACCAAAAAGGCCTAAGAGGCCACAACATAAGGCGACGTCCCAGCCCATAGATTCCAGGCTGCTACCTGGGAACCCCGAACTACTCGTCGATGTCCACGTTGAATCACCACCGATGTGAGATCTTCTCCTGAACCAAAATTAAGCAAACCTGAGTACGGGAGGTACTCAACAAGACTTAGTTAACCTATTATATATCTGCTGTTTCGAAAAGGGTTTCATGAAGGCTGATTTGCGTAAGGCAAACTTTGTTTTGCAAGTTGAGGAAGGAATAGCACGTCTCATGGAGTATTTTGAAAACAGATGAGAAAACTACTCAACTACTGATATCATCATCTTTTAATCCACCAAAACATATCAGCACCTCGTGCTTCAAAGATCACCTCCTCCAGTTGTTCCACACTATCTCATGCTACAAGGTAACCCCTCTCGGCATCTCCGAGGAGGCATCCTTCAATCGTTATCAGCAAGTTTTAGTCATTCCGTTTAAGTTATCTATGATCACAGAATCCGTCACCAAGTCGTCTTTAACCGCAGACACGGCTTTTCGAAAAGATTTAACCCTGCAGGGGTGTACAACTTTACCCACACGTACCAACCGACTCTTAGTGCCACTAGATTAGCACTAGCCCGGGAAGTGCCGGCAGAGGGTGGTCGATTCCCGGCCTTTACCTTGTCGAACTATATCCATGAGTCAACCCAAACAGGGCCACCCCGTCAACAGGGAGTTGGCCACCTCCTGACGGCACCTGTTCTGTGAGTCGGGAACAAGATCCGTGTACGTCCATCACTTGTCCCGGTCACGACCTAATTTTCTCCAAAACATTTTCCGACTCACACGCAGATGGAAAGCTCAAACTACGTGGCTCATGGATAAGGTTAAACAAGTTAGTCAGCCGGGCGGGGTTCATCGGCCCACGTGTGGCTGTACGCTCAGTCTTGGCTCGAAGGCGAGAACTCGCTCCTAGGGGCATGAACAGGACAAAACGCCACAACCCATTGTGGCCTCACATCCATGCCGTGATTAGTCAAGTTATCAAAGGTAACTCAAATCATAAACACCTGACATGGTAGATTCACGCATTGACCAGAATCATCAACTAGGCATGGCTAAGCAAGACTCACAATGTTTAGCGGAGCGCGCACAAACAAACCTATAGCTGCTAGGTGAAGTGGATCAGGATATCTAGGTTATGCAGTATATAGGAGAACTCTATCTACTGACATCAAATAGTTTGGAACCGAATGCAAAGTACGAGGTTCAAATCACTTTGAAATCATATATGAGCAGATAAGAGGTTATGCTTGCCTTGGTTATAAGAAAACCAGATAAAGATCTTCTGTAATAAGTGCTTGACTTGTCGGTTAAGATCAAGTATTCGTCGTTGGATTGCTGGCCTTCTCTTCGGAGTCGCATTCTACCGAGGGGGAAACAAACACCGAAAGAGAAATAACAATCAACCACGGCACCGATGCAATGCACAACATGTATGCATGAGCAGGTTGATGCACTGAAATAAAGCCCTAAGCATGATCGTTGGTTTGCTAGGGTTCGTATGTCAGAAATGCAGTTTTAGTGAAAAAGTCCCGAGATAGACCCCGGAGGGGATTTCGGGCGATTATGGAAGTGAGTACCATTTCAGTTGCTCAAATGAGGTTGAAAACATCATAGCTAGATTGCATTTATCATTTTGAGCAATTTGGCATATAACTTTTAATTTTCTAAATTTGGTGAATAAAAACTTATTTTTCTACTTTAAATGATTAAATAACATTAAAATACTACTCATTTTTCAACTTGATCAAACATGTATGGAAATGGCATATTTGGGTAGCTTACATTTTTCTGATCACTCCCATATCTTTCTTTTATTTTTCTGAGCTATATCTTAATAATTATTTAATTTACAAAAAATAGCTATTTTCTGGAATTACTTAAATAGGGGGGATTATGACATCGTTATGATGTCACCGTGACGTCACCCGGAGGATGGATCCTCACTGTGAGGATGCAATCGATCGAATTCTTCGATGAAACTCGAATTGGAGGCGGTGGGGAGGTGCAGCGGCTCGGGGCGAACGTATGGGTGGTGCGGGGTGACCAAATGGTCACCGGTAAGGCTCACCGGCGACCATGTCGCGGCGGCGGCCGGCGGTTCACGGCGAACGGCCAAAACGGAGTGGGAGCGGGCGAATGAAGGGCATGGGGAGGACGGCAACCTCACCGTGAATACGCAGGAGATGTCGGGGAGGCGAGGAGGGACCGGAGTCGGCCGGAATTCTCCACGGCGGCCGGCGGCCGGAGTTGGAAAGGATGCCGCGATTGAGGAACTCCAGGGCGTCCCGGCTTGCGCGCGAGCTCGAGGGAATAGAGGAAGACACGGCGGGGTCGATGGAATGCTTCCCGGGGCACGGGAGCGGTCGGAGCGACGACGGCGACCGGCGGCCCGCCCGACTAGGGTTTCGGTTTAGTGTTACAGAGAAGAGGAAGAACAGGGAAGTGAGTGGGGAGGGAAAAGGATCACGGCGATGACCTCGGCAGTCCTATCCTCACGTGCAAGCTAGCAAGGAGGAGGTGGCAACTCGATGCGTAGACGGCCTCCACGCAGCTAGTCCTTCTGTCAAGAGGTTGAAGAAAACCATTTTTCAAAAACCCCCTCAAGCTTCAGAGAATAGCAAAAAGGTCCTTTTCTCTAAAAGAACAGAACAGAAAACATACTTTTGAGGGCCTTTTTGAAAAGTAAAAATTTGGCAAAAATTATTTTTGGAAAGCTTATGAAATTTCCAACAACACCATAACTTGGGTTGGTGCATTTGAATTATTTTTCAGAACAAAATTTTGGAACCCCTTTTAAGTACCATTTGCTGGAAATCTCTCAAACCATTTAAATCGACAATTTAAATTGTTTCAACAGGGTTCAAATTATTGTTTCATGCATGTATGAGATGAACACACACCACACACCCTAATGTATCAAAAGTTGGGGTGTTACAGAAATTCTCCAAGCAAAAGCCAGAAGCTGAAAAAGAAGACAGTGAATCGGACACTGATGAAAAAATCCAGGAACAACAGCGAAAAGGCGAGCCTAAGTTTCCGAGAGTTGACATATAATGCAACCTAACTTTCCTGGGAACTCTCTCAACAAAGGTGGCAAAGAGAACACTTCGAGAAATAAACGCGGTTGTCCCACCAACCCCGAAATTCTTGAAGTACTCAAATACACCAATTACCTGGGATCAGCCTGATCATCCCGGAAATATCCCAGTACCCAGCACATGAGCTCTAGTTGTAAGTCCTATTGTTCAAAACACTAGGCTAAAAAGAGTGATGATGGATGGAGGATCCAGTATCAAAATAATGTATCTGGATACACTGAAGCATCTGCGAATCTCCAAAACCCAGCTCAATCATAGCAACATACGTTTTCACGGCATCGTCCCTGGTAGGCAAGCACGATCCCTAGGAGAAATTTCCCTAGACGTAACCTTTGGAGAGAAAGAACATTTCCGTCAGGAAAAAGTCTCCTTTGATGTTGTGCCATTCGAGAGTGTCTATCACGCAATACTCGGACCTCCAGCTTTCGCCAAGTTCATGGTAAGATCATGTTATATATATAACAAGCTGAAGATGTCAGGACCAAAAGGAGGAGTAATTACCATAAAGGGAGACTTAAAATTGGCAAACGATCTGGAAAAAGAAAAAACACCCTTTGCGCAGAAAAAGTGATAGCAAAGGAGGAGCTAAAGGAGCTGGCAAACGAAGTATCGCCGGCAGAAATGCCGGCAGGAAAAGAAAGCCGGAAGCCGGCAGACAGCTTCAAAGCTTCCGAGAATACAAGACAGGTCATCCTAGATCCCAAAGATCCGACTAATGTTGTCTAAGTGGGAACTGGCATGACCGACAAATAGGAAAGCGAGCTTATCAAGTTCCTCCGTGAGAACTGGGATAGTTTTGCATGGTGTCCAGCTGACATGCCAGGCGTACCTAGGGAACTTGCTCAGCACCAACTCAAGGTGATTGCAGGATCTAAACCCATCAAACAAGGTATCCGTTGATTTGACGGAAGGCTATTGGTAAGAAAATTATCCGGCTATTGGCAGCTGATTTTATCCGGGAAGTTATACATACTGAATGGTCTGTAAACCCAGTATTAGTCCCGAAGAAAGATAGTGTTGTTCTTAGGACGTGTATAGATTAAACCGTCCTAAAAACATTCTGTCCAAAAGATAGATTTGTGTTACCGCGAATCGATCAAATAATAGTTGTCACTGTTGGCTCTGAGTTTTTATGCTTTTTGGATGCTTATTCCGGTTATCATCAAATACGTATGAAGGAAGAAGACCAAATCAAAATCTCCTTCATAACCCCGTACGGAACGTACTACTACATAACCATGCCTTTTGGCATGAAGAACGCAGGTGCAACTTACCAGCATTGCATGCAACGATGTTTGCATAGTCAGATTGGAAAAAAAATTCATGTTTACGTGGACGACATTGCCGTCGTTTCCAAGGAAAAGGACACGCTCCTTGAAGATTTGCGAGAAACCTTCGAAAATTTACGCACTTATAAAATGAAGTTGAATTCATTGAAGTGTGTATTCGGTGTTCCCTCAGGAAAACTTCTGGGTTTCATCGTTTCTCACATAGGAATAGAAGTAAACCCGGAAAAGATCAAGGCAACCCTAAACATCTCAAGGCCTACATGCTTAAAAGATGTCCATAGATTGACGGGTTCTGCAGCTGCCGTCAGCAGGTTTATAAGTCGGCTAGGAGATAAAGCTCTGCCATTTTACAAATTGTTGAAGAAATCCGACAAATTTGTATGGACATAAGAGGCAGATGTAGCATCAACCCAGTTAAAAGAAACCTTGATGAAAGCTCCGATTTTGGCATCACCAAAAGAAGAAGAACCCATGTTATTGTATCTCACAGCAGCAAACAGGGTTATCAGCACAGTGATAGTTGTGGAAAGGCGGAAAGACGAGCAAAGCATACCAGATCAACATCCGGTGTATTATGTAAGTGAAGTTTTTTCCGAGTCCAAGCAAAGGTACCCACACTATCAAAAACTGGCATATGGCGTATTTTTCGCATCTCGAAAATTCCGACATTATTTCGAAGGATATTCCATAATAGTGGTATGCAAAGCACCACTAGGGGATATAATCAACAATGCGGACGCAACAGGCCGAGTAGCCAAATGGGGCATCGAGTTGGCTGCGTTCGACATTAAGTACCAACCCCGGACGGCAATAAATCCCAGGTGTTGGCAGATTTCGTTGCTGATTGGACAGAAGCAATGGAAAACACACCAATGTCGGAGTCGGAATACTGGGTTATGCACTTTGATGGATCCAAGATGAAGGAAGGCGCTGGAGCTGGTGTAGTCCTAAAAGCCCCCCAGGGAGACACAATGGAGTATGTATTACAAATACACTTCAACGCCACCAATAATGTGGCAGAATACGAAGCTTTGCTTCATGGATTGCACATTGCAAAAGAAATAGGTGTCAAACGCATCTTATGCTATGGTGATTCAAATTTGGTACAACATCAGCTCAACCAAACATGGGACGCTAAAAGCCCCATCATGGCCGGATATCGGAGAATGGTGGACGAGTTTGCAATTTGCTTCCTGGGATTTGAAGTACTTCACGTCAAAAGGGAAGAAAACTGAAACGCGGATGCATTAGCCCGCATGGGCTCGTAAAGAGTGAAAACCCTACCACCAGGCGTGTTTGTCCAGCATTTGCACGAACCATCTATAAAAGGTGGAGATGTCAACTATCCTCTCGTTTCTGAGTCAATCGAAGTCCTGCTCGTTGATGGCTAGGTTGAGACTCCAAATGCAGAGTGTGTAGCTAGTGGCAAGGCTTTTTCCCACGAGGGTGACTTGAGGGTTTATATCGAACTCTTGGGGAGCCAGTATTTCAGCAGTTGTCTTCCAAGCTTCCTCCAGGTTCCTGCAAACAAGTAGAGAATTTTGTGCCCTCAACCTCACCAAGTGATTGTCAAGCACAAGGTGTGAGACTTCTAAATTGCAATGCAAAACTGAAAGTAAATGTGCAATAATTAAATTTACTACTAAATGCAAATGAGAAAATAAATATGCAATGGATTGTTTTTGTATTTTTGTGATGCAAGTGGTGATGGAGATAATGTAAATTCGAATTGGAGATGCAAGTAAAGTAACTAGAGTGTTCTCTTATATTGAAAATAGGACCGGGGTTCATGGTTTCACACTTGCATTCTCTCAAATAAAGTGGTAGACGGTGGACATAAAGAATTACATGTGAGATTACAATAACATATTTAACATTGAGTACTTCATATGGGCATCACGTCCTAGCATAGAGATCTCTACGGTCATACTGATCCCTCTTATACTCCACCAAGATGCGAAATAAATCATAACACCTCGATAATTAAGGAAAAACCAGAGTATAGCTTTAAGCAATGTGACATGAAGTTGAAGTAAGAATTTGCTAGATCTAGTCATGGAGATTGATTAGTGTCACTTCAAATCCCCGGTAACAAGGTACTCCTTTTTATCCCTAGTGAGGTAACTAAGAAAGGTTTAACAAAACCTAAGTGGATCGTTGAACTTCTGTCACTTTCACAGCACTAGCCACCCCCCGTTACTCCAACGAATGCACCCATCACCCCACACACGCTCTCAAGAACTAGATTGATCAAAGCAAGCAAATAAGAATGGGGTACATAAGATACATCTACTCAAATAACTCAAGAGAAACAATTGCAATCTCAGATTCAATAACTCATAGAAAAGATCCACCACATAGGAATTACAACGGTGCCCGTAATCATGTGAGGCAGCTCATACGGATCTAATTAGTGAAGCACATAGAGAGAGAGATACAAGTGCTACTTCCACAAACCCATAGCCCTGGGGTGGACTACTCCCTCTTTATGGAGATGTCGATGGAGATGACGTTGGAGGGGTAGGAGATCACACCGGCGGCGCCCCGCCGGAGTTTTCCCCCTCCAATCTGGAACTTCTGGTCTCTGTTTCGATGTTCCGGTGTTTCGGCGGCGCTCTTCTTCGTAAGGGTACGAGGGACCCTTTTTATAGTCGGTTTTAGGTCAAGACGGAGTCGGTAAGTCGAAGATGGAAGGAATTGGGGCCACAGGGGCCAAAAGGGGGCCTCTCACGCGGCCAAGGAATCTGGCCGCGTGGAGGGTCCTCTTTTGGGCCTCCTTGCCCAATTCTCGTGGATTCTTGGCCCGCAAGTCTTCTCCTTCCATGAAAAGGACCCCCGCAGATTTTCAGGTGATTTCGC
Organism: Alopecurus myosuroides; assembly: GCA_028641055.1. NCBI lineage: Eukaryota > Viridiplantae > Streptophyta > Magnoliopsida > Poales > Poaceae > Alopecurus > Alopecurus myosuroides. The sequence continues at coordinate 87,321,420 of CM054061.1, forward strand.
GGAAGTTTGCCCTCAGAAACGTCAAAAATATAGAAAACGGGATTTCTGACAGGCAGGGTTAATTCCATAAAAGTTGAAGGACTTTGTAATTTAACCCCAAAATACAATAAAACATTGAATCACTACTAGGAAAATGGCTATAGGAGTGATGATACCCGTGACACACATCACATTTGGCACGTCACGCCTATTACCCGCGGCGCACCATGTTTCTGCGCGTCGCGCCTAAAGGCATAGCCGCGGCGCACCAAATGAAAGGCACGTCGCGCGTATGTGTGGGGACGGGGTGGCGAGCCTCCGAGGCATACCCGCGACGCACCAATCCAGCGGTGCGTCACGGCTATGTTGGGTAGCCGCGGCGCACATTCCAGTGGTGCGTCACGGCTATCTTTTCCACGGGTGGCATCTATAGCCGTGACGCACCACTGGAAGGTGCGCCGCGGGTACCCAACATAGCCGTGACGTGCCAAGTGTGATGTGCGTCACGGGTATACCTGGGACGAATTTAAGTGGTTGGGACCACCCCCCACCTCCCATCCCCCCATATCTCCACCCCATTTTAGATCTGGTCGCCCCCCACCTCCTCACCACCCCATTTCCCCCATTTTCCCACCATTTAAAACTTATTTAACCTATTTTATTTGATATATATGTGTGGGGAATCTAGTAAACATTTGTCTCCACCCCCATCTCTCACTTTATTACCACTTTCCCTTCCATCTTTTCACTTTCTATAGCCACATACAAACGTACTCTCTCGGTCTCGTGTCGGCAAGATCTATAGTTGGTGAGTTGTTGGAGGGATATGTATATGTGTTGTATGTATGTGTGTCGGCGCCGTGCGTCGTCACAAAAGATTCATATGGTTGCATATATACATATGCGAAATTGTGTTGCGTATTTTTGATGAAATTTGTGGATGTCTTAAAAATGAGTTGACATGTGTTGCCAAAATGTTGATTCATTTCCATTTCAGCGACCACGCACTCCGAGAATATCCTATTTTCAGCATAGGTCATGCCGAATTTTTCCGTCGACGACCATGCATGCATCATCCATATATTACGTAATTTGATTCTAATTAATTTTTCATTTGATCTTTTTTTACTATGTAGGCAACCATGCATATAAGCACAGGCACCGTGGCTAGATTTATGAAACATGCGACGGACGAAATGTTTCGAAATAGCATGACGGAGATAAGATGTCCTTGTCGAAGATGCAAACTGAAACACTTGACCAGATACGATTCTGGTGACTTGGAGTCGGACCTTATCCGTCGTGGTTTTATGAATTGCTACACTCTTTACCCGACAAGTGATGAAGATGAAGAGTCGCCCGGACATGATGAAGGACATAATGATCAAGATGAAGGACATGATCATAATCAAGACGAAGGACATCGTGATGAAGATGTCGGACATGATCATAATCAAGACGAAGGACATCATGATGAAGATGTCGGGACATCGTCGTCGGACTGGGTGCGGGACCCTCATGTCCAAGCTCTGCTTCTCAAGGAGACTAGCAACACCAGAGCTGCTGCTAGAGAGAAATCGAAGCTGTCGTAACTGGAGATAGACGCCGTTACTCCATTGTATGAAGGATGCGTGAGCGAGGATACACGTCTGAACGTAACGTTAAGGACCCTCGAGATGAAGACAAAACACCGATGGACCGATGCGAGCTACGATGAGAACATGGCATTCTGGCACGGCCGTCTTCCCACGGGGAACAAGTGTCCAACGAGCATCGAGGAGGCGAAGAAAGTCGTGTGCCCTCTGGATTTACCTCACGTGAAATACCATGCTTGCATTAATGACTGCATCATCTATCGGGGCGCGGACGCGGAGAGAACCATATGCCCGGTGTGCGACGCAACTCGATACAAGACAGGGAAGAAGGCCTCTCCTCGAAAAGTGGTGTGGTACTTTCCGATAACTTCCCGTCTGCAGCGGTATTTCGCAGACCCCACACAGGCGAAGCTCATGCGATGGCACGCGGAAAGGAAGAAGCCAGAAGAGCATGATGGAACCGATCCGGAGAATGATGACACGATGCTGACACACCCCTCAGATGCTAGCGAGTGGAAGGCGCTAGACATCGAATACCCCGAATTCGGCGACGATCCAAGGAACATCAGGTTGTGCATGAGTACGGATGGATTAAATCCTTTTGGCAACCAGAGCAGCACCCATAGCACCTGGCCCGTGTTTGTATGTATATACAACCTACCCCCTGGTTGTGCTTGAAGAGGAAGTACATACAGATGAGTATGCTTATTCAAGGGCCGAAACAACAAGGTAACGACATCAATCTGTATGTCCAGTTGTTGGAAGAGGAGCTAGCCACGTTATGGGACGAGCCAGCCAATACGTGGGACGCCTATGGAGAAACGTTTTTCCCAATGAGAGCTGCGCTCATCATGACGGTGCATGACTACCTCGGTTACGGATATGTCGCGGGGCAGGTGGCGCACGGATTCTGTGCATGCGTTAGGTGCATGGATGACACTACGTATCTCCAGCTAGAGAGAAACCCCGGGTCATCGAAAACCGTGTTCTTGGGGCATCGAAGGTGGCTTCGCAAGGATGACCCGTGGAAAAAACGCAAAGATCTTTTCAACAATGAAGTTGAGATGCAAAGAGCCCCACGTCAAAGGAGCGGCGAGGAAATCGACGAGCTGTTGAAGAACTGGAAAGAGTGCCCTGCGCCGGGAAAGAAGCGAAAGGCGCCGGCGCCGTTGGAGGGTGTATGGAAAACAAGGTCTGTTCTCTGGGACCTGAGGTACTGGAAGATTCTCCGCACACCCCACTGCCTTGACCTCATGCATATCACGAAAAACGTGTGCGAGAGTCTGCTTGGCACCCTGCTCAACATGCCGGAGAGGACCAAAGATGGGCCGAAAGCAAGGAACGACTTGAGATTTTTGAATATCAGGGGCGAGCTCCACGGAGGAAAACCGGATGATGATGATGATGACGATGACGATGACGATGTGTTAGATGGGACGGAAGGTCGCCGCAAGGGCAAAAAGGCCAAGAAGACGGAATATTACTGTCCCCCTTCGTGCTTCACGCTATGCGAGAAGGAGATCGACCAATTCTTCAAGTGCCTCCTTGGAGTCAAATTTCCTTACGGTTATGCAGGGAAGATAAGCAGATACCTAGACGTACCAAAGCAGAAGTTCAGCGGAATGAAGTCTCACGACTGTCACGTGATGATGACGCAGATACTTCCAGTTGCAATTCGAGGGATAATGGACGAGCACGTCCGCGAACCGCTGTTTGGACTCTGCAACTTTTTTGACGTCATCTCTCGAAAGTCGATTGGCGTGAAGAAACTCACAAGGCTACAGGAAGAGATCGTGGTGATACTATGCGAGCTTGAGATATACTTCCCACCAGCATTCTTCGACATTATGGTGCATCTCCTTGTCCATGTCGTGGATGATATCATCCAGCTCGGGCCGCCGTTTTTACACTCCATGATGGCGTTCGAAAGGATGAATGGTTCCATCAAAGGATACGTCCGCAACAGGGCCCGTCCAGACGCAAGCATTGCCAAGGGCTTTCTGACAGAGGAGTGCATCTCTTTCTGCACGAATTTTCTAGACAAAGATGAGAACCCTGGTCTGCCTGTAAACAGGCACTTTGGCAGGCTCGGTGGATGGGGACACCGCGAGGGCCAGCGCGAAATGAATGTCGACTTTCAGGGCCGACGCAACGACTTTGACAGAGCAAACCTAGTCGCGCTACAACATCTAACAGTGGTCGATCCTTGGTTGGAAAAGCACAAATTGCTAATCGCGAAGTATTACAGTGACCGGGGACAACATAGGACCGAAGCAGAAATAATCAGAGAGCACAACATCCATTTCACACAGTGGTTCAGGGAGAAGATTATGACCGATCAACCGGAGACGCCTTATTCTAAAGAAGAAAAACTCATACTCACATTGTCACAAGGCCCCGCACATAACCTCATGACATATCAGGCATACGATATCAATGGTTACACATTCTACACGGCAAATAAGGACCGGAACTGCGAATACCAGAACTCGGGGGTAACGGTGGAATCATTAACATGTGACGTCAAGGAAAGATACTATGGTAGGATCGACGAGATATGGGAACTCGACTACTGCGGAGAGAAGGTGCCAATGTTCCGTGTCACATGGGCAAAGAGCGTCAGGGAAGAAGGACAATATTTCACCACCATGGTGATACCTGAAGCCAAATCCGGCACGAATGTCACCGCAAAAAATGAGCCATGGGTCTTGGCTAACAAAGTGGACCAATGCTTCTTCATTACTGACCCGACAAGGCCTAGCCGTGTTGTCGTGCGGAGAGGCAAAAGAAACATCATCGGAATGGATGGAGTAGCCAACGAGCAAGACTTTGACCAGTACGGCGACCCGAAAATGGAAGATGACAATGACGATGGAACGAAATACACAACAAGAAGAAGCATGCCAACGTTACCTACAGGTCGCCCATTCCACCGAAGAAGTCATGGTGTTCCGGGACTGAATTACTCAACCGCAACAAAGAAGGGAAAGAAAATTGTAAAACGCTAGCTCTAAGAACAACGATATATGTGTCATGTGTTTGCATGCATTCGAGAAAGTGATGACAATGTATGATCATGTATTTTATATGTATGCACTAAGATGTGGTGTTTAAATTAGTCAACACATTATTTAATTTTTTGCTTTGAAATTTAATTGCGTTATTTGAAATTATTTAATGATGTTTAAATTAATCAACACATGATTTGAGATCTTATTTTGAAATTTATATTGATTTACATGAATTTATGTTGTTTTCTAAAATTATCCAAAAAATGGGTGTGGGGGGATTCGAACTCGGGTGTTCAGGAACAACACAGTCAAACCACTGGGCTAAGTAAGCAGTTGTGATACAATGAGGCAATGTGTCGTTTTGAACATAATCTACGCATAAGCGCGGCGCACCTATCTGCGGTGCGTGACGGCTAAGCTACACGTGGCGCACATCTCTGCGGTGCGTCACGGTTAAGCTATGCGTCGCGCACGTCCCGTTGGTGCGCCACGGCTATCGAATGCACGGCGCACAAAGCGTAGGTGCGCCACGGCTATTAGCGGACATAGAGGTAGATCGAGGGGCGCTGTTCCCCTTTTCTTCTTCTCCCCGTTCGATCCCCTCCTTCTCCCCGTTCCGTGTTCAGGATGGCCCACCTACATCTAAGCATACGAAGATGCATGTGATTGGTCAGCCTATGCTTAGCCAGAGCAAGCTCAAGGCCGCAAGTGGGGATATGCGGAGTTTGCATGACATCATTCTTTTTCTTGAAACGCGCCTTGTTCAAACCAAGGATCCATCATACCCGGTTTTCGTTGCCATGGTGGCAAAGGACTTGAGTTTCGTCGAATCAACCGGCGCGGATAGGATAGTACTGCGGTTTTCGGACATCTTTGATATGTTCCATTGCAATCCGCTGCACTACTCCATGGTCCGCCTATACTCGCTCAGTCTGGCGGTGCAAGTCAGCAGGGATAGTACACCGGGCATCGCGATAGTGGACCTCTTCTACATGCGCCACGACGTGTTGTGCTCCGTTGGGAACCAGGCAGTCGCGTCGACATATCTCCGGGACTTCATGCTGGCGAACCAGACCAAGGATTACATCCTCATGCCTTACTTTACCGGGTAAGTCAATATTCTTAGCCGAATCGAAAGGGATTTTCTTTAGATTTTCATCGCTCCTTTCCAACACTTTGTTTGGATTGTTCCGCGCAGATATACACAATGCACACTCATCTGCATTTGTATCAGTCATTCGCATGCGACGTATCTCGACTCAGGGAGTGCGGTGAAGAAAGACTACTCCACGGTGAAGAAAGTTTTGGATAATGCTCTCACCGGCTACCACGCAAGGGGGGGCATAATCACTAGGGAGAAGGTCGTTCAGGGCGCTCGGGTGTTCACCCACACGACTAATTTCGCGTGCGTCAAGCAGCCGGCAGGCAGTAACCGAGACACCTACTATGTCCTCCATCATATGCGGGCGTACGTACGGGATCAACAGTTCCTTACCCTGCCTAGTCAAATCCAACAATGGGCCTCCCGCTTGTCGATGGTCGGCGATGACAAGGTTAGAGAAGAGATATATGATATCCAGAAGTGCTTTGCCACGAAAATCGTTCATGAAGTGGTGAACAAGAGTGGGACATTTTACTGCCGGTTCAACATGCCGAACCGCGACATAGATACCTACCTAGAAACTGCTTGTGACGACAGGCCCTTCATCACTCAGGAGGGCTGTCCCGTTGTAATCCCTGGGAGGATTAGTCAGAAGGAGTGAGAACTATTGTAAGGCTTGCTACATTTTCGGAAATTAGTCGAACTCAATCGTTAGGGTTATGAATCGTCCATCGTGTAACAGATGCTTTATTATGTCAATGCTTAATTATCTTTCCTTTCATTATTGCGGTCTTACTTGTGATGGTCGTTCGATCTTTTGAATAAGTAAATGCCGATGATTAAAAGAGTTGGTTCACACTCAGATGGCCTAGGCGGTCCGTTGCGCCTTGTGATTTTCACAAAGTTAGGATCTTGTGCATCCCACTTGGCGTAGCGGCACCGCCTACGGCCGCTTGTATGTGTCCACCCTAAATATGAGGCACACATCGTTACGGTTATGAATCGTCCATTCTGTAACTGATGCTCAATTATGTCAATACTTGATTATCTTGCATTTTATTATTGCGGTCCTACTTGTGATGGTCGTTCGATCTTTTGAATAAGTAAATGCCGATGATTAAAAGAGTTGGTTCACACTCAGATGGCCCAGGTGGTCAGCTGCGCCTTGTGATTTTCACAAAGTTAGGATCTTGTGCATCCCACTTGGCGCAGCTGCACCACTTGCGGCCGCTTGTATGTGTCCACCCTAAATATGAGGCACACATCGTTACGGTTATGAATCGTCCATTCTGTAACTGATGCTCAATTATGTCAATGCTTGATTATCTTGCATTTTATTATTGCGGTCCTACTTGTGATGTTCGTTCGATCTCTTCAATAAATGCCGATGATTAAAAGAGTTGGCTCACACTCAGATGGCCTAGGTGGTCCGTTGCGCCTTGTGATTTTCACAAAGTTAGGATCTTGTGCATCCCACTTGGCGCAGCGGCACCACCTACGGCCGCTTGTATGTGTCCACCCTAAATATGAGGCACACATTGTTACGGTTATGAATCGTACATGGCTTGATTATCTTGCTTTTTATTATTGCAGTTTTACTTTGTGATGTTCGTTTGATCTTTTGAATAAATATGCCGATGATTAAAATATGATCATCTTGTTCCTTTGTGTTTAACTTTCATCTTATTTATGTCATATTTCTCCACTTACTACTATTGCAGACATGTTTAAAACTATTGTTTTTGTTTTTCTTTCTTGTCATTACAGATGCCGAGATGCTACGTGGTGTTTAGAGGCAGGGTTCCAGGAGTCTACGATCACTGGGAAGACTGCTTCGAGCAGGTGAACAAGTTCAAAGGGAATGCCTACAAATCCTACAACACAAGAGTGGCGGCGGAAGCTAGGTGGTTCATCCATCTCGAGGAGGAACAAAAGAAGAAGAAGAACAACAACAAGTGGATGAAGACCATCGCAGCCGCTCTTGTCGCCGTCGCCTCGCTCGTCATGCTATGGTTCCTAGTTAGATGATTAGGTTATCGGCGACTAGATAGGTCACTTGTCCGGATGATGAAGCATCATCGATCGATGTAATCGGTCCCGATGATTAACCGTATGATGTAGGTCACTTGTATCTATTTGACTCTGATAAACACTTTGTTGTATTCATAATAACCTGTTTGATGTAGCTATTCGGAATTCAAAGCAGTATATGATATATCATTTGTTCGTCAGAGAACTGTTTTGATACATTTTGTTTACTGATATTCTTCTGTATTTGAGCTGTGTATATACCTGTATAAATACGGTACTGCGTATTTCAAAAAAATACAGCACAGTATAGCCGTGACGCACCAAAAAGGTTACCCGTGACGCACCTGGGAGGATAGCCGTGACGCGCAAAAGTTGATACCCGTGGATCACCAAGTAACTTAGCCGTGGAGGCATTACGTAGCCGTGACGCACCTAAATTACTAGCCGTGGCGCACCTACGGAGTTAGGCGTGACGCGCCTCGCAATAGCCGCGGCGCACCGAGCCCGTGCGTCACGGGTATCAATAGGCGCGGCGCACCATCAAGGTGCGTCACGGCTAAACCCATAGGCGCGGCGTGATAGCCGTGACGCGTCCAGGTGCGTCACGGATAAGCAAAATGGTGCGTCACGGGTAAGCTTTTCCCTAATAGTGAATTATACCCTTATATGATGCAATATGTAATAGAAAACCATGTCAAAATATGCAAGATTCGTCTATGCATTTTACATGCATCAACATCCCCAAGCTTAACCCATGCTCGTCCTCGAGTATGAAGGTGATAAAACTAAGGTGGGTTTTGCATATTGAAACAATCATGGGATATCAAGGAGGATTATTCATGCTACATATAATCAAATGATTAATACTATAAATGAGTAGCAATATACAATTCATGTTGTAAGAAATATCAAATATGCAAGCAAAGATGCTTCATGAAAGTTCACAAAGTGTATAATGAAATAAAAGCACTATGGACCTGTCGGGGGGTTACCCCCGAGTAGGGTAAAGGCAAGTGGTAAAGGCGACTAACAGAAGAGAGGTTTGGTCGAGTAGTCGCCTACCCGGTACTTGCTACCCGGTTGACTGCTACTCGGTCTCACCTCAAGATGACCAGAAGGAGATATCAGTCAAGTTCTGTCCTTTCGAGTAGACGAATTGGCCCGAGTAAAACTGGCGGGAACCTACTCGGGCCAGAAAGTCAAAGGAGCCGTTCTGACACAGGATCCCGCGTATCCTGGGTCCGTACTTGGCACTGTTCGAACTACTGTTCATCTGGGGCCGGCCTGCCTGACAGTGACAGCATGGAAGCAGGCGGTCGCAGGATAAGGGGGGCCTACTCTGTGTTTGGCACAGTGATACCAGTCTGTCCCCTTGGTTTTGCCCAACGACTTTACAGAAGCAGCCAAGATTAGGAACCAAAGCTGTCAGCGGGAACTCGGAAGAAGGACGATGTGCACACTATGTCGACACTTGTCTAGATTTGGACGTATCCGGCTGGGCACCAGGTATATAAGGTGCCCCGCCGCCTCCTGCGAGGGGCACGTTGGAATCGAACTCAGGAAACCCTAGGTTCTTGACCTAATTCATCACGTAGAGAGAGGAGTGGCTACTCGGTAGCAAGATCCATTGTACTGTGGCTACTCGGTGAGACATCAGAATACAGAAAGAAAGGCAGGAGTAGGGGTTTTACCTCCTCACGAGGGCCCTGAACCTGGGTAGATCGTGTTGTTTGCAGTGTGTAGTTCTCACGCGGCTACTCGTCGCGTGATCCCTCCCCGAGCACCTCCAGCGTCCTTCGTCCCCACATCTTTAGCCATCCCATGGCATCTGCCGTGACACCACCACGACAGTTGGCGCCCACCGTGGGGCAACCAGCGGCGCTGGCTGGAGTTTCTGTTCGGACGGGATCTTCCTCGGCGGAGCGCGTAGTCTGTGGCCTTGTCCACAGATTCGGCTCCTTCGATTTTGTCACCGACAACGCAGGCGATTTCGGTGGCAAGGCCATGCCAGAGGGCCGCACGGTGATCTCCTTCGGCTCTCATCTCGTCTACGTCGCCACCGTCGTCGACCAAGTGTACCCTGAGCTGGTGCACGACGCGGAGGATCCTCCTGCGGTGATCGCTGCTCGCGGAAGGCCCGCGCGCCATTCTGGGTGCTGTGCTGAGGTGATGGTGACTGGCTTGGCGGCAGACGCCGGCACGGGTGCTGGTGGCGCCGCGGCCGTCGTTGATGATCTTGCTGGCTCGAGTGCGGGTGGTAGGACCCACATGCCTTACGAGAGGAGCTGCAATCTTCCTCCCTCCACTACTCCGGCCATCCCTGCGTCCGCTGTGCGGGTTGACGTGCAGCCTTCCACCGACCTTGAGCTCCTGAGCATGAGTGAGCAGATCGAGCGGCAACGCCAGGAGCTGCTCGTCGAGCAGGCGGAGTTGGAGAAGATCAGGCTCGAGCTGAGCCTAGACCAGATTGAGTACAACAAGGCTCATGGCTTCACGCCCGTCACTAGGAGAGCTAGCAGAGTAAGCGCCACGCGGCGTAACTTGGGTGCCGAGATGGCAACAGTTGCTAAGGTTCCTGCTCAGTCCGCCACCGCAAACACTTCCACCAGGCCCAGGTATAGCACGCCCGCCAAGACACTCAGGGCTGCAGAGGCCGTGGTCGCCGAGTTGCCTCGACTCGACGGCGACGCGCGCGTCAGGCAGCAGGAAAGACTCAACGAGTTGGTGTTGGAGGCCGCCAGGCAAAATGAGGAGTTCCGGAAAGCCAACCCGGGCGCTGGAGCCTCGCAGGTGGTGCATTCGCACGCGGCTAGATCTAACGATCAGGCCTCATCTCCACACCCTAGCCGCGAGAAGAGCCGCAGTGGACGTTCAGGCCGAGATAGGCAAATGCAGGTGTACGACCCGGCTGCTGCCGCGAAACAGCACGCTGTGCCGCAGCAGTCCGGTCAGGAACACAACGCTGCAAGAGCAGGCTTCCAAGCCCAAAAAGCTCAAAGCCAGGCCCGAGATGGAGAACACCCAGGCCCTTCTCGGCATCCCGCAGCTCAGCCTACTCGGCAGAGGCAGCAGCCGCGTGCAGCAGCACCAGTCGCCAACCCGGTGGAGCAGCCTGCTGTTGTGCAGGTGGATAGGTATGATGATGGTTACTCGGCCATGGAGATGGCTGGCTACGATATTCATGACCGTGTTGGTGAGCGTGTGTTGGCGCCTGGAGATGCAAGGCATCAGCTAGACAGGATCAGCTTGTCGGCGCGGCTTGAGAGCACGGGTCCTCCTGGTCCCGAGTGCTTTGGCCCGCGCATCATGAACGAGCCTTCCGTGAAGGGTTTCCAGCTCGCAAGGGGCACCAAGAGCTACAATGGCAGCACCAAGCCAGAAGATTGGCTCAATGACTATGTCACCGCGGTTCATATCGCGAATGGCAACCGGAGATGGGCGGTGCGGTATGTTCCGCAGATGCTAGAGGGTCCAGCTCGCACTTGGCTCAACAACTTGCCCAAGAACAGCATCAACTGCTAGCTGGACTTCTCGGATGCCTTCATCATCAACTTCACCAGCACATACAAGAGGCCGAATAGGCCACAGCAGCTGTCTGCTTGCAGGCAGCAAGAGGATGAGCCAGACCGCGAGTACCTTACTCGGTGGAGCACACTGAGGAACACATGTGAGGGTGTGAATGAAGCACAGGCGATTACTTGGTTCGCACAGGGTTGCCGGCATGGCAGTATGTTGTGGCAAAGGTTGCAGAGGGAGATGCCGAACACTCTGGCGGAGACCATCAAGATTGCGGATCAGTACGCACTGGGTGATCCTACTCAGCCACTGATGGACTCCTCTGAGCCGAGAAGAAACTTCAGCAACAGCAAGCGCAATGAGTTCCGCAACAAGCGCAGGGGTGACCGGATAGATACTCGGTATGACCCTGAAGAGGTGAATGCAGTGACTGTTGGAGGTGGTGGTGGCGAAAGGCAGAAACCTGCTGGAGCCTACGGGGAGAACCAGAACCAGGGCCAGGGCAACAAGAAACCATTCCGTACTCCTCAGTCGGGTAGCGGTAACTCCGAGCAGCCGAAGAAGTTTGTCTTTGATGACATGAAGGATGGCCCATGCAGCTTTCACACTCACCACCCCTCAAGGCCTGCAAACCATACTACCCGGCAATGCGAATGGTGGGATGCAATCAAGAGTGATGGCTTGCCTCCTCCTCCTCCCCTGCCAGCGGCCAATGCTAGTGTGCAGCCTACTCGCGCACCCGCAGCCCGGCCGCCAGTGTTTCCGAGAAGAGAAAATGTCAACCAGGTGGCTTTAGGAGCCAACCGCCACTTCAACAATGAGGGTTATCGCAACAACAACAATAACTACAACCGCAACAACAACAGAGGCAACAACAACAACTACCAGGGCAACAACAACAACATCAACAATGGGGGCGGAGGCTCCAACCAGTACCAAGAGCACCATGAGAGCTACATGATCTTCACTTCTAAGGCAGTTGACAAGCAATCACAGCACAGGCGTGCCATGGAGGTCAATGCAGTGATTCCTGCTGTCCCTCACTACATGTATTGGTGCGACCAGGAGATCAGGTGGTCCCGAGTGGATCATCCCAAGGTGATGCCCAACCCGGGTACTTACGCCTTGGTGCTGGATCCTACCTTCCTGGGTCCCGAGAAGAATGTGAGGTTCAGCAAGGTGCTAATCGACAACGGCAGCAGCATCAACATTGTGTACAAAGACACACTCGAGAAGCTCGGCTTGGCCGAGAACACGATGCTGCCCAGCAAGACTACCTTCCATGGAATTGTGCCTGGGATCTCATGCAACCCGATTGGCCGAGTATGGATAGATGTGCTATTCGGCACCAGGGAGAACTGTCGCACAGAGCGCCTGCAGTTTGAAGTGGTTGATCATCAGAGCCCCTACCATGCCCTACTCGGCAGGCCTGCTCTGAGCAAGTTCATGGCCTCTACTCATGTCGCATACCTGAAGATGAAGATCCCTGGTCCCAATGGCATAATTACCATCTCTGGTGATTACAAGAAGTCCATAGAGTGTGCCTCAGCTAGCTCCAAGCTGGCAGAGTCAATGGTGATTGAGGCCGAGAAGAAGAAGATGTATGAGGTGGTGGCTATGGCGCAATCTGCGCAAGCTGGCGCACAAGGGGTGCCGAGTACCCAGCACGGCACTGCTATCCAGGCTGCCAAGGAGACAAAGAAGATCCAGGTCGACCCCGAGTTCCCCGACCGCGTAGCCATCATTGGCTCCGGGTTGGCGGAGAAATAGGAAAGCGAGCTCATCCACTTCCTCCGTGAGAATCGGGATGTTTTCGCCTGGACCAATGAAGATCTACCAGGAGTCCCGAGGGAGTTGGTTGAGCACTCTTTGCATGTGCGTCCTGACGCCAAGCCCGTGAAGCAGGCTATGCGCCGTTTCGGCGATGAGAGAAGGAAGGCCATTGGTGACCAGATCACCAAGCTGCTGATAAGTAACTTCATCATGGAGGTGCTGCATCCGGATTGGCTAGCCAACCCGGTCATGGTCGAGAAGAAGAAGGAGGATCCCAAGGCTGCTACCGCATGGCGTATGTGCGTCGACTACACCGACTTGAACAAGGCATGCCCCAAGGATCCTTTTCCGCTACCTCGCATCGATCAGGTGATCGATTCCACTGCTGGTTGTGAACTGCTGTCTTTCATAGATGCCTACTCTGGTTTCCACCAGATTGCACTCAATCCTGTTGATCAAATAAAGACTGCCTTCATTACCCCGTACGGGGCTTATTGCTATCGTGTCATGTGTTTTGGCTTGAGGAATGCGGGTGCAACCTATCAGAGGTGCATGCAGAAATGCTTGCACGATCAGCTCGGCAAGAATGTGCAGGTGTACATAGATGACATTGTCATCAAAACGAATAAAACACATACTCTGCTTGCCGACCTGGAGGAAACCTTTGCTAACCTACGCAAGTACAAAATGAAACTGAATCCGAGTAAGTGCACCTTTGGTGTACCGGCTGGAAAGCTACTCGGTTTTCTGGTTTCTAGTCGGGGCATTGAAGCCAATCCTTCAAAGATAAAAGCTATTGAGAGCATGTCTTTGCCGAGATCACTGAAAGATGTACAGAAGTTCACAGGTTGCCTGACATCTCTGAGCCGTTTCCTGGGCCGAATGGGCGAGAAGGCCCTGCCTCTATACCAGCTGATGAAGAAAAGTGACAAGTTTGTCTGGACTCCGCAAGCGGATGTGGCATTCAATGAGCTGAAGGCAATGCTGGGTAGCGCTCCCATCTTGGCTAGCCCGCTACCCAAAGAGCCAATGCTGCTGTATATTGCTGCGACCAACCGAGTAGTCAGCGTGGTGATAGTGGTGGAGCGAGAGGAAGAAGGCAAGAGTGTGCAGCGTCCAGTATACTATCTCAGTGAGGTGCTGTCTAGCTCCAAGCAAAACTACCCGCATTACCAGAAGATGACCTATGGTGTATATCTGGGCGCCAAGAAGCTGAAACACTATTTCCAGGAGCACCCCATCACGGTCGTCAGTTCTGCTCCCATCTCGGATATCATGGGCAACAAGGAAGCAAGTGGCAGAGTAGCCAAGTGGGCAATCAAGCTAGCTGCGTACGCTCCCGCGTATACGAGAAGAGAAGCCATCAAGTCACAGATCCTGGCGGAATTTCTTGTGGACTGGGCCGAGGTGCAGTATGAACCTCCTGCCCCAGTTTCCAACTATTGGAGGATGCATTTTGATGGCTCGAAAGTGAAGGAAGGCCTTGGTGCTAGTGTCGTGCTTACGTCACCCAAGCGAGATCAACTCAAGTATGTGCTGCAGATTCATTTCAAGGCATCCAATAATGTTGCTGAGTACGAGGCAGTAGTGCATGGCTTGCGAGTAGCCAAGGAGGTTGGGGTGCAGCGCATCATATGCTATGGAGATTCAGATCTGGTGGTGCAGCAAGTCTCGGGCACTTGGGATGCTCTGGATGCCAACATGGCATCGTATCGCTTCCTGGTGCAGTCCATGACTGGATTCTTCGAGGGCTGTGAGTTCCAACACATTCACCGAGCAAAGAATGAAGCGGCAGACGAGCTATCCAAGTTGGGATCTTCTCGGCAGTCCATCCCGGCAGGGATTGCCTTGGAGCATTTGAGGAAGCCATCCATCAAGCCTTCCCCCAACTCGGAATCCATTTTCGTTCCTTCTCTGCCAAATGAGGAATCTGATCCCATGGATATTGACTGGGGGAATGCTACAGGAAACCCGGGGACTGCCATTCCCTACTCGGGGACTGCCATTCCTTACTCGGGGACTGCCATTCCTTACTCGGGGACTGCTGTCCTTAACCCGGAGGCTGTCGCGTTCATTGAGGAGGTCCTTGCCAACCGATCAGGGCTACAGAGAAGTGCTCCTAATCCTCCTGAGCAACCACAGGTGCCCGTCCCAATGGAACTAGACGAACCAGTGTTTCCCGCGCGGGAGACACCGAGTTGGGCTATGCCCATATTATCCTTTCTAAAGGACGGTACCTTACCAGAAGATGAAGTTACTGCAAGGCAGATTCAGAGAAGATCCAAGGGCTACACTATAATCAGAGAGGTGCTACACAAGAGGAGTGCCACAGGCGTGCTGCAACGTTGTGTGAGCCCGGAAGAGGGAGAAGAAATTCTGTTGGAGATACATCAAGGAGAATGTGGGCATCACGCCTCATCTCGGGCATTGGTCAAGAAAGCTTTTCGGCATGGTTTCTACTGGCTCACAGCCTTGCAGCAAGCTGAAGATATCGTGAGGAAGTGCAATGGCTGCCATATGTTCGCAAGTAAGATTCACATGCCCGCTTCCGAGCTGAAAATAATTCCTATCACCTGGCCGTTTGCTGTTTGGTGCCTGGATATGGTTGGCCCCTTCAAGCCGGCTAAAGGCAACATGACACACATCTTAGTCATGGTGGACAAGTTTACCAAGTGGATTGAAGTGAAGCCTATTCGAAAGTGCGATGGGGTTAGAGCTGTCAAGTTCGTGAAGGATGTGATCATGAGATATGGCTACCCGCACAGCATCATCACCGACAACGGCACTAATTTCGCAGAGGGGGCAATGGTGCGGTTCTGCAGAGATAAGCACATCCGACTAGACGTTGCGTCAGTCGCGCACCCTGCCTCCAATGGGCAAGTTGAAAGAGCAAATGGTATGGTACTGGCAGGCATAAAGCCAAGGCTAATTGAGCCACTGCTGAAAACACCTGGGTGTTGGCTAGACGAGTTGCCAGCGGTGTTGTGGAGTCAAAGGACTACCCCTAATCGGTCAACTGGCTACACGCCATTTTTCTTGGTATACGGGGCTGAGGCCGTGTTGCCAATAGACTTAGAGCATGACTCCCCCCGAGTAACCCTCTACACTGAGGTGGAGGCGAGAGAAGCTCGAGAAGACGACGTTGACCTGCTTGAAGAAGCAAGAGAGCTGACTCTGTCACGTTCGGCTATCTACCAGCAAAACCTGCGGCGTTATCATAGCCGAAAGGTGAACCCAAGGGTTTTCCGAGAAGGAGACATGGTCCTTAGGCTCGTGCAGCGCACAGCCGGGATGCACAAGTTGTCTCCTCCGTGGGAAGGGCCTTTCATTGTGAGCAAAGCGCTGCACAATGATGCGTACTACCTTGTAGATGTGCGCCCATCACAGACGAACAGAGCAGACAAAGCTGGAGAGGAATCAAAGCGTCCCTGGAATGTAGCTCTACTCCGTCGTTTCCATTCGTGAGCAAAAAATGTGTATGTACTCTTAATTCTACTCTGCAATCTGAAATTGAGCTCGGGGACTGCCCTCGTCCAAATTTGCTCCAAGTGTTTCTACTCGGCTTTACTGCTTGTCTAGTCGGTTGCTTCACTTCAAAATTCATAAGTGTATGGAGTACTGTGTCTAAACCTATATGCCAACTCTTCGACTCTGCTGCTGTCCGAAACCCGGCTTCATGGCAAGCAAGAGAACAAGCAAAAGGTCAATGAGCACAAGAAAAATCGATAAGGAAGAAAAGAGTGCAGGAACCGAGTAGGGTGTTTGTTACTTTTGTTCTCCGTCTTATCTTTTCGGCTAAGTGGTGGGCTGCGTTACTATGTTTGTTTCTAAGCGGCTGAGTATTTGCAGCTCTGCTCTTTGACTCTTGTGACTCGAATACCAAAAAAGCAACAAGTTGCGGGTAGAGCTGAGACGAAAAGAGAGAGTGAATAAGAAATGCAACTCGGGGACTCGTATACTAACGCAACCCGGCATTGAGCCAGGGCTGCTCAAACTGATTAATTCAAAGGATAATAAGTGGGAATAAAATTGAGTAGAAGGCAAAGAGATAAATAGTCTGATACATTTGCTCCCGGCATCCCGGGGATCTGATGGGTGTTTGAGTAAAAAGTTTGCAGGATAAAATCACGTTGAGGAAGCGGTGTTGTCGGTGCTGGCGTTAGCTGCTTTAGTTTTTGTGGTGGTCTTGGTCGCCTCCGCCTCCGCGCTGGCATCAGCTGTCTTCGCGGCCTCCTCTTCGGCGTTGGCGTTGGTCGCATCCGCTTCCGAGTGGACGGTGGTGGACTGCTCCATCTCGACGTCGTGCTCAGTGGCTACAGGGTCTGAGGTGGCCGTGGCCACCGAGACAGGCCCTGTGGCCAAGGAAGAATCAGAAGCTTGGCCTTGGGGGCGTACCGTGTCGTCGAGGGCGGCTCCTGATGAAGTGCCGAAATCGAGTGCGGCGGTGTCGATCTCCTCGTACTCCTCGTCGCTACTCGCAACGATTGCAGCCTTCCCCTTCCCGGCAACGCCAGCAGGAGAATCGAAGAAGCCCAACTCCGAGTCTGACTCCACAGCTTCCTCCTCGTCCTCCTCCATCTCGGTGTCGGGCTCAGGGAGGCCATCGATGAAGGTGGCCGTGTCAGCGTACTCCGCAACCTCATGCGCAATAAGCTGGCGCATGGTCACGCAGTTGGGGTCCGTCTCCCACTTGGAATCGGCGCGCTTCCCGCGGATGATCTGCATATTAAGATTCTCATACCAGGAGGCGACGCAGAGTAGCATCAAATCAGCACCCGCCCGAGCTCCCGAGGCGCGCCATTTCTTCAATTCGGTCTTCACATTGCGCAGCTTCAGAGCAAGGCCACCGATGGTTGTCGGCGCGGGATCTTCAGGCCAGAATAGCTTGTGGAGCTCGAAGCCGACGCGCACCAGGTCGGTGCCCACGCCGGCTAGGCGTTCGAAATGCCCTCGCATCACCAGCAGGCTATCCTCGATCTCGGCTCTGGTGTCCGCAGCCTCGCCCTTCTCAATGCGAGCTGCTTGGGCCTTGGCCAAAGCAGGCGCGCAAGCGGACACGATGTCAGGGAAGATTTCTGCACAAAAGCGAGTGAGAAATTCAGTCACAGAATTAGAGTTGAGATTCAACCCGAGAAGAAGAGATGCAGAAAGGAGGAAACTTACTGTTAAGCTCGTGGCGCAACTGCTGCAGCTGGATCTTCCATTCCTCTTCATTGGAGACATGCTTCTCCTCAAGCAAGCGGAGCCCATCCAGCTGAGTAAAGAGCCCAGCATTGGCCTTTTTCAGCACCTCGCACTCCTGCTCGAGGGTTTTCATCTTCGCATTGAAGGTTGTCTCCGCCTTGGCCTTCTCGGCAATAACTCTGTCCCTCTCGGCGCCAAGATTGATAGCATCCTGGAGTGCCTTCTGCAGCTGGAGTTGCAGCTTCTCCATCTCCGTAGTGTGCTCCTTCACCAGTTCAACGGCCTGGCTGGACAACTGCTGCTGCACCTCTTCAGGTTTGAGGCAGTCTTGGTGTTCTTCAACAAACAATTTATGATCTTCTGAAAAGAGCAAAGAGCGATCAGCGGAAGAGCAAAAGAAACAGACACAAAGGCGAACCGAGTAGACAGTGGTTTACCTTCAAGCTTCTTGATGGTGGCCTCACCATTCGCAACAAAGGCACGGCAGTTCAGGGCCTTCAGTTTCCCTGCAGAGTAGAGATGGTTAGCGCAAAAAGAAGAAGCGGGCGTAAACAGAAAACGCAAGAACCGCGTAGCTAGAAGCGTACCTTCAACCTCAGACATCCTCATGGTGATGTTCATTACTTCCTTGTCGGCTGCCTCGGCAGATACCTTCTCCTTCTCAAGGGCAGCAATACGCCTCTTGGCGACAGCGTGGTTCCAGAGAAGTTGGCGGTGCAAGTTAGTGCGCTTCAGTACGCTATTCTGAAAAGAGAAAAGAAGATGAATCAGACAAAGAAGTTGAGATTCAACCCGAGAAGACGGTTACTCGAGAGAGTATTCGTCTACTCGGCCAGAATCTCGGGGACTGGGTGATGGCTAAGGAAAAGGAAGAAGAGTAGAAAAGAAGAAAAGATGCAACTCGGAAAAGATAAGTTAAGGCTTACCGCGTAAGACTGCTCGAGATCTTCTGCGTTCTTGCGGTGCACGAACATCTTGGCAGCGAGAGTAGCGGCGGTGGAGGAGACGGTCATGGGCTTGTAGCCCAAGTCCACCTTGTTCCAGTCGACCGCATATGGTCGATGTCGCCCAGCGTGGTGCCGTTCCAGTTGGCGTTGCCGAGAAGGTTGCTGTCCCATTTGGCATCAATGAAACCAACCAAGTCGAGTACCTGCTCGAGGCTCTCGGACGATATTGCCTGATCCTGAGGTCCACGGGAGGCGATGGAGATGGACTTATCTTGATTGGGGGCTGGGGGCCTGGAGTTCACTGCCACTGCCTTTCTTCCTCTTGTGAGACTTCCGGTCCTCGACGGAAAGGCCGATTTGGTGCTGCTGGCTAACCTTCACCATGTAGTCCAGGTAGCAGGGCTGCTCTGCTGCAGCGGCAGCAGCAGCAGCAGCGGCAGCAACCGTGCCAGGATGGCGGATAGCAACCTGGCTGGGCTGGCTAGACGATGTGGGCGGCGGCATCAACTCGGCAGCTTGCTTCTGAGCCTTCTCTTTCTGGGCAGTTGGCTTCTCGATCTTCTGCTTCTCGGTCTTCTTCTTCTCAGCCTTCCCTTTCTCGGCAGCTTTCTTCTCGGCTGCCTCCTTCTCAGCAGCGTCTTGAGTTTGCTTCCTGGTTACTCGCCCGGCAGGAGGGCTGGCTGCGTCCTTGGTCTGCGGCACCGAGGAGGGGTCTGGCGGTGCAGTGCCTTGATCAATGGGTGGCGCCACGAATCCGCTTCCTTGCGCAGCATCTGGTTGGGCGCTGCTCTGCGCAGCGCCTGGTTGCACACTGCTCAAGGGATACTCCTCAGTCATGATCGTGTCATCTACCCGCTGCTCGGCAGCAGGATTCTCTTGTCCGGCAGCCCCTGTGGCTGGCTGCTCATGTTCAGCTTCTTGCCGCTCAGTGGCGGTGTCATCATGCATCTCCTGGTCTTCCTCTTGGTTCTCGTCGGCGGTGCTAGCCGGAGGAGAAGGGGGCCTGTCCTGGTGAGCGGCACCCTGCGCATCTGGATCGGCGCGGGATTGCGGCTCAGGCCCTGCTTGCGTGTTGGTGATGTCGGCCTCATCGCCCTCGAGGTCGACAACCTTGTCGACGTCGATGGCAGCTTGTTACTTGGCCTGGTCAGGCGCGAGAGCAGCATCCGCATCTAAGGGAGCTCTGGTGAGAAAGGAAAAATCAGAAATTAGAGGGAAGCAGAGGAAGATTAAGAGAAGCAGCAAAGTACAAATTAGGAAGTAACCGAGAAGAAACTTACGCTTTGGTGGAGGGGATCGTTTGTCTCATTCTCTTCACGACCGTCTTCTTGGTCGTCTTCTCAGCAGGTTTCTTCTTCTTGGCGGGGGGCTCTAGGGCACCGCTGCCGGCCCGTTTGCGGGTAGCAGGTGCAGCAATTGATAGTGGACGGACGACCAAGGTTGCCTCATCCTCATCCTCGTCTTCTCCCCCGTCCTCAGCTTCGGCATCAGCTACAAGGATCGAGAAGAAAAAGGAAAGGCTCAGAAACAATAGGCAAAGGGTTAGTTTTTCTCGCGGACAGAACAGGAAAAAGCCAATTACCCGCTTCCTCGTCCTCGGACCAGTCGCGGAGATATGTTCCTGCGCGCTGCTTCTCCATTGTGGGAGAGTGAGGGAGGTTAATCTGATCTGTGGCCTCGAGGGAGGCCACATCATCTTCTTCCCGGTCGGCGTACCAATTGCCCTCAAAGAGCTCGCAGCTCTCGGTGATCTGGCGGTCAAGGACCTGAAGAACAAAGAATCGTAATGAATTAGCCGAGTAGCGCAAAGGGCATTCTACTCGAATAGGCGTGCGAGCGCAAAGCACAATAAGCCTAGAGAGATTTGCTAAGTGTCCTACTCGGCGAGGCATGCAAACACAAAGCAGAATAAGCCTAAGTGTCCTACTCGGCCAGGCGTGCAAACATCAAGCATACTAAGCCTAGGCAGTTCGATAGAATAATCTACTCGGTGCAGAAGGCAATTGCTAGTCGCAGCCAAGAGAGAAGATTTTCTAGTCGGATGGCATATGTTGAGAGCAGAATAAGGAGAACGTACCCGGGGAATCGGCTTCGTGCGGCTGAAGGGAGTGAATCCATACTCCCAGTCATCGGGGAGGTCTGTGGTCAGTATGGACCTTGCGTGATCAGCGACATCCGCATCGCTGAGCTCGAGGGTGGTCGTCCGGGTGCAATCGCGAGGGCCTCCCAGGTAGCACATTGGATGGGAGCGCCGCTGCAGCGGCAGCACGCGGTTCTTGATCCAGCAAGCGACAGGATCGTCGCTGCGGAGCCCTTGGCCGATGAGGTAGGCGAGCCGCTCCTCCATCTGTGTCGCGTTGCGGTCGTTGGAGGGCTTCGTCTTCCAATTCTGCCCGGTTGGAGCTCGATTGCTCCACGCGGGCAGATTGATGCGATCCGATATCGGTCCCCCTTCCGTGGCGGGGATGTTCTTGACGTATAGGAAGGATTTCTGCCACATGCGGACGGAATCCAAGCCCTTGATACGAGGGTGGTTGGTTCCCGCCCGCTGCAGCATCATGGCGCTGCCGGTGTCGGTTACCCGACTGCCACCGGCCGCGCCGTCCTTTTTCCCCTTACTCTGATGACGAAGGTGGAAGTATTTCAGCCAGGTATCCACCGTGGGGCGGACGCCTAGAAAGGCCTCGCACACCATGGTGTGATAGGCTAGGAAGACAATGGCGTTTGGAGGGAGGTGGTGCATCTGGACACCAAAGTGATCCAGGAAAGAGCGGAGGAAATCCGACGCCGGCAAGCCGAATCCTCGCGCGAAGTGCGCGAGGAAGACGACATGCTCGCCTTCCTGCGGGGCCGGAACGAGTTCGCCGTCGGACGGCCTGCACTGAACACCGGAGGAATCCTCCGGGTGTTCACGAGCCAGGAGCAGTCGTCGACGGTGACGTGCGAACCAGCCCAGCCGGCGCGAGCAGCCATGGCAAGGGATGAGCGGATGGTGGAGAGTTGGAAAGATTGAGTGGAGAAAACGAATCCGCAGCGGCGCGAACAGTTGCGCGGCGGCGGAGAGCTCGGCGGAGAAGAAAGAACAGGGCAGAGAAAGAGGAAAGAGCGAAGGAGGAAGAAGGGGAAGTTACCGCTGGGGGTATATATACCCTCTCCGCGGATTACCGTTACCCTCGGGGTAGTGGGATCGATCGTGGCCATGATTCCCGTGTGGTGGGGTCTGTGGCCGGTTAGAAACGCATCCACGCGCGAGGCGCGCGCGTAACGGCCGCAATTGATCCCACGACCGGATCGTGGCCAATTACTGCGCGTGATGGGACATAACGAGCTGGTGGGCCCTCCCCACGATTAATAGCCGCGTGGCACGTCGTGTCGTGGCAGCGAAACGACGGGGTCACGGATGTTGGACACGTGTCCAGTCACCGCACGGAAGGTTGGATAAGTGTTGTGTGCTGCAGAGGCGCTAGAGGAGAAATTCTCTAAGTCCTTTTACTCGGATGTAGAGTAGAAGGCTGGAACTACTCGGAAGACAGGAAACTCAAGGTACCTTCTCAAGTACTACTCGGAGGTTTTTACTCGGCATCTTGAGGTTCAAGGGCTATGTTGCAAAGATTGGTTTTAAGCTGGCAGAGCCTAGTGAACGAGTTCGCAAGACTCAACCAGCTTCGGGGACTGCTGTCGGGGGGTTACCCCCGAGTCGGGTAAAGGCAAGTGGTAAAGGCGACTAACAGAAGAGAGGTTTGGTCGAGTAGTCGCCTACCCGGTACTTGCTACCCGGTCGACTGCTACTCGGTCTCACCTCAAGATGACCAGAAGGAGATATCAGTCAAGTTCTGTCCTTTCGAGTAGAAGAATTGGCCCGAGTAAAACTGGCGGGAACCTACTCGGGCCAGAAAGTCAAAGGAGCCGTTCTGACACAGGATCCCGCGTATCCTGGGTCCGTACTTGGCACTGTTCGAACTACTGTTCATCTGGGGCCGGCCTGCCTGACAGTGACAGCATGGAAGCAGGCGGTCGCAGGATAAGGGGGGCCTACTCTGTGTTTGGCACAGTGATACCAGTTTGTCCCCTTGGTTTTGCCCAACGACTTTACAGAAGCAGCCAAGATTAGGAACCAAAGCTGTCAGCGGGAACTCGGAAGAAGGACGATGTGCACACTATGTCGACACTTGTCTAGATTTGGACGTATCCGGCTGGGCACCAGGTATATAAGGTGCCCCGCCGCCTCCTGCGAGGGGCACGTTGGAATCGAACTCAGGAAACCCTAGGTTCTTGACCTAATTCATCACGTAGAGAGAGGAGTGGCTACTCGGTAGCAAGATCCTTTGTACTGTGGCTACTCGGTGAGACATCAGAATACAGAAAGAAAGGCAGGAGTAGGGGTTTTACCTCCTCACGAGGGCCCTGAACCTGGGTAGATCGTGTTGTTTGCA
Organism: Alopecurus myosuroides; assembly: GCA_028641055.1. NCBI lineage: Eukaryota > Viridiplantae > Streptophyta > Magnoliopsida > Poales > Poaceae > Alopecurus > Alopecurus myosuroides. Next base: position 87,344,991 of record CM054061.1, read on the forward strand.
GTGTGTAGTTCTTACCTCACGTGGCTACTCGTCGCGTGATCCCTCCCCGAGCACCTCCAGCGTCCTTCGTCCCCACATCTTTAGCCATCCCATGGCATCTGCCGTGACACCACCACGACAGGACCAAATGCATACACAAAATGAAAAATAAAATCCTATATTGGTCAAAGAATAGCATAATGGAGAATAGAAAATATGGTGGACACTTTGGAGAAAATTGAGTAGAGGTAAAACATGATCAAGTCTTATTTAGCCTCTAAATTATTCAACTAAAATTACTAATTGAAATGTGGTATCCATTGATCTAGGACTCTCATTGCCCCTTTATCACTAGCATCTTAAAATTGTGAGTATTGAAGTAATGAGAATGACAAGGTGGTTGAAAGCCTCATGCCCCGTGAGTGTGAAAACCTACTCCATGATTACTCAACTTAAGATTCCTAATAAGCTTTGTACAATCATAATAAGTATTAATGACATCATAGAGAACCGCAAAGAGGTACCTCTTGCCCCATGACATGGAAACAAGCCCATGTTAGAATGACAAGATGAACAAACGGAGTAGACTCATCATCCTTTTTATTTCCATTCACTATTATGCATAGCTTCTTATTTTATTATAGGATGTGTTGTAGAGTCACTCAAGCTGTAAGTAAATTTCCACCATGATAAAGCATGGCTTGGGTTAGCGGCCCAATGCGTTTCTCTAGTCATATACATACTTACTCATCAAACCTTACTATTCCTCTATTTCATTTCGGCATGGCAGGAGTCCAAAAACAAAAGTACATGATATCAACAAAATGTAATTTTTTTGTGCAATGTTGAAAGCTTTCCGGTGATACATGTTTATAGTTAGCTCCCAACCACACACTTGTCAAACGCAAAACTTGTGGCTCCCATTATTGGGTCATGTTTATTAGATGCATAAAAAGTAAAGTGTGCCTTCAAAAGTTCGTGAGAGTCCTATCCCAAGTTCAACCCATGACAATTAATAAAGTGAATATCTTAATTTAGAACATAAATAAAACAATAACATGGTGAACATACTCGGAATAGCAATGAAGCTAATGGGAAGATATGGTGGATTCACTGGAAATACTTGGCTAAGGAGTGTTGGAAACAAGTTTTTACTTGTTGGAATTTTTAAATTTTTGGGCTAGCAAGAGGGAGATAGTTGACCAGCTAATATGCATGCATATGTCCATAGAACTACTCATTTCATGACAAACTAAATAAACCAGCAATTAACATCAAGGACATGAATAAGAGATAGCTCAAGACAACAGTATTGCAAATTTCTACACATAAAAAGCCTATAAATCATGCAAACATATGTAGCTCTTCAAATCAACCATGGTATCCCTATTCCAAGTCATAATACTAGCATCCAATACATTCCAACCCCAAACTCCAGTAACTCAATCTCATATAAAATGATGGTGGTGGTCTTATCAAAACAAAAATAAAAACAAAAACTAGACGCTTCAAGTCTCTACGATAAATGCTTTGCTTAGAAAAACAGAAAGGAGACGTGTGCTAACCAAAAGAGTGTAGCTCCAGTGGGGTGTTCATCAAATCCCCAATCTTATGGATTTCACCATTCTTGTATGTCTTGAGGCGCAGCTCCTCTATTCCCTGTGAAAAAACTTCACAAAACATGTTTCTCCCATTCTTTTTCTATGGGGTGAGAATAGAAAGGACAAACAAATGACATGCTTGCTGTGAAAAATTCCAAATCAAATGCTCCAGTAGATAGACAATAAGGTTCATTATGTTGTATATTAGTGCATAAAACAAAAGAAGGCAGAATCTGTCCAGAAAAGCAGCAGCAGAAAAACGAACGTTTTTCCCTAAGCTAGACTTGTCAAAAAATTAAGCCAATATTTGTGCTTACAGAGGACGCAAATTTGCAGAACATACTAAAAAATTAGTTAAATCCGACATACCAATAAAAATCGTAAAATCATACGGTGAGCAGACTCGTGCTGAAACATAAATTTCATGCACTAGGATAGCAACTTATGAGTCCAAATGGGTTTGACTTGACTTTTTATTGAAAACTCCAGAATTAATACAAAAAACTAATCTCTTGAGACAACAAGAGGACACTAGGAAAATCCAAACAAAAACAACCGGGTTGCCTCCCGTAAAGCGCTTTCTTTATAGCCATATAGCTAGGCTTTACTTACTTAATAATCAAGAGGGATAAATCTCATGAGGGAGCTTGTTCTTCAGCGTGCCCCTCTTCCTTGGGAAGTGCTCCATGGTTTTCTTGTGAGGGAACTGAAACTTGACATTCCCTTCCTTGGAGTCTATGATTGCACCTGTAGTACGAAGAAAAGGTCTACCCAAAATAATAGGACTAGGGGATTTATCCCCCATATCCATAATAATGAAATCAACGGGTACGAAAGTCATGTGCATCTCAAACATAACATATTTTACTTGTCCTACAGCATGTTTAGTAGAGTTATCAGCAAGGACAAATTCACTTGAGCACTTTTCTAAATTTTCTAGTTCTAGCAATTCATATAATTCTTTAGAGAGTACCGATACAGTAGAACCTAGATCTAACATAGCATGGTGGATTTCTTTTCCAATTGAAACTAGCACCTTGGGGATCCATGCATCCCCAAGCTTAGGAGGTATCATGGCCTCATTCTTGTACCTAGCAATTTTTTCTGGCAAGACATGATTAGCAATATAAGATCTAAATCCAGGTTGATTAACATTTATAGTGGGATCACTAGCAAATTTTTGTAAAGTAGCAATAAGTTCTTGCAAGCTACTTTTTTCCAAAATCAAGCAATGGATCCTTAATTTCAGTAAGCATCATAATTTCCTCTACTTTACTCTCTAATTTAGCTAGCATTCTTGATTCATGAGGACTAATTTCATCTTTGCTAGCAAGATAAGACATATATGGAAGTAAATATTCAGGGTACTTCACTATTTCATTCAAAGTTTCTTCTAAGCTAGTAGGAACATGCTCACTTGTATTCTCAGCAATATGATCAATATTTTCAATAATAGGAACAGCAATAGTAATAGAATTCATTCCTACACTAGGTTGTGCTTCTGGCTTTCCTCTTGACATGCTTAATAGAGTTGCTTGATTATCAACTAATTTTGACAATGCTTTATCTAAATTTGAAGATTGAAGTTGCAATCCTTTAATGTCACTACTAATGGATGAAATAGACTTATTTAACTCATGTATCATAGCATTGTGACTAGAAACTTGTTCCATAAGCAATTTATTAAATTCAGAAATTTCACTAGAAGGTTTCCACTTATTTTCATTAGCATTAGGATATGGAACAAAAGGTTTATTTGGCACATAAGGAGGTTTACTATAAGAATTGTAAGCATTACCAAAACCATTGCTACCATAATTCCTAACAAAATTAACATCCACACTTTCAGAATTACTACCAACTAGCTCCTGCAAAGGCACATTCTCCATATTTTGTTTATTAATAAAGGCAAGAATAGTGTCCATTTTAGAAGACAAATCATTGGCTTCTTCAACTGAGTTTATTTTCTTAGTGGGATTGGGTGCTCTTTCAGTATTCCATTGACTATAATTTTTCAATATGCTTTCTAATATGCTCTTAGCCTCACCTAAAGTTTTACTCATAAAGGCACCTCCAGCAGCAGAATCAAGTATATTTCTAGACATGTAGTTTAGACCATTATAAAAAGAGTGTAGTATGGTCCATTCATTTACTCCATGTGGGCATGTTCTAAGCATTAATTTAATTCTATCCCATGCCATGGCTACATGTTCATTATCATTTTGCCTAAATGAGAGGATATTATTCCTATTTTGCAAAATTTTAACGGGAGGATAATATTTCTTAATGAAAGCTTCTTTTAAATCATCCCAAGACTTTATACTAGCTGTAGGTAGTGAAAGTAACCATTCTTTAGCCTTTCCTCTAAGTGAAAAAGGAAATAATTTCGGTTTTAAAACACTACTTTCCACATTTTTAAATTTTTGCATATCACATATTTCCATGAAATACTGAAGATGCATAGAGGCATCCTCCATAGCAGTACCACCAAATTGCTCTCTAGTAATTAAATTCAATAAACTAGGACTTACTTCATAGCTTTCAGCTTGTATTTCAGGTGTAGTAATTGGCCTAGCAATGAATTGGTCATTGGGTGTATTTGTGTAGTCACTTAATTTAGTTCTATCACCCATTTTAACAGTTTTTATGTAGTTTTTAATTTTTTATGCAAAACTGAAAAGTAAAGTAACTAGGCAAATTCGAAATACTAAAATAAACTAGATAACTAAATGACAAACTAAAATGCAAACTAAAATAAAATATGCAAGACAAAACAAAAACAAGAACAAAAACAAAACAAAAACAAAAACAAGACAAGAAACAAAACAATCTACTTGAAAGAAGGTGGAGATAGAAAGGACGGTACTCACGTAGGTTCAACCTCCCCAAGCTTAGGTGTTTGCACACCTTGTTGGTGATGAAGACTTCTTGTGAGCTCCCTTGGACAACTCCTTCACCTATGGCTCCCCGGCAACGGCGCCAGAAAAACGCTTGATAGCTAGGTTGAGACTCGAAGTGCAGAGTGTGTAGCTAGTGGCAAGCCTTCTTCCCCACGAGGGTGACTCGAGGGTTTATATCGAACTCTTGGGGAGCCAATATTTCAGCAGTTGTCTTCCAAGCTTCCTCCAGGATCCTGCAAACAAGTAGAGAATTTTGTGTCCTCAACCTCACCAAGTGGTTGTCAAGCACAACGTGTGAGACTTCTAAATTGCAATGCAAAACAGAAAGTAAATTTGCAATAATTAAATCTACTACTAAATGCAAATGAGAAAATAAATATGCAATGGATTGTTTTTGTATTTTTGTGATGCAAGTGGTGATGGAGATAATGTAAATTCTAATTGGAGATGCAAGTAAAGTAAAGTGCAAGTAAAGTAACTAGAGTGTTTTCTTATATTTAAAATAGGACCGGGGTTCATGGTTTCATACTTGCATTCTCTCAAATAAAGTGATATACGGTGGACATAAAGAATTACATGTGAGATTACAATAACATATTTAACATTGAGTACTTTCATATGGGCATCACGTCCTAGCATAGAGATCTCAACGGTCATATTGATCCCTCTTATACTCCACCAAGATGCGAAATAAATCATAACACCTCGATAATTAAGGAAAAACCAAAGTATAGCTTTAAGCAATGTGACATGAAGTTGAAGTAAGAACTTGCTAGATCTAGTCATGGAGATTGATTAGTGTCACTTCAAATCCCCGGTAACAAGGTACTCCTTTTTATCCCTAGTGAGGTAACTAATAAAGGTTTAACAAAACCTAAGTGGATTGCTGAACTTCTGTCACTTTCACAGCACTAGCCACCCTCCGTTACTCCAACTAAGGCACCCCACACACGCTCTCAAGAACTAGATTGATCAAAGCTAGCAAATAAGAACGGGTTACATAAGATACATCTACTCAAATAACTCAAGAGAAACAATTGCAATCTTAGATTCAATAACTCGTAGAAAAGATCCACCACATAGGAATTACAACGGTGCCCGTAATCATGTGAGGCAGCTCATCCAGATCTAATTGGTGAAGCACATAGAGAGAGAGAGATACAAGTGCTACTTCCACAAACCCATAGCCCTGGGGTGGACTACTCCCTCTTCATGGAGATGACGTTGGAGGGGTAGGAGATCACACCGGCGGCGCCCCGCCGGAGCTTTCCCCCTCCAATCTGGAACTTCTAATCTCTGTTTCAGTGTTCTGATGTTTCGGCGGCACTCTTCTCCGTAAGGGTACGGGGGGACCCTTTTTATAGTCGGTTTTATGTCAAGACGGAGTCGGTAAGTCGAAGATGGAAGGAATTGGGGCCACAGGGGCCAAAAGGGGGCCTCTCACGCGGCCAAGGAAACTGGCCGCGCGGAGGGTCCTCTTTTGGGCCTCCTTGCCCAATTCTCGTGGATCCTTCGCCCGCAAGTCTTCTCCTTCCAAGAAAATGACCCCCGCAGATTTTCAGGTGATTTCGCGGAAGTTTGCCCCCTGAAAAGTCAAAAATATAGAAAACGGGGTTTCTGACAGGCATGGTTAATTCCATAAAAGTTGGGGGACTTTGTAATTTAACCCCAAAATACTATAAAACATTGAATTATACCCTTATATGATGCAATATGTAATAGAAAACCATGTGAAAATATGCAAAATTCATCTATGTATTGTACATGCATCACTCGTTAACCCGGATTGGACAATTCCATATCTAAACTTCTTAGTAGATCAGAAGTATCCAGATGGAGCAGACGAGGTCTTGCAAAGACAAATAAAACGTCGATGCAAAGGATACACGGTAATCAATGGTTGCCTGTATAAACGCAGCACTACCGGAATTTTTCTGCGATGTATTTCGCCAGAAGAAGGCCGAGAAATTCTGCAAGAAATCCACACTGGAGATTGCGGATATCATGCTCCATCAAAAAGCATAGTCAAAAAAGCATTATGTGCATGGTTTTTCTGGCTAAAAACCAAGACATATGTCGAACACATAGTCAATACATGTGTCGGATGTCAGTATTACACCAAGCAGACAAATATGCCAGCCCAAGCACTCAAAACTATCCCTATTACATGGCCGTTTGCATTCTGGGGGCTAGATATGATGGGACCATTTAAAACTGCAAGAGGTGGACTTACACATCTACTCGGTGCAGTAGATAAGTATACCAAGTGGGTGGAGGCAAAACCCATCAAAAAGCTTTACGGTGTGAAAGCCAGAAATTTTATCATTGACGTAGTCATGAGATACGGCGTTCCACACGGCATAATAACCGACAACGGGACAAATTTCTCTATTGGAGAGTTGGCAAAATATTACCAACAAACGGGAATACGCCTAGATCTTGCATCTGCGGCACACCCGCAATCCAATGGGCAGGTTGAAAGAATGAATAGTTCCATCCTGCAAGGAATACGCTCAAGACTCGAATCTCCTCTTCATAGAGCAGCTGGAGCATGGGTGGAAGAGTTATCCTCTGTGCTTTGGAGTATTCGAACGACGCCAAACAGGCCAACAGGGCAAACCCCGTTTTTCCTAGTTTACGGCGCGGAAGCATTCCTTCCAACGGACATGATCCATGATAGCCCAAGAGTGCAGGCTTTCGATGACTCGGATGCCGAAAGCGCACGACAGGATGTCGTCGATCTCCTAGAAGAAGAACGAGAACTTTTGCTTCAAAGATCTTCCATTTATCAGCAAGGTTTACGATGTTACCATAGTCGGAAAATCAGGCATCGTTCTTTTAAAGAAGGTGACTTAGTGCTAAGATTGGTACAACAAAGAAAGCACAAATTGGCCCCAGTTTGGGAAGGACCATTTGTCATCAGCAAGGCTATGAAAAATGGATCATACTATATTTTAGATATTCGAGACACGGAAGATGATCCCGAAAAGCCGAATCGCAAAAGAAAGAGAAAGATAGATGACGAACTAGGGAGACCAAAAGACCCTGGAGCATCCAGCAGTTAAGTCCCTTCTATACTTAGTTCAATTTCTATGTAAATATCTTTGAGATCATGAAATAAAGTTGTCAGAATTCGTACATCTATGTTTTTTACATGTTTATTATAGTATAAAGCATAATTCCGTCTTATCTATTTCCCAATGATCTTTCAAAATACTCAATGTTAAACCGAATTGTCTCTGCGTGCTCGGTGTTAAAAAACGAAATGATTTTTCAGCCTAAAATGGCTTAAGGAAACCCATATTGTGCCTACGTGCCTGAGTTTCATTCAAAAAATTCCTTACTGTTCTCGAAGTATTATCTGATTGTTTTTATGTTGGGTCACTAGAGCTAGTAAGTAAAAATGCCTTTAGTATGATCCATGTTTCCGAGTTTCGACTGATTGATTATACCCAGTCACTTGGCATGAATACTAAAATACTATCGAGCCATTTCAAACACTAAGGAAAGTTAAAGCATATAAACCAGAGAACTTAGAAGATAAAGGAATAAAAACCCGGAAAACTTGCAAAAGACTTAATAATATTGCTGCAAAAGCGGAGTACTTGTTCATACAAAAGAATAGAAAGCATTACAATAAATTTACATTGTAAGATCAGTAATGCTTCTATTTCCTATCTTTCTACCCAGGACCAGGAAACTTCCTTCAGGCATCCAAGTTTTCTTCGCTGCTGAATTCCTCGGGAGTTTCTTGAATAGCTTCTTCCGGGTAGAAGGTGGAGACGTTCACGATGGTGGCAATCTTGGTGGCGTGACCTTTGATGTCTTCAAAGATGTTGGCCCGCTGCGCCTCCGTGTATCCTTGGGGAATGCCGGATGGCACTCGCCAAGATTTGGCAGTTGGGTAGTGCATGCGCATGAACCCTAGAGCCATGCGCGCACCACCGCGTGCCGCGGAGAGAAGGGTGGACTCCCTAGACACCGCCACCTCCACGATGGCTCCCGAAAGTTTTTTAACTTCCGAGAACTCGCCAGTCCTAGAGGGAAGGCATTTGTTGACAAGCAACATCCCCACAGCCTTGATTGCGGTGAATACCTTCTGAAAAGCTCGGATTCTTTCAATCCGAGTAAGCTGGGGGTTATCTCCTGTTTCAAGTAAAACACAAAGGTGTTAGAATAAACAGAGAAAGATGTAAAAATGGAAAATCCGGTAAAAGGTAAAGTTGTCGTAGGATAAGCACGGCAGACGTTACCGGGGGTAACTTGTCTTGGGGCAATTTGACTCTGGTGTTTGGGAGAGGGTTTAGCTCAAGGGAAGTCATGTTATCGATCGATCTGGTAGCTATGGCAATAAATTCGCTGAGTCTCCGATCTAGGGTTACAATATCAACTCTCGTATTACAGGGATACTCGAATATCTGGTGAAGCTCTCTTTCTCTAATCCTAAGAGCCGGCTTATATCTTACCCGGCCCCCTGGCTTCCTATCCAAGGCACACTCGGAGTCCTAACCAGTAACCACATACAAACCCTAAGTTCCCTAATAGTAAACCCAAAAGCCGGGTTACGAGGCCTACGATACTTCTTGGGCCTTCTAGAAACTCCTCTTCCTTGAGCCGGGTCTTGCGCGGTTCCCTTTGGGCCGGGTTACACCTTTGCATTAGCCTACCGAGTTATCATCCCCCCATCAAAAGTACTTACCGAGAATTTTGTCAATCTCAGTGCCCTCCTCCAAGCGCTGGTTCAAGGAATTCTCCAAATCTCGGATGGTGTCCTTGTCCTTAGCTGCTTGGCTGGAGGCATTGGACTCAGCAATGCCAACAGCCAGTTAGCTGGCCTCCAGGTCCTGCTGTAACTTCACATTATGCTTGTGAAGTTCGAGGTTTTCCCGGCGGAGATTTTCGGCATTGCCGGCATCTTCAGCAATTTATTTTTCTTTCGCCAAAGAAGCTGAAAAGCAAGTAAAAGAGACGAGTTAGAAAACTCGGAAAAATACTTAGAAAAAATTACACAACTGGAAGCAGAGAAATATCTTACCTGCTGATTCCTTCAGCTACTGTTGAGTGGATGCCAGTTCTGCCTCCTTAACATCAAGAATAGAGAGAAGGTTTTTCACCTCCTTATTCTTGATGGTAAGTTTGTTGAAAACGTCTAGGTTTATGTTCTCAGCAGTTTGCTGAAACACGGAAAAGAGACAAAAAATGCTTAAGTTAAAAACAAGCATAAAAGTAAAAAAAAAACATTAAGACATAAGCATGCATTTGACTTATTGCTTGGGGGCTAGAGATTTAATCTGGCTCATCCGCTGCAAACCTGACAAGTTTTCGTTGAATTCTTTTGCATACTCTGCAAAAAGAATCCCAGCGTGGTGAAGGCCGTCCTGGATGACCCGCCGAGGTGAAAATACGAAGTTATTCCTTACAATTAGTCCGCCTTGCGGCCAAGGTCGGATCAGAGGAACAGGAGCGAAGAACTTTGTAGCCCATAGACGAATATATCCGAGTTCGTCGAAGGGTTCCTCCTTTACCTTGAATTCTCTGTTGAAAGTAGGAATGGGTTCCTCCTCAGGTATACAAGAAGGACCGCCCATATCCGGCTCCGCCCTTTCCCTCGCATCCATATCGGACGCAATGGGCTGGCTGGTCGGCAATGGGTATTCAACCTGCTTTGCAGACTGGTCCTCTGCCCCAAGAGTAGCTGGGGTAGAAGGAGCTGCAGCAGGAGATAGTGCCCCCTTGCTGACAATAGCCTTATGCTTCTTAAGCTTCTTGATTTCAAAGAAGCGGGAGCAAGGTTGAAGGGGAAAGGCGGAAGAAGAAAATCCGATAATCAATATTCCGAGAAACCAAAACAGCCTATACAACAAAAAGCAGGCAAAAGTACAAAATACCTAGGGAATTACCTGTATGTAGCGACGGGAATCCCGTCAAGATCCACCACCTCTTCAGTGGTTGCTGGCCTCTTGCGCTTCCAACCACCGTAAAACTTGGCGTGCAGTTCGTCAAGTTTAGCATCAGTCGCAAGATCCTTTTCCGTGAGGTCATCGAACTATGGAAATGGCCAAATATCCAACTAAGTTAAGAAAACAGAGAAAGAAAAAAAATCTGACAAAGTTGTCCAAAGAGAAAAAAGCGTACCTTTGGAATCTTGTTCCGGTAAGAGGAGGTTTTGAGGAGGTGAGCTTGGAGATGCGCCGTTTGATTTTCATCAAATCGACCGGTAAGGTCTGCACTGCTTCTGCAGCCCAGTTATCTTGGGGAATAGCGGAGCATTGACAAATGGTAGAACCCCAGTTTCCTTTCCAGGAAATGGGAGATCTTGATGATATAAAAAGGAACCCGTCCAGAATTTGACGGATTCCGACGTTTTAATCTTCGGGAACCAATCTTCCCTTAATTCTACGCAGGGTGAAAGATATGGTTCCACGGGTTGGAAGAGCGCCCTCTGTGGGGTTTCGCTTAATTCCAATGCAATACTACCAGAAATCTAGTCTAGGCGCTATTCCTAAATACCCTTCAAAAAGGGCCTGGAAGCCGGCTAAGTAAAGAATGGAATTTGGTGGTAGGTTGTGAGGCTGGATGTGATAATGGTTGAGGACTTCGAGGAAGAAGGCGGAAGGCGGGATTCCCATACCTCTAGCAATGTGCGAGGTGAGAAGGACTCGTTCCCCGGCTCTAGGTGAAGGCTCAGACTCTTCTTCCTCATGCCGCCATTTTCCTTTCACGATCAACCCCTCCTTCTCCATTGTCGGAAGAAAGGAGGGAGGAATGTTGCACCGGCTCCAGTTGCCGGAAGTTTCGCCCTCGTCCTCGGCTCCTGCGGCGGCGGCCGCGGCGGCGAGCTCCTCTCCGATGAGAGTGACCTTTTCTTCCGCTGTTTCGGGGGCAAGAGGAGGAGGCGGCGCAGAGGAAGATGTGGCCAGGTTATCGGCCGCGAGATGTAGATCCTCGCGGGCCTGGCCACCGGAAACTTTCTCCGGCACGTCGACGGTGGCGTGGCTCGGCGAGTCAAGCAGCGGATCCATCGTATTGATGATGTCGTCGATGTCCGCGGCGATGGAGTGTTCCTAGGAAGCGCGTGGTGAGTCCATGGTTTGGCGGCGCAGTGAGGACCTCGAACTCCCGACGAGAAGTCCGGGAGCGGCGCTGGATGAGCACGGGCTCTGCTCTGTTCTCACTGGGACTGTGGCTCGGAGGCTATGGCGCTTGAGCTAGAAGGTGAGAGGAGAGTGGAAGGATTCCCGGAGGGGACGAAGAGGGCTATTTATAGCCGTAAATCCTTTACGATGTGCGCTAACGGCTCTTTAGATCGTTGGATTTTCAACGCGTGTCACTCGCCGGAAAATCCGAGAAATGAATCGACGGGTGATTATTGCTATCTCCTCGTTTCCCGCGAGAATCTGTCAGAGATATATTTCAGGGTTTCACACTCGAAACCCAAACGTCCCTGACGTCAGCATGATTTTATCGCTGACGTAGGAAGTTCCTTCTCCACGAAGGTTCGTGGAAGAAAAAGCCGGATTTCTCGAAATCCGAATTTCGCATTAGAGCATGATTTGAAGTAAGGATGGCAATTTTAACCGTGGGTACGAGCATTCGCGGGTATTCGACCCATATGGAAAGGATATGGGTACACTTTTTTACCCATGGGTAGTACCCGTACCCTACCCGTCAAGTCATGGGTAGGTCATGGGTATCGTGTCGTACCCGTGGGTATGCCCGTACCCTACCCATTTATACTGACATGTGGGCCACTTTGTGCATGTAGCCCAGCAGGAAGCACCCCACAAGGCCATGACTTCAGGGTCCACGACGAAGGGTTAGTCGAAGCATCCCCATAATACCCTTTTCTTCCAAAGCTTCACAAACTTCAATCACTCCTTAATCCTCTCATCTTAAAAATACTCAAATTAAGCAGATAAATTCCTAGCGACGAGGCATGTAATGGATCGAACAGATATTTTTGTCAAATGTGCTATCAGTGAATATAATAATTGTGTATCCGTTGGGTATCCAATGGGTACGGGTATCCACCGGGTATGGGTATGGGTAGAGTTTCATACCTATGGGTACGGGTATGGGTACAGTTTTCTACCCGTTGACTGTACGGGTATGGGTATAGTATTGCTCTACCCGCCCCATACCCTACCCATTGCCATCCTTGATTTGAAGGAAAAGAAGAATCAAGACGAAGAGCCGATATTTCTCAGAAAGAATGTAAATTTGACGAAAGACGGCGAATTGAAGTCTTAATCCTTCTTGGGGGCTACTGTCGGATATATACCAATTAGGGGTATATCAGATGGTGTCCTCAAGTGCCGGATTACCAGGGTGGCCTGGATGATAATGTATTACGGTCCATTGGGCGGCCCAGTAAGCTTACGCGCAGAAGCCGGATTGTAGAAGAACCCGGACCACGGCCCACGTGGTACGGCTTAGAGTAGAAGGCGGATTCTTGCCTTCCAAGTTAGAACTTACCGTAGTCTTCTAGGTTTCCTATTCCATAAGCTCTAACCCGGCTATTATATAAAACCGGACGAGAGATAAGAAATATATATACAAGAATCTAGAGGCTAACTCGCCGAGTGGTTGATCCTTGTCGAGCAGCTAAACCTAACTCACATTGTACTTTGTATACTTCAGGCTTGAGCCCTGATTTAGTGATATTGCAGGAGTAGGAACGCCGTCTAGTTGCGACGTACCGAACCTGGGTAAAACCTTGGTGTCCTTGATCGTCATACTATCACGTCCCCGCACATCTCTACCAGTAGTCTCATGGAACCCCCGTCTATGAATTCTACTACGATGTCTCGACCCTAATAATGTGCCTTTAATTCATATATTTCAAGTTTGATAGCTTGATTCAACGGTACTACTTCACATAGGCTTTCTTTGTCATCGATGAAGTCCACAAGTGCTGGGTGATGAAATCAGCAAGTAAAAAATGGAGAGCTTTTAAATATTACATGAGAAAGAAATATTATGATGCCTAGTTGCCTGTCAGGAAAATATAGTCAATGTGTGTGAAGAAAGAATCCGAGAGAAACAACGGGTTTGGCTAGGTCAACAGTGGTGATCTGAGAAATACATGTTAAGTCCTAAACTAGTGTTGAAATGATATATTATTTCATATTTGTGGCCTAACATATTTGCTTACGAACTTATAATATGACATGTGCAGAAAATAGCAAGAAAAAATAAAACTTCAAGGAAAAGTGAAGATAATGAAAGACATATAGCAGTTTCTAGAACTTCTGCAGTTATTCATCATCAATTGGTACATTGAATATAGTTTTGCACTGCTTTAGATCTTTGTTGTTAAGCAAGCCAATAATTTGAATGTGTTAATAATTATCGATATCTGTAAAATATGAATGTGCTAATAATTATGCGTATCCCCAAATTTGCAATAACTAAAAATTTGTAAGACGAATTATAATAATTATCTGTATTTTTATCTCCAAATAATTACCTATGTCGTGTTTTTCACACAAATAAGAAAGGACAACCAGTGGATTATTATTGCTCAGATAACATTGTATGTCAGCAAATATTATTGATGTTTGTTTTTCATGTCATACTTCTGTTTTGCATGTATTAACATATTGAAATAAATAAGAGTCTCGAAGAAAATCCATCATTACTTGGAGAATCCATATATTTGGGCTATTGGTTGGTGGCATATTTATTACAAGTATTAGAACAAGCAATGTTGACACTTAGGGAAAGAAGAGAAGAGAACTTTGCACTAAGAGGCATCATAGGAACACTAGTGGCCACCTAGATGGCGTAGTAGAAACAATATCTACTTATGAAAAGGGAGAATAACAAACACAAAACCAAGGTAATCATGAGGAAGTTGATAAAGAAGCTAATCATCATGCAGCAACAACCAAACAAGCAGCAAGAGCCTAGGCTCAAGGATCATATGCACTTGCAACAACCAAAAAGAAGCACTGACAACAATCAACCAACATATATGCACCACAAAAGCAACATCATGAGTGAAACTGAAGCCTATCAGGAGTGAAGCAAACACGAGCCAATAAACAGTAGCAATGGATCAAAAGACTGGCAGCAGTGTAGCAAATGCAAGCCAACAAACAACAATAGTGAAAAAGAAGCCTAGCCGCAGTGAAGCAAATGCAAATCAGCAAACAACAGTGAAATTGATGACTAGCAGCAGGGAAGCAAATGCAGGCCAACAAACAAAATCAATTTTTCAAAAGAGTAGCAGGAATGAAGCAAATTCAACGACATTGAGGTCATCTTTCACGACTAGAGCGACCAGGACTATAGCAAGGACGTGGAGGTGGACTCTAGCGAGGACCAATGACCAGGAGAAGGCCACCGCAGAGGACGTCAAGATGTTATTCGACATCTCGCGGGAAGTAGATGGCCCCGACGCTGTCGTCGTCCTCATCTGCGATTTTGAGGAGTAGTAGTGCTACTAGCTGGTAGTACTAGTACTTCAGGGCGGGATCTTTATCTGTATAGTACATGATCTAGCTATATTTTTCTAGTTTGTACATTGTATTAAATTTGTAAATATACAATATGTATTTTGCAATATACTATGCCGATAGATATGTGTGTTTGTGTATATTCTGTTATCATTTGCGATATGCTATATCATATGTAATGTGTTTAAAATGAGTATACGTTCTATCTTAAGGTGCCAGTTAATCCTAATTACATGTATAGTAGAGGTGGCCGATATTAACAACCGTCTCTACCTACAAATGTTTAGAGAGGACTGTTAAAAATAGCCGTCTAAACACTATTTAGAGACTGTAAATAATATAAACCGGGTCTAAAGGTAATATTATTAGACACGGCCAAAAATTCTGACCGACTCTAGTTTTATTGCAGACTGAACTAAAATTATGGCCATCTGAGGGATATTTTTCCAATAGGCTTTTGTTCTTTTTTTGGGGGGGTCCAACTGGTTCTAGGTGCCGTCTTGGATGCAAGAGGTGTACTAGTGATCAGTGTCATTAAAGTGTCGGGCATAACGGCCATTTCAACTAAAATTATAGCTCAACAAGTAACTTGACATGTTCAAGGTCAACTCTTCTCGTGGTATATGTTATATACGGTTATATTCCATAGTACCGACTATCTAAAATTCCACCATTGTAGTGGACGCCACAATAAGGTGGCCATTAGTATTATTGTTCTTCATTTTTTGATATATTATTTGTATTATTAAGATTTTAAAATTAATTAGTATTATTGTTCTTAATTTTTTGATATATTATTTGTATTATTAAGATTTTAAAATGAATTAGTATTATTGTTCTTCATTTTTTGATATATTATTTGTATTATTAAGATTTTAAAATGAATTAGTATTATTGTTCTTAATTTTTTGATATATTATTTGTATTATTAAGATTTTAAAATGAATTAGTATTATTGTTCTTAATTTTTTGATATATTATTTGTATTATTAAGATTTTAAAATGAATTAGTATTATTGTTCTTCATTTTTTGATATATTATTTGTATTATTAAGATTTTAAAATGAATTAGTATTATTGTTCTTCATTTTTTGATATATTATTTGTATTATTAAGATTTTAAAATGAATTAGTATTATTGTTCTTCATTTTTTGATATATTATTTGTATTATTAAGATTTTAAAATGAATTAGTATTATTGTTCTTCATTTTTTGATATATTATTTGTATTATTAAGATTTTAAAATGAATTAGTATTATTGTTCTTCATTTTTTGATATATTATTTGTATTATTAAGATTTTAAAATGAATTAGTATTATTGTTCTTCATTTTTTAATATATTATTTGTATTATTAAGATTTTAAAATGAATTAGTATTATTGTTCTTCATTTTTTGATATATTATTTGTATTATTAAGATTTTAAAATGAATTAGTATTATTGTTCTTCATTTTTCGATATATTATTTGTATTATTAAGATTTTAAAATGAATTAGTATTATTGTTCTTCATTTTTTATATATTATTTGTACTATTAAGATTTTAAAATGAATTAGTATTATTGTTCTTAATTTTTTGATATATTATTTGTATTATTAAGATTTTAAAATGAATTAGTATTATTGTTCTTCATTTTTTGATATATTATTTGTATTATTAAGATTTTAAAATGAATTAGTTCTATTTTTCTTAATTTATATATTATTTGTATTTTTAGAAATAATACAAATTAAAATGTCAAAGTTTATTTATTTATTCAAAATAATTAATTACATCATTACTTTTGTTTATTAAAAAATTTATTTGAAATTCAGACAATAAAGAAATGTGGCATCGAGTCTCGTGTTAATAGGATTGATATGATACTAGTATCACATACATGTGTGCGAAACACTTGGATGCGGGACGGGATGGAACTCGGAAGTTAAGCGTGCTAGTGCTTGAGTAGTGGGAGGATGGGTGACCGAGCGGGAAGTTTGACCATGAGTAAGTAATTTGACTAGAGATAATTGTAGTTAGACACTAAGCAAATAATACAAATTCTGAAAAAAAAAGGGAGTGAAAAAAAAAGGGAGTGAAAAAAGGTGCGAAAAATAATTAGAAACCAAATGAATTAAAAAAATTACGAAATAAATCTAGTCCCGGTTCATGTGGCCAACCGGGACTAAATGTCCTCCGCCTCCCGGCTCCGCCACCCGCCCACGTGGACGGGCCTTTAGTCCCGGTTCGCAGTCGGCGCGACTATAGAGTGGGGTCTTTAGTCGCGCATTGCTAGTCCCGGTTGCTGGGTCGGGACTACAGGCCCTGGCGAACCGGGACTACAGCCCTATTTTCTACCAGTGGCTAAGGTTAGAAATCAGGGACGACTAATCAGTGACTCATTATTGGAGCATCGTTAGTGTTTGGTACAGCAGCGGTTTCAACCAAAATTACAACTCAGCAAGTAACTTGACATATTCTAAGTTAACTAAATTATATTCTCGTGTTATCTGTTATATATGGTTATGTTCCTTATTATGGACTATCTAAAATTCCACCATTGTAGTGGACGCCACAATAAGGTTTCTATTAAATGTCTCGCTTAGCAACTACTTGAAATGTTCAAAGTCAACTCAATTATGTTCCCCAAATTTTGGACTATCGAAATTTCCACCATTGTAGTGGCCGCCAAAATGAGTTGGCCAGCTAAGGTTAAAAATCAGGGACCACTAGTCAGTGACTCATTATTGGAGTATCATTAGAACATGTGTACCGGGCATGGACATATATATGGACTATGGAGCTTTGCAAGTTGTGTAATCTATTCGTATCAACGTCATTGAAAGGTATCTCGTGATTGTTTCGATGTGGTCTTAATGGTAGCGAATGAGATAATTTAATTAGTTAGTTTTCTTACTTTTTCATTTTTTCTCACATATGTTTAGGATTGAAAACAAGACGAATTTGTGCATGCACCAAACGCGTTTAGACAAGTTAAAAGTCAAGTCGACCCCTGTATTTCGCATGTTTATCTCTTTGACGGTTAATTGCCATATATATTCACAGCCTGTCACAATGAGCTCCACAAAGAGGAGCAGTTAAGGTTTGGTCGAGCCGGCCAACATGCCAGTGACGCCCTCGTATTCGTTTCATCGTGTGCCCCCTGCGTTGACGTAGGGCGCAGTGCAATTTGTGTTGTCTAATCGTGCTGAGGTGCAGCGAATGTTAATGATGGTAGTTAGGAAGCTAAATAATGATAAAATTTGTTAGTTCTCTTATTGTTCAACCTCTAGCACGATGATATGAAGGCTATATATGGAGCCACGCCAAGTCATAGTATGCTCCATTACCTGTGTTTGGCTATTTGCATGTGCAATTGGTAGATAAATCGGTACCCCAAGAACAATGGCGGCCAGGTCATTGTTTCTGCTTTTCGGCCTCGCCGTTGCTTTCGCTGGAGGCGTACTTCAAGCTCGTGCCCAGGTTGACAGCAACGGTATGCTCAATTTATCCGTAAAGATTACTACCACATTCCGTGTTAATTTCTAGTGTAATGGATCTCAACACGTTAAGTGCAGTTTCACCTTCAGGTGTATCTATATATGAACCAGGGTATCACTAATGTGCACGAGAACATTGCAGGTTTCATAAGCATAGATTGTGGCCACCCGGGGCCGACGAGCATCGTGGACGAGACCACCAAGCTATCATACTCTCCAGACACAAGCTTCACCGATGCTGGCTCGAACCACGACATCTCTGATGAGTACATCTATGGGAAGCTGATCAAGTTATACTACAACGTGCGAAGCTTCCCCAATGGCGTGCGCAACTGCTACACGATCCGCCCCCTCGTGCCCGGGGCCAAGTACTTGATCCGCGCCTATTTTCTGTATGGCAACTACGACGGCCTCAACACACTGCCCATCTTTGACCTCTACATCGGTGCCAACTTCTGGGTGACGATGAACATCTCGACATCGGACAGGTCAACAGTCCCGGAGGTTATCGTCCTCGTGCCGGCAGACTCTGTGAGTGTCTGCTTGGTGAACATCGGCGGCGGGACGCCCTTCATCTCTGGGCTGGACCTGAGGCCGCTGAAGAGCGACCTCTATCCTCAGGTTAACCCGACGCGGGGTCTGCGGCTCGCGGGGAGGACTAACTTTGGCCCCATAGATCCTTCCTGCTACATCAGGTGAGCGAAATATACTCTTCCTCTGTTCCCATATCCCATAATTGAGAAGTTGTGAGTAAGCGCAATAACACCTACGCCCCACTCTAATTTTATCTTTTGTTTCTAGAAAATAGAACTTCATATTATCTTCAAATTTCATAAATAGTTATTTCCTCCATTTCATATTAGTTGTCGCTTAATGAGAGAAAACTAGTAGTACTGCAACCGACGGAGTATAATTAATGTAGATAAATTAAAAAGAAATTGTAAACAAAAATTTCTAAATGAAATTGAGGCGTGTACCCGTGCTTAGAAAATATGACATAAGCAATTGTTCTCGGTCTCTATCAGGTATCCTCAAGATCCACATGACCGAGTATGGTCCCCACAATTTGTTGACGGGAGAGGATTAAACGAGATATCAACGTGGAAAGAGGTGCGGAGCTCAAATGACGACTTGTTCGAGGTGCCTATGGCGGTGATGCAGACGGCCGTCATGCCATGGATAGATGACAAGCTAGAGATTGTCGGGAGCTTTGGGCGGCTGCCCAATGATCCGTCACACGGGTATTTCGTGGTCCTGCACTTCGCCGAGCTCCTCCGTCTCCGTGGCAAAGCGGTGCGCCAGTTCAAAGTCCGTTTCAACGGCGACCTGTTGTATCCGGAAGCTTACACGCCGGGCTATTCTGTTAACGGTGCAGTGTACAATGTGGTCCCCGCGAGAAACAGCCAGCTTAACATCTCTATCGAAGCCACATCAACATCGGCTCTACCACCAATTCTCAACGCCATGGAGCTCTTCCGTGCCATGTCCACTACGAAGGCGTATATTGCAGGTGGAGCAGATATTCCAGGTGGGGCAGATATTTAGGGTGGAGGGAAGCCGCTACCTAGCGGAGCCATATCCACAGAGCACATCTCCTTATAGGGATGACTGCGGTATCTTTCCTCTCGCCCACCTTGAAATACTTTCAAACATACAGGCATTTGCTTTATTGTGATAAAAAATTGTACATGGTCCCTAAATGCATGCTTTCTAATAGGTCAGCGTGAATTTTATCACTGGTAGAAAATAGGCCTCTAGTCCCGGTTCGCCAGGGCCAGTAGTCCCGGCCGCGCAACCGGGACTAGCAATGCGGGACTGAAGACCCCACTCTATAGTCGCGCCAACTGCGAACCGGGACTAAAGGCCCGTCCACGTGGGCGGGTGGCGGAGCCGGGAGGCGGAGGACATTTAGTCCCAGTTGGCCACATGAACCGGGACTAGGTTTATTTCGTAATTTTTTTTTTTTCGAGGGTATGCAATTGCATACCTGATTTTTATAGAAGAAGAGTTTGCAATACAACGAGAGCGACAGCATAAGTTGCGGGCAACTCAGCTGTCGCAACACTCACACACACACAGCCAGGCGACTACTCCCTAAATATGGCTCCAACTCCGGCTCCAGCTGAGGTCCACAGCTTTGTCTCCTCCCAGATCCGAGGGACAAGCTGCGCTTCACTCCTGATTTGGGTGGTGTTTCCGAACACTCTCGCGTTACGCTGCTTCCAAATGTTCCAGCAAACCAAAGTTACGAACGAGTCAAAAGCCTTCCGCTGCTTGTCTCTGAACCTCTCTCTCACCAAAAGCCACCAATTTTCCAGGGTATCCGTGCAGGTGGGTAAAGGTATCTGCACAACCAGCCTCTGGGAGCAATACCACCAAACCTGTCTCACATAGACACACTGAAGTAATAGGTGGTCGGCTGTCTCAATCTCCTGGGAGCAAAGCTGACATGGGTCTGGCTGGTCCTGAAGACCATGTCTCGCTCTCCGATCCGAAGTCCAAATCCTGTGCTGGATCGCAAGCCACATGAAGATTTTACACTTTGCGGGAGCCCAGCACTTCCAAATCCCATTAGCCATGGGAAAACGTATGTGTCCCTGCATGAGCAGTCTGTAAGTAGAGCTAGCCGAGTAGGCTCCGGAAGCAGACGGCCAGCTAAACACATCTTCTCTATCTCTCTCCCAATGCCTCTGCTGGATGGAGATCCAAAGGCGTACGCACTGAGCCGCCATTCGCTCATCGAAGGGATGCTTGACATCGGCCATCCATTTATTCTCCGCAATGGCTTCGTGGACCGTCCTCTTGTTCGCTGCTCTATTACTCACCGCGTCCCGCAAGTTCGGAGCAAAATCCGCAACTGCCATACCATCCAACCATCTATCCTTCCAGAACAGGGTCTTTCTGCCATTTCCCACATTGATGCGTACCAAGCTGTCGAAAACTCCCGCTGCCATAGTGTCTCTCATGACTGGCAGCCCTTGCCAGGGCCTGGACTCCTCCGTTCTTCTCAGCCACTCCCATCTGACTCTGAGAGCTAGACCTTGTAAGCTCAAGTTCTTGACTCCCAACCCACCAAAGCAAACTGGTTTGCAAACATTTTCCCATGCCACCAGACATTGTCCTCCTCCGGCATGTTCCGTACCTGCCCAGAAGAGCCCTCTCATCCACTTGTTGATTTCCTCCAGCAGCCAACAAGGTGCTTCTGCAACCAGCAGGTGATGAACTGGTCTCGCGGCAATCACCGACTTGACTAAGGTTAGTCTTCCTGCTCGTGCAATCATCCCACTCTGCCAGGATGGTACACACCTCAAGACTTGATCAAGCATCGGCTGCCATTCTCCTTTAGTGAGGGGCCTTAAGGCTAGCTGCAGCCCAAGGTATTTGATGGGAAACCTCGCAATGTTGCAGTTCAGCCTCTGTGTTACCAAATGTTCGTCAAACTCCTCACCTCGAATGAGGGTTGCCGAGGTCTTGGTCAAGTTGACCTGCAGACCGGAAGCCTCTCCAAAACTGCGCAAGATCACTCTCGCAGCCTCAAGATCCCCCTCTAGGGGTTTGATGAACATCACCACATCATCCGCATAAAAAAATCATTTGGTTTCTAATTATTTTTCTCACCTTTTTTTCACTCCCTTTTTTTTTTCAGAATTTGTATTATTTGCTTAGTGTCTAACTATCTCTAGTCAAATTACTTACTCATGGTCAAACTTCCCGCTCGGTCACCCATCCTCCCACTACTCTAGCACTAGCACGCTTAACTTTCGAGTTCCATCCCGTCCCGCATCCAAGTGTTTCGCACGCATGTATGTGATACTACTATCATATCAATCCCATTAACATGAGACTCGATGCCACATTTCTTTATTGTCTGAATTTCAAATAAATCTTTTAATAAACAAAAGTAATGATGTAATTAATTATTTTGAATAAATAAATAAACTTTAACTTTTAATTTGTATTATTTCTAAAAATACAAATAATATATCAAAAAATTAAGAAAAATATAACTAATTCATTTTAAAATCTTAATAATACAAATAATATATCAAAAAATTAAGCAAAATAGAACTAATTCATTTTAAAATCTTAATAATACAAATAATATATAAAAAATGAAGAAAAATAGAACTAATTCATTTTAAAATCTTAATAATATAAATAATATATCAAAAAATGAAGAACAATAATACTAATTCATTTTAAAATCTTAATAATACAAATAATATATCAAAAAATGAAGAACAATAATACTAATTCATTTTAAAATCTTAATAATACTAATTTTTTGTTAACAGATATATAGAATCTGTAGTTTTTCTGTTTTGTTTTCTTGATGTTTTTTGTTTTTGCTTGTTTTGAAACGTGTGTTTTCTTGATGTGTTTTTGTTTTTGCTTGTTTTAAAGTCTCACATATAGTTTTATGAACAACAAAAGACAAGTGATAACAAAAGACAAGTGATAACAAAAGATATCCATTACATAAGTCTCACAATACGGAACATTTACATAACAAAAGATATCCATTACATATTATATACTAAGATAACCCATTACATGCATACATCTATGGCCCCGCCGAGTAGATGCGGAACAACTCGTGGGAGACATATGCATCTATGGCTGCATACTTGACGTTCGACAAGTCCAGTGGGGTCCTCTCCCAATAACGGTGATTCTTCGAGGGGAAACCAGACTTCATGGTTTTGTAGCCCTCGTGGATGAGGGCAGTTGCCATGATAGCCATCCCGGTCTTTGGCCCGTTCAACTGGATAAGATCCTGAAGATCAATGTAGTGATCTTCAGGTATCATAATACCCAAGCGCATCAACTTCGAACGGTCTAGCGTGATGTCAACGCTGCAAAAGTCAAACCCCATGTTGACAAGAAAATCAACAAGGGCCGGACAATCCTTTGAACTACTGCAACAACAAAAATAGAACGTGTTAGACATGTTGCAACACATGTATTCTTCGCATGCAACAAAAAAATCGAAGATGCAAGAGATTGTACGTGTGTGCGTTATACCTTGACCATTGGAAGATCAACACGGACTCCTTGAACGCAATCTGGAGGATGGCAACATCCCTCTGATTCGCCGTATACTCCAGATCAAGCCCGAAGAACCGGTGTTCATCGGGAGAGGCGTCATAGAGATTGATCAAATACTCAAGAGCACCGGGGAGACTCTCGGAAATGTTGGTGTAGCACACGTCCAGAACCTTGCCGCATGGTGTGGGACCACCATATCTCTCCCAAACTTCAGCCATGGTGTGTGCTTGGTGAAGATCGAAGAACAGAACGCGCGCTGTGGAGAGGAAGAACAGAGAAGAGAGGAAGAACAGAGAAGAGAGGAAGAACAGAACGCGCGCTGTGGAATGGCGCCCTTCTGCATTGCTCGCGAAATAAAAACCGCCCCGCGGGAGGCGAGAAGTTTGCTCTTTAGTCCCGGTTGGCCACGCCAACCGGGACTAAAGGACCAATAATAGTCCCGGGCGGCCAGGTCAACCGGAATTAATGCCCTCCAGCCGCCTCAACGCGCTTCCCAACCCGTGACGTATGACCTTCTGTCCCGGGTCTCCTCCCGACCCGGGACTAAAGACTCATTAGTCACGGGGCGCGACGTTTGGGGACTGATGGGGGCGTATGGAAGGCCTTTTTTCTACCAGTGTATGTCTCCTTCTCACGTACATGGATTGTAAACAATCAGTGCGCACTTGATACGCAAGTCAGCGTGTTATAACGGTTCTATGCATGGCTCTCATGCGAATTTTTTATTTAATAAAACCATTCTTCCTAGTGTGGATGAAGTTTTGGTTACAGGTGCTAAGCTTAGATTTCCTTCTCGTGTTATTTCAATTGGAGCCTAGGACAAGGACGAAGTTGTAAATGCGCGGGGGGGGGGGGGTGTAAAAATTCAAGATTGGTTTATGAGGCTTAGGTACAATATGGGCCAAAAGTTGGTGGGGTAGAAGGGGCTGGTTATCCTGATTTTCAATTTGGGGCTCCCCTTATCTCTGTGCGCTGCGAAGACAGGGACCTCGTTCGTGTGGCTTCCTGGCTTTGGATACCTAAGGGTTCTACTTCCTTGGGTTTATGGTTTCCAGCTCGTCCTATAGAAGTGGATAGGTGGGTGTGGAGAGCGTGGTTCTTGAGAATTCGTCCACCAAAGCGGCAAAGCCTCTAATCAAAACCTTTGCTTCGGTGGTGAGGGAAAGTGGCATGGATAGAGGCAAAAATCAGTTTGAGCAGAGGGACAATAGGGGTACTCTCAGGACGAGATCTTCTGATAAACGACAGCAAGTGGATATATACTGCGGGATAGGGATTTTCGGAGGGAAGAAGATGAAAGAGAGGAAGCGGATCTGCTAGACAAAAATTGTCGAAATATGGAGGAAAGGAGCAGGAGGGATGGGGGGGGGAGGAATTTTGCCAACCTTATCGGGAGGACGATTTCTACGCAGACAGACCGCCGTCGCCAAGGTTTGGGGATCGCTGTGAAGACCCATGCTGGGCTAGGGACCGCAGAGGTGAAGGGGATCCCATGATGGACAAACCTGAAGGGCAGGCCTGCTTTTGACGACCCCAAACACTAAACATTGGAGTAAATTTGTTGTGACAGAGTAATACCGTTTTATATTTTTATGGATACTTACTTTATATAAAACTTTTTTTTAAATTACCCATTTGCTCTCTACTAAAAAAGCCTTGTATTGTGCAAGAGAGAAAGTAATATATTGGGGAAAACATACCTCCTGTTTAAAAAAAAATCAATGTGCAAATATAATATTATTTTACCAGATCGTGGGGAGCAAACAAACATAGCAAGCATAATAACCTTACGTAAGCAGGCTATACATGTTAAAATAATATTTTTATGACGATATGAAGGAGAGATAATAGGTGAGGGAAGTGGATTGGACTCTAATGTAAAAGCGAGCTGCAACATATGCTACTAGTCACTTTATCAGAGTGAAAGGTGAGACATGCCTTAATAAGTAACATATTTATATAACTAAGGGCATCTTCAGCCGTTGCGCCCCCCAGGACGCGAAAACCCTCTCTTTTTTTGCGCCGCGGCGCTAAACGGCGCTATTCTGGGAACTGGGGGGGCGCGTTTCCCAGTCGTGAACCCAGGCCGCCCCCCCAGCGGCGACTCGGCCCAATTTGGGCAATAGAAAAATTGCACACCAAATAAATAGAGTTTTGACATACAAATAAATAGAGTTTTGCCACACAAATAAATTATTCAACAAATTAAAGGAAAAAAAATAGACTAGTTATCCTCCTCAACATTGCCATTCCCCTTTCGCGCCCACAAATGCTGCACCAGGTCATCCTGCAGAGCATGGTGTGTTGCAGCGTGTCGAATCTCCTGTCGCTTGGTGAGGAAGTCTGCCCATGATGCCGGCACCTGGTGATCAACATCTGCAAGAGGGCCCTGCCGGTAGTATGGTGTGTTTGCCTCACTGTCAGGCACCGGGTCATCCCGCTCACTCTCAATGATCATGTTGTGCAAGATCACACAACACTGCATCACCTCCCACATGTTGGACTTCGACCAAGTCATAGCTGGGTACCGGACAACAGCGAATCGAGATTGCAGCGCACCAAATGCCCTCTCAACATCCTTCCTGCAAGCCTCCTGGCATTTGGAAAACCAAGCTTTTGCGCTTCCTGGGATAGGGTTGGAGATGCTCTTCACAAATGTTGCCCACTTGGGGTAGATACCATCTGCAAGATAGTATCCCTTTGTATACTGGTGTCCATTGATCTTATAGTTCACAGGGGGGGCATGGCCTTCGACAAGATCGGCAAAGACATTCGAGCACTGCAAGACATTGATGTCGTTGTGACTTCCAGGCATACCAAAGAATGAATGCCAAATCCATAGATCGTACGAAGCCACGACCTCGAGAACCACAGAGCACTCTCCTTCCTTTCCCTTGTGCATCCCCTGCTAGTCAAATGGGCAGTTCTTCCATGCCCAGTGCATACAGTCGATGCTGCCAAGCATCCCAGGAAACCCTCTTGCTTCATTCTCTGCGAGGAGACGAGCAGTGTCTTGCGCATTGGGTGATCGCAGGTATATTGGGCCAAAAACTGCAACCACTGCCCGGCAGAACTTGTTCAAGCACTCGATGGCCGTGGACTCGCTCATGCGCAGGTAGTCATCTTGTGCATCTGCGGGAGCACCATATGCAAGCAACCTCATGGCCATCGTGCACTTCTGGATAGAGGTAAACCCTACCGTGCCGGTGCAGTCCTTCTTCAACTTGAAGTAGGTGTCGAACTCCCGGATGGCATGCATGATCTTGAGGAAGAGCGTGCGTTTCATCCTGAAACGACGCCGGAACACCTTCTCGTCGTTGGTAGGATCCTCGGCGAAGTAGTCGGAGTAGACGTGCTCGAACGGCGGTGACGACGTGGTGGACCAGCCGGCGGTGGTTTGTCTCTTCGCTGTCGTACGATGGTGGCGACGGTGGTTGCGTGGGGGTGCGGGGGCGGGGCGGCGACGGCGAGGGCGAGCGAGTGGGAAAGACGATTCGGGGGGGGGAGAAAGTGGGAAAAGAGCTCTCCCTCGCCGACAGCGCTGGCCCACGCGCGCTTTTCTTCTCGCCGCCCCCCCCCCCCCCCCGGCCGAACCCAACAGGCTGGGTTCCGCCTGGGGGCGGCGGCGCTAATTTCCGCCGAAACGGCGCTTTTTCAGGTCCTGGGGGGGTCGACTGGTGGAAAAACGGCGCTTTTCGCCAAAAACGGCGCTAATTTGCGTCCTGGGGGGCTCTGGGGGGGACGACTGGAGATGCCCTAACTACCATACATTAGGGGTATTAAAACTAAGACAAGAAGGAGCTCTCTCACGCCATCGGAATTTTTGACCGTCCGATCGTTCCTCTCAGACATTTCTAACTGTCCGATGGCCTACCGCATTGGCCCCGTATCCCAGGATCGCTACACTGGTAAACAAATCGGTTGTCTCTTGTTCCATCCCAGGATCGCTAGGGAAAACCTAGCTGCCGCCGCCATACCCACCACGCGATTTATCGTGCTACTAATGGTTGCGCCTGGATCGCATCGAAGGGGTCTGGTGGCATCTCTTCTCCAATCCAAAGATAGAGGGTTGGGAGGTGCGGCTGCACATCTGGGCGCGCCGGCCGGGATTCTCGAGATGACCCCGCTGGCAGCTGTGATGCTGTGCCCGCCTCCGTGAAAGCCGATCCATGGTCGCCCAATGATGTCCGCCCTTTTCTGCGTTCGACCGGCTGGATAGCCCGACAGCGCCGGCCGCAACGCAACATGTGTAGTAAGCGATTTGGCTGCCAGCTTCACTTGTGAGTTCATGGCTTCATGCTCCTAGCTATTGATGGTGATGATTTTTTTTCCCGTCACCCTAGGTATGAAGTTTATCCGGTGTTGTTCTTTGATACACTGCAAACAACTTTTTTCTTTGATTTGTTGTTTTTAGTAGTCAATTTGTAGTAGTACCATCCTTTGTTTGCACGGACTCTCGGCAAGTTTAGTTTAGATCTTTTGTACTATCACTTCGTTGATCTGGGTATCCTACTAATTAACTTATCACTCTGCCTTATTAATTTCCAATTCAGAGGACAAGCTTGAAAGAATTTTGTTAATCAGGCATTTTCTAGCATTCTGAAATACCACAGACTATGTTTATAGAGTTACCACGTCAAAATATAAGGCTGGTATTTTGATAGTTTTTTCATGAACAGCGAACATACACTGTCCAAATACTTGAATGCAGTAAACAACACTGTCCAAATTTTTGTACATAAATCAAGATGAATTTGTATGGAACTCAGTTTGTGAGCGCGCAAGGAGTGGCCATGTTGAAGCGGAGGGGTGGATCAGGAGGCAAGGAGGCAAGCAGTCTGGTGCTCTTCCTTACAAGGGCCGTTCGTTGTGATGCAGCCCTTTTATCTGGCACAAGGAGATGGAGCTGGTGAAACACATAAAAGGTATGTACAACAGAGTAGTGCAATGCTCCAAGTTTTCAGTCGTGAATCCAATTTGGAAAGGGGTTGAATTAAGTGCTAAGGAAAAAATCTTCCTGCACTCTAGCAAATCACTATCCGTTTGTCCCAGTAGAATACTATGTGCATTTACATAGGTTGCAATCCTGCCAAATGAGATATATTGTAGTTGCATACGACGGTAGGTAATCAGTTACACTGACCCTCTCTTTCTGCCACCAACATCTGACAACACACTTTTAATTTTATATTCAGATGGGGAATATGTCAATTTCCCATCACTTTGTTTTCTAAAAAAATAATAACATGTCATTATTGAGATTGGAAGCACCATTTCATGTTAAAGAAATTGAATAAAATATTAACTGTGATTTTCTAAATCGTCTTAGGTTATGATTTCACCCCTCTGCGGTTAGAGTAACCTTTGGAGTGCATGAAACCACATGCCATAAGGTTCATCATGGGTTCTTCGTGGCCTTTTACTCTCTAATGGTTGTTTTCTAATTTTTCCTTTTAGTGTACAAAATAACTAATGCGGGTCCTATAAATTCTGTTATGCAAGTTGCTTTATAGAATGGTTGAGTTGATTACGCAACTAGCTAGCTCTATTTTCTTTCATTTGTCTATTTTATACTATATGGAAATATTAAGGAATTTGAGTGGTGATCATAGTCAACTCATTGTTTACACTTCGCTATTTACATTTATCCTATTTTCTTTTCTATTCAAAACCAGTCAATATAATCCCCATTAGAACCAAGAAATTAATCCCTACAATTATTTTCTTGATAATTCACTCGCCCTTAGATTATTGAGTAATATTTCGCTTCTTCACCCTAGAATCGTAAAAATTATCATATGTGTTTACTGACCAATACCATATTCCTTTGTTGAAGAATTAATTTTAAATTATCATACCTCCAGTCCTCCATACATTTATTAATGTACCTATCATTATATCAAAAAATAGACGGGTGCGGCAACACGCGCCATAATGATCTAGTGTTGTCTATATGATCGACTATAAATGACATAACAATTCCTTATAACCAGCTGTTAGCTTTACCATTGAACTTGCTCGAGTTCCGTTGGAAAGTGTTCTTGGCTCCCGACATTGGTGATGCTGCCTAAATTTCGAAGAAAAAAAATATTTACAAGTTTCAGAAAATTATGAAAAAAATTCTAGACACAGTTAACGGTGTATCTTAAAAACGTGGATTTTTTATATTCAAATACGAAGTAGTATGACTTAGGGCATCTCCAGCCGTCCCCCGAGGGGGCTTTTTTCGCCGCTTCTTCACCACTCGGCCCCCAGAGGCCCAAATAGCGCCGTTTCGGCGCTATTTCGCGCCGCGGCACCCAGGCCAAACCCAGACCGCTGGGTTCGGCCTGGGGGGCGAAACTGCGCGGCTGCGCGCGTGGGCCAGCTCAGTCAGCGACGCGACGAGAAAATGCGGGAACAGAACCGTCCCGTGACCGTCTTCTCGGCTTCCGCGCGGTCAAAGGCTGCCGCCGTTTATGGCGTGGCGGCCGCCCAGTGCATGCGCCCCGTCCAAAGGCTGTCGGCGTAATGGCGTGGCGGGCGGCAGCGAGGGGACGCGCGCGCAGTAAATGCCCGGCCGCTCGCCGCGCTATAAAATCCTCCCGCCGCACGCCGCGCCCGCCATTCTTCCACCGGCGCGCTCCCTCTTCTCTTCTTCCTCTCGACGCTCTCCTCTCTTCTTCTCTCCACGCAATGGCCAGCTACAAGGACGGGGCTGCGGCCAACGGGTTCCCTCGCCACAACCTTCGCCGGAGCGAGGCAACCGCGCGGGCTACCCTTGCCCGCCGGACGTGCGCCTCCCGAGCTCCGGCGCGGGGCAGAGCCGCTGGGTGCTCAGCGCCGGCGGGGTGCCCGTGCCTCCCCTCCCCAACACAGACCCAGAATTCCGGCGCGCCATCCGCGAGATGCGCGACGCCATGGAGCACCCCGAGCACTTCCCGGAGACGGGCGTGGACGAGTTCTGGTGGGGGCAGCTCACGAGCCGCCGCGACCGGGAGATCGCCTCCAACAACGACAACGGCCCGGTGGACGGGCGCTTCAACGCCAACGGGCGGCGCCGCTGGTGGAGCACCCCCAACAGGACCATGGAGGCGGTCCTCGACCACATCCACGCCGGCGACCAGCCGCGCCTGGAGATGCCGCCCCGGCAGAAATAGCCGTGGGTGGCGCGGCGGACGGGCGCCTCCTCGTCGTCCGCGACGTCCAGCTCCTCCGGCGCCCAATCCGTCTCTACCTCTCCCCCTTCCTGAACGCCGGCGCGCCTGCCCGTAGGCGCAGCGGCGGCGCGCTCCGCATCGGCGAGCCACGCTTCGAACGCGTGGTTCGCCCGAAGACGGAGGACAGCGGCGACGACGAGGACGAGTGGCCCGACCAGAAGGTCGCGGAGCAGCTGTCCTTGGACACGCTGCAGCCGCTCGACGACGACGCCCCGCGGCGTCGAGTCTGCGGGAGAACACCGCGGCGGAGCTGGAGCTCCAGCGCCGCCTATTGGCGGAGGCCGAGCAGCGCAAGGCGGCGCGCGACCGCGAGGTCGCCGCCAACGCGGCCCGCCTCCGCGTCCCTTCCCCGCCGCCGCAGAAGGAGAACGTCTACATCGTCCTCGACCCGGACTCCGACGACGAGGACGCGATCCAGCAAGCCCTCGCGGCTAGCAGGTGGGACGGCTGCGGCGACGCCGGACAGAGGACGAGCAAGCGCACTGGCGACGGCCCCGACGACGACGACGACGGCGACGACGACGGCGACTACAGCCAGACTATCGCCGCCAGCCTCGGCCTTAATTAGATCTAAATTTTCAGTTCTAGTTTAAATCCGCGCCGAATATGTACGCACTTCGCCTATTTTCAATAAAAATCGTCTATTTTCGAATTGCGTTTGTTTTGGGCCGAATCATGGGCTCGGGGAGCGACTAGGAAGCTTGCCCCTCCAGGTTCCAGAATAGCGCCGTTTAGCGCCGCGGCGGCCGCAAAACGGCGGCATTTTGGGCCCTGGGGGCGCAACAACTGGAGATGTCCTTACAAAAAATGACAAAATCTGAATATTTTGAAAATAGACATAATTGGATCCACAATTTTTGTCATTTTTGTGTAGCCCAGACGTACTACTATGAATTTGGTTATAAAATTTTATAGATTCGTATAGAATATACCATTAGCTACATTCCATTTTTTCTAAAACAAAGTAAGACACTTAAAATATTCGAAATTTTAAATAGACATTAGGGCATCTCCAGTCGTCCCCCCAGAGCCCCCAAGCGGCGTTTTTAACCCAAAAAGCGCCGTTTTAGCGCCGAATTCCACCAGTCAGCCCCCCAGGAGCTGAAATAGCGCCGTTTTTGCGCCGGCGCACCCAAGCCAAACCCAGCCCCTTGGGTTTGGCCGGGGGGGGGGGCAAAATGCGCCGCTTTGCATGCAAAAAGGAATCTTTCTCCTACTTTTGCCCCACTTTGCATGTAAAGATGCCTCTCTCTCCTACTTTTGCCCAATTTTCATGGAAAAGTCCCCCATTTTGGCTGGTTGGGTGGGCTACGACTGGTAAATGACCATGCCACAGGTTTTGATTTTGCGCCGTTTGTACTATTTGTGTTGATTTTCTTCTGATGGGGGTTGCAACGACTAGAGATGTCCTTAGCACTGGAGACACGTGCACCAAATCTCCGCTCGCGTTGGGCAAAGTTTAGTGTTTACAGGTTTAGAGTACTAGTTTCGAGGAGCGTGGTACGCTCCAAGAAAGTTTGACTTGACTTGCTCTACGATTCTGCGAACGTGCATGTGCACACTTTCTATACCCACATGATTCGGGCGAGGTTAATCGAGCTGGTAGAGGCAACAATCGCACAGAGAAAATATCCTATGTCGGAAAATAATCCTAAGTCCACGGGTTGAAGCTTGGGGGCAGCGACGACGCCAATCGCCACCATGCGTGGACTCACTATCATGCGCCCTTTACGTACGTATAGATACAAATGTGTGTACGTACGGTGTACCAGCGAGCTGGCACATGCGCCATGGAGGCACCATCGCCAAGGGCAAGGGAAATGGAGCTCCGGTGGCTGCGGTTTCTTCTTCTCGTCTTCGCCGCCGCCGGCGGCGTTGTTCAAGTCCATGGCCAGCTCGATAACTTAGGTGAGCAAATAGTACGTTGCCTGCATAGTTACATGCCCATCCAACTGTCCACACGTACTTACAGGTTTCCTAAGCATCGACTGCGGCCTGCCGGAGAACTCCCCGGGATACGTGGACAGCGCCACCAAGCTGCGCTTCACCTCGGACGCCGGCTTCATCGACGCCGGCACAAACTACAACATGTCGGCCGAGTACATCACGCCGTCGTTGGGCGAGTGCTGGCACAACGTGCGCAGCTTCGCCGCCGGCGCGCGTAACTGCTACACGCTCCGGTCCCTCGTGGCCGGGCTGAAGTACCTCATCCGGGCGACGTTCATGTACGGCAACTACGACGGCCTCAACAGGGCGCCCGTCTTCGACCTCCACGTCGGCGTCGACTACTGGACGACCGTCAACATCTCCGACGCCAAAACGCCGGTGACCTACGAGATCATAGCCGCCGTCCACGGCGGCTCCGTGGAGATTTGCCTCGTGAATACCGGCTCCGGGACGCCTTTCATCTCTGGCCTCAGCCTGAGGCCCTTGAAGAATGGGCTCTACTCGATGGCCAACGCGACGCAGGGACTTGTCCTCGTGATCAGGGCCAACTTTGGCCCGGCCGACGGTGTGATCGTCAGGTTTCCCGACGATCCGCACGACCGTATATGGACGCCGATGAGCAGGCCGGCGGAGTGGTCGGAGATCTTGACGACGAAGAAGATACAGCATTTGGACAACGACGAGTTCGACGCGCCGCCCGCCGTGATGCAGACCGCCATCACGCCGGTCAACGCCACAAGCCCCATCGAGTTCTCCTGGGATGCCCAACCCAGCGTCAACGATCCATCCCCAGGGTACACTCTCTCGCACACCTCCTTTTCGCAACATTTCCCTTAATCGCACGATAATCTCGGGTTAAACGCTAAAATTTGAACGAAAAATAGCGCTAACATCCTGTGAGGCAACCCTATCATCATCCCACCCGGCCCAAAAATGCTCGTACCCAGTACAAAAACGAAAAAGGGAAAAATCTTGGCGACGGCGGCTGCTCCGCGTGACGCCGTGACACGTCGACGGGCTGTGGCGCAGAAATTGTGGACAGGAAGCAACGGAGACCCATGGCGGCGGCCTGGAAATCAAGCCGATTGCGACTCAGATCCACGTCGGCGGCCAGGAAGTCGATAGGTTTTGAGCCTGTGACCGCCGACTGCTTGGGCCTTGAGCTTGACTACCGTGCTGCCACAATCACCCAGACCCTTTCCCCGTCGGCTCCAGCGCGCAAGGCGAGCTGCCTCTCTCTTCTCTTCATGTTCTGTTTTCTGAATTTCTGTTCGATGTTTTTTTTTTGTAGACGGAATGTTCAGTATTATTCAATAAAATCAGTGAGTTGAAAGGCTGAACACTTGTTTGCTTGGTAGCTGGAGTGAATCAATAAACGAGTTGTAGATACAATGATGTTTGCGTCATAGGATTTCCCCCTGTTTTACCAAGACATGCCTTCAATTTTCCTGTTTTTTTGACAAACCGCTATGAATGACATAGCGCTGCTATTGCTGTTAAATGCCGCCGCTGAGTTGCATAGCGTATTAGCCTGCATTTTAAACCTTGGCCAGAATCCGTGGATGAAGAGACAGGGAAGATCCCCTTTAGAAGTACAGCTAGTCTCGGCCACCCTGAATTTGTTTGGACAAGTTTCAGGTCTGAAAATCAACTTAAGCAAGAGATGTATTTATAACCCTATCAAAGGTGTTGAAGTTGACTTAGTGAAAAGGACATTGTTCTGCAGACCCAAATGCTATGTGGAGGGTTGGGCATATCCAATCTCAGTATCCAAAGCTCTGCTCGTAAGCTTAGATTGCTATGGCTTACCACATAGAACCTGGGAAGGTCTGTCATGACCTCCCTATGCCTATTGATGACCACAACAAGTTGTTCATTACATGAACTTCCGTTCAGATTGGTCATGGCCTCTCCTACATATTCTGGCATGACCATGGCTCTCTGGGATAGTCCTCAAGCACCACATTCCTCATTTGTTCAAGAATAGTCCGCAAGATCTAATCCTAAAACCTCTTCTTCAGGATTGGGCAACTATGTTTCTTCACCTAGCTTTGCAGCCTTAGCCTCCTGCTACTTTCTCCTTCTATCTGTATATCTATATTGAGTTTCTCATATATATCTGTATAGTTTTGTCTTAGACTAGACTTAACTTCCTTTTCTTTTTCTCTTTCTGTTCCCTCACTTGTAAAGTTTTTTTATACTTCTGGCTCTTTCATTGGGCTTTAATAAAAGGGTTCAGGCCGGCTTTCGCCCGCCGTAGTATGCTCAAAAAAAAAAAGAATAGTCCGCAAGGCCATTGCATTGTCTAATAGGCTTCCCATCATGCTGGACCATGACGGATACAATCACATGGAAATGGACTGAATCCGTATTATACTCAGCAAAATCAGTTAAATGGTTCCAACTCGAAGGCCTGATACTCGCCCGTGGTCAACCTCATCTCGAAGTATCAGATCCCTGCTAAATGCAGGCTCTTCTGCTGAAAATCTTGCTAAGCGTGATTGGCCCCATACCCTGTATGCCCCCTTTGCAACATTCACCCCGAGACAATTTCCCATTTGATGCTCCACTACTTCTTGACCGCCGAC
Organism: Alopecurus myosuroides; assembly: GCA_028641055.1. NCBI lineage: Eukaryota > Viridiplantae > Streptophyta > Magnoliopsida > Poales > Poaceae > Alopecurus > Alopecurus myosuroides. Next base: position 87,380,196 of record CM054061.1, read on the forward strand.
GTCTGTAGGTATGGCGATGCTCAGTTCAGCCTCCCTGCTACTCCGTTGACCGTCATTGATCTGACGTGGATAGACTGGTGAATTCAGAGCCTCTCCATGTCCTTGCTGGTCATGCTCACCTCATGATTCTTCTAGAAGGAACGCAATAGCATGATCTCCACGCCAGTGCCACGTATCCACTTGCGACGATGGAAACCTTCTTCACTGAACTCATTGCTTGAGGACACGTTGGTGTCAAGCCAATGAAATGGTTCACCACCAAAAGTATGTGACAGTTTATATTTTTTATCCTCATTTTCCCTTGTTTTTTCATGTGTTTACTCTTCTTAAATCTTAATTATTGAAAGCAGCTTCGTTGCATATACATGTCAAATTTGGCATGAAGGTTTGATAGTTTTCAATGTGGAGGAAAAAAAAGTTAAGTTACCATGCAGCAAACGGTGACAAGTCAGAATAATGTGATGTAAAAAAGCGTAAAGTAAAAGTAAAAGCAAACCATAAATGATCACATTGTTTTCCAAAACTAAGATGGGAGTGAGTCCTATCCGCCACCAACATGTATGATTTTTTCACAGTATTCTAAAATGTAAAAATATGATTGTTAACTAAGCTACATATATCATGATCGTATTAGTATCCCTTTGCTATTTCCGTATACTCAAGGATCAACTTTATCTAGATGAAAGCTACACTCCGGCACTATTAGTTGAGAAGTGAAAAGTTAATTTTCCCTATTTGCTAAGGCCTTAAAGGATGTCGAATAATATTGTTATTTCTTCAGAAAAAATAAACTAGCAGCTCATGTTATGTGGCGTATAAGGCAGCCAAATTATAGAAGGGCCACGACAGGGAAAGTCCCAAATTATCTTTATAGATTCCTTAATTATTGTTAGTTAGTTTTGGCAGTTAAATCTCTTAGAGATATTTCTTGATTCTCAAGTTAGTTATTTCCTAAAGTTTGTTAGTTCGGCTTAGCCTCCAAGTTTGTAAGCTGGCTATATAATGCCTAGCCACATCAATCAATAGACAAGCAAGAAAATAGTCTCAGTTATCCTCCCAAAGGTTTTCTCCCTGCTCTTGTCGTGCGGCAGCCTCCTCTTGGCTGGGCGTCGCGCCTCATCTGTCCAGGGCCATCTTGTACCAGCCTTAGGGCTATTATCCTATCCTCTACCACGTTCATAACATCTGGTATCAGATTCAGATTCGCCATGGCCGCTACCGCTGCAGACCTCGAGAAGATCAACAGCACCCTCATCTCCCTCATGAAGCGTTTGGACGGCATCGACAAGCGTATGGAGGAACAGGGCAAGAAGATCGATTCCCTGTCTGGTGATTTGCGGGACACCATGCAGCAGGTCCGTGCCCACAATCTGGCTATCCTCAAGCTAGAGAATGGTACACCTAGCGGCTCTCGTACCACAGACGACAAGCAGAAGAAATCCGATGCAGTGCTTCTCCAGCCTGAAACGGATCTGAAGGCTACAAACAATCATCCCCCGCGCTTCTTCAAGATGGAGTTTCCCATCTATGATGGGGAAATTGATCCATTGGTATGGCTAAACCGTTGTGAGCAATTTTTTGACACGCAACGCACACCCTCCACTGAGAAGGTTGGCCTTGCATCCTTTCACTTGACGGGTGACGCGCAGCTGTGGTACCAACAGTACAAGGGTGCTCACGGACCTCCAACCTGGCACCGCCTTACTGAATTAATAAATATTCAGTTTGGACCACCGTCTCGCAGCAATGCCCTAGGAGAACTCATCTCCTTCAAGCGGACAGGAACTGTGGCAGATTTCAACAAGAAGTTCAATGCACTCTTGTGCCGAGCCCCACAACTTCCGGAGGATCAAGTGGTTTCCATCTACACCACTAACTTGCAAGATCCTTTGCAGATTGATGTGGAGATGTGGAGACCGGGCAGCCTGCTGGACGCCATGAGTTTGGCACGCTCCTGCGAGCGCCGTGCACAATGCACTTCCCTGACAGACCAGCCATGCCGAGAGCTCGACGCGCCTGCTGTCCCTGCTGCACCACCTCCAGGAAAGGTGCAAGTAGCAGCTCCAGCAAACCAACCACGGCGCACATTGTCACCAGCAGCAATGGCAAACCGGCGTGAACAAGGTTTATGCTACAATTGCGATGAGCGTTTTGTGCCTGGCCACCGTTGCAAGAAACTCTTTGTCCTAGAGATTGATCCGGATGCAGCTGACGACGTGGAAGGCGCTCATTAGTCCAGCTCGAGGACGAGCTGTTTAAAAAGGAGGGAAGAGATGTTATGTGGCGTATAAGGCAGCCAAATTATAGAAGGGCCACGACAGGGAAAGTCCCAAATTATCTTTATAGATTCCTTAATTATTGTTAGTTAGTTTTGGCAGTTAAATCTCTTAGAGATATTTCTTGATTCTCAAGTTAGTTATTTCCTAAAGTTTGTTAGTTCGGCTTAGCCTCCAAGTTTGTAAGCTGGCTATATAATGCCTAGCCACATCAATCAATAGACAAGCAAGAAAATAGTCTCAGTTATCCTCCCAAAGGTTTTCTCCCTGCTCTTGTCGTGCGGCAGCCTCCTCTTGGCTGGGCGTCGCGCCTCATCTGTCCAGGGCCATCTTGTACCAGCCTTAGGGCTATTATCCTATCCTCTACCATGTTCATAACAGCTCACCAATCAGATGGATGACTTGTCAATAATTTGGCGCGTTCTGAATAAAATTGTATATGCAGGTACTTCTGCATCTTGCACCTGTCAGAGCTACAGCTCCTCCCCAGCAAAGCCGTGCGGCAGTTCTACATCACAGTCAATGGCCAGCTCTGGGATCCACGGGGCTTCACTCCGCAGTACCTGTATACCAACGCCGTTTACAACACCGACCCAAACCATGAGTTTCACCAGTACAACGTCTCGCTCAACGCCACCGCCAACTCCACGCTCCCGCCCATCCTCAACGCCCTCGAGGTTTTCTCCGTCTTGCGCACCGCCGGCATAACCACAGCCCCTTCGGACGGTAAGCAAACCCTCAAGAGTAGGATGAAGCAAATATATGCTGGGCTTTGGGCTGATAGAATTTTTTGTTGCCACTTCCGTGAGCTGCTAACAGTTTCGGCTGTCAATGCCCTGAAAGACAAGTACCAGGTGAAGAAGAACTGGATGGGCGATCCGTGCATGCCCAAGAATTTTGCGTGGAACGGATTGGGCTGCAGCTATTCTGTTTCCAGCCCAGCAAGTATCATAGGCTTGTGGGTAACAGATTTATGAATGCATTCTTTTCATGTCATGAATAGTAATAATGATAACTGGAATCTATTTCTACGTTTCAGGAATCTATCTGCCAGTGGCCTCAGTGGCAACCTCTCCCCTTCTTTTGCCAGTCTCAAAGGTTTACAATTCTTGTAAGTTAGATATTGTGAGGCATTCTTTGTAACTGAATGCTTTTCTATATTCTGACACTTCACTGATTTGCAGGGATTTGTCACGCAATAATCTGACAGGTACGATTCCTGAGACCCTCTCACAATTGTCGCTGCTCACGCTTCTGTAAGTATCTGTGAGGTATTTTTGGATCCGTTCCACAAATACCTATTATACATACATAATTTAGCTTGGCATCAAAACTTTTTTTTTCTTTCTTTAGAGATTTGACAGAGAATCAGCTCAGTGGATCAATTCCTTCTGGACTTCTCAAAAGGACTCAAGATGGTTCTCTAACACTTAGGCTAGCACCTGATAAACACCACCCTTTCCTAGAGTCAGAATATTCAAATTATATTGGTATACTATCTTAATTTATCAATATCATTTAATCAACTGTATCTTTTCTTTTGTTAGATATGGTAGCAATTCAAACCTCTGCATCAACGGCAACTCCTGTCAGATTCCAAAAGAGAAGAAAAACTCTATGGTTCTTGTCTATGTTGTTGCTCCAATAGTTGTAGTGGTGGTGATTGTCCTTCTGTTAGCACTAATCATTTGCATGCGGAGAAGGCAAGGTGAGAGACCATGCCCAAACACACGACCTTTGCACTCACTTACACAGGTATGAAGTGATAAGTAATGCCAGTTTGGTGCTTGGTTTATAAAGCAGTTTGGTGTTTGGTTTATAAAGGAACACCAGGCGAAAACTCGACGCTGTGGAACGAGACGAGTACTGCACACACCTCGTTGCAGGTAAAGAATCGCCGGTTTACGTACGACGAACTGGTGGTTGTGACAAGCCGTTTCCAGCGAGTGATTGGTCGGGGAGGTTTTGGGAATGTGTATGATGGTTTCTTGGAGGATGGCACCCAAGTGGCTGTCAAACTGCGGTCTGAATCTTCAGATCAAGGTGCACCAGAATTTTTTGCAGAGGTGAGATCTCCTTAACTGTAGCTGATGCAGAGAAAGTTCTGGACTCAGTTTGCTGATGCATAAACCTTGTTGGGTTAGTACAGGCTCAGACCCTGGCTAAGATCCACCATAAGAATCTTGTCACCTTGGTTGGCTACTGCAAAGAAAGGGGGTATATGGCTCTTGTGTACGAGTACATGGCTGAAGGAACCCTACGTGAACATCTGAGCGGTATGCAAATTACTGAAATAAATTGCGAGCTTCCGAAATATTTATTTTATACATGTAGAAGTGTGAACCAACAGACAAATAAAAATGAGAGCATGCTACTCATATGTTGACCTTTTGCAGGGAGAGAAAACAATACGAGATATTTAACCTGGATGCAAAGACTCCGTATATCGTTGGAATCTGCGCAAGGTTAGCTTTTAAATAAAGATATTTCTTCATGTTTACACAAACAGTCGCTGAGATGGCGATATGGCGAGGATGTATGATGTGGATGCATGCAGGGCTTGAGTACCTACACAAGGGTTGCAGCCCGCCCCTGATTCACAGGGATGTGAAGACATCTAACATCCTACTGAACGCAAACTTAGAGGCGAAGATCGCCGATTTTGGCTTACTCAAGGCTTTCAATAGCGACCGTGATACCCATGTGTCCACGGCCAGGGTTGTTGGCACCCCTGGTTACCTTGCCCCTGAGTGAGTACATTGCTCTAACTCATGTTTATTATGCTCTAAAAAAATTGCTCTCAGATTATTAATGGCGGAAACAATTTTTTTGTCGTGCGCAAAGTAGTATAATTGATACTTATGCTGGAAATCTATATGCTCTTCCTTTGATCCTTGGATAAAACAAAAGTTATGCCTTAGATTAAGAACTTGGTCCCTTAAATTCCAAAATTCATATACAAGTTAGGCATCCGGCAATCAATTGGCTAACCTTGTTTTTGAGAGTTTACACTGGTGCATGTACATTGGATCAAGAAGTTGGACCGTACCAAACTAAAAATTGCACCATCCAAGGCTTGAATTTTGCGGGATGAAATGCTTTTTAATTATATGGATTTTCTGCATATTCATGCAAACTTCGTTTCAAACAGAGATGTCCTGATACAATCAAGCTGCGTGATTATTGTTGGCAATTTTGAGACCTGCTAACGTATTTCATACTTTTCTAGGTACCAAACTACATTCCAGCTCACCAACAAGGTTGACGTGTTTAGCTATGGCGTAGTGCTGCTAGAGATAGTCACAGGGCAACCATACATACTTAATGACCCTGAGCCGACAGGCATCGTCCTGTGGGTGCAGCGTCGCCTCGTCTGTGGTAACATTGAGAGCATTGTGGATGCACGCATGTGCGGTGATCAGGATGTCAACAGTGTGTGGAAAGTTACAGACACCGCACTCACCTGTACCTCCCAAATGCCGGAGCAGCGACCCACGATGACCGATGTGGTAGCGGTGCTCAAGGAGTGCCTTGAGCTCGAGGCTGCGCGCGTCGACTCGAATGCAAGGTTTTACACAGCCGAAAGCGGTGGCACCCTGAACAATTTATAATGGTCGGTATGGCACTGAAATGTCTATGGATGTGAGCTAGAGTAACACTGCGTTTGAGTTGGAGCATCTGGGCAGAGTGCCAACAGTGTCTACTGGTCCTGCTTTGAGATGAGGAGTATATTTGAACATTGAATTGCCTCTGGATATTTCATACTCCCTCCGTCCTGGTGTATAGGGCACAATCTCAAAAACATGTAGTCCCATCTATTAGGCACATTTTGCATTAATTCTCTTCTAATTAGTGGGTGGTTGGCTTTCTCCACTCCTCTCCACCAATGCATGTAATGTTTAAACCCCAATGCATGACTACCTTGGGCCTAGAGAATTGCTATATGTGCCCTATACACCAGGACGGAGGGAGTACTAATTTTTTTTTTGAGGAAACTACGGTGGGCGTCCTGAACCATAATTCCTTTAGTTTTGTCCTGACAGAACTCCAGAAGTCTGATTTATGATTATTGTTACTACCAGAGGAAGTAATTGAGAATGTACAAATGTTCAGAAATTTAATGGGTTACACCGGCTTGTGAAGACATCGTGAATGAGACTGATGTAGCACATAATATGTCCAGATATTTCAGTATCGAACACGACTTAATGATGATAAAGTTTCTCACTTGGGTGAACTGTACTACATCATTCATAATTATTATCTATTTTATTCTGATGAAATGTGTGAGAAATGGAATGTCACTAGAGTTATCACTGTGAACAGCAATTTGATTCCCCAAGAAAAATACATCTCGAATTCATGTTCTAGATGTTGGTTCATAGCTACTAAAGATAACTTTCCCTCGCTCATGCCCTAGCATACTAATTTGATCTAGACATCTACAACATACTCCCTCCGTTTCCAAAATACTCCCCCTGTCTTATATTAATTGTCTCAAAGTTGGATGTATCTAACACTAAAATATGTCTAGATACGTTCAATTTTGTCCCAACTTTGAAACAATTAATTTGAGGCGGAGGGAGTAGATGACTTCTATTTGTCCATACATGCATGTATGTAGACATGTTTTAGTGTCTACGTACATACATGTATGGAAAAGTGGAAGTCATTTATTTTGGAACAGAGGGAGTACAACGTAGCATAAAATGAAATTGCATTTCATTACTCATCTCATATCAAAATATCCACCAAGACAATAATAGAAATATGACCATAATCATGTATGGGGGCTCCTATGGTTCTAAAACATTATAGTACATAGAGAGAGAGGGGGGGAGAGAGATGGTCCCGGGATGGACTACTCGCTTCTCATCGTGGAGGCGATGGCGGAGAGGCCGGAGAGGCCACCGAGGTGATTCTAAGCTCGCTTCCCCTGCAATATTTGTTGGCGGCGGTCTTTTGTTTTTAGTTCTCTGCTTGCGGTGCCTCTCTCTGATAAGTTTGCTAAATGAATTTACGGGTGCCTCCCCTCTTTTCAGCTTTCCCAGTGGAGGAGTTCTCCTCTTTTTGTGATTATTTTCAGATTCATGAGACCGAGCCTCTTTACGTGCTCTTTTTCAACGCGGGGGGGGGGGGGGGGGGGGGGAGGGGGGGATAAACCCCCACCTGTATATATCTTTTCGATTAACCACGGGGAAAGGGCGAAAAGAGCCCTGAAGAGATTGTTACAGAGGGCGGGACGAGGCTCCAACCAACGCGACGGGGTTGAAGCCGACAACAGGGGAGACTAGAGTTTTTAACATAATATGTGGGATGAAGTATCCCAGCCACACATCCACATCGCAAGACAGCTCATCGGGTAGTCTTGCACACCATAGGACAGCCTCATCACGACATTGTTTGAGGAGTTGCGGAATCGAGGGGGCCAGGTGGTTGAAAACCACGCTGTCGTGGTGGTATCACGGCAGACGCCATGGGATGGCTTAAGTTTGGGGCCGATGGACGATGGAGGTATCCGGGGAGGGATCGCACGGCGAGTAGCGCCGTGCTAAGATGTCTCAAGCACTGCAAATAACACGATCTTACCCAGGTTCAGGGCCCTCGTGTGGAGGTAACACCCCTACTCCTGCCTTTCCTCTCTATATGTGTGTAACCGAGTAGCCACAATACAGTGTATGCCTCCAGTCGAGTAGCCACTCTGTTGTCCTCTTTTTCTCTACTGTAAGCGCTAGCAATAAATGCGAAGTGTGGCAACGTCCCTCGCGCAGAAGGGGGCAGGGCACCTTATATACTGGTGCTCAGCCGAATAGATAAAGACTAAAAGGTACGGTGATGTGACTTGACAACGGTGACGACAGCACGCCTCCAAGATCCCGCGCGGAGAAGCGCCACGCCGTACGCTGACAGGCCTTGTCCACCTCGCCAGTGAGATAGGGTAGTCTCCTAGACCTGTCCTCTCCCCTCTGTCGGTGACAGGACTTGACAGGCGCCTACCGCACTGTAGCCACGCCGTAGCGCGGATAATCACGCGCTCTGTAAGTTGAACCACACGCCGATACGGACGCAGGATACGCGGGATCCTTTGTCAGAACGGCTCCATTGACTTCTTTCCCGGGTAGTAACGCAGTCCCTCTACCCGGACCAACTTCTTTACTCGGACGGATGTAACTTCCTTGATATCTTCTCTTGGCCTTCGGTGGGTATGTCCGGATAGAAACCTACCGGGTAGCAAGTACCCGGGTAGCCGTCTACCCGATCAAACATCCCCTTGACCTTGTCTTCTAGCACTTGCCTTACCCCTACTCGGGGTTAACCCCCCGACATTAGTCCCCGAAGCTGGTAGAGTCCTGCGAACTTGATCACTGGGCCCTTCCACCTTAAAAACAAACCTTGTCTTCATACTGCAAGATGCCGAGAAGCACCTCCACATGGCCCTTTAACCCTTGCTTGAATCTCCCTTTCTCCGAGTAGTGATATCTTTCTTTTGTGATGCCGAGTAAAATAAATTAGCGAAATTTCGAACACAATCCCGCTGAGACAGACCGAATCCACCTCTCTGTGTCGCTACAGGGCACGTGTCACACCCCTGTGCCCCCGACGCCTCGATGCCTGGGACACAGCAGGCCATGCGCCAATCTCTGCAACCTGGGCCCACCAGCCCGTTAGGTCATGTCAGTTGTACTCGAGAGCCCACGATCTGGACGTGGGATTAACTGCGCCCGTTACGCGCGCGTTATGCGATATGTGCGTTTCTAACGGCCACTTAACCCACGCCGCACGATCGTGGCCCACGATCAATGCCACGATCAATCCACTGGTAACGGCAACTCGAGGCGGAGAGATAAATACCCCCGCGACGCTCCCTTCTCACTTTTCCTGTTCTTCCCAATCTCACGCATCCTCGCCTCTCCGCCGCAGTCGAGCACATCGCCACCGCAAATCCTTGTCGCGCCGCTGCTCCACGCACCGCGAGAGAGACAGAGAGAATCGCCTCCGCTCAATCTCCAACTCCCACAAGCTTCTCGGACGGACACTGCTCCCAGTCCCAAGAAGACTGCCAAGCCTAAAGCTGCGCCTACACGGAAGAATCCACCGCGCAAAGTTGCACAGGCTGCAGACCAGATGCCACCACCCAAGCCACCGATTGCGCCAGCCGGGAAGCCGGTTATAAAGAGCAAGCAACTGACCATCGGCGGGCCCACCAGTAGCAGCAACCCGGCTGCTCCTGGATCTGCTGAAGGACCTAGTGTCGGAGCTGCTGTCCGCGCACAAGCCAGCTGGCCGCAATATCTGCTGGAGGTGTCCAAGCAATATGACATCTCATTGTCCAAAGGCGAGAAGAAACTTTCTGCCTTGAAGGGAGGTCAGGCCAAAGCGACCGACGTCAAGTCCAAGGGCAAGGGACCAGTACCAGTTCCTTCGCTCTTCTCGCGCGAGGCCGAAGAGGATGAGATCGAATCGGAGGGCCTGGCCGCGATCTTGGACCGGGTAGCGTTTGTGGACTCAGTTTGGGAAAGCGATAAACATGGCATCCCAGAGTGGAATGGCCTTACGCTGGGTCCAGTCGACCACTACCGGACTGACTGGAGCAAGGCCGATGCCGGCGATGTTCCAATGACAATCGCCAGCCCCTCCTGCACTCTGGCCGGGAAACTGTTCTGCCTGCGCAAAGCCGCCGAGGACGTTGAGCAAACTTATGATGTAAGTGTTTTTTCCTTTCTTGCTTTTTCCGAGTTGCAGTTTCTCTTTTCTTCTTCTCTTCTCTTCTTTTCCTCTTAGCCACTCCCCAGTCCCCGAGATTCGGGCCGAGTAGTCTCTGATAGGTAGCCCCAGCATTCTGCAACCCAAAACACATGACACGATAGCAATAAGCCTCGTACGGGGTAAGAAAGGCAGTCTTTATTTGATCATCAGGGTTGAGAGCTATCTGATGAAAACCAGAGTAGACATCTATGAAAGACAAAAGCTCACAACCAGCAGTGGAATCGATGCGGGGTAGCGGAAATGGATCCTTGGGGCAGGCCTTGTTCAGGTCGTTGTAGTCGACGCACATGCGCCACGCAGTGTCGGCCTTGGGATCCTCCTTCTTCTTCTCAACCATAACCGGGTTGGCTAGCCAGTCCGGATGCAATACCTCCATGATAAAGTTGCTTATCAACAACTTGGTGATCTGATCACCGATAGCCTTCCTCCTCTCATCTCCAAAGCGGCGCATAGCCTGCTTCACTGGCTTGGCATCATGCCGCACATGTAGCGAGTGCTCAACCAACTCCCTCGGGACACCCGGCAGATCCTCATTGCACCATGCAAAGACATCCCGATTCTCACGGAGTAAGTGGATGAGCTTGCTTTCCTATTCCTCTCCCAACCCGGCGCCAATGATGGCAACATGGTCTGGGAACTCAGGGTCAACCTGGACCTTCTTTGTCTCTTGGGACGCCTGGAACGCAGTCCCGTACTGGGAACTCGGCATACCAGGCGCACCACCTTGCGCGGATTGCGCCATAGCCACCACCTCGTACATCTTCTTCTTCTCGGCCGCAATGACCATGGATTCCGCCAGCTGAGAACTAGCAGAGGCATATTCCAAAGACCTCTTGTAGTCACCCGAGATGGTGATGACCCCATTGGGACCAGGTATCTTCATCTTCAGGTAAGCATCATGGGTTGAAGCCATGAACTTGGTGAGGGCAGGCCTACCGAGAAGGGCATGGTAGGGGCTCTGAAGATCAACCACCTCGAACTGAACACACTCGGTGCGACAGTTCTCCCTGATGCCGAAAAGGACATCCATCCAGATGCGGCCGATCGGAGCACATGATACCCCGGCACAATTCCATGGAATGTGGTCTTGCTGGGTAGTAGCATGTTCTCGGCCAGGCCGAGCTTCTTCAGTGTGTCCAGATACATAATGTTGATGATGCTGCCGTTGTCAATCAGCACCTTGCTGAAGCGGACGTTCTTCTCGGGTCCCAGGAAAGTGGGATCCACCACCAGAGCATAGCTACCCGGGTTGGGCATCACCTTGGGGTGATCAGCCTTAGACCAAGTCACCTCCTGGTCGCACCAGCGCAAATAGTGAGGCACAGCCGGGATGACTGTGTTTACCTCCATCGCGCGCCTGCGCTGCAACTGCTTGCCGAGTGGCTCGGTGGTGAAGATCATGTAGCTCTCATGGTGTTCCTGGTACCGGTTGCGGTCCCACCATCATTGTTGCCGTTGTTATTGTTGCCTTGGTTGTTGTTGTTGTTGTTGTTGTTGCCTCTGTTGTTGCGGGTGTAGAAGTTGCGGTTGCGGTTGTTGCGGTTGTCGTAGTTGTAGTTGTGGTTGTCTCCTAAAGCCACCTGGTTCACATTCTCTCTTCTTGGAAACGCTGCAGGCCTGGGAGCAGCTGCCCGAATAGGTTGCACATTTGCATTCGCTGCCGGCAGAGGAGGAGGAGGGGGCAAGTCTTCATTCTTGATGCGCTCCCACCAGCTGCACTGCCGGGTAGTATGGTTGGCTGGCCTAGTCGGATGCCGAGTGTGGAAGCTGCACGGCCCATCCTTCATGTTTGCAAAGATGAAGTTCGGAGCTGGATCCGAGTTGCCGCTACTCTGCTGGGGTGCAGCGTAGGGCTTCTTGATGCCTTGGCCCTGATTCTGGTTTTGCCCGTATTGGACTCCAGCATTTTTCTGCCTTTGGCTACTCCAAGCAGCCGTGGTCACAGCATTCACCTCCTCGGGATCATACCGAGTGTCAATCCGGTCACCTCTTCTCTTGTTGTGTAAATCATTGCGCCTCTTGCCATCTTGAAACTTTCTTCTCGGCTCAGGAGAATTGAGGAGAGGCTGAGTAGGATCGCCGAGTGCATACATATCTGCAATCTTGATCGTCTCGGCGAGAGTACTCGGCATCTCTCTCTGCAGCTTCTGCCACAACATGCGGCCATGCCTACAGCCCTGGGCAAACCAAGTGATGGCCTAAGCCTCATTCACACCCTCGCAGGTGTTCCTCAAGGTGCTCCACCGAGTAAGATACTCGCGGTCAGTTTCCTCTTCTCGCTGCTTGCAAGCGTATAGCTGCTGCGGCCTATTTGGCCTCTGGTAGGTGCTGGTGAAGTTGCTAATGAAGGCTTCCGAGAAGTCTAGCCAATAGTTGATACTGTGCTTGGGCAAGTTGTTGAGCCAAGTCCTAGCCGGACCCTCTAGCATCTGCGGAACATACCGCACAACCCATCTCCGATTGCCGCCTGCAATGTGCACGGCTGTGATATAATCATTCAACCAGTCTTCTGGCTTGGTGCTGCCCTTGTAGCACTTGGTCCCCCTGTCCAGCTGGAAGTGGTTCACGGAAGGCTCATCCATGATACGATGAGCAAAGCACTCTGGGCCAGGCGGCCCCTTGCTCTCGAGCTGCGCGGACAGATTAATCCGGTGCATCTTGTACTTGCATCGTTGGGCTCGAACACGCGGTCACCCACGCGATCAGCAATGTTTCTTGGGTCAGCATACCCGACCAGCCCCATGGCCGAGTAACCATCATCATAGCGGTCTTGTTGCACCGCTGCGGGTTGCACAACTGGGTTGGATGCTGGCGCAGCCGCACGCGGCTGTGCTGCTTCTGGTTGTTGCACCCTCTGCCGAGTAGGCTGAGCAGGCTGTTGCCAAGAAGGCCCTGCGGTGTTTCCTCCTTGCCTCTTATTCTGAGCTTTAGTGGCCTGATAGCCTGCTCCTGCAGTGTTTTGTTTTTGACCGGGCTGCCGTGGCACAGCGTGCTGTTTCGCGGCGACAGCAGGGTCGTACACCTGCATCTATCTGCTCTTCCCAGAGTGCACACTCTGGTCCCTCTCGTCACCGAGAAACGGCGATGAGGCCTGATGTAGCGCCCTCACATTTAATAATGTAAGAACTACTGTGTTAAGTGCTAGTCCCTGGATCAATGCTAGCACCACAGAACAAAATGTAATTGTATCTTTGCAGCAGTATCAAAAATTATTACAAAGGATCCAGAATAGCCATGTATGGCTTTATTACAAAGTGCATAGTCTTGAAAGACTAGCAAAACTCAGAGTTCTAAACAGCAGAAATATAGATAGCAATGAGCCTCCATCTTCAATCATGCGCCACAGGCATTACATGTTGGGTGTAGACTCGAGTCCAAGCACTTAATCAAACTTCATCCTCAGAATTTCCTGCACGTTGGAATATGCAGCCCCCGAAGGAGATTCAGTACAAACAATGTACTGGCAAATGACACTATGGTGGATATAAAATGGCAAGTCTAAACTACATGCATATCTGGCTTGGTGGAGTTTAGGCTATTTTGCAGAAAGCAAGTTTTTCCCTAACACTTTTGAAAAAGAGTTTTCTTTTCAAAGATTGGCACCATGGGACACACCCATGAGCACCACAACTAATATTTCCTTAGCCAAATTTTACTTCTTCAAAAAAGGTGTTGAGATTCTTCTGTCCATCCTTGTCCAGCTGCTCGAAGTTGTCCTTTCCGGGAACACGGCTATGATCATAGTTTCTAACTCTTCAGAGGTTGTGCACTTTCACCCTTTGTCTTCAATTAGCCCAAACATCCTATACACCCGGAGTGCATCAAGGAAAGGAGAGAATTGAGACGAGATCTTTCAGAAGCAAGAATTCAACCCATCCAGCAAGACCCGTTCCACCTATAATTCTACTACATCTTCATGTCAAGCAAGGGCTGAACTCTCACAACTTAGTTGATCAAGACAGAGCCCATATGTCAAAGGGCTGCACGGAAAGCTACTAAACTTAGAGGACTTGGTAATCTCTTTGTTTCCTGGGTGGCATTCCACAAGTGAACTCCTTAGGAGATTAAAGGCCCTAAGGAGACACTCAACTCTCGACAACCACGCAATACCAAATCCACCCAGGTGGTTAATTGAAGTTTATACTTAGAATTTCACAACATTGAGCAAAACAAATTTGTAGCAAGGCTAAGCATCAACTAAGTATAAGTCTCCAAGATAACAAGTCTAAAGGATGGCTACACACTACTTGGGATTTTGCATAGCATAGTAATAACTTAGTAAAATTTCCTATCATGCATGCTACTCAAAACACTAGTAATGCATAGTGAAAATATGGGAGATTTGATGATGTGTCACTTGCCTTGGCAATAGGATGAACAATCACAACAAGAATAACAGCAACAAGAGTAGACTTGCTCCTCTTCACAATCTAATACAAGCAAAACATGGCACACATAAACATACAACACAAACATAACATGGAAAACAAAATAACATTACAAAAACATGTATGCATGTTATGCAATGATCAAATTAATACACCAAATTCACAACTAGCAAGAATTACTAATAATTATGTTCTCTGATATTAATAACATGTTTATTATGCATGCAAAACAAATTAATTATCAAATTGTAATTATTAGTATTACTAGGGTTTCATTATAGGCAAATATCAACATTAAAAGAGTTTCTGTTACAAAGTTGTATAAATAATTTTTCCAACGCATCTACTGGATAGAGGACATCAAAACAAAACCATAGCAATTGATTTCACCTAAAAAGGATTTGTAGATTAAAAGTTATGCCCAAATTAGTGATTAACATAGATCTACAAATAACTTTTGATTGCACGTTTCAAAATTGAAATTTGAATAGCCTAGATTAATCTACACATTGTGCTGATTTCAAAAAGTCCAAAATCATCGAAAAAGGATTTATAAAACTCGAGATATGAATTTTACAAGTTTTGACTCAAATCTGTTTTATTTTGTTTTAATCAAAACGATGACCGATCCGGGACGAGGGCTATGGCGCGCTGTGATTGGTTGTGGGCTTTCCGCGCGGATCGGCGCTGTGGGGCGTTGGATCTAATGATCAACGGGTGGCCAGGATTCAATATACCGCTTTGCTGGCTCCTTCTAATCTGGACCCTCCAATCGAATCCTACGGACGAGGTTAAAACGCGAGGGGGTGGCGGTGGTTACTCACCGGAGAAGGGTGGCGCGGTGGTCGGAGACGGGGATTTTCGCCGGCGAGGGCGCTCCGGTGACTTCTTGGGCTCGGGGAAGAGACAGAGAGATGCGGCAGAGCTCGGAGAAGTCGATGGCGGTGATGTAGAGATCCACGAGCTCCCCTGTCGACGACGCCGTGCGGGGAGAGCAGCTCGGCTCCGGCGAACTTCGGGTGGATGGAGTGCTCGCAGCGGCGGATCCCGGGCGATGTTGACGACGGCGGAGGCGCGGCAGCTCACGGAGATTCTCCTGGAGTCCTCGTATTCTCCTCCCGAGGTTCGTAGCGGCAGCGGCGAGTCTTCCCGTGCGTGGCAACAATGGCGCGGCGGCGGCGAAGAATTTCGAGGTGGCGAGCTAGGGTTTCGATGGAAGAACGGGGCGTGGACGTCGAGAGGCGGCGGGCCTGCATATTTAAGGAGGTAGAAACGTGAGGGAGGGGGTGGACGGATTTCGTGTCCCTCTCGGACACGAGGGCGACGACGGGACGTGCGGGAGGCGAACTCCGTCTCCGGGAAGGAGATGATGGGTGGCCCCACCTGTCAGCGAGACTGAGAGGGAGACTAGGGCGGCCTGTGCACAGTTGCTAGGCCAGGTTCGAGGCGGCGCTGTGCGCGCGCGGGAGATTAGAAAGGGGCGAGTGGGTTGGGCCCTGAGAGAAGTGGGAGAGGGCTGCAGCGCTGGGTTTTCTTTCTCTTTTTTTTCTCTTTTTTTCTGTTTTATATAAAAGGCATTCACATTAATTTGAAAACCCCTCAAAACTAAATCAGAAAATTACATAAAAATAGGTTTTGAAAAGCTTAGGAACTAAGGAACATTTTGGTACTATTATTTCCCAAAAATAAAATACTTTATTTTAGAAAAATATTTAAATCCAAAATATGGTTTAATAGGTAAATAATACCTAAATTTTTGTGTTTAGTAAATTAACAACCAAATATTATGCAAACAAAATGCAAGTATGCTATGATGATCATGAATGCATGATGGTTTTAAATTTTTCAAAATTTTCAAAATCCTGGGATGTTACACCAGATCCATAGATCCGGCCGCACGCGAGTGCACAACCTGAGAAGCGCCAGCACCCGGATTGGCTTTCTGGAACTGCTCATTCTACCGACTAGCCTCTAGCACTAGCTCGTTAAGCCTTTCCTGCTGCCTAGCGTGCGCGTCGCCGGTGAGACGTGGCAACTCTGCAGCTACTGCCTCTGCAGCCCTAAGAGTTTTTGCGGGGGTGCTGTATCTGGGCCTAAGCACGGTGTCTACACTAGCAGATTGGCTACCAGCCTTGCCATCTCTAGCCAGCTCAGCGCCTAAGTTGCGACGCGTAATGCCTATCTTGCTAGGCAGCCTAGAAATAGGAGTAAAGCCATGCGCAGCATTGTACTCACTTTGCGCAAGGTTAAGCTCGAGCCTAACCTTCTCCAGCTCCTGGGTCTCTGCGAGTAGCGCTTGACGCTGCTGCTCGATCTGCGCCCTCATTGCGGCAACTTCCACCTCGGTGGGTTGTGGCATGCCCAGCGGCATGGTGACGCCAGCGCGAACAGCCGGGATGGCCGCGGAGGTGGAAGGAGGCAGGTTCGAGTCCTTTTCGTAGGGCTTGTGGACCCGCGCACCCACAGGCGTCTCGATGACGACAGCGTCAGCGGCCGCGCCCTTCCCGGCATCGATAGCCGGGCCTGTCATCATCACCTCCACGCTGTCCGCAGAGCAGCCGGAAGGCTTCTCGCGGACAGCGAGTACAGCAGGAGGATCTTCCGCGTCGAGCACCTCCTCAGGAAACTCGCGGATGACGGTGGTGGCGACATAGACCAGGTGCGTGCCGAAAGAGAGCACCGAGCCACCTGCAGGCATGGGCCTACCGCCGAAATCTCCAGCGTTGTCGGTGACAAAGTCGAAGGAGCCGAATCTGTGGACAAGGCCACAGACTACGCGCTCCCCTGAAGCAGAAACCGGTCCCGTCCGAATGTGAACTCCAGCCAGCACCGCTGCTGGACCCACAGTGAGCGCCAACTGTCGTGGTGGTATCACGGCAGACGCCATGGGATGGATTAAGTTTGGGGCCGATGGACGCTGGAGGTATCCGGGGAGGGATTGCACGGCGAGTAGCGCCGCGCTAAGATGTCTCAAGCACTGCAAACAACACGATCTTACCCATGTTCAGGGCCCTCGTGTGGAGGTAACACCCCTACTCCTGCCTTTCCTCTCTATATGTGTGTAACCGAGTAGCCACAGTACATTGTATGCCTCCAGCCGAGTAGCCACTCTGATGTCCTCTTTTTCTCTACTGTAAGCGCTAGCAATAATTGCGAAGTGTGGCAACATCCCTCGCGCAGGAGGGTGCAGGGCACCTTATATACTGGTGCCCATCCGAATAGTTTAATACTAAAAGGTACGGAGATGTGACTTGACAACGGTGACGACAACACGCCTCCGAGATCCCGCGCGGAGAAGCGCCGCGCCGTACGCTGACATGCCTTGTCCACCTCGCCAGTGAGATAGGGTAGGCCCCTAGACCTGTCCTGTCCCCTCTGTCAGTGACACGACTTGACAGGCGCCTACCGCACTGTAGCCACGCCGTAGCGCGGATAATCACGCGCTCCATAAGTTGAACCACACGCCGGTACGGACGCAGGATACGCGGGATCGTTTGTCAGAACGGCTCCATTGACTTCTTGCCCGGGTAGGAACGCAGTCCCTCTACCCGGACCAACTTCTTTACTCGGACGGATGTAACTTCCTTGATATCTTCTCTTGGCCTTCGGTGGGTATGTCCGGATAGAAACCTACCGGGTAGCAAGTACCCGGGTAGCCGTCTACCCGGTGATGCATGTAAAATGCATAGATGAATTTTGCATATTTTCACATGGTTTTCTATTACATATTGCATCATATAAGGGTATAATTCAATGTTTTATAGTATTTTGGGGTTAAATTACAAAGTCCCCCAACTTTTATGGAATTAACCCTGCCTGTCAGAAACCCCGTTTTCTATATTTTTGACGTTTCAGGGGGCAAACTTCCGCGAAATCACCTGAAAATCTGCGGGGGTCATTTTTTGGAAGGAGAAGACTTGCGGGCGAAGCATCCACGAGAATTGGGCAAGGAGGCCCAAAAGAGGACCCTCCACGCGGCCAGATTCCTTGGCCGCGTGAGAGGCCCCCTTTTGGCCCCCGTGGCCCCAATTCCTTCCATCTTTGACTTACCGACTCTGTCTTGACCAAAAACCGACTATAAAAGGGTCCCCCGTACCCTTACGGAGAGAGCGCCGCCGAAACACCGAAACACCGAAACAGAGACCTGGAGTTCCAGATTGGAGGGGGAAAACTCCGGCGGGGCGCCGCAGGTGTGATCTCCTACCCCTCCAACGTCATCTCTATCGACATCTCCATGAAGAGGGAGTAGTCCACCCCAGGGCTATGGGTTTGTGGAAGTAGCAATTGTATTTCTCTCTCTCTATGTGCTTCACTAATTAGATCCGTATGAGCTGCCTCACATGATTACGGGCACCGTTGTAATTCCTATGTGGTGTATCTTTTCTATGAGTTATTGAATCTGAGATTGCAATTGTTTCTCTTGAGTTATTTGAGTAGATGTATCTTATGTACCCCGTTCTTATTTGCTAGCTTTGATCAATCTAGTTCTTGAGAGCGTGTGTGGGGTGATGGGTGCATTAGTTGGAGTAACGGGGGGTGGCTAGTGCTGTGAAAGTGACAGAAGTTCAGCGATCCCCTTAGGTTTTGTTAAAACTTTCTTAGTTACCTCACTAGGGATTAAAAGGAGTACCTTGTTACCGGGGATTTGAAGTGACACGAATCAATCTCCATGACTAGATCTAGCAAGTTCTTACTTCAACTTCATGTCACATTGCTTAAAGCTATACTCTGGTTTTTCCTTAATTATCGAGGTGTTATGATTTATTTCGCATCTTGGTGGAGTATAAGAGGGATCAATATGACCGTAGAGATCTCTATGTTAGGACGTGATGCCCATATTAAAGTACTCAATGTTAAACATGTTAGTGTAATCTAACATGTAATTCTTTATGTCCACCGTCTACTACTTTATTTGAGAGAATGCAAGTGTGAAACCATGAACCCCGGTCCTATTTTAATTATAAGAAAACACTCTAATTACTTTGCTGCAATTTACTTTACTTGCACTTTACTTTACTTGCATCTCCAATTCTAATTTACATTCTCTCCATCACCACTTGCATCACAAAAATACAAAAACAATCCATTGCATATTTATTTTCTCATTTGCATTTAGTAGTAGATTTAATTATTGCACATTTACTTTTAGTTTTGCATTGCAATTTAGAAGTCTCACACCTTGTGATTGACAACCACTTGGTGAGGTTGAGGGCACAAAATTCTCTACTTGTTTGCAGGATCCTGGAGGAAGCTTGGAAGACAACTGCTGAAATAATGGCTCCCCAAGAGTTCGATATAAACCCTCGAGTCACCCTCGTGGGGAAGAAGGCTTGCCACTAGCTACACACTCTGCACTTGGAGTCTCAACCTAGCCATCAAGCGTTTTTCTGGCGCCGTTGCCGGAGAGCCATAGGTGAAGGAGTTGTGCAAACACCTAAGCTTGGGGAGGTTGCACCTACGTGAGTACCGTCCTTTCTATCTCCACCTTCTTTCAAGTAGATTGTTTTGTTTCTTGTCTTGTTATTTTTTTTGTTTTTTTTTGTTCTTGTTTTTTTTTCTTGCATTTTTTATTTTAGTTTTCATTTTAGTTTTGCATTTAGTTATCTAGTTTATTTTAGTATTTCGAATTTGCCTAGTTACTTTAATTTTCAATTTTGCATAAAAAATTAAAAACTACATAAAAACTGTTAAAATGGGTGATAGAACTAAATTAAGTGACTACACAAATACACCCAATGACCAATTCATTGCTAGGCCAATTACTACACCTGAAATAAAAGCTGAAAGCTATGAATTAAGTCCTAGTTTATTGAATTTAATTACTAGAGAGCAATTTGGTGGTAGTGCTATGGAGGATGCCTCTATGCATCTTCATGATTTCATGGAAATATGTGATATGAAAAAATTTAAAAATGTGGAAAGTACTGTTTTAAAACTGATTTATTTCCATTTTCACTTAGAGGAAAGGCTAAAGAATGGTTACTTTCACTACCTACAGCTAGTATAAAGTCTTGGGATGATTTAAAAGAAGCTTTCGTTAAGAAATATTATCCTCCCGTTAAAATTTTGCAAAATAGGAATAATATCCTCTCATTTAGGCAAAATGATAATGAACATGTAGCCATGGCATGAGATAGAATTAAATTAATGCTTAGAGCATGCCCATCACATGGAGTAAATGATTGGACCATACTACACTCTTTTTATAATGGTCTAAACTACATGTCTGGAAATATACTTGATTCTGCTGCTGAAGGTTCCTTTATGAGTAAAACTGTAGGTGAGGCTAAGAGAATATTAGAAAGCATATTGCAAAATTATAGTCAATGGAATACTGAAAGAGCATCCAATCCCACTAAGAAAATAAACTCAATTGAAGAAACCAATGATTTGTCTTCTAAAATGGACACTATTCTTGGTTTTATTAATAAACAAAATATGGAGAATGTGCCTTTGCAGGTGCTAGTTGGTAGTAATTCTGAAAGTGTGGATGTTAATTTTGTTAGGAATTATGGTAGCAATGGTTTTGGTAATTCTTGCAATTCATATAGTAAACCTCCTTATGTGCCAAATAAACCTTTTGTTCCATATCCTAATGCTAATGAAAATAAGTGGAAGCCTTCTAGTGAAATTTCTGAATCTAATAAATTTCTTATGGAACAAGTTGCTAGTCACAATGCTATGATACATGAGTTAAATAAGTCTATTGCATACATTAGTAGGGATATTAAAGGATTGCAACTTCAATCTTCGAATTTAGATAAAGCATTGTCAAAATTAGCTGATAATCAAGCAACTCTATTAAGCATGTCAGCAGGAAAGCCAGAAGCACAACCTAGTGTAGGAATGAATTCTATTACTATTGCTGCTCCTATTATTGAAAATATTGATCATATTGCTGAGAACACAAGTGAGCATGTCCCTACTAGCTTAGAAGAAACTTTGAATGAAATAGTGAAGTACCCTGAATATTTACTTCCATATATGTCTTATCTTGCTAGCAAACATGAAATTAGTCCTCATGAATCAAGCATGCTAGCTAAATTAGAGAGTTAAGTAGAGGAAATTATGATGCTTACTGAAATTAAGGATCCGTTGCTTGATTTAGAAAAAAGTAGCTTGCAAGAACTTATTGCTACTCTACAAAAATTTGCTAGTGATCCCACTATAAATGTTAATCAACCTGGCTTTGGATCTTATATTGCTAATCATGTCTTGCAAGAAAAAATTGCTAGGTACAAGAATGAGGCCATGATACCTCCTAAGCTTGGGGATGCATGGATCCCCAAGGTGCTAGTTTCAATTGGAAAAGAAATTCACCATGCTATGTTAGATCTAGGTTCTAGTGTATCGGTACTCTCTAAAGAATTATATGAATTGCTAGAACTAGAAAATTTAGAAAAGTGCTCAAGTCAAATTGGCCTTGCTGATAACTCTACTAAACATGCTATAGGACAAGTAAAAGATGTTATGATTGAATTGCACATGACTTTTGTACCCGTTGATTTCATTATTATGGATATGGGGGATAAATCCCCTAGTCCTATTATTTTGGGTAGACCTTTTCCTCGTACTACAGGTGCAATCATAGACTCCAAGGAAGGGAATGTCAAGTTTCAATTCCCTCACAATAAAAGAATGGAGAACTTCCCAAGGAAGAGGGGCACGCTGAAGAACAAGCTCCCTCATGAGCTTTATCCCTCTTGATTATCAAGTAAGTAAAGCCAAAGCCTAGCTATATGGCTATAAAGAAAGCGCTTTACGGGAGGCAACTCGGTTGTTTTTGTTTGTATTTTCCTAGTGTCCTCTTGCTGTCTCAAGAGATTAGTTTTTTGTTTTAATTCTGGAGTTTTCAATAAAGAGTCAAGTCAAACCCATTTGGACTTATAACTTGCTATCCTAGTGCATGAAATTTCTGTTTCAGCACGAGTCTTCTCACCGTATGATTTTACGTTTTTATTGGTATGTTGGATTGAGCTAATTTTTTAGTATGTTCTGAAACTTTTATTCCTCTGTAAGAAAAAAAATTGGCTTAATTTTTTGATGAGTCTAGCTTAGGTAAAAACGTTCGTTTTGCTGCTGCTGCTTTTCTGGACAGATTCTGCCTTCTTTTGTTTTATGCACTCTTTGGGCTTGGGAATCGAATTTCCATGATTATTTTAAGCAAGAGAGTGAACATACAACATAATGAACCTTATTGTCTATCTACTGGAGCATTTGATTTGGAATTTTGCACATCAAACATGTGATTTGTTTGTCCTTGCTAATCTCACCCCACAGAAAAAGAATGGGAGAAACATGTTTTGTGAAGTTTTTTCACAGGGAATAGAGGAGATGCGCCTCAAGACATCCAATAATGGTTAAATCCATAAGCTTGGGGATGTGATGAACACTCCACTGGAGCTACACTCTTTTGGTTAGCACACGTCTACTTTCTGTTTTTCTAAGCAAAGCATTTATCGTAGAGACTTGAAGCGTCTAGTTTTTGTTTTTATTTTTGTTTTGATAAGACCACCACCATCATTTTATATGAGATTGAGCTACTGGAGTTTGGGGTTGGAATGTATTGGATGCTAGTATTATGACTTGGAATGGGGATGCCATGGTTGATTTGAAGAGCTACATATGTTTGCATGATTTATAGGCTTTTTATGTGTAGAAATTTGCAATACTGTTGTCTTGAGCTATCTCTTATTCATGTCCTTGATGATAATTGCTGGTTTATTTAGTTTGTCATGAAATGAGTAGTTCTATGGACATATGCATGCATAGTAGCTGGTCAACTATCTCCCTCTTGCTAGCCCAAAAATTTAAAAATTCCAACAAGTAAAAACTTGTTTCCAACACTCCTTAGCCAAGTATTTCCAGTGAATCCACCATATCTTCCCATTAGCTTCATTGCTATTCCGAGTATGTTCACCATGTTATTGTTTTATTTATGTTCTAAATTAAGATATTCACTTTATTAATTGTCATGGGTTGAACTTGGGATAGGACTCTCACGGACTTTTGAAGGCACACTTTACTTTTTATGCATCTAATAAACATGACCCAATAATGGGAGCCACAAGTTTTGCGTTTGACAAGTGTGTGGTTGGGAGCTAACTATAAACATGTATCACCGGAAAGCTTTCAACATTGCACAAAAAATTTACATTTTTTTGATATCATGTACTTTTGTTTTTGGACTCCTGCCATGCCGAAATGAAATAGAGGAATAATAAGGTTTGATGAGTAAGTATCTATATGACTAGAGAAACGCATTGGGCCGCTAACCCAAGCCATGCTTTATCATGGTGAAAATTTACTTACAGCTTGAGTGACTCTACAACACATCCTATAATAAAATAAGAAGCTATGCATAATAGTGAATGGAAATAAAAAGGATGATGAGTCTACTCCGTTTGTTCATCTTGTCATTGTAACATGGGCTTGTTTCCATGTCATGGGGCAAGAGGTACCTCTTTGCGGTTCTCTATGATGTCATTAATACTTATTATGATTGTACAAAGCTTATTAGGAATCTTAAGTTGAGTAATCATGGAGTAGGTTTTCACACTCACGGGGCATGAGGCTTTCAACCACCTTGCCATTCTCATTACTTCAATACTCACAATTTTAAGATGCTAGTGATAAAGGGGCAATGAGAGTCCTAGATCAATGGATACCACATTTCAATTAGTAATTTTAGTTGAATAATTTAGAGGCTAAATAAGACTTGATCATGTTTTACCTCTACTCAATTTTCTCCAAAGTGTCCACCATATTTTCTATTCTCCATTATGCTATTCTTTGACCAATATAGGATTTTATTTTTCATTTTGTGTATGAATTTGGTCCATAGTGCTTTTATTTCATTATACACTTTGTGAACTTTCATGAAGCATCTTTGCTTGCATATTTGATATTTCTTAAAACATGAATTGTATATTGCTACTCATTTCTAGTATTAATCATTTGATTATATGTGGCATGAATAATCCTCCTTGATATCCCATGATTGTTTCAATAAGAAAAACCCATCTTAGTTTTATCACCTTCATACTCGAGGACGAGCATGGGTTAAGCTTCGCGATGTTGATGCATGTAAAATGCATAGATGAATTTTGCATATTTTCACATGGTTTTCTATTACATATTGCATCATATAAGGGTATAATTCAATGTTTTATAGTATTTTGGGGTTAAATTACAAAGTCCCCCAACTTTTATGGAATTAACCCTGCCTGTCAGAAACCCCGTTTTCTATATTTTTGACGTTTCAGGGGGCAAACTTCCGCGAAATCACCTGAAAATCTGCGGGGGTCATTTTTTTGGAAGGAGAAGAATTGCGGGCGAAGGATCCACGAGAATTGGGCAAGGAGGCCCAAAACAGGACCCTCCACGCGGCCAGATTCCTTGGTCGCGTGAGAGGCCCTCTTTTGGCCCCCGTGGCCCCAATTCCTTCCATCTTCGACTTACCGACTCTGTCTTGACCTAAAACCGACTATAAAAAGGGTCCCCCGTACCCTTACGGAGAGAGCGACGCCGAAACACCGAAACAGATACCTGAAGTTCCAGATTGGAGGGGGAAAACTCCGGCGGGGCGCCGCCGGTGTGATCTCCTACCCCTCCAACGTCATCTCCATCGACATCTCCATGAAGAGGGAGTAGTCCACCCCAGGTCTATGGGTTTGTGGAAGTATAACTTGTATCTCTCTCTCTATGTGCTTCACTAATTAGATCTGTATGAGCTGCTTCACATGATTACGGGCACCGTTGTAATTCCTATGTGGTGGATCTTTTCTATGAGTTATTGAATCTGAGATTGCAATTATTTCTCTTGAGTTATTAGAGTAGATGTATCTTATGTACCCCGTTCTTATTTGCTAGCTTTGATCAATCTAGTTCTTGAGAGCGTGTGTGGGGTGATGGGTGCATTAGTTGGAGTAACGGGGGGGGGGGGGGTGGCTTGTGCTGTGAAAGTGACAGAAGTTCAGCGATCCGCTTAGGTTTTGTTAAACCTTTCTTAGTTACCTCACTAGGGATAAAAAGGAGTACCTTGTTACCGGGGATTTTAAGTGACACTAATCAATCTCCATGACTAGATCTAGCAAGTTCTTACTTCAACTTCATGTCACATTGCTTAAAGCTATACTCTGGTTTTTCCTTAATTATCGAGGTGTTATGATTTATTTCGCATGTTGGTGGAGTATAATAGGGATCAATATGACCGCAGAGATCTCTATGCTAGGACGTGATGCCCATATGAAAGTACTCAATGTTAAACATGTTACTGTAATCTCACATGTAATTCTTTATGTCCACCGTCTACTACTTTATTTGAGAGAATGCAAGTGTGAAACCATGAACCCCGGTCCTATTTTAATTATAAGAAAACACTCTAGTTACTTTGCTGCAATTTACTTTAATCGCACTTTACTTTACTTGCATCTCCAATTCGAATTTACATTATCTCCATCACCACTTGCATCACAAAAATACAAAAACAATCCATTGCATATTTATTTTCTCATTTGCATTTAGTAGTAGATTTAATTATTGCATATTTACTTTCAGTTTTGCATTGCAATTTATAAGTCTCACACCTTGTGCTTTACAACCACTTGGTGAGGTTGAGGGCACAAAATTCTCTACTTGTTTGCAGGATCATGGAGGAAGCTTGGAAGACAACTGCTGAAATACTGGCTCCCCAGGAGTTTGATATAAACCCTCGAGTTACCCTCGTGGGGAAGAAGGCTTGCCACTAACTACACACTCTGCACTTGGAGTCTCAACCTAGCCATCACCCGGTCAAACTTCCCTTGACCTTGTCTTCTAGCACTTGCCTTACCCCTACTCGGGGGTAACCCCCCGACACACGCCATTCCGGTTTTTCCAGAGCTGCCATATGCAGAGCACCCACAGTGTAGACACCGACTTGCAGGGCGAGCTAGGGAAATAGGACAGGTACCAGCGTTGATCACCGCCGAAGTGCAGTCACCAACTGCACCAATGGTGGTCCAAAAGCTGCGGGCGAAGGGGCAGGACAAAACATTGTGCTCGGAGTTTTCAGAGTAGGCACCGCAGATGGTGCACACACTCTCTTCCTCAGTGATGATGTGCTTGTGGAGGAGGTTGGCTCAACATTGTATGTGACCTTGCACCAGTAGCCACGCGAAGAACTTGTCCTTCGAGGGGGCGTGGTTGCGCCAGACGAACTCGAAGGTGGGTGCACGCACACCGCCGAACGTGCAAAGACCATACAGGGCTGAGGCGCGAAGGCCACCGTCAGCGCGCCCGCAGAGCGGCAGCGAGCCGTGTCAACGCCATCGGATAGTGGAGCATCGGCGAGCGCCCGGGCCAGGTCTCTGAGCTGCCCAGTAGCAGAGGTGGAGAGGCGAGCTTTCTTCAAATTTAAATGAGGATTTTTTTTGACTAGGTGAAAAAGAAAATAATTTCGATTAGGTTTAATCTCGATTGATATTTCACTCTATGTAATTTTTAGATCTGGAAACATCTGGTGATGCGGAGGGGTTAGCTCCTAGTTGGCCCGATCTTCACGAATCGATGAAGAACACGAAGAACGAACGATGGCCACGATGAACACGAGAGGGGAAGGAGGGGGAATCAGGTGAAATCAAGGGGGAAATGTGGCAAATAGAAGGGAGATAACTCGCAAGAACCAAATAATCCCAAATCTCCCGTCAACTAGACCCCGAGGGACGCCTACGGGACGATCGATCCAACTGAACTAACCTTAAAGGAAACCGCTTCGCACTCGTGGTGGGTCCACCACGTCAATAGAACCTCAAGGGTTAGTTGAGGAAGATTGGACAACTCCTAACTGAATCCCAAGGGGAAAGGATAGGTAGTCGGATGAATCTTGATACGATCCTAGATGAATATCGTAGGAGTAGCCTTGATACGGTCCTAGGTACAAACCATATGAGTAGCCTCACAAGAGGGATACAATAGCGATGCTAAAAGTTCTAATTTCATATCTAACCCTAGATCTAGCTCGGGGAAGTCCTTATATAGCCAAGGGGTCGGAGTAGGTGGAAAAGGGGAAAATCCCGTCCATTTGCGTGTATTCAAGGGGGACGGCCTGGCCGGCCCTTGAGGCCGGGGTGGGAGGTGGGGCTCCTCTGCCCATGCCGGCCAGAGGCAGGGGTGGAGATGGGGCCGAGGTGCGGAAGGGGGGCTGGCTTTAGGCCGGGGTGGAGGCCGGGGTCCTCTGAGGGATGGCCGACCTGAGGATGGAGGGGGGCCGTCCTGGGGCCGGGGTGGAGGCCGGGGCCTTGCGAAGGGGGACCGGTATTAGGTTGGAGGGGGGTTGTCCTGGCCGGGGTTTGAGTCCAGGACCCCTTTTTTCCCCTTCTTCTTCCTTCACGCCATCTTCTTGGACTTCTTCCACAGGTTCTTGGGCATCATCTTGGGCACTTTCCGAGGCATCCGTGGTGGATTCAAACCTGAGCACACAAAGGGCATTTCCATGAGGCAGCGCGCCATTCACCAAGTCACCGAAAGCATGAATTGAGAGGAGCGAGTTCACCTTGTCATGTATGGCCTTTGCTCGTGATCTTGTCATTGCTCCACTTGGTGGCATTGGGTGGGATGCATCATCTCCACCCCCCCTTGAAAAAGATTCGACCTCGACTCTCCGTCGTCTTCATCACTTGGGTATCCATGGAAGGGAGAGAGGTCCTTCACATTGAAGGAGTTGTGGACAAGGTACTTGTATTGCGGTAAGTCGAGCTTGTAGGCGTTTTTGTTGATGCGCTTGATGACCTTGAAAGGTCTGTCGCCCCTTGGCTTGATCTTGGAGTTGAGCTCTTGTGGGAAACAGTCCTTGCGCAAGTGTAGCCAAACGAGGTCGCCTTGTTGGAACACTATTGGCTTCTTGTTCTTGTTCATGATGGAGGCTTGGTGCGCGGAATGCTTCTCGAGGGTAACTCTTGTGGATTCATGTAGCTTCTTGATGTAGTCAATGCGCTTGTGAATGTCCATGTTGACTTGCTCGTGGAGAGGCAATGGTAGTATGTCGAGGGAGGTGTTTGGGTTGAAACCGTAGACGATCTTGAATGGGCTTCTCTTAGTAGCTTGGTGTAGTCCTCGATTGTAGGAGAACTCGGCATGAGGGATGCATTCTTCCCAATTCTTGAGGTTGGGCTTGATCAATGCTCGAAGGAGTGAAGAGAGCGTGCAGTTGACGACTTAGGTTTGTCCTTCCGTTTTTGGGTGGTAGGCGGTGGAGAAAAGTAGCTTGACGCCAAGCTTTGCCATCAACGTCTTCCAAAAGTATGAGGTGAACTTGGCGTCTCGATCCGACACAATTGAAGTGGGCACACCATGTAGACTCACAATTTCCCTAAAAAACAATGTGGCAATATGCGAAGCATCGTCGGTTCGGTTGCATGGAATGAAATGTGCCATCTTAGAGAAACGATCAACAACGACAAAGATGGAGTCCATATTGGTTTTAGTTCGTGGGAGTCCTAACACAAAGTCCATACTAATATCACTCGAAGGTGCGTGTGGGATAGGCAATGGCAAGTAAAGACCATGAGGGTTGGAAGCAGACTTAGCTTTGAGACATGTAGGACATCGCTTGACGAGGCGTTCAACTTGGTTCCTCATCTTGAGCCAATAGTAGTTGTTGGAGAGCATGCCATATGTCTTTTCACGTCCAAAGTGTCCCATGAGACCTCCTTCATGTGATTCCTTCAATAACAACAAACGAAGAGAGGACTCGGGAATACACAATTTGTTAGCCTTAAACAAGAAACCTTTGTGGAGATAGTAGTCATCAAAACCTCGGTTAGGCAAGCATTTATCAAAAATAGGACCAAAGAAAGCATCGTAAGAGTATAAGTCTTTGATCTCATCCAAACAAATCACATTGATGTCAAGGTGTGTAAGGAGACACTTTTTTCTAGACAAGGCATCCGCTACAACATTTTATTTACCTTTCTTGTACTTAATGACATAAGGAAAAGATTCAATGAATTCTGCCCATTTAGCATGCCTTTTGTTCAAATTAGCTTGGCTTTTCAAATATTTCAATGATTCATGATCGGAATGAATGACAAATTATTTAGGCCAAAGGTAATGTTTCCAAACTTCTAAGACTCTAACCAACGCAAATAGTTCCTTATCATAAATTGGGTAATTGAGCTTAGCACCATCTAACTTCTCACAACGGGACGTCCATTTTGCATAAGAATGCCACCAATTCCTATACCACTAGCATCACATTCAATCTCAAAAGTTTTCTAAAAGTCCGGTAAGACAAGCAAAGGAGCTTCGGTTAAGGATTTCTTAAGTGTTTCAGTAGCTTTTTGTTGCGCGTTGCCCCAAACAAAAGGTACATTCTTCTTTGTGAGTTCATTTAAAGGGCAAGCAATTTTTGAAAAATCTTTCACAAAGCGGCAATAGAAACCGGCAAGGCCATGAAAGCGCCTTATCTCACCCACGGAAGTAGGGTTGGGCCAATTCCTAATTTCCTCGACTTTCTTGTTGTTGACTTCAATTCCATTGGAAGATATCACAAAACCCAATAAAACAAGCTTGTTGGTGCAAAAATTTCATTTGGAAAAGATTGGCGAAAAGTTTTGCTTTGGGAAGAGCCAACAATACTTGAGAAACGTGATCAAGATGATTCTCCAAAGATTTGCTATAAATGAGAATGTCGTAAAAGTAAACCAGAACAAATTTTCCAATGAAAAGGACGTAAGACTTCATTCATGAGACGCATAAAAGTTGAAGAAGCATTGGAAAGACCAAAGGGCATTACAAGCCATTCATACAAGCCAAGTTTTGTTTTGAAAGCTATTTTCCATTCATCTCCTATGCTCATGCGAATTTGGTGATAACCACTTTTATGGTCAATTTTGGAAAAGATAGTAGCACCACTCAATTCATCAAGCATATCATCAAGTCTAGGAATTGGATGTCTATATCTAACGGTGATAACATTCATAGGTCGACAATCCATGCACATTTAGGAAGTAGAATCTTGCTTTGGAACAACTATAACCGGCACGGAACAAGGGCTAAGGGATTCGCGGATAAAACCTTTCTCGGCTAGTTCTTGTATTTGGCGCTCAATCTCCTTAGTCTCCTCGGGGTTGGTGCGGTATGGAGCGCGGTTTGGAAGTGACGCACCCGGGATGAGGTCAATGCGGTGCTCGATTCCTCGTAGAGGGGGTAGGCCCGGTGGGAGTTCATTGGGAAACACGTCTTCAAATTCTTGCAACAAAGGCAACAAAGATGGAGGGAAATTTGTCATGTCTTTAGTTTAAAGTGCTTCCACTTTGCACACGAGGACAACGTGGAGAATGGATGGGTCATCTCATAACTATCACATCTCCCTTTTGGTGGCAAGTAAGGCAATGCCTTTGGGAACACTCGAACTTTTTCCACTCATATTTGGCTTGTGGCTCTCACTCTCTTTTAGGTGGATCGCTCTCTCACGAGACTTGAGCTCGTCTTGTTTACGTGCAAAGGTCTTGGCGTTATCGGTGATCACTTGGCTATAAGACATGGGGTGAAGCACAAACGTCTTGTTATTCCACTTGAAGCTAGAATAGTTGGTACGCCCATCATGCATAACACTCTTGTCATATTTCCAAGGTCGTCCAAGAAGGAGATGACACACGGTCATAGGCACAACGTCGCACTCCACCGTGTCTTCATAGGGGCCAATCTTGAATTGCACGGACACCATATGTTGAATCTTGAAGGTTCCGGAGTCACTAAGCCATTGGACCAGGGGCCAACACCTAGGGCTGACGCGCCCTCCCCTGGCCGCGCCACCTAGGGGTGCGGCCACCCTAGCCCACCTCTCGGGGTCATCTTTAGTGTGCTTGGCCCCCAGGGAACTCTAAGCCTCATTCTATCCCCGAAGAATTATTCCGCCGCTGCCTCGGGGCGGAAAACACCAGAGAAAGAAAATCTCTCTAGCAGCGAGAAATCTGCTGGGAAAATTCCTCTCCGGAGAGGGGAAATCGCCGCCATCATCACAATCATCACTCCGGGCATCATCAAGATCGGCATCATCATCAGCGTCACCACCAGCACCATCACCCTCATCATCCACCTTCATCCCGCTGTAACAATTAGGGGCCTCTATCGTTGTTTTGCATTAGATCTCTCTCCCGGTGTGGATTACTTGGTAGTAGTTGATGCTTGTGAGATTTATCGGTGTTTGCACTTTATGACCAGATTGTTATCATCCATTATAGCACCTCTGATCATGATCCATATGATGTGTTGTGAGTAGTCCGTGTTGTTCTTGAGGACATGGGAGAAGTCAAGTTGTTAGCAGTGAAGTAATGCTGCATAATAATTAATGTTTGATATTTCAGTTGTGGTGTTATTCTCCTAGTGGTGTCATGTGAACGTCGACTACATGATACTTCACCATTTATGGGCCTAGGGGAATGCATCGTGTATTTTGCTACTAATTGTGGGGTTGCCGGAGTGACAGAAACCTAAACCCCCTTTAGGAAACCATTATACGAGGGAGCGTAGGATCCCAGAGTTTAAAGCTGTGGTTAGATTTATTTCTTAATTACTTTCTTGTAGTTGTGGATTCTTGCAAGGGGTATAATCACAAGTATGTATTAGTCTTGTATGGGACGGTACATTAGCATGGGTTCACCCACACAACACTTATCAAAACACGTAACATTATTCAGCTGCATGGAACAAAAGCACTTGACAGAAACTTCTCGTGTGTCCTCGAGAACGTTTGTTAATCATAAGTAAACTCACCGACTTGTCTTTTGGTGAAGAAAGGATTGGGCCACTTGCTGCAATTATTATTACTGCATTTTATTTACTCGCACTTTATTTATCTACAATATCAAAAAACCCTACAAATCTATTTTCCAGTATTTACAGTTATTCCTTCATCGAAACCGCTTGTCAACACCTTATGCTCCTCGTTGTGTTGGACACTCTTATTTATCAAAAGTACTACGATACACCCCCTATACTTGTGGGTCATCAGGCACTTGTTTCTTGAACGGTGGTGGAGACTTGTTGGTAGCATTGGTAGTTCTAGACGTCCTCTTGTTGTTGGTTGGAGTAGTCACTTGTGTCATTGGATACAAAGAGGACGGTCTTGAGTTAAAGAAAGACTTTTGCTTGTTGTACTTGAGATCTTCCGCAATTTGGCGTACGGCCTTGAGAGCTTGATGGACAAGGGAAACTATGTTGTCATATGGTTGATACTCGACAATCTTCCTTATAGGATAGTTGAGGACATTTAGGAAGCGGGCCATTTTTTGTTCTTGAGATTCTAGCACATGAGCTCGTATCAAAGAGGTTTCCATTTCCTTGTAGTACTCATCAACGGACTTCAAACCTTGACGAAGTTCTTGAAGTTTCTTAAAGCGGTCACGCTTGTAATGTGGAGGAAAAAAATGAGCATGCATGAATCGCTTCATCTTATTCCAAGTGGCAATAGGAGCAATGCGGTTGCGGGCTCTTTCGGCTTGGAGGCGGTCCCACCATAAGAGTGCATAGGCTTCTAATTCCAATGATGCTAAAGCAACCATCTTCTTGTCGGTGAAGTTGTGAATACCAAAGATCTTGTCCACCTTGAGAGACCAAGCAAGATATTCTTCGGGATCATTTTCACCACTGAACTTTGGTACATTGAAATGAAGGGCACTCATGTTGCTGTATTCTTGTTGACGATGGGGTCGCTCATGGGGTTCTTCATCGTAGACGGGCGGTGAATAATCATATGGGTCATCCTCATTGTCTTGGTGTTGGCGATCATGATGGGGAGGATGACGCCAGTGGTCATTAGGAGGTGGTTGTTGGCGGTGACGGAGTCTTGCTTCACGCCATTCGCTATCATCATTGTCATGGTATTGATGTCAAGGACGTTCTTGTTCACGGTGAGGGCGTTGCGGAAGCACTTGTTCATCTCGAGGGTGTGTAGGAATTTCTTGGTCTTGGCAAGGTTGTTTAGGACGATCATGTTCTTGGCGGTCATTGTTGTTGGGACGCGCATTGCGCCTTGGTGGCCTTCGATGTTGACGAGCACCTTCCACGAAGTCATTGTGGCCATAGTCATGAGCGTGGCCTTGTGTAGGTGGTGGATGATGTTGTCGAAGGTCCAGGTGTTGGGTTGTTGAAGAGGGTCACCATGGCCTTGGCGATGTCAAGGTGGTGGTGATGGCGAGCTATCTTCGTATAATTGTCATCGAGGAGCTTGTTGGTGAGGAGGTGGTTGTGGTTGTTGAGGCTGACCACCATCCTCCATGTTGTTGTTGCGATCATGGCGGTCATGGCGACGATCTTGGTGACGATCTTGAGTGTGGTGGCTAGAGTGGCACGACCTTGAGGACGATGATGATCGACGATGGTTGGCGAGATTAGCCAAGTTGATGTTGATGCGCATCATTTGATCATTCAGTCGAGCCTCTTGCTCTTGAAGTCGACGCTCATAGCGTTGCAATCTGTCCTTCACGAGTTCGCGGAGTTGGAAATGATCATTGTGGGTGACGAAGTTGTGGTAAGCATTGTCGTTGTAGAAAGGGTTTCCTTAATCCTCCGAGCTCGAACTTGTGAATACTCCTTCCTTAACCATCTCAAAAACACACACGGGTGATATGAATAAATGGATGTCTCACTTACCCAACGTTACCTTTTTTGGTTGTATTGAAGCTAGTGGACGAGCCTAGGTGTAGGGCGGTATGTCAAAAGTGAGTCCAAAAAGATCGAAAGAAAACCGCAAACTACAACACACACGTTTTATGTGGAAGGCAAATGGGTTAGAAAAGTGGCAAAGAAAATCGACAAATCCAAAGAAAAGTTTGTTGTAAAACGTGGAGAAGAACCGAAAAGAAAAGTTAACGCAAAAACCAATCTTAGTGGAGAAAAGTACAGGTGGAGCACACACACACAAGGGATAAATGGGGTTAATGCGGCCAATGGAGAAGCGGAGACGAAATGTACCTAACGAAGACTAAGCTCAATGCCACACCAACACAAGGAGGACGCTAGCTCAAACCGTAAACTTTAAAAGGCAACAAGATTCGCACTGTGGCAACCGGTCACTCTTTTGTCTTTTGCGATGCGAAGCTACACGTTCCTACAAATGATAGAAATTGGCATCAATCTTTTGCTTCTTTTGGCTCTTTTTGCTCTTTTTTCCTTTTTTTTATTTTCTCTTTTTGACGATGATTCCAAAATTCCAATGCCTACTCGAAGCTATTCTCTCACAAGCGCCAAACCCGCACTCTCGGTGCCACTAATGCGATGCCAAACGATGTAAAAGAGCTACTACCTTGCAATATACTATGAGTTGTTTTAAACTAACCAAGAAGGTGTATTCCAAATTTACATCAGATGTTGCAAGGTACCGGTGGAGTGGATCTCTGGATCGTCGTTATCTTCATTGGCTTAGCTATGTAGTTTTCACAAGTGGCGCATTCTACCGACTCAAATTGCAAACATATTTACAGTCTGAAAATGTCCAACTACGAATAAGATGTCTTGCTCTTCTTCATCATCTGAGAGATCCACGAGCTGGTCTCGTGGCACAGTCGCCTTTCTCTTGGGGCGTGGAGGAGCTGCGGCAGCATCAGCGTCGAGAGGAGCGCTGAGAAAAGAATGAAGTTCAGAGAAGCGGAAAGAGGAGACGGCAACAAGAAACGATAACAGAGTGCTACTCGGATGGAACAACTTACCCTTTGTTGGTGGGAGGTTGTCTTCTAGCGGTGGTCTTCTTCCCACCCTTCTTCTTGGTTCTCTTCGGGGGGGGGGGGGGGGGGGTTCCTGGGCATCACTGCCAACCCTCTTCCGAGTGCTGGGAGCTGCAACGGACAGAGGGTCAACATCCATAGCCTCTTCATCATCACCCGCATCAGGATCATCTGCAGAGTAGGGAAGAGAGGCATCACGCGACTTCCAGGCTAGTAGGGTCTTGACCATGTTATTTTTTGGGTGGTCCAAATTCACTTATGCTGATAAAAGGCCGACTTTTGACGAGTAGAGCGGAGCGCCTCGAGTTGGAGTTTGATTCACCGTTGCCGACCTAGTTAGGTCAGGACCGCCTTTATATACTTCTTGTAAGCCGCCGCATGGGATAAGACACACATTGTAAATCCCGACGCGTTTATAACCTCACCCGAAATAGTGAAGTATTGTTGGCTGGCGCCCGTTATTTTTTCTTTTCCTTGTTGGAAGGGTTTTCCACGTTAATCTCGTGCCCCCGTTGGTTCGATTTTGCTTTACTTCATCATTGTTTTGCTATTGCGTGTAACAGGCCCTAGGCGCTACATAACGAAGAGTGGAGCCCACCTAGCCCGCGGCCGCCACGCTAGCAGGACGTGTAGCGCCAGATCACAAAGGGCTACTATGCGGAGCATAGCGCATAGCACCGGCCTAAAAGGGTTATTTGGATAAATAGTTTCGGCCAACATTTATTTTGTGAATTTCTTTCCCCAGTGTTCATTCTTGTCCATTTTGCACGAGTTGAAGATGTGGTCTCCTAGAGCAAGGTAGATTTGCTGGATGCCTCCCTGCCAGGAGAAAGATTTGTAACTTGACTACAAATATGGCCCAAATATTTATTTGCTGTGGTTAGTTTATGTCTTGGATCGCAAGGAAAACCCAGCGATTAAGCTGTGCCATCTAAACTGTAATCTTAATTTTGTTGTTGCATGAAGCGACATTTTGCCAAGGAATATGTGTTGTATCTTCTAGGCATTTCGTATAATCAGTTTTTGTTTAGTTGACAGTCCCCAAAAGGTACAAGTTTTGTTTGCATTTTAAAAATTTGCTACGTAAACTTTAGGTTGCAGTAAATTAACAGTGAACAAAAAACCCACGCATGCAGGCATGACAGGCACAAACACGGTGGAAGTCTCGCCGATGACAAATAAATTATCACACATACACGCAATTAGCTAGTCAGTACAAATCGTGCATGTATTCTAGAAAGGCCCAGGTAGAACGAGGACAATTTAGTATTCCCTCCGATCCTCGCAAGATGAGCTAAGATTTGTACATGGTTAGTTATATTTCTCCAACACTTAATCCGGATCACAGAGAGTAACACATTAACAGCATGCGGCGCAAGCCTAGTCGAGAATCCTTCCTCTCATGGGAATTGGATCAAATCTATCCGCCTCAAGTAGACCATGATACCAATATGGCTTGGGCACTGGCCATCTGCATCAGCCATCAAAATTTTGTTTCGAATGTAAGTTTTAGGTGCTCAATGTTTAATAATACGATGAAACAGGTGGTACTTAGAAACTAAAAGAGAACCTGTTTTTGTTTTTCTCGTCTGATCGGTCCAATTTGAGCACAGGACGATCCCTCGAGTTCGTTACCTGGCCCCTTGCATTTAAGACCTCAAAAATTTGCTGGTGAGGCAGGTAGGGAGTTCTACCAGGCCTCCCATCATAAAAGTTCATGCCGAGAAGATACCCATCTAAATTAACGAGGGGACCTCCAATCCCCACCTAGCACAACAACAGAATCAGCCACATTTTCATAGGGTAAAGTGAGAAGTCGAGTCTGATACAAATGAGCAAGAGAAATTACCGTCTTGATTTTACAAGTGGACAGCTTAAGGTCTTTGCAGCCAAATGTGCTAGGCTTGTCAAGGCCAGGAGGTATAGGATCGCCCATTGAGGCACATAATACTCCTTCTGGATCACGCCCTATAGCTACCACCGTTCTGGGTAAATAAGACTCTTTTTGACGAAGCTTTTTTTTTTGAAAAGGGAAACCCAGCCTCTGCATCTGGGTGATGCACACGGCTTTTATTTAAAACATAATCATCCAAGCATCAATTTACATCCAGCAGCACTGACTCAAGAGTCTCAATAGCTCCTATACAGCAAACTACTGGTGTAAACAAATAGAGTAGAAAGAGCAGCGGCCTAACAACTCAAGCATCCTACTCCAGCAGCAATCCACTAAGACGAGCAGATACGGTTGTTATGCAACCATCCATCCTTGTTGTAGATAGCCTGAATGACCGCCATCATTCGAGAGCAGCCACCAGCCAAACGCACACGTTGATCCTCTGGTATAAGGTGTGACCATAGATGTATCCAATAAGTTGCTTGATGAACCACCTGCAAAAAAATCCCAGCTCTCTCATTGTTAAAGATCACTCCATTTCTATGATTCCAAACAGCCCAAAGTAAAGCACATACTCCTATACGTATAAGTGCTTTGGTTGATTTATCGACCCCATATAACCAATTACCAAACAAATTAGTAACTGATAACGGAGGTGAAATGCTAAACGTGAAATGCACAAGCCTCCAATTTTTTTTAACAAATTCACAAGAAACAAACAAGTGTTCTACCGTTTCTGGATCTCCACAGAAAACGCAATCTTGAGAAACAACACAATTTCTCTTAATCAAATTATCTTTTGTCAACAGTTCTTTCCTAGAGAGAAACCACATAAAGACTTTTATTTTGAGTGGCACTTTAATTTTCCATAAGTATTTCTTCAGAAATCTAGCATCCTCATTCATCAAATCGGCATAGTATGAACTAACTGAGAAAACACCAGAAGTAGTAATTGTCCAAACACACTTGTCCTGTCTGTCCACTAAAGACACATCCATAATTCTTTCAATGAGATGCAACCATCTCTCCCATTTGTCCCCAGTAATATTACGTCGAAACTGTATATTAAGTGGTAAATGGCCTAAAACATCCGAAACTAACACATTCTTATAGCTCACAATTGAGTATAAGGAAGGGTATTGGGCTGCCAAGGATGAATTCCCTAGCCAATGATCTTCCCAGAATCTAATGCTCTCACCATTACCTACGGTGAACTTAACACGTTTGAAAAATTCATCCTTCACCCTCATGATGCCTTTCCAAAAAGGCGAATCTGTTGGTTTGATCTCTATTTCGGCAAGAGTCTTAGTGCCTAAATATTTGTTAGTCAACAGTTCATGCCACACCCCCTCTTCAGTTAATAATTTATATAACCATTTACTTAACAGACAGTGATTTTTAATCTCTAACACCTCAATACCCAAACCCCCTTGGTCTTTAGGACGACAAACAATATTCCATTTTGTCAACCTATATTTCTTCTTAGCATTATCACTCTGCCAAAAGAAACGAGACCTATAAAAATCAATTCTCTTCCTTACCCCAATGGGAACCTCAAAGAAAGAAAAAAGGAACATAGGTAGGCTAGTTAACACTGAATTGACTAAAACAAGTCTATCACCGTAAGACAACAATTTTCCTATCCAGGAACTCAACTTCTGCTCAAACCTGTCCTCCACAACCTTTCATTCTTTATTAAGCAAACGCCTATAATGGATAGGTATCCCCAGGTACTTAAATGGTAGACTACCCACTTCACAACCAAAAATGCTTCTATAATCATCCAAATGTTCACTAGCCTTGCCCAAACAAAAAATTTCACTTTTATGGAAGTTAATCTTTAGTCCAGACATTTGCTCAAACATAGACAAAATCAATTTCATGTTAACAGCCTTGTCTAGATTGTGCTCAAGGAAAAGAACCGTGTCATCAGCATATTGGAGAATCGATATTCCCCCTTCCACTAAATGTGGTACCAAGCCACCAATCTGATTATCTTCCTTTGCTCTAGCTATGATAACAGCCAGCATATCTACCACAAGATTAAAAAGGATAGGGTATAAAGGATCACCCTGACGTAGGCCTTTTAACGTTTGAAAGAAATGACCAATGTCATCATTTACTTTAATTCCGACACTACCACCTTGCACAAAACGAGCAACCCAGTCACACCATTGTGAATTAAAGCCTTTCATACGTAAAGTTTGCTGTAAGAAAGACCAGTTAACTTTATCATAGGCCTTTTCAAAATCAATTTTAAAGATAACCCCATCCATTTTCTTCCTATGAAGTTCATGGATAGTCTCATGTAAAACAACCACCCCTTCAAGGATATTTCTACCCGGCAAAAAAGCGGATTGAGATGGTTTAATAACGAGCAATGGAAGTGACCCTATTAGTACCCACCTTCGTAAAGATTTTGAAACTAACATTCAACAAGCAAATTGGTCTATACTGCTCAATCCTACATGCATCCTCTTTCTTTGGTAACAAGGTGATAACACCAAAGTTGAGTTTGTACAATGGAAGGTTACCCATATGCAACTGAGTAAATAAACCCATCAAGTCAACCTTGATAAAGTCCCAACATCTCTGATAAAATTCAGCCGGAAACCCATCGGGACCCGGAGCCTTATTATGTTCCATTTGAGAAATGGCCTCAAACACCTCCTCCTCCGAAAAAGGGGATGTGAGATATTCATTTTCCATCGTAGATACTTGAGGTAAATCCTCAATAAATGATTCTACCAGAGAGAAAGAAGATGGAGCCGATGCCCCAAATAAATTCTTATAGTATTGAGATATGAAACATTTAAGATTCTCTTGCCCCACAATGGTGCCTTCATCCTGTTCTAATTGAAAGATACGCTTCTTCCTATGTTTACCATTTGCAATCAAGTGAAAGTATCTAGTATTTTCCCCCCCCCTGCTGAACATGTTTAATCTTAGCCCTTTGAGCCCATTTAGATTCCTCTTCTCTACGAAGTTTGGTTAAAAAGTTATCAGCCTGCCTCTTAACCAAGCACTCCTCCTCACTCAACGGAATGGTCTCAGCTTTTATATCCAATTCGTTGATAAGTAACAACAGGCGATCCCGTTGTATCTTATATTCGCCACTAATATGTTTAGCCCATCCCCTTAGAAAACTTCGGAGATATCTGATTTTAATTTGCCAATTATCAATAGCATTAGATCCATTACCTGCCTCATTCCATTTCTCCTTAACCATAGCTAGAAAACCCTCCCGCGCAAACCAGGCCAACTCAAACGAGAATGCCGATGTATTCCCAATATGAGCCGGTGTCCCAAAGTCAATAAGGATAGGTACATGATCGGACTCCGTCCTAGTGAGAGCACGAACTGACACAAGAGGATATTTTTGTTCCCATTCAATAGATGCAAGAAACCGATCCAACTTTTCAAGAGTTGGAATAGGATGTCTACTCACCCAAGTATATTGACGCCCAGACATTTCCAGGTCTTTCAAATCTAAACTTTCTATGATTGCATTGAAAATAACAGGCCACCGAGGATTGTAATTGTCATTATTCTTCTCCTCACTTCTCCTAATAATGTTGAAATCCCCCCCAATCAACATTGGAAGAGACTCCCCTTCGCAAATCCTAACCAATTCCGCAAGAAACTCTGGTTTTTTCTCATCTTGGGCTGCACCATACACCACCACAAAAGCCCACATGAAGCCATCTTCTTTGGACTTTAGATGAAACTTAACACAAAAATCACCGGCGCAAATGTTATTAACTAAAATAGATGCCGGATTGAAACCCACAAGGATTCCCCCCGACCTCCCATGAGGTGGTAAACAGTACCAAGTGAACTCCAAACCCCCCACAAGATGTTTTAAAAAATGATTAGAGAAATTAGATCTCCCTGTCTCTAACAGAGCAAAGAAGTCAATTTTATGCTCACGTACTGTTTCATTAATAGCAAGATGTTTAGCCGTATCACCCAAACCATTAGAATTCCAAATAAAACCCCTCATCCCCGGATCACTTTTTAAATTTTTTAACAGTGTTTAGTCTGGCACTACGCCTCGGAATCTGGCCTTTAGACACAACTGTCTTCGGTTTCTTCTTCTGACAAACAGTAGTATTAGACACCACCAATGTGTTGCCTACCACCTCCTCATTTTCTAAATCTAGATCATCACATAAATTAGAAGCATTATGTACTACTAAGCTAGAAGTAGGACATGACATGGTTCCTAAATTATTTTCCAGAACAACACAGTTCCTAGACTTTTCGATTTGTTTTAAAGATTCAATTGCACGATTTTTTCCATCAACCGAAACCCCAAGAGATATACCCAATTTATCTGCACGCTCCAAGATAACATTGTTCGGTAAAGAAACGAAAGAAAGTTTTGTCTGTTTACCTGACAAGGGAGTATCACGCTCAGCTGCACGGATAGATGCCTTCTCCAAAATGGAAACATCTGCGTCTGGTTGAGCACTAAGCCTTGCACTAGATCGTATCCCCGCCGATGAAGGATCAGATAGGCCTCCAAATGCAATGACGTCCTCCCTAGATGGCTTTGATGGTGACCCAATAGCCACCGAATGAGAGCCCTCATCTTCCTCAACAAATAGCCTCCGACCCACTGTTTTTCCGCGTGCAGCAGACCCCCTCCTAGAGTAAACCTTAGGAGCTGAAAGAGACGCATTATCCATCTTTATGTCAATTGTCGGAGATGCAACCACTCCTAACCGAGAACCCCCTTCCATAGAAATACCACATGTGTCCTGTATATCCAAATCAAGATTAATATCCCTAATTCGGTCTGGAGAATTATCCAACATAGATAAAACATGACCTGGTACCTTATCATTGAGGACCACATCCAAGGCATGAGTACCCGACGGCCCAGCAGCAGGTATCTGCGCAGCATCAGTGACAACCGTGGTCGCAGCAGGAAAAACAGCAACCTGCGCTGCCGTGAAAGCCACGGCAGGCTGCCCCAGCTCCACGGCAGGCTGCCTAGCCACCACGGCAGGCTGCCCTCCATCTGCCGCAGCAGCCGATGGAGAAAAAGAACCAAATGGTCCTGGTTGTGTAGCACAATTTGCCCCCTCAATAGGCTGATTAATATGATGTACAGCAACATGTTTATCCGCAGCATCTTGAAAAGATAAACAAGAAGAATTATTAACCATCGCATGATCTACACATAAATCATTATAAGCTTGATCATTCTCAACAGAACAATCAGAAACAAATTTTGATTCCTTACCAGTAAGTAGTAGATCAATCTCTTTAGTAGCTCGAGCAAACATCTCCTTTACTAGAGGTGAAAAGGTGACACCACATTGGCGTTGAGAGTTAGAAGTAGACCCACTCCCTTGGTCCACCATAGGGTCTACACCCGAGTCAACATTCGACCCCAACCCTCTAGATTTTTTGATACTTGCCTCTTTAGCTAATGCATCTTGAAAATCATCGCCTAGCCCATCATCATCATCAATAGCATCATCTTTTTCAGCCATAACCACATCAGGAGTTGAGGTATCCTCCCCCTCAACCTCAAAAGCAAGCCTATAGAGCCCATCTTTAATAAAAAGAGGAAAAGTCGAAGGAATCTTAGTGTAGTCTAAACAACCCACCAAAATTCGCAGAATCTTCCTTTCCCTAGAAAAATCCATGTCAATGCTCACTGGTTTACCTAACAGAAATCCCACAGACCACATAGCTATATAATCTCCAATGTGCTCCTCCGGAATACCCGAAATTCTCACCCAATAATTAGGTAAAGTATCCTCTGGTTCAATTTTCTTAGACCAAGTTTCAATTGTCATCTTGCAAGGACTATTAGGCACACAAAAGGTACCAAACACATGTAACCTCTGGAGTTCCTGTTTGGAGGGGAACTGAACCTGAAATATGTTGTGGCCCATACGAGTAACCACCCAACGAAAATTATCTCTGGGAACAAGACGCTGTAGCTGTAATATGATTTGTGGGATACTCATGTCTCCACCATTTACCACCAAAGAAGCCAGACGATGATTAAGGAGCTTTGGCCTATATGTGTCAGAACACTGAACACCAAAAAACATCAACTCCTCATTAGCAAAACCATATTGCACTAGGGCCGGCTTCGGGGCTGAGAGAAGCTTACAGGGACCATTGGTATGTTGCCTACCCTCACAAATGGCACACATGGGCGTGGTGCAATCACCTAGAGCATGACCAGAGAGCCCACATCTGAAACATCGATTTTTGTCAACTGATTTAGCTTTAATAATTGCATCATTCAACTCATCTGCCGAAACCCTTCTTGGCCCAGCTTCAGTAGCCTGCACAGCACCCGCAACAGGGGCAGAAACACCAAGAGTACCTTGCTGTGAATCATTGCTAGCAGTACCAATTGCCACTGCCTGCGTTC
This sequence comes from Alopecurus myosuroides, assembly GCA_028641055.1. Lineage (NCBI taxonomy): Eukaryota > Viridiplantae > Streptophyta > Magnoliopsida > Poales > Poaceae > Alopecurus > Alopecurus myosuroides. The sequence continues at coordinate 87,423,629 of CM054061.1, forward strand.
CCGTCCCCTGCCCAACAACTTGGGGGTTCCCCTGAACAAGTCCAATAGGTTGATATGCCTGTGCCTGATTTGCAAAACGATTTTGGTTGAGGATTCCATCCCTCCTACCATTGCCATATCCGTACCCCCTTCCAGCACCACCGCGGCCACGAGGAAAACCTCGGCCCTGATTCTCATATCGCTGCCTACCCCGGCCACCGTTGAAACCATTGTTCAGATTCGCGCGCGGGCCTTGAAACTGGTTCCCTGCCGCAGCAGCATTGAAAGCGAAGGGAGCAGCCGGAGCAGCAGCAACCCCACCATAACCCCTTGCGACACCTTGGTTGATCGGCAGCTGAACCCCACCGGGGATCATGATCGGGGCAGCATTGGCACCCCCCGCTTGACCACTAGGACCGCCAGCCTCAAAGTTGGCACCGAAGCCATTGAATTGGCCACCAGCTTGCCCTCGCCCGCCTCCTCGGCCAGCCATCGAACCACCTCTACGAACGCACGAGATCCTCCTCGAGGTGGCTGCGCACTCCCAGGTAAACCCTAAGAGATGGCGTAGACCACGACCGCTTGGGTAAATACCCGAAGTTGAGATCACACGGGCTTTGGCCCGATGGCCCAATTTGTCATCAGTATTTACCAAAATAATAGGGCGTGAATCACTGCCCAATGGCCGAGAATTACGCCTCATCGTTATGGAAGATCGAGCACCAACGTCTCGATTCGAATTTGAACCTGTACCCCGATCATCCGATAATGGCTGGGCACGTTTCTCCGGCGAGCATCTCACCGGCCGGCCCCGTCGCTGAACCATGAACCAGTCACCGTCGTCTTGACCGTCGTCCAGCCGCGTGGACGGTGACAGAACGGGCAGCTTCAACCGCGCCTCGCTTGAGCTCCGAACCTGCGTAAGAAACACCGGTGAGCAACGTACCTGCATTGCCGCCGCGCGCTGCGCCTTGATCTTTGCAATCCGTCTAGCCGCACGCGCCCCATTCGAGATCGGCAGATCACGGTCGAGCGCATCCACCGGAGTGACACAATAGGATGAGAAACTCCTTGTGACTGACGACTCCGGCGACCCAGACCCCTCGTCCTCGTCATCACTGACGTGCAATGCCCAGAATCGCCCGCCCCTCAGCGACGAACGCGCCCCCTCCTGGCGCTCTGTTGTGTCTTCACGATCCGCTATCTTCGCATCTACCAGAAACGGAGGCGACTTGGTCACCGTCGCACAGGCGCCCAATGGCGTGCCCGCGCGTAGATGTCCAGAGGACACGCCCGGCGATGAGACGCACTCGGCACCCGCGGCGCAGCCGGCATCCGCGGCGAGGCCGGCGTCGCCCTGAGAGCCGCCCCTAGAGACGCCTAACGGCTCACGCATCCACATATTTGAATGTACTAGAGATGATTTTTGAGATATACTCCCTCCGGTGCATTTTTGACGAAGCTGGAAATCAACTGGAAACGAATGGAGATTTACTGGACAAACATTACGTAAACCCTTAACAGTGATAATAGCAATATTATATCCTGAATGATATGATTCCAATGTCCCATTTAAGCGCTGATTTGGTGGAAGAAACACCTCAATCTGCAAGTAAAGTAATTCAATCGTTACACCATATATTTAACCCTGAAGACCAAGGAAAAACGACTAGGAGCACCAACCCTCATATCCTCAACTGTGTCTGTAGCATCACAGGTTCTAACCAAACTGGCCGAAGTCACAATCACATTGCGTGTGCGCCCGTTTTTTAAAGGGCACCTTACAATGAAGCCTGTACATGTAAAAAATCTTCTGTCCTCTCCTACAGATGATAAGTTTGATCATTAGGATGAAATACTAGTACCGAAAGGTAAACGATTCAACTGTTAAAATCACCCACTGAATGAAACAAGTGAGACAACACGCCGGGATATAGCTGCCACTATCTTTTCATCAAGTCTATGCCAGGCATTCTTCTCACGAGCAGGTGGAATATCCAGCTTATAACCTTTCCAAGCAAGTAAGCAACCAAAAACCTCTTCATATTTCCTAACTAGGCGCCCATTCACTGTTCAAAGAAACAAGTACAGAAGTAGTTATGTCTACAACTGCTAGTAGAAAATGTACAATGTAGAAGTCTGCAATATCAAAAGCCACAACATACGCTCCAGCATAAGAGGTGGTGGTTCAGGATAGCCCATGGATTGTAGCCAGTTCCAAGTATCCAAAAATCCTGATGCGATTAGGTGATCAATGTTAGTACTCAAATGTGCCGCGCAATGATCAATACGTAACATCTAAAACAGTGAGTTGTACTGTAGTTTACACCTGAAGGGATTATTCTTGATGCACCTTGAGGAGGTATGTAAGATCCCTGGCTGATATTTTTGGTTATCACCATTGAGAGACCTAGAATGGAGAAGATGAATCAGGACACAATTTAGAATGTGTCACAAGCAGGAAAGCATATACATGGACTACATGTTAATGAAGTTGTGATATTATGACTAAAAAATGATGATGAATGACATTTATAAATGCATTTAGGGTCTTGAGTGATTATGCCATGCTTACCTGGACAATATGGTGTAATTATGCCTCCAAACTTTTTTTCAGGACTGCATTAGAACACAGCAGAGTCAGCACGATAAACAAGTAAATAAAGAGAGGTACTGGCCCCAAAACAAAACAGTCTACCAATCATGGAATCAATTTGGAAAAGGGAACAAGGTTCGGGGAAAGAAATGGAAATTAGGGTTAAAAATAAGAAGAAAAGTTGAGCAGATCCAGGTGCTAATATGATTATATTGTCCAAATTTTATTCTGGGTGAGATGTTTTAACTCAATACTCATTTAGACAGGTAGGCTAACTTCAGTGCTGAAACGAGCGCACTAAACTAATAACTGTCTGCTGATGCCGGCATGTCGCTGCCTCTAGATGACATTCCTACATTGTCCCTTCCCTACCAAATGAACAAACAGCAACCAGCAAACGAGCACTCGGTAGTTTTTTTTTGAAAGATCCAGCAACTGCTGGCTTTTCCATTTATAGAAGGTAGAATATTTACAGTGGTGGCCGGAAGCCTAAGGATAAAATAGAAATGAACCTGAAAGAAAGCTAAAAGCGAGAGAGCTAAGGCTAGGAACTAAAACCAATAACCGAAAAAACCGAAAAAGGAAAGATCAAGGAGGTTCCCAGATGAGACGGCGTAGCTTCTTGGCGCCCGAGCTTGCCCAAGCCTTGGCCTCTTCGCAAACCACCTCGAAAACACGAGCGAGGTTGCTTGGCTTAGCCTTGAACACACGACTATTCCTTTCCTTCCACAGATTCCAACAAACAAGGATGATGATGGACTGGATGCCATTGCGGTGAGACTCTACCGTACCCGCCACCATCCTTCCCCAAGCATCGGAGACGCTGCCTTCGTGGCACCACAGTTGTGGGTTAAGGCCATTGCAGTTTCTCCACGAGGCCACCGAAAGCCATAGCAGCTTGGCAAAAGGACACTCGAAGAAGACATGAAAGGCTGTTTCAAGGTTTCGAACACAGAAGGAGCAGAAGTAGTTGTTTGGCCATTGCCGGCGCATGAGCCTATCCGCACACCACAGTCTATCCTGCAGAAGTAACCAGCCAAAGAACCTATACATTTTGGAGGAGCCCAAACTGACAAAATCCTGTCAGGCATGGAGCTGCGAGTCTTTCCCTCCCACTGTAGATTGTAGGCAGATTTTGTTGTAAAGCAGCTGTCTTCAGAAAACTTCCAGGTGATCGAATCCGCAACCCCATCGGAGAGTTGGGAGTTGGCCCTAGTGATCAAGCGCCACAACCTGAGGAACTCTAGGAGAATTGCGGACAGGGGGGCATGCCGCAGGTCCTTGACCCACTGGTTATCAACTAGCGCGTTAGCAACTGTTCTCTTCTTTCTTCTAGAGTGGCGAAACACCATAGGGAACTGATCACGAAGAGGGTCAGCTCCTAGCCACGAGGAATTCCAAAAACTAGCTAACTGCCCATTGCCAATAGTCACTGTCGTCGCGGCAGCAAACATCTCGTTGTCCTTAGCGTCGCAAGGCACCTCCAAGCTAACCCACGGTCTCTCCGGAAACTTCCACTTTTGCCACAGCCATCGCAACCGCAAAGCACGTGCGAAGGCAGTGAGGTTGAGTATCCCAAGCCCGCCGTACTCCCTTGGCGATGCAACGACCTGCCAACGGACTTTGCACTTCCCGCCGGCGGTATCATCGTCGTCGACGCCCCAGATGAATTTCCGCCTCGTGCTGTCCAGAGCTTTGAGGAGCTTGACAGGCACTTTGAGTGAAGTGAGTGTGAAGATAGCGAGCGAGTCTAGAACGGAGCTCGTGAGAGCCCTCCGGCCGCCAGCATTCAGAAGGTTTCGTTTCCAGGAGGCAAGCTTGCCACGAGCCCGATCGACGATGTGCAGAAGATGCGCATACTTCAAACGACCCAGCGCAAGCGGAAGACCAAGGTAAGACAAGGGGAAGGAAGCCACCGTGCCAGCAAAACCTAAAAGGAGAGGCTGCAGATCGATGTGTTGGCATCGGATGGGCGCAACTGTACACTTGCTGCTGTTGATGACTAGGCCTGAAGCATTGCCAAAGTTATCAATTATCTCCCAAAGACGTAACAACTCATTACGGTCGGGGTTGACGAAGATGATTGCATCATCGGCGTATAGGCTGGTGCGGATGATTGCCTCACGAACTGGCAGAGGGTGGAGCACTCCTAACTCAGTAGCTTTCTCGAGTAGGCGATGCAGCGGGTCAATAGCTAGGTCGAAGAGGAACGGGGAGAGGGGGTCTCCCTGTCGAAGTCCTCGGCGATGCCTGATAGGGGAGCCTGCAACTCCGTTCAGCAGGACACGCGTAGAGGCAGTGGAGAGAAGCACAGAGAGCCAGTTCCTCCATCTCAAGGGGAAGCCCAGGTGGTGAAGAAGATCTAACAGATATTCCCAAGACACGGAGTCGAAAGCACGCGCAAAGTCTAGCTTAACCAGCAGGCAATCTTTTTTCTTGCGATGCAAGGCACGGGCTAGGTTTCGCACGTAGAGGAAATTCTCGTGAATGCTCCTAGATCGCAGGAACGCGCTCTGCGCTGGGGAGACCAGATCACCCATGAACGGCGACAGACGACGTGCAAGGATCTTCGCGATAAGCTTTGCAAAAGAGTGAATCAAACTAATTGGTCTATAATCCTGAACCGAAACTGCTGGCGACTTCTTGGGCAGCAAGCACACAAGGGCGCGGTTTAGGCTTGAGAAATCCCCGCCGGCCAGGCTGTGAAAATGATTCAAAGCCCTTAAGACATCATGCCTAATGAACTGCCAACACGAACTGTAAAATTCACTAGTGAAGCCGTCAGGACCCGGCGCCTTGCCAGCGGGCATGTCCTGAATGGCCTCCAGCACCTCCGAGGCCGAGAAAGGCAAGTCAATGCCCGTCAGGTCAACCTGGGGAGTGTCTAGAATCTCCCAGTTCACCCGACACGAACGGGGCACCGGCCGCCCCAGGATGGAGCTGAAGTGATCATGTAGCAGGGCCTCCTTATCTTCGTGCGTCGTGTGGAAACGGCTAGCCGACTGGAAGGAATGAATGAAATTCTTCCGGCGCCGCGCTTTAATTCTGATGTGGAAAAACCTAGTGTTAGCGTCACCCTCGCGCAGCCAGGAGAGGCGCGCGGCCTGCCTACGCCGTGCCCGCTCGGTTGCGGCCAATCCCGTGATGCGATGCTTGAGAAGATGACGGAACGAGCGTTCCAGGCTAGTGAGAACCCTAGTGTCCTGAGCCACGTCGAGGCGCAGCACAATCTCCTGAGCGAGAAACAACTGAAAGCGAGCATTGCCGAATCTCATTCTACTCCAAGATCTCAGGGCCCTAGCAGTACGCAAAAGTTTGACTCTGATGACCGTGAAAGGATTGGAAGCGGCCAGGGGCGAAGCCCAAGCTGCGGCCACCGTTGGGCGGAAATCCTGGAAACGAGTCCAGAAAGACTCGAAACGGAAGGATGCAGGCCTAGGAGGGGAGAGAACGCTACTGAGAAGCAACGGGCAGTGATCCGAATGCGACGACGACATCGCTTGCACGCCGCAAGCCTGGAACAAGAGCTCCCAGGAAGGTGTGCAGAAAAACCTATCTAGTAGGACGAGAGTAGGAGGGTCTCGCTCATTGCTCCACGGGAAGGATCTGTTGCTGCAACGGATCTCCTTGAGCTCAGCCCGATTAAGCGCAGCACGGAAGAGTCCCATCGCCCTCCTATCCAGGTTAATGTTGTTCTTATCTCTAGCCTCGTAAATCTGATTAAAATCGCCTACTATCAACCACGGCGAGCCAGGCGAAGGCCGAATGCTATCCATCTCACGAAGGAAGTCCGATTTGAGGGCTGCATCCGAGGGTCCGTAGACAACAGATAGCCTGAAGGAGGTGCCCGAGTGCACCAGAGCCACGTTACAGGTGATCGAGTAGACACCAAGGCTGCATGCCGAAAGGGACACGCGGGAGTCATCCCAGAATATCCCTATGCCGTTCCTGGTTCCTATCGCTGGTAGGAAGAAGAAGGAGGAACGCTGCGGGCCAGCGATCTCGCAGGCGAACTGGCTAGAGATCATCGCCAATTTCGTCTCCTGGACCACTAGGATTGCAGCGTTAGCGGACGCAGCCATCCCAGCGACTACCTCCCGCCTAGCAACCGAATTAAGCCCACGCGGGTTCCAGCTCATGATCGGGCAGATTGCCTCACTCATCGGACACAAGCGCAGACAGCCACAACTCGACGACTGAACACATATAACTAAGCAACACCACCAAGCATACAAGGGGAGTTTGAAGGGCGATCACCACCAATAGGCCCCAACCTGATCGGCCCCCAGCTAGGAGATCACTAACACTACCAGAAACAGCGCCTAACTTGAACCAGCTTAAGGCCAGGCGTCGTCGAAAACTAATAATGCCGCTAAACATAGATAACCTAATGCGCTGCGGCCGCAGCGCCCTCCAATTCCGCCTGAATCGCCGCACGGTGCAATGCCTCTCTGTCGATGTTGGTCAAGACTGCCAGACCGTCGATGTCCATCTCCTGAAGGGGATCTGCGAAACGGCTGACAAGCGCGGCGGCCGCCTTCTTCGCGCAAAGCTCGTCCTGGTCCACCAGGTTAAGCTCCTTCGCCAGGCGCACAGTTGCGCGCTGGGAGACAGGGACAGCAGCCAACGAGGCGGAGGACTGTCGCATGCTACGACGTGGAGTCATGGCGCTGCCCACCATGGAGCGCAGAGGGGAGGGCGAAGGCGGAGTGGTGCCCAAGATCGAACTAGGCGAAGCCGTGAAGAGCCCCTGCAGAAGATCGCCGGCGGACGCGTCGTTGTCGACGGACACGCCGTCAGAGAGACGCAGCGTGTCGACCTGCGTAGTCACCTCCTTGAGCTGCACGGACGAGGCCCTCGCCTCGCGACCTAGCGGGGAGCCGCCCTTGTTTCCAGCGCAGCTCTGCCTGCACAGCAGCTGCTCCAGGATGATTGGGCTCGGGGCAGGGGGGAAGTAGAGCGGCTGCTGCGTCGAGGCCTCGCAGATGGCCTCGATCTCCAGTGTCAGCGGATCCGCCGCTAACTCGGACCAATCCTGCGCCAATTGATGGTCCACAGCCATGAAGTCCACCACGGGGTCGGAGGAGCAATCGGAGACCGGACTGTGGCTTTCCTGAGCGGCCAAGGTCGAGCATGCACCGAACACTTCCGCCGCGAGCGCCGGCAGGGGCCCGTCCTTGGGGAGGGGAGGGGGCGGGGGGAGAACGACCGCGTCGAAGGTTTGGGAAGACGCAGCCTTAGCGGCCAGGTGGCGGCGTGGACCAGGAGGCGTGCGCGAGCGGTGACGAGCACCCCCGAGCCCAGGCTCCCGCGACGCAGCCCTGCGGTCCCGCCCCATCTGATCGGCAGCACCCGACCAAGCGCGCCTGCGCCGATCGCTGGAGTCCCCTTCGTCGTCCTTGTAGCGGCGAGCTGGAGGGGCTGCTTCATTGCAGACGGCCGGCGGCGCGCGGCGCGAGCCCTCGCCGTCCGTGGTACCCATGCGCCAGGTGTAAGGTTGGACGCGGGGGTACGGCTCCTCCTCCGAGCTCGTGGAAGAGGGCAAACCACTCTGCCCCGACGAAGGCGTACGGCGGTAGGGAACGGACCAATCCTCGACAAGGTCAAGGTGAATGACCGCGTCGTAGCGGATGCCGGCCGGCGGAGGCGCGACCTGACGGGAAGGCGGGGAAAAACCGTTCATCTCAACAATCCGCCCCGCGCCCTGGGGGAAGACGGTGAAGGCGTGGGTGCTGGGTATGTTGGCGATGTCCCAGCACCACACCCAGCAGCTGAAGATCGCCGTGTCCTCCTTGCCGTACGTGCGGCTGTCCAGCCGGTCGACGACGACGTTCCGCCCCAGGACCTCCTCGGCGCCCTCGATGTTCCAGAGCTGCAGCGGCATCCGCTCGATGCACACCCTGGCATGGAAGTTCCATGTTTGGTGCACACCGTGGTCCGCCTCCCGCCTGGGCTGCAACAGAAAGGAGCTGCCGTCGACAGTAATCCGTCCATGGCGAATGGCCGCGTCGCGGTCCTTCGGCAGGTCAAAATGGGCGAAGAAGGCCTCCGGATTGTGCCGCGTGACGCGCAGGACGTGCGGTGGAAGGGCCAAGGCCCGCTCGAGCTCCTTCCCAATGGAGAGCGGGTTTGCCGCGGGGAAACGAGCGATGGCCTTGACGATGACACCGCGGCTGCGCAGGGAGAGAACCTCGTGGTCGATGTTTCGCGAAGCCATGATGACGGTATGCCCAACCGGCACGCGGCGCGGGGCGGGAAGCGCCTTGACATGGCGCAGCATCTCCGGCGAAGGAGGGGGGCGGGGAAGCGGAGGCGGTGCTGGAGCGGCTGAAGCAGGGGCGGAGACGACGACCTAGGACTAGCACGGACGGGGCACCGCGGAGAGGAGGAAGAGTGGCCCCAACCGCGGCACTCGATGCAGCGGACCGAATCTCGGCACTGAGAGCGACGGTGGCGGGACCTAAGACACCGAAAGCAGAGACCATCGAACCTCCTTAAGAAGGCGAGGCGAGCAGCACCGGCGCCCGAGGCGCCCCCAACGGACCGCTGGACCGGAGTAGCACCACGCGTGGGGGGGCGCATCGCCGGAAGCGGAAGCGGAGCGCGGCTCGAACTACGCCTAGGGGGAACTACCTGCCAATCTGGGCCATCATCGGAAGCAACAATGTTGACTTCGGGGGCGGACGGACAGACCACGATGGACTGCAGGCGGGAACGGGCGACGGACTGCAGGGCGGAGGCGGAGGCCTTGGACCCGGGCGGGGCGGAGCTGCGCCGAGGGGATGGGCGATGCAGCATACCTGACCGCGCGGAGTCCCGAGGCGGAGATCCCAGCAAGGAACCGCTGGATCCAGCGGAGCCGCAGCTTCCCCCACCGGAACTCCATCCGGAAGAGGCGGGGCCAGCCATGCCGCGCCGGGCAGGGGCCGGAAAGCTAGCCTAGATGGGGGGAAAGGTGGCCGCCGCGGCCGGAGCGGCCAGCGGCGCAGGAGGAGGGGGAGGGCAGCCTAGACGGGAGAACTATCTCGAAATTAGGTAGGTGGTGTAGCACTCGGTAGTGGCATGGTGAACAATAATCAGGCCAGCAAGCAAATGACCTGAATGTTAAAAAAGGACATAGGGGAGAGGTAGCTTGCAGGAGCTGCCAGCGTACACGATACGGCGGCCTCAGGCATTGATAAACCGAGCAACCTATAACCCAGAGGCGACTCGGTGGTCTCATCTTTTCTCCAGCACATTGGCAGATGCAAAGGATCGGGGTGTACACATATTTGTCCCTTCAATTTTTTATCCTTTTCAAGTTGGGCTTGGACAGGGATGTGACTCTGCTTCCCCAAATGTATCCAGGAAGATCAGAAAAATGAATTTCGTACCATATCCGGTACGTTTTAAATTCTGATGATCAATATTACCGACACTTACAGATTTGTTACAGGACAACATGGTTTTTAAGGCGCTGGGGGGTGTATCCAGGAAGATCAGAAAAAATGGAACAATTTTTTTTTTTGCGAAATCGCAAAAGCTTTGCGTTTCATTGCATTGATAGAAAGAGAGTTTATGTACAAGCCTAAGGAACAGGCCACCCCACACAGTACAACTCGACCCGAGAAACTAAGGGAGAAGCTGTCCGAGGCCGACTGCCCCCGCACACCCATTCTTTTGCCTTGATCTTGATGGCTTCCACCAAAGCGCTGACCGAGGGGTTCGCATTGTCGAAGACGATCGCGTTTCGCTGCTTCCAAATCCGCCAAGCTGTGAGCATGATCAGCGAGGAGGTACCTTTCCTAAACGATTGAGGGGTGGATTGGAGGGCCAGCGACCACCAGGACACGAAGTCATCTTCCACACGCGGAGCTCTGTAGGTAGACCGAATCCATGATAGCACCTCGTGCCAGATCGTCCGCGAGAAAGAACAACCAGTGAGGAGGTGAGACATGGTTTCAGTTTCCTGATCGCAAAGAGGATAAAGCGCGCAATGCGGCAAGGCGCGCCTCGCCAACCTATCCCCCGTCCAGCAGCGGTCCATGCATGCCAGCAAGATGAAGAATTTCACCCTAGGTGGCGCCCAAGTCTTCCAATTCAACTTCCAGGAAGCCGACTCGATGGACCCGAGGAACATGGCCTCGTAACAAGACTTTGCTGAGTAAGACCCATCCGAGGTCAAGCGCCAGAGCAATCTGTCCGGCCGCTCAGATAGGAGAGTCCTCTGCAAGAGTCTCCAGGTTTGCACATACTGCCACAGGGCCAGAGGGTTCATGGCCCCCGAGATGTCCGAGATCCACCTGCGCTCTAGAAGCGCCTCTCGGACGGACCTGCGTTTCCGCCGCCTCTTCGGTACCAAAGCGACCAGGGCCGGCGCTACCTCCTAAAGGGATTTGCCATCGATCCACTTATCAACCCAGAAGAGGGTCGTGGAGCCGTCTCCCAACTTCATCTCCGTTGAGGCGTCAAAGATAGAGCGCTCCAACTTGGAGAACTGGAAATCCAGCCCTTGCCAAGGGCGATCCGGGTCAGTACGCATCCTCCACAACCAGCGCACCCGGAGACTGGCAGATGTACGAACTAGATCCGGGATGCCCAGCCCCCCAAGGTGCAATGGCCGACATACCCTAGACCAGTTAACGTGACAATGTCCTCCACGGGCCTCGGCCCGGCCTGCCCAGAGGAAACCGCGGAAGATCTTCTCCATCTTCTTAAGGAATTTCTTGTTGGTGCTCAGAACCACCAGCTGATGCAAAGGGATCGCTGCTAAAACCGACTTAATGAGCGCGAGCCTCCCTTCTTTAGGCATCATAGCCGCCTTCCAAGTGGGTAGCTTATCCGCCAAACGATCAACAAGAGGCTGTAGTGACTCCCCTGAGAGTCTACGGAGGCCTAGGGGGATCCCTAGGTACTTGACCGGAAACTCAGCGAGTTGGCAGCCCATGGTAGCCGCTGCCGCCTCAGCTACCTCCGCGCTACAACTAATGGGCGAAACCGAGCACTTGGGGAAATTTGTGTGAAGCCCAGAGGCCTCCCCAAAGAGCGCAAGGATGTCTCGGATCGCCTGCAGCTCCTCCCCAACCGGGTGGCAGAAAATAACCACGTCATCCGCGTAAAGTGAAACCGAGGCTACCGCGGCTTGGCGCGACAACTTACGGAGAATTCCGAGTTCCGCGGCCCTAGCCAAAAGCCTATTGAGCAATTCCATGATCCGGACAAAAAGTTGTGGCGAGAGGGGGTCTCCCTGACGCAGACCCCGCCGATGCCAAATAGGGGGACCCGGCTCGCCATTGAGCAACACCCTGGAGCTTGCCGTGGAGAGGAGGATGGCAACCCATTCACAGAATCTTGTGCCACACCCCAGCTTCCGAAGCACCTCGAAGAGCAGACTCCAAGAGACGGAATCAAAGGCCTTGGCTATATCTAGCTTCAGCATCACCCTAGGTTCCTTGAGCCTGTGGAGCGTCCTCGCCGACTGTTGGACCAGCATGAAATTGTCATGGATGCAGCGCTTACGAATGAAAGCGCTCTGGTTCCTCTCGATCAGATTGCCAAGGATAGGGGCCAACCTTAAAGAGAGGGTTTTGGTGACCAATTTGGCAAAAATGTGAATCAGACTGATAGGCCGAAAGTCCCCTAGAGCCGCCGCGTCCGGGCGCTTAGGCAAGAGAATCATGAGAGCTTGGTTTAAACCCTGGAACCCTCGCCCACACATGGTGAAGAACTTATGGAAGGCACTCATGAAGTCGTCCTTAATAATCCCCCAGCAACCCTGGAGGAACTCTGCTGTGAAGCCATCTGGTCCAGGCGCTCTACCCGGAGGGAGCTGCCTTATTACCCCCCAGATCTCCGCCTCCGTGAATGGAGCCTCCAGGCACGAGAGGTCCTCCTCCGCCTGCAACCCCAAGAATCCTAGGTCCAAGGAGAATGCCCGGGCTTCGGAGGTGCCGAGCAGGACACGAAGTGGCGGAAAGTGGCCTGGGCCATGTCCTCGTGTCCCGTGATCGCCACCCCATCCTCATGAAGACTCCGAATCGTGTTCTTTTGGCTCCTGTAGGAAGCATGCTGATGGAAGAAGGCCGTGTTCGCATCCCCCTCGGCGAGCCACCGGATCTTAGCTCGTTGGCGGGCCAAGGTGCACTCCAGCGAAGCCAGCCCAAGGTGGGCCTGCTTGAGCCTGTCTCGCAATGAGCGCTCGATGACCGAGAGCTGCCTCGATTCCATGGTCGTGTCAAAACGAAGCACAACCTCCCGCGCTAGCAAGAGCTGCAGTTTGATGCAACCAACCTTCTTGTCGCTCCAGCTCCTCAAATGGCGCGTTGTGCGCCTAAATTTGGAGTGGAGGCGCCGGAAAGGGCCAGGGTCTCCCTCGATAACCCCCCAGGCAGCCTGGACCTCCTCTTGGAAGCCCTCAAGTTTCAACCAAAAGCGCTCGAATTGGAAGCGCTTCGCCCCGACCAATCTAGGAGAGCAATCCAACAGGAGGGGGCAGTGATCTGCCACGACCGAGGCCAAGCAGGAGAGCGAGTAAGCCTCAAAAAGCTCCTCCCAGTCGGCGGAGAAGAATACCCTGTCAAGTCTGACGAGAGTCGGGGTATCCCTCCCGTTCGACCAAGTGTAACGGCGGCCCTGGAGATAAGCCTCCTTGAGAGCGCAATCATTCAGGAAACGGCGCATCCTACCCATCATCCTTCTGTTGAGGTTACCGTTATTCTTGTCCTCATCCCGGTAGATCATGTTGAAATCCCTGCAGATCGCCCACGGACCAGGTCTAGTGGAGCGCACATTGCGCAGCTCCTGTAGGAAGGCGACCTTGTCGGCGTCCGCCTGGGGACCATACACATTGGTTAACCACCAGGGTTGCCCCCCATCCAAGGGGGAGACTCTAGCAGTGAGCGAGTTAACATCCACATGCGCGTTGTCCAGCTGGACCTTTGCGCCCACCCAAGCCAGAATGATGCCCCCCCTCGTGCCTGCCGCTGGCAAGCAGAAAAACTCATCAAAATCTGCGCCAAGCGTTTCCACGATGATAGGGAGGGAGACATTCGCAAGTTTAGTCTCCTGGAGACAGACAATGGAGGCACCCGAAGAAACTGTTAAAGCTCAAATATTCGACCTACGCGCTCGCTCATTAAGGCCACGCGCGTTAAGCACAAGAATCTTTGGTTCGTACAACATAGGAAAAGATGGACACCCTAGGAGAGAGGACACCGAGGGGGTCAAGCCTCAACGAGGCGACCGCCCGGCGTTGGTCGAGAAGGTGAGCACCCTCCCCTGACCGACTCGATGGGTTACTTACAGATTTGTTACCAGACAACATGGTTTTTAAGGCGCTTGGGGAGGCGACGCCTTAATTCATATGTTGCCCTGCTGGGAGAGGAAAGAGCCCATCAAGTTAGTAATGTATGGGCATATATCTGGCAAACCCTAGCTTTCCCGGAGCCATCTGGTGCATCCATATTTCGTAAAAATAATCTTTACCATCCATCCCAACTAGAAGAAGCCAGGCAACATGAGGCTTTGTTTCACATGCGCTGCCAACTGAAATTTCCTTCTCTTCCTCCTTCTATGCTTTCATCTCTCCCTTTACCTCTTCCTCTGGCCCCACCCCCGGCAACAAACGGCCTTCCTGCTGGTGATAGGCGGCGCCGACGGTGAGACAGAGGCCACCGCCATGGGAGAGACGCCCAGGGAGAGGCAGCTGGGTGCATTGGAAAGCTTTTGATCCATTTCTGGAGGGGTAGGGCTCGACCTGCCCAGAAATGTTTAGGGCGTACAGAATCAGCCAGAGCGACGCCTTCCCCGCCTAAGACTTGGACACCTCACACGTAGAGTCTGGATGCCTTAGACAAGAGTCTAAAGAGAGCACAACGCTTTGCTGTTTCCGGGCGTTCTGGCGCTCAAGTGTCGCCTAGACGACAACTTGGCGACGCCTTAAAAACCATGCCGGACAAGGATGGTTGGTTTTAGAATTAATTTAGTTGAAAACCACTTATTGTGTACAAAAATAAACTAAAGGAATAAACAGGTAGTACTCCAAAAAAAATATGGTGCTGTTGGCAAGATTTCCGTTTGACTTATATACAGGGTCAGCAGTCCATTCATAAATAGGCCTTCTGGTCTATTGGTGCAAGCACTATTTGACTTTTGTCTGATATAAATAATTAGATGATCCTAAAATCTTGCCTTGGTACTACTTGAAGTGGTCACTCTCAGAGTGAAAATCATAAGCAGGATGGTAGTGCCCAATTCAGGCCTTCTCTATGTAGTAGGAGTGTAGGACAGACTTTGCTCGAGTTTACATGGGCTGGATCAGAGGTGCTTGCAGTTGGTAGTGCACTGGAGGGCATGTGGAAAAGCATTGTTTATATTAGTTATTCTTTTTTTTTTTTGAGGCAAAGAACCGTAGAACAAAGTGTTCTACGGTATATATATAAATAATATGTACAAATACATCCAAGCCCCAAAAACTAGCCGATACCGGCACGCTCTAAAAAGTAGAAAAACATAGTAACTAAATGATACTAAACATCAATTCTAAGAACTGAATCAATCCAATTCTTAAGTAATTCAGCTTGACTTGGTTTTGAACGTAGGTTGATGATATGCAGATCCTTAGCCAAGTTGAATTTCCATGATCTAAGACATGGGGTAATATTGTTGAAGATCTTGTCATTTCTTTGCTTCCAAATATTCCAACATCCCATAATGATAACTCCCAAAGCAAATTCCTGAGGTAATACATCTTTTAATAACATGAATTCATCATAGATAGAAATCCCTCTCCTTCTGTTGCTTCTAAGTAAATCCCAGCATCCACTTGCAAAGGGGCAGTCAAAAAACAGATGTAGTATAGTTTCTTCCATATATTCTTGGCAGCTTTCACAATCATAGCTTTGTAGATGGAAGTGTTTTCTTCTGAGAAGGTTTCTGGAATTAATTCTATCATGTAGTATTAGCCAGAAGAAGATCTTGTATCTTAAAATAGCAGCATTTTTCCATGTGCAGTGGAACAAAGTATGAGCTATAGGTCCTTTGGTGAATTCCTTGTATGCTGCAGATACTTTGAAATATTCTTGTTTGCCTCTGAAAGACCACCTATCTGTGTCATCATTTAACTGGACTTCCTGTATCTTTTGTTGTAATAAAGTGAGTTGCTGATATGCAAGATAGGACAGTGGCAGATGGAAATGAGCACCTATGTCTTGAGAATTAATGAACTCTCTAGCTGAGATATCAGATCTTTGTCTAAAGGAGTACAAATGTGGAAATTCTTCCTTGCATATGCATGAACACCAATTATCAGACCAAATGGAAACAGTATTTCCATATCTAACCTCACATACAGCTAGTCTCTTATATTCAGGAATTAATTTGATCATATCTCTCCACCAGAAGGATCCAATCTTCCTAGTATCAATCATGCAGTCTCTGTAGTGGTTAGCAGTAATTAGTTTGATCCAAGGGAGATTGACTTGGTTAAAAAATTTGTGAAGATGTTTTAGTAGCAAAGCCTTGTTCTGAATACCAAGGTCCAATACACCCAGTCCAGCCTGTTCTTTTGGTTTGCAAACCTTTTCCCATGAAATTAGTGCAGTTCCCTTATCTTCCATTCCATATTTCCTCCAGAAGCAGTGTCTAATACATTTGTTAAGATGCTCCAAAACTGTTTTTGGTATCTGCAATGTGCTCATATAAAACATAGGCAGGGAAGTGAATACTGCCTTTATCAGAATCAATTTTTCACCATATGATAAAAAGGAATTGCATCCATTAAGTCTATCATTCAATCTTTTAATCAGTGGCCAATAATCCTCCACTTTTGGTCTGTCGATGGAGAGGGGAAGTCCAAGATAATTGATTGGCATATATTCAATGCCACATCCAAAAATGTTTTGAATCCTCTGACAAACAAGAGTTCCAGCCCTCAGAGGGATAAGCTTGGACTTGTGATAATTTATTTTTAATCTAGTAAAAGCTTCAAAATGACATAGCAGATTTTTAATATGTTGTACATGAGTGGTGTCAGCTTTCATGATAATTAAAGTATCATCAGCATATTGTAAGAGAGGGAAGTCAGGACATGCCACAGATTGGAAGACAGGTTGGATCAAGTCATTAATCATGGCTTCATTTAATGTATCTTGTAGGAGATCAGCAGCAATCACAAAGATCAAAGGAGATAGTGGGTCTCCCTGTCTTACCCCTCTCTTACATTTGAATTGCTTGCCAGGGACACCATTCAGAAGAACAGATGAAAAACCTGAGGAGTAAATCATATCAATCCATTTTAACCATCTGTAACCAAATCCTTTGGCTTTGAGAATATCAATAATAGCATTATGATCCAAGATGTCAAAAGCCTTTTCGAAATCTAATTTCAGCATAATGGATTCTTGATTGGCCTGTGAACATGTGTGTATATATTCATAAATCCAAGGCATACAGTCCTGTATAGATTTAGCTTTGAGAAAGCCATATTGATTCTCATGAATAAGGCTTGGCATATGCTTCTGGAGTTTGTTTGCAAGTAGTTTAGTAATAATCTTGATGGAACAGTTCAGTAGAGATATGGGTCTGAAATCAGAAGGAGTGGATGGATTATCAATTTTAGGAATCAGAGTGATGAATGAACTGTTGATACTTTGAAGCTTAACCCTTCCATGGTAGAAATCATCAATTAGAAAAAGGAAATCCTCAGCAATGATAGGCCAGCATGCCTTGATGAAGTTAGTGTTAAATCCATCAGGGCCTGGAGTTTTATCAGAAGGTAAATCTTTGATCACATCCTCAACTTATCTCCTAGTGAAAGGGATCTCAAGCATATCCAGACCATCCACTCTTTTAATCAGAGAAAGCAAATGAAAATTATCTGAGCATTGGACAGAGGAACCCATCCTCTGTTTAAATGCTCTCTCAAGTACTGCTGCTTTTGCTCCATGCTCAGAGTGTTCAAAACCATTTTCATCTGTGATTGATGCAATGAAATTTCTTCTAAATTTAATAGTAGCCTTTATATGAAAGAATTTTGTATTAGTTTCTCCAAACTTGGCCCATCTCACAGTAGCTCTTTGCCTCCAATAGTCATTTTGACATTTAAGCAGGTGGAGAAGATGCTCTTTAATGATATCTCTACCATTTGATTCCCATATTGTCAAGTCTCTAAATTCTTCAATCATATCCATTAGTGCAATCATATCATTGCAATTAGAGATGTAATATGCCAGTCTAGATTTGTTCTTGGCCCAGTTTCTGATACCTTTTCTTAGTCTCTTGAATTTAGCAGTGATAAGTTTTGCACTATCATTTGTATTGACATTTTGCTCCCATATAGCTTTAACAGTGTCTTTAAAATCCTGATGCTTCAGCCAATAATTCTCAAATCTGAAAATCCTAGTCTTAGGAATGTCAGTACCTATTTTGATCATGAGAGGTGTGTGATCTGAGATTGGTTTGGCCAGTGGAAGAACCATAGTAGTGGGATATGTAATAGTCCATTCTTCAGATGTGAAAATCCAATCAAGCTTTTCTAGAAGAGGTGCAGCTTGCATATTACTCCAGGTAAAACTTCTACCTTTGATTGGAATATCCACTAGTGCAAGCTTGGAAATGGCTTCATTAAAAATTAGCATATCATTTGTATTTCCACCTGGTCTACTTCTATTATCAGGGTATCTAATGTAGTTAAAATCTCCAACTACCATCCAATTGCCATCAGCATACTCAAGATCTTGAAACCATGAAATGAAATTTTGTCTAGCCTGATATTCACAAGGGCCATATATATTTGTTTAAACCCATTCTTTATTGTTTATATTGGAGGTGAACTTGACAGTGATAGAATACTGATTGGATTCAATATGCTCTCCATTGAATAAACTCCCATTCCAAATAATAATAATACCTCCAGAGGGCCCCACCGATGGATAGTGGCAGAATTTGTTAAATCTTTTGGGACAAAATTTTCTAATATAGGAGATGTCAAAAGTATCTCTTTTTGTTTCTTGCAGACAGATGATATGACATCCTGACTCTATAATTTTGTTACTTAGAGCCAACCATTTATTTGGATCATTAATCCCTCTAATATTCCAGTTCAGTACTATCCAGGATTTATCCATTGCAATATAAAATTTCTTGAAACTTCTGATTCAAAAGCTGTTGCTCTGAAATACATATAGCTGAATAATCCATACAGCATCATAATCATTACATAGATGATCATTGTCATTTTAGGACAAAAAGCACTCTTCTTGAGGAACATTGATATAATAGTAGAGACTATAACTAAGAAGCCTATGCCTAATTAAGCAGCTTCTTCCCCTTCTTCTCCCATCACCTCCTGGGAAGCTTGGTCTCTCTGGATCTTCTTCTTTTTCCTTTCCACTTTGAGAAGTTCTTCCTCTGAACATGCAGCCTGGTCCACCTTACAAAAGGTAAGAGAGAGATTTCTCACAATTTTGGCTGGAATAATAGGTGGTTTAGCAGAACAGCTCACACATAATTTATTCTTGCAACTTCTAGCTTTGAAACCATTATTATTCTGTTGCAGCCTGGTACTTCTTCTTACCTCTGTCTCCACCAGGGGAGCTTTCTCTTTCCTCTTCTTGTTCTTAGCATGCAAAGCAGAAGTGGTGGCATTTCCTTTGTTAGAACATCCAGTCTTCTTAGGTGACACAAATTCCATATCCTGTCCCATGTTATCAATACAAACAGGTAAATCAGATAGAGGGCATTTATCTGGAATTACAAATGGCCTAAGGGTTGATGGATCAGTGCCCTCCACTATATATTTTCTCCATTACTAATGGGAATAGTGAGAACTCCTGTGACACCAATGCTATTATTTTCTCCATTGCAGTTGTCACCTTCAGAGTGAAAACTAAATTACCTTACAATGGTAAACTGGAACAGGAGAGGAGGCTTGGAACAATATCGATAAGCCAACTAATGGGAATAGTGAGAACTCCTGTGACACCAATGCTATTATTTTCTCCATTGCAGTGGTCACCTTCAGAGTGAAAACTAAATTACCTTACAATGGTAAACTGGAACAGGAGAGGAGGCTTGGAACAATATCGATAAGCCAACTGGGAGGATGTAGTAGCTCATAATACTAGAAGCAAAGAAGACATACGTGAGTATCTCATATTTCTCCAAGCGTTCACGAAGTAAGAGCATGTCTAACAGGCCCCTTATAACGCGAGCGCCCCGTAAAATTCCGGCGGCATACGGGGTGCGGGCCAAAACGGCCGTCTAGCAGCCCCCGTATGCGGCCTGGCCCGTACTAAAATTTTACGGGGCCTGCGAAACCGCCCCCTCCGCCCCGTACTTATAGTGGGTGAGGGTTGGGGTGGGGGTCCAACCCCCCACCCGCAACCCTAGCTCCGCCGCGCGCCGCCGCAGCTCCGGTGAGAAATTACGCGCGCGCCGCCGCCCCATTCCAAGCGCCTCCACCGCGATGAGCTCCCCCGACGGTTCCGGGTCCTCCACCGCCCGCTCCAAGCGCCGCCGCGAGCCGGAGACGCTCGAGGAGGCGTGGCGGCTCCACTGCAAACATTCCGTTGCAGGGAGCCGCCGCGCCGCCTGGAAGTACGCGGCGTGGCCGGCGGCCATGCCGCCGACTCTGGCGGACTACGCCGCGGGCGGGAGGTACTACACCGTCGACCCGCCGCCGCGGCCGATGAGCGGCCCCCAATTCGCGAAATGGCGCGCGGATTGGGAGCTGCACCAGCAGTGCAAACGCGGCCGCGACGGCGCAAGCGGCAGCGGAGGAGGAGGCGCGGCGACAGCGCAGGAGGAGGAGGTACCGGCGACAGAGGAGGAGGAGGAGGCCGCCTTCGCGGCGGCGGTCGAGCTTTCGAAGAAGGAAGCAGAGGCCGCGGCGCGGGCGGAAGCGGAGGACGAGGCGAAGGCCGTCGCCGACGTCGAGCAGTTCAAGGCGATGGAGGCTTCCGGCCCCGTCGTCTTCCTAGACTAGATTAGGTTAGGACGAGCTCGAGCTCGATTTCATGTAGCAATGGTGATCATCTGAATAAAATCGAGTTCATCTTTTCTCCCGCGAAGTTCAAATTCAAACATACGGGGCGGAGATAGGGGGTCTGCTAGATGAACTTGCAAATTTGAGCACAAATTTTCCTAGATTTCGTGTGCAGGGCCCTCTACACGCGATTTAGGGGGCGAAATTTTAAGGGTCCTGTTAGACATGCTCTAACGTCCGCGGTAGAAACAAAGCTTGATGTCCCGCGTGGTAGAACAATACCTGTGCATGCGAATAACATCTTATCACCTGCACAAAACATTGTTCTTATCTTATAATTTGCAAGTCGCGATTCAATACAAATCGGAATATTTCATAAGTATATAGCAGCATAATTACCATCGAACAAAGCAATCGAGACAACTCTGTCAGACAAACGTGAAGCTTCTGTTTTACTGAGTTGACACCAGTTATCTTCACCCGGTTCGCGTACACGGCCAAATTGTTGCTCTTCAAACTTGGGGATAGAAACATCTCGAACAGGCAATTTGTTGCCAAATTTTTCAGCAAAAGCAGACTCAAGCTCCTCCCGGAGCCTGATACCTAATTAAAGAACAAGATACACCAGAACAGTGAGTTCTCTATTAGAGAAATAAGGGCAAGAAAAGAAAGGACCAGCAAACTAAAAATCATTGACTCACTATCTTCCATTATGAACAGGTGACCTTTCCGAGTAATTTTTTTGCGTTTGCTCCCACATTTGTTTTTTATCCTGGTGATGGTTTGCACCTTTCTCATGCCACTCTTGTGATCACTCGCCTTCTTATTTTTCTGCATCTTCCGGTCCTGAAGGAGAAAGTAATTCCAAATGAGTAGAGCAACTAAGGCCGCTAAAGCCATCACACTGCCAGCACTCCAAATGTTTGCCGATACATGTTCATGCCAAAGCTGATGGCTTTCAACATCCGATTTGTAAGGTCCCAAACAACAATTGGAAACCAAAAAAAAACTTATTACCAATTATTTACAATATTCCCACAACAATACTATCACACTGTACATTTCACGAGGGAAAAAAGTAAGTGTGAAAAATAAATGGGCATAATTGGTGCTGATAAATCCAACTGTCATGTGGCATCAGGAAGTGGTCAAATTATTTTCATTATGGCAGCTGGTTATTAGTGCAGCACAGTGGGAAACAAAGAATATTCAAACGCAGTACAAGTGGAGTGAGTTCACAAATAAACCAACATCCAGCAATGGAATAAGCAAGCAGAAAGCCCACAAAATTGTTTAGTGCACGGCATACATGACTAGAAAGAAGAGAAGTTGGAATCAAACAAGAAAATAGCTTAGAGATTAGTTACAAATTCAAAAGTAGTCACATCAAGAATTGGTTAAGTAACTTGTTTCCAAGGTTCAAGAATGCGCTCCTAGACGCTTGCTTATGCATGCATACATTGGCCGAAGGCATAACTCCTTGCTTTGGCCCTAGGCGGTGGAAAAAACAGCCAGCAAGGTCTCCAGAGAGGGATCCATCTTCTGATGGCGGAAAAGTGGCAGCGCTGCAGGGGAGGGAGATGGAGGCGCATCTTGCTGCCAAAACAGAGACAAGGCAGGGAAGGGGCTATGGCAGCAGGGAGGAACTGCAGCAGACCATGTCACTGGCCGAAATAGAGGAACGACAGATCGACCCAGCTTGAAAGAGAGAGTAGGGCATAAACAAGATGAACGGTTCAGATACTACATATGCTAGGGTTTCCTAATGGGCGTAATTCTACTATGCTATGATACACAAAGCAAAGTGGGTCTTATTCTCTCATGACTGCATGATCCTCTCAGCTCCATCACGACTTTAAGCTCCGCCGCCATGACTCCAGTGCCACCAATTTGCCAGGACTTTTCTTCCCCTCTGCCCTCCAAAGCGAGGTTAATAATAGTTTCACCACGTGATCAGAAGAATCATCATCAATAACAACAAAGCCTTTTATCCCAAGCAAGTTGTGGTAGGCTAGAGATGCACGAAACCCAACAGAAACTGTGGCAACCAAAGAGGGAAGGGAGTAAATTAAGGTTCCGGCGCATGGATTGTCGGTATCCATGTAGTCGTATCTCTAGGTAAATTCCCATCCTTCCAAGTCCCGTTTTACTGCCTCTTCCCGTCAACTTTGGTCACCATGTGCTCCTCTTAGTATTTTTTAGAGATGATATTGGAAGAATAAAAGTGTAATTGCAAGAAGCAAACAAGTGGATATGGTCTGGTGAAAACCTAGTGAATAGTGATGAAGGAAAATACCAAACAGTGAAGTTTGAAGATATACTTGGTTTCGAAACATAAGATGTGTTGGGGAAGGGATCCCTCCACTACCTAAACTCGACGCATCGTAGACTTTGTGAAAATCACTAAGCCATAAGTGCAAGCTCCAAGCATAGATGGAACTTGATGTTCACACCATAAAGATACCAGAGCTTCACATTTACAAGAAACCAAGCTTTCTGCCTACAGGCTACACATAAAGATACCCGAGCTTCACGTTTACAAGAAACCAAGTTTTGGGCCTACAGGAACCTGGAGCTTCGGACTAATGGGACACCCGAGCTCCACATCTACAAGAAAGCCGAGCTTCGTACCTACCAGAAACCTAATCCCCACACTGATGAGAAACCTGAGCTTCGCACCAATGGTACCCGAGCTTCTTACGTACATCAAACCCGCGGCCACACACAAATCAGAACAACTCAAAGCTCAGTTCGAACCCACGATTCAGAACAATCGAACACTCAATTCGAATCCTCGATTCAGAGTAATCCCAATTCGAACCCCAATTCATATGTGAAGACAAAGCCAAGTAGATGAAAAGTACCCGCCGGGTAGATCTGTCGAGCTCGTCGCCTAGAGAATTGGGAATCTAGGGTCGAACCCGCGATTCAGAGTAATCCCAATTCGAATCCCAATTCCGATCTTTCTTAACCAACGCACCCACGGTCGGATGCGACACCTGTTCCGAGATTTTGCACAAAATTCTCCTGCCGAGCTGGCACGTGGCGTGTCCTTGGCCGTCCAGAATTCCCGTGGTGCGACGCGACGGGCTGCTCGGTGGAAAGAAACCTATCGACCAATCTCGTTAAGTCGAACCGCGCCCCCGTCTCCCCCAATCCGCCGCCTCGCCTCCTCCCCCAATTCCCATCTGCTCCTGTTTTTCTTCACGGGCTGACGGCGGGATCTTCACGGTTGGCGCGGAGGAGCAGGAGAGGCCGACGGGATCCTGGGCGTTGCACCGATGGGAGGCAAGCCGCTGCAGCGTCGGATTCAGAACCGCCTGGCTCCTGTAGTAGCCTCGCGTCCGCTGTGAAACCCTAGGGACGGCCCGGCGGCGCGCGGACATCAGGGCAACGGCGCTTGGGCGCGACCGTGGATGACGGCGCCCCCAGACGGCAGCCCCGCGCCCTAGCCCTCCACCCGCCCATGCCGCCTCATCTCCTCCACCTCTCCCACCTCCTCTTACCCTGCCTCTCCCGGCCGGCCAAAATCGCATCGCTGCCTTGCTTCCTCGTGACGTGCCTTTCCCTCCCCGTTTCCCATTTGGCCCTCCACGAGCAGGCTTCTCTCCACCGCTCTTGCGCCACGCGAGGCGGTGAAGGGAAGGCATGTGGAGGAAGCACCACGCCGGGGCCTGCCGCCGTGCAGAGGAGGTTGGTGAAGGCTAGATACGAAGGCTCGCACGAGCCTGACTTTGAATTAACAAAGCCCTCAACCGGCCAGGAATTACATAGTACAACAGCGACCCGCCGTGAAGAGGAGGTTGGTGAAGGCCATGAGGGTGAGGGAGCAGCTCGACAACAACGCGGAGGAGGGACCGTTTGTGGGCAGGAGGTCGCCAGCGACGAGGAAGTTCCAGGGCGGCGCATGTCTTGTCCTTGTCTCTCCCTCCCAGTTCCCCTCAGTCACCACGGCATGGCAGCGAGCAAGGCACAACGCTCCGAACGGTCTGGGAGGAGACGGAGAGATGCGGCCGTGGAAACAGCATGCAGCCATATGTTGCTTCTTTGTGCTCCTTCTGGGTGCAGAGGGGTTGGAGCTTGTCATCTGCTTCTTCGATCTTCCTGGTTCGTCTCTCTCCTCTCCTCTATCTCTCTAATTGTCAAGGTATGTTCCTCCTACTGTCCAGATTAGAAGTAGATATATTGTTGTTTGTGTTGTGTCCTCAATTCGACTTTAAAGTGGTTGCTTAGGAATTTCTTGAGTTTGTTGGGTCTGTGCCAGCAAGAAGGGAATATTGTGCTTCCATACCAGCAAAAAGGGAATAATGTACTTCCACGACTCCCCGGCACCCACGGAATCTGAATCTGCATCGATCCCAAGTGTGGCGACTCCTACATCGCCACCCGCCAACTCTGACCATTGCTCGGAGTCAAGCCTCGCATCGGTCTACCTCAACAACCTCTACTTCCACTCGATAGAAGCTGAAGAGTTTGCTGATCTCGAGGATGACGACCGATTCATCCCAGAGAGTCACGGACCTTACCTAAACCATGTCTACATGGACGACCCGGCCAAGCCAACCGTGCCGACAGAAAGCGCGGAACAACGGACAATCCACGTCTCGCAAGAAGCATGGAACAAGGCCAACGAAGCAGCGAGCCAATACCGCACTAGAACCAGGCGCTCCTCAAGAAGACCTAGCGGCCTATCACTTCTTCATGTCCAAGAAAAACTAGGAAATGATATGGGCAAGCCGGGCACACGACGAAAGCAAACGATTGGAAGGTGAGTCGAGTCAGCGCAATGCGGAGCTATCACCCGCGACTGGCAGATCAACAGGACCTTGATGTCGGACTGAGATGGTCCCGGGGTGGACTACTCCCTTCTCATCGTGGAGGCGATGGCGGAGAGGCCGGAGAGGCCACCGAGGTGATTCTAAGCTCGCTTCCCCTGCAATATTTGTTGGCGGCGGTCTTTTGTTTTTAGTTCTCTGCTTGCGGTGCCTATCTCTGATAAGTTTGCTAAATGAATTTACGGGTGCCTCCCCTCTTCAGCTTTCCCAGTGGAGGAGTTCTCCTCTTTTTGTGATTATTTTCAGATTCATGAGACCGAGCCTCTTTACGTGCTCTTTTTCAACGGGGGGGGGGGGGGGGGGAGGGGGGTAAACCCCCACCTGTATATATCTTTTCCATTAACCACGGGGAAAGGGCGAAAAGAGCCCTGAAGAGATTGTTACAGAGGGCGGGACGAGGCTCCAACCAACGCGACGGGGTTGAAGCCGACAACAGGGGAGAGTAGAGTTTTTTACATAATATGTGGGGTGAAGTATCCCAGCCACACATCCACATCGCAACACAGCTCACCGGGTAGTCTTGCACACCATAGGACAGCCTCATCACGACATTGTTTGAGGAGTTGCGGAATCGAGGGCGCCAAGTGGTTGAAAACCACGCTGTCGTGGTGGTATCACGGCAGACCCCATGGGATGGCTTAAGTTTGGGGCCGATGGACGCTGGAGGTATCCGGGGAGGGATCGCACGACGCTTAGTGCCACGCTAAGATGTCTCAAGCACTGCAAACAACACGATCTTACCCAGGTTCAGGGCCCTCGTGTGGAGGTAACACCCCTACTCCTGCCTTTCCTCTCTATATGTGTGTAACCGAGTAGCCACAGTACAGTGTATGCCTCCAGATGAGTAGCCCCTCTGTTGTCCTCTTTTTCTCTACTGTAAGCGCTAGTAATAAATGCGAAGTGTGGCAACGTCCCTCGCGCAGGAGGGGGCAGGGCACCTTATATACTGGTGCCCAGCCGAATAGATAAAGACTAAAAGGTACGGTGATGTGACTTGACAACGGTGACGACAGCACACCTCCGAGATCCCCCGCGGAGAAGCGCCGCGCCGTATGCTGACATGCCTTGTCCACCTCGTCAGTGAGATAGGGTAGACCCCTAGACCTGCCCTGTCCCCTCTGTCAGTGATATGACTTGACAGGCGCCTACCGCACTGTAGCCACGCCGTAGCGCGGATAATCACGCGCTCCGTAAGGGTAACCACACGCCGGTACGGACGCATGATACGCGGAATCTTTTGTCAGAACGGCTCCATTGACTTCTTGCCCGGGTAGGAATGCAGTCCCTCTACCCGGACCAACTTCTTTACTCGGACGGATGTAACTTCCTTGATATCTTCTCTTGGCCTTCGGTGGGTATGTCCGGATAGAAACCTACCGGGTAGCAAGTTTCCGGGTAGCCGTCTACCCGATCAAACATTCCCTTGACCTTGTCTTCTAGCACTTGCCTTACCCCTACTCGGGGGTAACCCCCCGACATTAGTCCCCGAAGCTGGTAGAGTCCTGCGAACTTGTTCACTGGGCCCTTCCAGCTTAAAAACAAACCTTGTCTTCATACTGCAAGATGCCGAGAAGCACCTCCACATGGCCCTTTAACTCTTGCTTGAATCTCCCTTTCTTCGAGTAGTGCTATCTTTCTTTTGTGATGCCGAGTAAAATAACTTAGCGAAATTTCGAACACAATCCCGCTGAGACAGACCGAATCCACCTCTCCGTGTCGCTATAGGGCACGTGTCACACCCCTGTGCCCCTGACGCCTCGATGCCAGGGACACAGCAGGCCATGCGCCAATCTCTGCAACCTGGGCCCACCAGCCCGTTAGGTCATGTCAGTTATACTCGAGAGCCCACGATCTGGACGTGGGATTAACTGCGCGCGTTATGCGATATGTGCATTTCTAACGGCCACTTAACCCACGCGCACGATCGTGGCCCACGATCAATGCCACGATCAATCCATTGGTAACGGCAACTCGAGGCGGAGAGATAAATACCCCCGCGACGCTCCCTTCTCAGTTTTCCTGTTCTTCCCAATCTCACGCATCCTCGCCTCTCCGCCGCCGTCGAGCACATCGCCACCGCAAATATTTGTCGCGCCGCTGCTCCACGCGCCTCGAGAGAGACAGAGAGAATCGCCTCCGCTCAATCTCCAACTCCCACAAGCTTCTCGACGGACAGTGCTCCGAGTCCCAAGAAGACTGCCAAGCCTGAAGCTGCGCCTACACGGAAGAATCCACCGCGCAAAGTTGCACAGGCTGCAGACCAGATGCCACCACCCAAGCCACCGATTGCGCCAGTCAGGAAGCTGGTTATAAAGAGCAAGCAACTGACCATCGGCGGGCCCACCAGTAGCAGCAACCCGGCTGCTCTTGGATCTGCTGAAGGGCCTAGTGCCGGAGCTGCTTTCCGCGCACAAGCCAGCTGGCCGCAATATCTGCTGGAGGTGTCCAAGCAATATGACATCTCATTGTCCAAAGGCGAGAAGAAACTTTCTGCCTTGAAGGGAGGTCAGGCCAAAGCGACCGACGTCAATTCCAAGGGCAAGGGACCAGTATCAGTTCCTTCGCTCTTCTCGCGCGAGGCCGAAGAGGATGAGATCGAATCGGAGGGCCTGGCCGCGATCTTGGACCGGGTAGCGTTTGTGGACTCAGTTTGGGAAAGCGATAAACATGGCATCCCGGAGTGGAATGGCCTTACGCTGGGTCCAGTCGACCACTACCGGACTGACTGGAACAAGGCCGATGTCGGCGTTGTTCCAATGACAATCGCCAGCCCCTCTTGCACTCTGGCCGGGAAACTGTTCTGCCTGCGCAAAGCCGCCGAGGACGTTGAGCAAACTTATGATGTAAGTGTTTTTTCCTTTCTTGCTTTTTCCGAGTTGCAGTTTCTCTTTTCTTCTTCTCTTCTCTTCTTTTCCTCTTAGCCACTCCTCAGTCCACGAGATTCGGGCTGAGTAGTCTCTGATAGGTAGCCCCAGCATTCCGCAACCCAAAACACATGACACGATAGCAATAAGCCCCGTACGGGGTAAGAAAGGCAGACTTTATTTGATCATCAGGGTTGAGAGCTATGTGATGAAAACCAGAGTAGGCATCTATGAAAGACAAAAGCTCACAACCAGCAGTGGAATCGATCACCTGATCTATGCGGGGTAGCGGAAATGGATCCTTGGGGCAGGCCTTGTTCAGGTCGGCGCCACGCGGTGTCGGCCTTGGGATCCTCCTTCTTCTTCTCAACCATAACCGGGTTGGCTAGCCAGTCCGGATGCAATACCTCCATGATAAAGTTTCTTATCAGCAACTTGGTGATCTGATCACCGATAGCCTTCCTCCTCTCATCTCCAAAGCGGCGCATAGCCTGCTTCACTAGCTTGGCATCATGCCGCACATGTAGCGAGTGCTCAACCAACTCCCTCGAGACACCCGGCATATCCTCATTGGACCATGCAAAGAAATCCCGATTCTCACGGAGGAAGTGGATGAGCTCGCTTTCCTATTTCTTTCCCAACCCGGCGCCAATGATGGCAACATGGTCTGGGAACTCAGGGCCAACCTGGATCTTCTTTGTCTCTTGGGACGCCTGGAACGCAGTCCCGTACTGGGAACTCGGCATAACAGGCGCATCACCTTGCGCGGATTGCGCCATAGACACCGCCTCGTACATCTTCTTCTTCTCGGCCGCAATGACCATGGATTCCGCCAGCTGAGAACTAGCAGAGGCACATTCCAAAGACCTCTTGTAGTCACCTGAGATGGTGATGACCCCATTGGGACCAGGTATCTTCATCTTCAGGTAAGCAACATGGGTTGAAGCCATGAACTTGGTGAGGGTAGGCCTACCGAGAAGGGCATGGTAGGGGCTCTGAACATCAACCACCTCGAACTAAAGACACTCGGTGCGACAGTTCTCCCTGGTGCCGAAAAGGACATCCATCCAGATGCGGCCGATCAGAGCACAGGATACCCCCGGCACAATTCCATTGAATGTGGTCTTGCTGGGTAGTAGCATGTTTTCGGCCAGGCCGAGCTTCTTCAGTGTGTCCAGATACATAATGTTGATGTTGCTGCCGTTGTCAATCAGCACCTTGCTGAAGCGGACGTTCTTCTCGGGTCCCAAGAAAGTGGGATCCACCACCAGAGCATAGCTACCCGGATTGGGCATCACCTTGGGGTGATCAGCCTTAGACCAAGTCACCTCCTGGTCGCACCAGCGCAAATAGTGAGGCACAGCCGGGATGACTGCGTTTACCTCCATCACGCGCCTGCTCTGCGGCTGCTTGTCGAGTGGCTCGGTGGTGAAGATATGAAGCTCTCATGGTGTTCCTGGTACCGGTTGCGGTCTCCACCATCATTGTTGCCGTTGTTGTTGTTGTTGTTGTTGTTGTTGTTGTTGTTGCCTCTGTTGTTGCGGGTGTAGAAGTTGCGGTTGCGGTTGTTGCGGTTGTCGTAGTTGTAGTTGTGGTTGGCTCCTAAAGCCACCTGGTTCACATTCTCTCTTCTTGGAAACGCTGCAGGCCTGGGAGCAGCTGCCCGAATAGGTTGCACATTTGCATTCGCTGCCGGCAGAGGAGGAGGAGGGGGCAAGTCTTCATTCTTGATGCGCTCCCACCAGCTGCACTGCCGGGTAGTGTGGTTGGCTGGCCTAGTCGGATGCCGAGTGTGGAAGCTGCACACCCCATCCTTCGTGTTTGCAAAGATGAAGTTCGGAGCTGGATTCGAGTTGCCGCTACTCTGCTGGGGTGCAGCGTAGGGCTTCTTGATGCCTTGGCCCTGATTCTGGTTTTGCCCGTATTGGACTCTAGCAGTTCTCTGCCTTTGGCTACTCCAAGCAGCCGTGGTCACAGCATTCACCTCGTCGGGATCATACCGAGTGTCAATCCGGTCACCTCTTCTCTTGTTGCGTAAATCATTGCGCCTGTTGCCATCTTGAAACTTTCTTCTCGGCTCAGGAGAATCGAGCAGAGGCTGAGTAGGATCGCCGAGTGCATACTTATCTGCAATCTTGATCGTCTCGGCGAGAGTACTCGGCATCTCTCTCTGCAGCTTCTGCCACAACATGCTGCCATGCCTACAGCCCTGGGCAAACCAAGTGATGGCCTGAGCCTCATTCACACCCTCGCAGGTGTTCCTCAAGGTGCTCCACTGAGTAAGATACTCGTTGTCAGTTTCCTCTTCTCGCTGCTTGCAAGCGGACAGCTGCTGCGGCCTATTCGGCCTCTGGTAGGTGCTCGTGAAGCTGCTGATGAAGGCTTCCGAGAAGTCTAGCCAGCAGTTGATACTGTGCTTGGGAAAGTTGTTGAGCCAAGTCCTAGCCGGACCCTCTAGCATCTGTGGAACATACCGCACATCCCATCTCCGATTGCCGCCTGCAATGTGCACGGTTGTGACATAATCATTCAACCAGTCTTCTGGCTTGGTGCTGCCATTGTAGCACTTGGTCCCCCTGGCCAGCTGGAAGTGGTTCACGGAAGGCTCATCCATGATACGATGAGCAAAACACTCTGGGCCAGGCGGCCCCTTGCTCTCGAGCTGCGCGGACAGATTAATCGGGTCCATCTTGTACCTTGCATCGCTGGGCTCCAACACGCGGTCACCCACGCGATCAGCGAGGTTTCTTGGGTTAGCATACCCGACCAGCCCATGGCCGAGTAACCATCATCATAGCGGTCTTGCTGCACCGCTACGGGTTGCACAACTGGGTTGGCTGCTGGCGCAGCCGCACGCGGCTGTGCTGCTGCTGGTTGTTGCACCCTCTGCCGAGTAGGCTGAGCAGGCTGTTGCCGAGAAGGCCCTGCGGTGTTTCCTCCTTGCCTCTTACTCTGAGCTTTAGTGGCCTGATAGCCTGCTCCTGCAGTGTTGTGTTTTTTACCGGGCTGTCGCGGCACAGCGTGCTGTTTCGCGGCAACAGCAGGGTCGTACACCTGCATCTATCTGCTCTTCCCAAAGTGCACACTCTGGTCCCTCTCGTCACCGAGAAGCGGCGATGAGGCCTGATCCATAGATCCGGCCGCACGCGAGTGCACAACCTGAGAAGCGCCAGCACCCGGATTGGCTTTCTGGAACTGCTCATTCTACCGACTAGCCTCGAGCACTAACTCGTTAAGCCTCTCCTGCTGCCTAGCGCGCGCGTCGCCGGTGAGACGTGACAACTCTACAGCTACTGCCTCTGCAGCCCTAAGAGTTTTGGCGGGGGTGCTGTATCTGGGCCTAAGCACGGTGTCTACACTAGCAGATTGGCTAGCAGCCTTGCCATCTCTAGCCACCTCAGCGCCTAAGTTGCGACGCGTAATGCCTATCTTGCTAGTCAGCCTAGAAACAGGAGTAAAGCCATGCGCAACATTGTACTCACTTTGCGCAAGGTTAAGCTCGAGCCTAACCTTCTCCAGCTCCTGGGTCTCTGCGAGTAGCGCTTGACGCTGCTGCTCGATCTGCGCCCTCATTGCGGCAAGTTCCACCTCGGTGGGTTGCGGCATGGCCAGCGGCATGGTGACGCCAGCGCGAACAACTGGGATGGCCGCGGAGGTGGAAGGAGGCAGGTTCAAGTCCTTTTTGTAGGGCTTGTGGACCCGCGCACCCACAGGCGTCTCGATGACGACAGCGTCAGCGGCCGCGCCCTTCCCGGCATCGATAGCCAGGCCTGTCATCATCACCTCCATGTTGTCCGCAGAGCAGCCGGAAGGCTTCTCGCGGGCAGCGAGTACAGCAGGAGGATCTTCCGCGTCGAGCACCTCCTCAGGAAATTCGCGGATGACGGTGGTGGCGACGTAGACCAGGTGCGTGCTGAAGGAGAGCACCGAGCCACCTGCAGGCATGGGCCTACCGCCGAAATCTCCAGCGTTGTCGGTGACAAAGTCGAAGGAGCCGAATCTGTGGACAAGGCCACAGACTACGCGCTCCCCTGAAGCGGAAACCGGTCCCGTCCGAATGTGAACTCCAGCCAGCGCCGCTGCTGGACCCACGGTGGGTGCCAACTGTCGTGGTGGTATCACGGCAGACGCCATGGGATGGCTTAAGTTTCGGGCCGATGGACGCTGGAGGTATCCGGGGAGGGATCGCACGGCGAGTAGCGCCGCGCTAAGATGTCTCAAGCACTGCAAACAACACGATCTTACCCAGGTTCAGGGCCCTCGTGTGAAGGTAACACCCCTACTCCTGCCTTTCCTCTCTATATGTGTGTAACCGAGTAGCCACAGTTCAATGTATGCCTCCAGCCGAGTAGCCACTCTGTTGTCCTCTTTTTCTCTACTGTAAGCGCTAGCAATAAATGCGAAGTGTGGCAACGTCCCTCGCGCAGGAGGGTGCAGGGCACATTATATACTGGTGCCCAGCCGAATAGATAAAGACTAAAAGGTACGGTGATGTGACTTGACAACGGTGACAACAGCACGCCTCCGAGATCCCGCGCGGAGAAGCGCCGCGCCGTACGCTGACAGGCCTTGTCCACCTCGTTAGTGAGATAGGGTAGGCCCCTAGACCTGTCCTGTCCCCTCTGTCAGTGACAGGACTTGACAGGCGCCTACCGCACTGTAGCCACGCCGTAGCGCGGATAATCACGCGCTCCATAAGTTGAACCACACGCCGGTACGGACGCAGGATACGCGGGATCCTTTGTCAGAACGGCTCCATTGATTTCTTCCCCGGGTAGGAACACAGTCCCTCTACCCGGACCAACTTCTTTACTCGGACGGATGTAACTTCCTTGATATCTTCTCTTGGCCTTCGGTGGTTATGTCCGGATAGAAACCTACCGGGTAGCAAGTACCCGGGTAGCCGTCTACCCAGTGATGCATGTAAAATGCATAGATGAATTTTGCATATTTTCACATGGTTTTCTATTACATATTGCATCATATAAGGGTATAATTCAATGTTTTATAGTATTTTGGGGTTAAATTACAAAGTCCCCCAACTTTTATGGAATTAACTCTGCCTGTCAGAAACTCCGTTTTCTATATTTTTGACGTTTCAGGGGGCAAACTTCCGTGAAATCACCTGAAAATCTGCGGGGGTCATTTTTTGGAAGGAGAAAACTTGCGGGCGAAGGATCCACGAGAATTGAGCAAGGAGGCCCAAAAGAGGACCCTCCACGCGGCCAGATTCCTTGGCCACGTGAGAGGCCCCCTTTTGCCCCCTATGGCCCCAATTCCTTCCATCTTCGACTTACCGACTCCGTCTTGACCTAAAACCGACTATAAAAAGGGTCCCCCGTACCCTTACGGAGAGAGCGCCGCCGAAACACCAAAACAAAGACCTGGAGTTCCAGATTGGAGGGGGGAAACTCCGGCGGGGCGCCGCCGGTGTGATCTGCTACCCCTCCAACGTCATCTCCATCGACATCTCCATGAAGAGGGAGTAGTCCATCCCAGGGCTATGGGTTTGTGGAGGTAGCACTTGTATCTCTCTCTCTATGTGCTTCACTAATTAGATCCGTATAATCTGCCTCACATGATTACGGGCACCGTTGTAATTCCTATGTGGTGGATCTTTTCTATGAGTTATTGAATCTAAGATTGCAATTGTTTCTCTTGAGTTATTTGAGTAGATGTATCTTATGTACCACGTTCTTATTGGCTAGCTTTGATCAATCTAGTTCTTGAGAGCGTGTGTGGGGTGATGGGTGCATTAGTTGGAGTAACGGGAGGTTGCTAGTGATGTGAAAGTGACAGAAGTTCAGCGATCCACTTAGGTTTTGTTAAACCTTTCTTAGTTACCTCACTAGGGATAAAAAGGAGTACCTTGTTACGGGGGATTTGAAGTGACACTAATCAATCTCCATGACTAGATCTAGCAAGTTCTTACTTCAACTTCATGTCACATTGCTTAAAGCTATACTCTTGTTTTTCCTTAATTATCGAGGTGTTATGAGTTATTTCGCATCTTGGTGGAGTATAAGAGGGATCAATATGACCGTAGAGATCTCTATGCTAGGACGTGATGCCCATATGAAAGTACTCAATGTTAAACATGTTATTGTAATATCACATGTAATTCTTTATGTCCACCGTCTTCTACTTTATTTGAGAGAATGCAAGTGTGAAACCATGAACCCCGGTCCTATTTTAATTATAAGAAAACACTCTAGTTACTTTGCTGCAATTTACTTTACTTGCACTTTAGTTTACTTGCATCTCCAATTCGAATTTACAATATCTCCATCACCACTTGCATCACAAAAATACAAAAACAATCCATTGCATATTTATTTTCTCATTTGCATTTAGTAGTAGATTTAATTATTGCACATTTACTTTCAGTTTTGCATTGCAATTTAGAAGTCTCACACCTTGTGCTTGACAACCACTTGGTGAGGTTGAGGGCACAAAATTCTCTACTTGTTTGCAGGATCCTGGAGGAAGCTTGGAAGACAACTGCTGAAATACTGGCTCCCCAAGAGTTCGATATAAACCCTCGAGTCACCCTCGTGGGGAAGAAGGCTTGCCACTAGCTACACACTCTGCACTTGGAGTCTCAACCTAGCCATCAAGCGTTTTTCTGGCGCCGTTGCCGGGAGCCATAGGTGAAGGAGTTGTCCAAGGGAGCTCACAAGAAGTCTTCATCACCAACAAGGTGTGCAAACACCTAAGCTTGGGGAGGTTGCACCTACATGAGTACCGTCCTTTCTATCTCCACGTTCTTTCAAGTAGATTGTTTTGTTTTTTTGTCTTGTTTTTGTTTTTGTTTTGTTTTTGTTCTTGTTTTTGTTCTTGTTTTTGTTTTGTCTTGCATATTTTATTTTAGTTTGCATTTTAGTTTTGCATTTAGTTATCTAGTTTATTTTAGTATTTCGAATTTTCCTAGTTACTTTAATTTTCAGTTTTGCATAAAAAATTAAAAACTACATAAAAACTGTTAAAATGGGTGATAGAACTAAATTAAGTGACTACACAAATACACCCAATGACCAATTCATTGCTAGGCCAATTACTACACCTGAAATAAAAGCTAAAAGCTATGGAGTAAGTCCTAGTTTATTGAATTTAATTACTATAGAGCAATTTGGTGGTAGTGCTATGGAGGATGCCTCTATGCATCTTCATGATTTCATGGAAATATGTGATATGCAAAAATTTAAAAATATGGAAAGTAGTGTTTTAAAACTGAAATTATTTCCTTTTTCACTTAGAGGAAAGGCTAAAGAATGGTTACTTTCACTACCTACAGCTAGTATAAATTATTGGGATGATTTAAAAGAAGCTTTTATTAAGAAATATTATCCTCCCGTTAAAATTTTGCAAAATAGGAATAATATCCTCTCATTTAGGCAAAATGATAATGAACATGTAGCCATGGCATGGGATAGAATTAAATTAATGCTTAGAACATGCCCATCACATGGAGTAAATGATTGGACCATACTACACTCTTTTTATAATGGTCTAAACTACATGTCTAGAAATATACTTGATTCTGCTGCTGAGGGTGCCTTTATGAGTAAAACTGTAGG
This sequence comes from Alopecurus myosuroides, assembly GCA_028641055.1. Lineage (NCBI taxonomy): Eukaryota > Viridiplantae > Streptophyta > Magnoliopsida > Poales > Poaceae > Alopecurus > Alopecurus myosuroides. The sequence continues at coordinate 87,459,442 of CM054061.1, forward strand.
TGAGGCTAAGAGAATATTAGAAAGCATATTGCAAAATTATAGTCAATGGAATACTGAAAGAGCATCCAATCCCACTAAGAAAATAAACTCAATTGAAGAAACCAATGATTTGTCTTCTAAAATGGACACTATTCTTGCTTTTATTAATAAAAAAAATATGGAGAATGTGCCTTTGCAGGAGCTAGTTGGTAGTAATTCTAAAAGTGTGGATGTTAATTTTGTTAGGAATTATGGTAGCAATGGTTTTGGTAATGCTTACCATTCTTATAGTAAACCTCCTTATGTGCCAAATAAACCTTTTGTTCCATATCCTAATGCTAATGAAAATAAGTGGAAGCCTTCTAGTGAAATTTCTGAATCTAATAAATTGCTTATGGAACAAGTTGCTAGTCACAATGCTATGATAAATTATTTAAATAAGTCTATTACATCCATTAGTAGTGATATTAAAGGATTGCAACTTCAATCTCCGAATTTAGATAAAGCATTGTCAAAATTTGCTGATAATCAAGCAACTATATTAAGCATGTCAGCAGGAAAGCCGCAAGCACAACCTAGTGTAGGAATGAATTCTATTACTATTCCTGCTCCTATTATTGAAAATATTGATCATATTGCTGAGAATACAAGTGAGCATGTCCCTACTAGCTTAGAAGAAACTTTGAATGAAATAGTGAAGTATCCTGAATATTTACTTCCATATATGTCTTATCTTGCTAGCAAAGATGAAATTAGTCCTCATGAATCAAGCATGCTAGATAAATTAGAGAATAAAGTAGAGGAAATTATTATGCTTACTGAAATTAAGGATCCATTGCTTGATTTAGAAAAAAGTAGCTTGCAAGAACTTATTGCTACTTTACAAAAATTTGCTAGTGATCCCACTATACATGTTAATCAACCTGGCTTTGGATCTTATATTGCTAATCATGTCTTGCAAGAAAAAATTGCTAGGTACAAGAATGAGGCCATGATACCTCCTAAGCTTGGGGATGCATTGATCCCCAAGGTGCTAGTTTCAATTGGAAAAAAAATTCACCATGCTATGTTAGATCTAGGTTCTAGTGTATCGGTACTCTCTAAAGAATTATATGAATTGCTAGAACTAGAAAATTTAGAAAAGTGCTCAAGTGAATTTGTTCTTGCTGATAACTCTACTAAACATGCTATCGGACAAGTAAAAGATGTTATGATTGAATTGCACATGACTTGTGTACCCGTTGATTTCATTATTATAGATATGGGGGATAAATCCCCTAGTCCTATTATTTTGGGTAGACATTTTCTTCGTACTACAGGTGCAATCATAGACTCCAAGGAAGGGAATGTCAAGTTTCAGTTCCCTCACAAGAAAAGCATGGAGTACTTCCCAAGGAAGACGGGCACGCTGAAGAACAAGCTCCCTCATGAGCTTTATCCCTCTTGATTATCAAGTAAGTAAAGCCTAGCTATATGGCTATAAAGAAAGCGCTTTACGGGAGGCAACCCGGTTGTTTTTGTTTGGATTTTCCTAGTGTCCTCTTGCTATCTCAAGAGATTAGTTTTTTTGTTTAAATTCTGGAGTTTTCAATAAAGAGTCAAGTCAAACCCATTTGGACTTATAATTTGCTATCCTAGTGCATGAAATTTCTATTTCAGCACGAGTCTGCTCACCGTATGATTTTACGTTTTTTATTGGTATGTTGGATTGAGCTAATTTTTTAGTATGTTCTGCAACTTTTCGTCCTCTGTAAGAAAAAAACTGGCTTAATTTTTTGACGAGTCTAGCTTAGGGAAAAAACGTTCGTTTTGCTGCTGCTGCTTTTCTGGACAGATTCTGGCTTCTTTTGTTTTATGCACTCTTTGGGCTTGGGAATCGAATTTCCATGATTCTTTCAAGCAAGAGAGTGAACATACAACATAATGAACCTTATTGTCTATCTACTGGAGCATTTGATTTGGAATTTTGCACAACAAGCATGTGATTTGTTTGTCCTTGCTAATCTCACCCCACAGAAAAAGAATGGGAGAAACATGTTTTGTGAAGTTTTTTCAAAGGGAATAGAGGAGCTGCGCCTCAAGAAATCCAATAATGGTGAAAGCCATAAGCTTGGGGATGTGATGCACACCCCACTGGAGCTACACTCTTTTGGTTAGCACACGTCTACTTTCTGTTTTTCTAAGCAAAGCATTTATCGTAGAGACTTGAAGCGTCTAGTTTTTGTTTTTATTTTTGTTTTGATAAGACCACCACCATCATTTTATATGAGATTGAGCTACCGTAGTTTGGGGTTGGAATGTATTGGATGCTAGTATTATGACTTGTAATAGGGATGGCATGGTTGATTTGAAGAGCTACATATGTTTGCATGATTTATAGGCTTTTATGTGTAGAAATTTGCAATAATGCTGTCTTGAGCTATCTCTTATTCATGTCCTTGATGTTAATTGCTGGTTTATCTAGTTTGTCATGAAATGAGTAGTTCTATGGACATATGCATGCATAGTAGCTGGTCAACTATCTCCCTCTTGCTAGCCCAAAAAATTTAAAAATTCCAACAAGTAAAAACTTGTTTCCAGCACTCCTTAGCCATGTATTTCCAGTGAGTCCACCATATCTTCCCATTAGCTTCATTGCTATTCCGAGTATGTTCACCATGTTATCGTGTTATTTATGTTCTAAATTAAGATATTCACTTTATTAATTGTCATGGGTTGAACTTGGGATAGGACTCTCACGAACTTTTGAAGGCACACTTTACTTTTTATGCATCTAATAAACATGACCCAATAATGGGAGCCACAAGTTTTGCCTTTGACAAGTGTGTGGTTGGGAGCTAGCTATAAACGTGTATCACCGGAAAGCTTTCAACATTGCACAAAAAATTTACATTTGGTTGATATCATGTACTTTTGTTTTTGGACTCTTGGCATGCCGAAATGAAATAGAGGAATAGTAAGTTTTGATGAGTAAGTATCTATATGACTAGAGAAACGCATTGGGCCGCTAACCCAAGCCATGCTTTATCATGGTGGAAATTTACTTACAGCTTGAGTGACTCTACAACACATCCTATAATAAAATAAGAATCTATGCATAATAGTGAATGAAAATAAAAAGAATGATGAGTCTACTCCGTTTGTTCATCTTGTCATTGTAACATGGGCTTGTTTCCATGTCATGGGGAAAGAGGTACCTCTTTGCGGTTCTTTTTGATGTCATTAATACTTATTATGATTGTAAAAAGCTTATTAGGAATCTTAAGTTGAGTAATCATGGAGTAGGTTTTCACACTCACGGGGCATGAGGCTTTCAACCACTTTGTCATTCTCATTACTTCAATACTCACAATTTTAAGATGCTAGTGATAAAGGGGAAATGAGAGTCCTAGATCAATGGATACCACATTTCAATTAGTAATTTTAGTTGAATAATTTAGAGGCTAAATAAGACTTGATCATGTTTTACCTCTACTCAATTTTCTCCAAAGTGTCCACCATATTTTCTATTCTCCATTATGCTATTCTTTGACCAATATAGGATTTTATTTTTTTATTTTGTGTATGCATTTGGTCCATAGTGCTTTTATTTCATTATACACTTTGTGAACTTTCATGAAGCATCTTTGCTTGCATATTTGATATTTCTTACAACATGAATTGTATATTGCTACTCATTTCTAGTGTTAATCATTTGATTATATGTAGCATGAATAATCCTCCTTGATATCCCATGATTGTTTCAATAAGCAAAACCCATCTTAGTTTTATCACCTTCATACTCGAGGATGAGCATGGGTTAAGCTTGGGGATGTTGATGCATGTAAAATGCATAGATGAATTTTGCATATTTTCACATGGTTTTCTATTACATATTGCATCATATAAGGGTATAATTCAATGTTTTATAGTATTTTGTGGTTAAATTACAAAGTCCCCAAACTTTTATGGAATTAACCCTGCCTGTCAGAAACCCCGTTTTCTATATTTTTGACGTTTCAGGGGGCAAACTTCCGCGAAATCACCTGAAAATCTGCGGGGGTCAATTTTTTGGAAGGAGAAGACTTACGGGCGAAGGATCCACGAGAATTGGGCAAGGAGGCCCAAAAGAGGACCCTCCACGCGGCCAGATTCCTTGGCCGCGTGAGAGGCCCCCTTTTGGCCCCTGTGGCCCCAATTCCTTCCATGTTCGACTTACCGACTCCGTCTTGACCTAAAACCGACTATAAAAAGGGCCCCCCGTACCCTTACAGAGAGAGCGCCGCCGAAACACCGAAACAGATACCTGGAGTTCCAGATTGGAGGGGGGAAACTTCGGCGGGGCGCCGCCGGTGTGATCTCCTACCCCTCCAACGTCATCTCCATCGACATCTCCATGAAGAGGGAGTAGTCCACCCCAGGTCTATGGGTTTGTTGAAGTAGCACTTGTATCTCTCTCTCTATGTGCTTCACTAATTAGATCCGTATGAGCTGCCTCACATTATTACGTGCACCGTTGTAATTTCTATGTGGTGGATCTTTTCTATGAGTTATTGAATATGAGATTGCAATTGTTTCTCTTGAGTTATTTGAGTAGATGTATCTTATGTACCCCGTTCTTATTTGCTAGCTTTGATCAATCTAGTTCTTGAGAGCGTGTGTGGGGTGATGGGTGCATTAGTTGGAGTAACAGGGGGTGGCTAGTGCTGTGAAAGTGACAGAAGTTCAGCGATCCGCTTAGGTTTTGTTAAACCTTTCTTAGTTACCTCACTAGGGATAAAAATGAGTACCTTGTTACCGGGGATTTGAAGTGACACTAATCAATCTCCATGACTAGATCTAGCAAGTACATACTTCAACTTCATGTCATATTGCTTAAAGCTATACTCTGGTTTTTCCTTAATTATCGAGGTGTTATGATTTATTTCGCATGTTGGTGGAGTATAAGAGGGATCAATATGACTGTAGATATCTCTATGCTAGGACGTGATGCCCATATGAAAGTACTCAATGTTAAACATGTTACTGTAATCTCACATGTAATTCTTTATGTCCACCGTCTACTACTTTATTTGAGAGAATGCAAGTGTGAAACCATGAACCCCGGTCCTATTTTAATTATAAGAAAACACTCTAGTTACTTTACTGCAATTTACGTTACTTGCACTTTACTTTACTTGCATCTCCAATTCGAATTTACATTATCTCCATCACCACTTGCATCACAAAAATACAAAAACAATCCATTGCATATTTATTTTCTCATTTGCATTTAGTAGTAGATTTAATTATTGCACATTTACTTTCAGTTTTGCATTGCAATTTAGAAGTCTCACACCTTGTGCTTGACAACCACTTGGTGAGGTTGAGGGCACAAAATTCTCTACTTGTTTGCAGGATCATGGAGGAAGCTTGGAAGACAACTGCTGAAATACTGGCTCCCCAAGAGTTCGATATAAACCCTCGACTCACCCTCGTGGGGAACAAGGCTTGCCACTAGCTACACACTCTGCACTTGGAGTCTCAACCTAACCATCACCCGGTCAAACTTCCCTTGACCTTGTCTTCTAGCAATTGCCTTACCCCTACTCGGGGGTAACCCCCCGACACACGCCATTCCGTTTTTTCCAGAGCTGCCATATGCAGAGCACCCACAGTGTAAACACCGACTTGCAGGGCGAGCTAGGGAAATAGGGCAGGTATCAGCGTTGATCACCGCCGAAGTGCAGTCACCAACTGCACCAATGGTGGTCCAAAAGCGGCGGGCGAAGGGGCAGGACAAAACATTGTGCTCGGAGTTTTCAGAGTAGGCACCGTAGATGGTGCACACACTCTCTTCCTCAGTGATGATGTGCTTGTGGAGGAGGTTGGCCCGACATTGTATGTGACCTTGCACCAGTAGCCACGCGAAGAACTTGTCCTTCGAGGGGGCGTGGTTGCGCCAGACGAACTCGAAGGTGGGTGCACGCACACCGCCGAACGTGCAAAGACCGTACATGGATGAGGCGCGAAGGCCACCGTCAACGCGCCCGCAGAGCGGCAGCAAGCCGTGTCAACGCCATTGGATAGTGGAGCATCGGCGAGCGCCCGGGCCAGGTCTCTGAGCTGCCCAGTAGCAGAGGTGGAGAGGCGAGCTTTCTTCAAATTTAAATGAGGATTTTTTTTTTGACTAGGTGAAAAAGAAAATAATTTCGATTAGTTTTAATCTCGATTGATATTTCACTCTATGTAATTTGTAGATCTAGAAACATCTGGTGATGCGGAGGGGTTAGCTCCTAGTTGGCCCAATCTTCACGAATCGATGAAGAACACGAAGAACGAACGATGGACACGATGAACACGAGAGGGGAAGGAGGGGGGATCGGGTGAAATCAAGGGGGAAATGTGGCAAATCGAAGGGAGATAACTCGCAAGAACCAAATCTCCCGTCAACTAGACCCCGAGGGCCACCTACGGGACGATCGATCCAACTGAACTAACCTTAACGGAAACCGCTTCGCACCCATGGTGGGTCCACCACGTCAATAGAACCTCAAGGGTTAGTTGAGGAAGATTGGACAACTCCTAACTGAATCCCAAGGGGAAAGGATAGGTAGTCGGATGAATCTTGATACGATCCTAGATGAATATCGTAGGAGTAGCCTTGATACGGTCCTAGGTATAAACCATATGAGTAGCCTCACAAGAGGGATACAATAGCAATGCTAAAAGTTCTAATTTCATATCTAACCCTAGATCTAGCTCGGGGAAGTCCTTATATAGCCAAGGGGTCGAAGTAGGTGGAAAAGGGGAAAATCCCGTCCATTTGCGTGTATTCAAGGGGGCCGGCCTGGCCGGCCCTTGAGGTCGGGGTGGGAGGTGGGGCTCCTCTGCGCATGCCGGCCTGAGGCAGGGGTGGAGATGGGGCCGAGGTGCGGAAGGGGCGCTGGCTTGAGGCCGGGGTGGAGGCCGGGGTCCTCTGAGGGATGGCCGACCTGAGGATGGAGGGGGGGGCGTCCTGGGGCCGGGGTGGAGGCCGGGGCCTTCCGAAGGGGGACCGGTCTGAGGTTGGAGGGGGGTTGTCCTGGCCGGGGTTTGAGTCCAAGACCCCTTTTTTCCCCTTCTTCTTCCTTCACACCATCTTCTTGGACTTCTTCCACAGGTTCTTAGGCATCATCTTGGGCACTTTCCGGGGCATCCGTGGTGGATTCAAACCTGAGCACACAAAGGGCATTTCCATGAGGCAGCGCGCCATTCACCAAGTCACCGAAAGCATGAATTGAGAGGAGCTAGTTCACCTTGTCATATATGGCCTTTCCTCGTGATCTTGTCATTGCTCCACTTGGTGGAATTGGGTGGGATGCATCATCCCCCCCCCCCCCCCCCGCCTTGAAAAAGAGTCGACCTCGACTCTCCGTCGTCTTCATCACTTGAGTGTCCATGGAAGGGAGAGAGGTCCTTGACATTGAAGGAGTTGTGGACAAGGTACTTGGATTGCGGTAAGTCGAGCTTGTAGGCGTTTTGTTGATGCGCTTGATGACCTTGAAAGGTCTGTCGCCCCTTGGCTTGAGCTTGGAGTTGCGCTCTTGTGGGAAACGGTCCTTGCGCAAGTGTAGCCAAACGAGGTCGCCTTCTTGGAACACTATTGGCTTCTTATTCTTGTTCATGATGGAGGCTTGGTGCGCGGAATGCTTCTCGAGGGTAACTCTTGTGGATTCATGTAGCTTCTTGAGGTAGTCAGTGCGCTTGTGAATGTCCATGTTGACTTGCTCGTGGAGAGGCAATGGTAGTATGTCGAGGGAGGTGTTTGGGTTGAAGCCGTAGACGATCTCGAATGGGCTTCTCTTAGTAGCTTGGTGTAGTCCTCGATTGTAGGAGAACTCGGCATGAGGGATGCATTCTTCCCAATTCTTGAGGTTGGGCTTGATCAATGCTCGAAGGAGTGAAGAGAGCGTGCAGTTGACGACTTCGGTTTGTCCATCCGTTTGTGGGTGGTAGGCGGTGGAGAAAAGTAGCTTGACGTCAAGCTTGGCCATCAACGTCTTCCAAAAGTATGAGGTGAATTTGGCGTCTCGATCCGACACAATTGAAGTGGGCACACCATGTAGACTCACAATTTCCCTGAAAAACAATGTGGCAATATGTGAAGCATCGTCGGTTCGCTTGCATGAAATGAAATGTGCCATCTTAGAGAAACGATCAACAACGACAAAGATGGAGTCCATATTGGTTTTAGTTCGTGGGTGTCCTAACACAAAGTCCATACTAATATCACTCGAAGGTGCGTGTGGGATAGGCAATGGCAAGTAAAGACCATCAGGGTTGGAAGCAGACTTAGCTTTGAGACATGTAGGACATCGCTTGACGAGGCGTTCAACTTGGTGCCTCATCTTGAGCCAATAGTAGTTGTTGGAGAGCATGGCATATGTCTTGTCACGTCCAAAGTGTCCCATGAGACCTCCTTCATGTGATTCCTTCAATAACAACAAACGAAGAGAGGACTCGGGAATACACAATTTGTTAGCCTTAAACAAGAAACCTTTGTGGAGATAGTAGTCATCAAAACCTCGGTTAGGCAAGCATTTATCAAAAATAGGACCAAAGAAAGCATCGTAAGAGTATAAGTCTTTGATCTCATCCAAACCAATCACATTGATGTCAAGGCGTGTAAGGAGACACTTTTTTCTAGATAAGGCATCCGCTACAACATTTTCTTTTCCTTTCTTGTACTTAATGACATAAGGAAATTATTCAACGAATTCTGCCCATTTAGCATGCCTTTTGTTCAAATTAGCTTGGCTTTTCAAATATTTCAATGATTCATGATCGCAATGAATGACAAATTCTTTAGGCCAAAGGTAATGTTGCCAAACTTCTAGGCACAACGAGAGCTCGTCTTGTTTACGTGCAAGGGTCTTGGCGTTATCGGTGATCACTTGGCTCTAAGACATGGGGCGAAGAACAAACGTCTTGTTATTCCACTTGAAGCTATAATAGTTGGTACGCACATCATGCATAGCACTCTTGTCATATTTCCAAGGTCGTCCGAGAAGGAGATGACACACGGTCATAGGCACAACGTCGCACTCCACCGTGTCTTCATAGGGGCCAATCTTGAATTGCACGGACACCATATGTTGAATCTTGAAGGTTCCGGAGTCACTAAGCCATTGGACCAGGGGCCAACACCTAGGGCTTACGCGCCCTCCCCCTGGCCGCGCCACCTAGGGGTGCGGCCACCCTAGCCCACCTCTCGGGGTCATCTTTGGTGTGCTTGGCCCCCAGGGAACTATAAGCCTCATTCTATCCCCGAAGAATTATTCCGCCGCTGCCTCGGGGCGGAAAACACTAGAGAGAGAAAATCTCTCTAGCAGGGAGAAATCTGCTGGGAAAGTTCCTCTCCAGAGAGGGGAAATCGCCGCCATCGTCACAATCATCACTCCGGGCATCATCAAGATCGGCATCATCATTAGCATCACCACCAGCACCATCACCCTCATCATCCACCTTCATCCCGCTGTAACAATTAGGGGCCTCTATCGTTGTTTTGCATTAGATCTCTCTCCCGGTATGGATTACTTTGTAGTAGTTGATGCTTGTGAGATTTATCGGTGTTTGCATTTTATGACCAGATTGTTATCATCCATTATATCACCTCTGATCATGATCCATATGATGTGTTGTGAGTAGTCCGTGTTGTTCTTGAGGACATGGGAGAAGTCAAGTTGTTAGCAGTGAAGTAATGCTGGATAATAATTAATGATTGATATTTAAGTTGTGGTGTTATTCTCCTAGTGGTGTCATGTGAACGTCGACTACATGATACTTTACCATTTATGGGCCTAGGGGAATGCATCGTGTATTTGGCTACTAATTGTGGGGTTGCCGGAGTGACAGAAACCTAAACCACCTTTAGGAAACCATTATACGAGGGAGCGTAGGATCCCAGAGTTTAAAGCTGTGGTTAGATTTATTTCTTAATTACTTTCTTGTAGTTGTGGATGCTTGCAAGGGATATAATCACAAGTATGTATTAGTATTGTATGGAACGGTACATTAGCATAGGTTCACCCACACAACACTTATCAAAACACGTAACATTATTCAGCTGCATGGAACAAAAGCACTTGACAGAAACCTCTCGTGTGTCCTCGAGAACGTTTGTTAATCATAAGTAAACTCACCGACTTGTCTTTTGGTGAAGAAAGGATTGGGCCACTTGCTGCAATTATTATTACTGCATTTTATTTACTCGCACTTTATTTATCTGCAATATCAAAAACCCCTACAAATCTATTTTCTAGTATTTACAGTTATTCCTTCATCGAAACCGCTTGTCAACACCTTCTGCTCCTCGTTGTGTTGGACACTCTTATTTATCAAAAGTACTACGATACACCCCCTATACTTGTGGGTCATCAGGCACTTGTTTCTTGAACGGTTGTGGAGACTTGTTGGTAGCATTGGTAGTTCTAGAGGTGCTCTTGTTGTTGGTTGGAGTAGTCACTTGTGTCATTGGATATGAAGAGGACGGTCTTGAGTTAAAGAAAGACTTTTGCTTGTTGTACTTGAGATCTTCCGCAATTTGGCGTACGGCCTTGAGAGCTTGATGGACAAGGGAAACTATGTTGTCATATGGTTGATACTCGACAATCTTCCTTATAGGATAGTTGAGGACATTTAGGAAGCGGGCCATTTTTTGTTCTTGAGATTCCAGCACATGAGCTCGTATCAAAGAGGTTTCCATTTCCTTGTAGTACTCATCAACGGACTTCAAACCTTGACGAAGTTCTTGAAGTTTCTTAAAGAGGTCACGCTTGTAATATGGAGGAACAAAATGAGCATGCATGAATCGCTTCATCTTATTCCAAGTGGCAATAGGAGCAATGCGGTTGCGGACTCTTTCGGCTTGGAGACGGTCCCACCATAAGATGCATAGGCTTCTAATTCCAATGATGCTAAAGCAACCATCTTCTTGTCGGTGAAGTTGTGAATAGCGAAGATCTTCTCCACCTTGAGAGACCAAGCAAGATATTCTTCGGGATCATTTTCACCACTGAACTTTGGGACATTGAAATGAAGGGCACTCATGTTGCTGTATTCTTGTTGACGATGGGGTCGCTCATGGGGGTCTTCATCATAGACAGGCGGTGAATAATCATATGGGCATCCTCATTGTCTTGGTGTTGGCGATCATGATGGGGAGGATGACGCCGGTGGTCATTAGGAGGTGGTTGTTGGTGGTGACAGAGTCTTGCTTCACGTCGTTCGCTATCATCATTGTCATGGTGCTGATGTCGAGGACGTTCTTGTTCACGGTGAGGGCGTTGCGGAAGCACTTGTTCATCTCGAGGGTGTGGAGGAATTTCTTGGTCTTGGCAAGGTTGTTTAGGACTATCATGTTCTTGGCGGTCATTGTTGTTGGGACGCGCATTGCGCATTGGTGGCCTTCGATGTTGACGAGCACCTTCCACGAAGTCATTGTGGCCATAGTCATGAGCTTGGCCTTGTGTAGGTGGTGGATGATGTTGTCGAAGGTCCAGACATTGGGTTGTTGAAGAGGTTCACCATGGCCTTGGCGATGTCAAGGTGGTGGTGATGGCGAGCTATCTTCGTACAATTGTCATCGAGGAGCTTGTTGGTGAGGAGGTGGTTGTGGTTGTTGAGGCTGACCACCATCCTCAATGTTGTTGTTGCGATCATGGCGGTCATGGCGACGATCTTGGTGACGATCTTGAGTGTGGTGGCTAGAGTGGCACGACCTTGAGGACGATGATGATCGACGATGGTTGGCGAGATTAGCCAAATTGATGTTGATGAGCATCATTGTATCATTCAATCGAGCCTCTTGCTCTTGAAGTCGACACTCATAGCGTTGCAATATGTCCTTCACAAGTTCGCGGAGTTGGAAATGATCATTGTGGGTGACGAAGTTGTGGTAAGCATTGTCGTTGTAGAAAGGGTTTCCTTAATCCTCCGAGCTCGGACTTGTGAATACTCCTTCCTTAACCATCTCAAAAACACACACGGGTGATATGAATAAATGGATGTCTCACTTACCCAACGTTACCTTTCTTGGTTGTATTGAAGCTAGTGGACGATCCTAGGTGTAGGGCGGTATGTCAAAAGTGAGTCCAAAAAGATCGAAAAAAAACCGCAAACTACAACACACACGTTTTATGTGGAAGGCAAATGGGTTAGAAAAGTGGCAAAGAAAATCGAAAAATCCAAAGAAAAGTTTGTTGTAAAACGTGGAGAAGAACCGAAAAGAAAAGTTAACGCTAAAACCAATCCTAGTGGAGGAAAGTACAGGTGGAGCGCACACACACAAGGGATAAATGGGGTTAATGCGGCCAATGGAGAAGCGGAGACGAAATATACCTAACGAAGACTAAGCTCAATGCCACACCAACACAAGGAGGACGCTAGCTCAAACCGTAAACTTTAAAAGGCAACAAGATTCGCACCGTGGCAACCGGTCACTCTTTTATCTTTTGCGATGCGAAGCTACACGTTCCTATAAATGATAGAAATTGGCATCAATCTTTTGTTTCTTTTGGATCTTTTTGCTCTTTTTTCCTTTTTTTTTATTTTCTGTTTTTGACGATGATTCCAAAATTCCAATGCCTACTCGAAGCTATTCTCTCACAAGCGCCAAACTCGTACTCTCGGTGCCAGTAATGCGATGCCAAACAATGTAAAAGAGCTAGTCCGAATAGGTAAGGTACACCTATGCGGTTAGTTCAAGCGGAAGCAAGTTATACCCATGCGGTGGATGATAACAGATTTGCGGTCGGTGGATGTCGATGTCGTGTTGATCCGTTCATGTAGTTGCGTAGGCGATGTTGAGGGAGACGCGTAGGAACCTGTTTCACTAAAATCGGAGCAACAACAACAAAGAAAAACAAGTTACAAAATCTGTCCAAGAATCTAAGAGCAGAGATTTTCTGTGATTTTTGCTAAAATTCGAAATTCCTCTCAAATCAAGAATTTTTTTTGGACAAATTCGGGAAAAGTGGCTGAATAGAAAGGTGGGGAATGGTCTTTGCAACAAATCTATAGATCAAAACCACGAAAAACTGAACAAATTGACAGATTGGTCGAAATCCCTTTTTGGCTATTTTTGGTGAGATTTTAAAAATTTATGGTGGTAGAAGAAAATTTGGTGGAGAAGGAGGGGGTGGGGGTCGGATTCGTGTCAATCTAGCTCCGATATCAGATAATGCGGAGGAGTTAGCTCCTAGTTGGCCCGATCTTCACGAATCGACGAAGAACACGAAGAGCGAACGATGAACATGATGAACACGAGAGGGGAACGAGGGGGAATCGGGTTAAATCAAAGTGGAAACGTGGAAAATCGAAGGGACATAACTCGCAAGAAGCAAAGAATCCCAAATCTCCCGTCAACTAAACCTTGAGGGTCGCCTACGGGACGATCGATCCAAGTGAACTCACCCTAACGAAAACCGCTTCACACTCGTGGCCGGTCCACCACGCCAATAGAACCTCAAGGGTTAGTTGAGGAAGATTGGACAACTCCTGACTGAATCCCAAGGGGAAAGGATAGGTAGTCGGATCAATCTTGATACGATCCTAGATGAATATCGTAAGAGTAGCCTTGATACGGTCCTAGGTACAAACCATAGGAGTAGCCTCACAAGAGGGATACAAGAGCAATGCTTAAAGTTCTGATTTCATCTATGACCCTAGATCTAGCTCGCAGAAGTCCTTATATAGAAAAGGGGTCGGAGTAGGTGGAAAAGGGGCGAAATCCCGTCCATTTGCGTGTATTCAGGGGGACCGGCCCTTGAGGCCGGGGTGGGAGCTGGGGCTCATCTGCCAACGCCGGCCTGAGGCTGGGGTGGAGAAGGGGTCGGCCGGCCTGGGGCCGAGGTGGAGAAGGGGGGCCGGGGTCTTCCGAGGGGTGGCCGGCCTAAGGATGGAGGGGGGACGGCCTGGGACCGGGGTGGAGGCCGGGGCCTTCCGAAGGGGGGCCGGCCTAGCCGGGGTTTGAGGCCGGGACCCCTGTTTTTCCCCTTCTTCTTTCGTTCCTTCTTCTTCCTTCACGCCATCTTCTCAGACTTCTTCCACAGGTTTGTTGGGCATCGTCTTGGGCACTTTCCGGGGCATCCGTGGTGGGTTCTAACCTGAGCACACAAAGGGCATTTCCATGAGGCAGCGCGCCATTCATCAAGTCACCGAAAGCATGAACCGAGAGGAGGGAGTTCACCTTATCATTGGTCCACTTGGTGGAATTGGGTGGGCTGCATCATCTGGCATAGCTATTTCCAATTTCCTCGCATAGTGTTTTATTCTATCAGTAAAATGTGTCCCCTACTTACACCAATAAAAAAGCGGTTCTTGGGTCTGACTGCGCACCAAATGATTAAATTGTATATCAATAAGTTGTGTGAAGAGATAGAATCAATAACGCTACAAAAAATACAAAATGGAAAATTTTACATTGAAACAAAATGGAAATTCTCATTTTCGGTCGTTGATATTGTAAACATGATATTGGTAAAGGTTCCACTCTAATATAAACCTCGAAAGTTTGTAAAGAATGGTCGACGATTTTTTTACCTCCTATGTAGGCGACGTGATGTATATTTGTAGGAGCAACTTTTGGATGAAGGAAGATTTTATTAACTCAATAATTCGCATCAGAGCAATACATAGAGCCATTACAACATTGTGAGTTGCGTGTCAAGCTAGATCGGTCTAGCTCTTATATATAAATGGAGATAACACATCGCGTAGCAAACTGTACCGAATAGTGCACACTCACCTTTTAGTAGAAAAAAAGAACACTTTTACAGTACAATCCTTGTGAAAGGAGGAGAGATAAAATTCACGCTTCTCTTGGAAAGCATACATGAAGGGACCCATTTTCTGAACACAATAACATTGCAAGGTGGGCGAAGAAAAATACTTTGCCCATCCGTAAGGAGATGTGCAGTGGTATGGCGGCTTTCCTGGAGCTGGAACATTAATTTGTGGTGGGCATGAGAGTGAGAGTGCGGATTTCCCACATGTAGATTGGTCCCCCCCTACAATCAGAACCGTTGGATGCGGTAAAAGTCCACCCAGTCAAACTGGCCCACAGTTTTACATTTTCAACCCCCGCAAAAATAGAAATTAACCCGTGCTCCACCGTAGTATATAAGCGTGACACCAACCAAACCCTAGCCCTCTCCGCTTCCTGGCGGCGCCCAAAAGCTAGCGCGGCCGAGCCCCTCTACCCTGCTTTTCCACACATTTTGGCGGCGCCCCGACACCGGCCCCAAATCCTCCACCGCCCCTGCAGCGCCCCCGCCCCCGTCGACCTCGCCGCGCCTCCGCGGCACCAGGAGGTGCTCCTCCACCGCCGCCTCTTCGTCCGGGCCGCCTCCACCGCGCCTCCTCTGCCCGCGTCCTCGTCCGGGCCCTGCCGGGCCTCCTCCACGGCCCCTGCAGCGCCCCCGCGGGACGACGACGAACGCGCGCCGTGGGTAAGCGGCGGCGCTCCCGAGCTACACCGGGGAGGCCCGCACATGGTCGTGGGTGGCCGGGGCCAGCGCCTCCCAGCCCGTCGTCGGTCTTCGTCGTCATGCACTGGTATTCGTCCGCTGCCAGGATTCCTGTACCTCTTCGCGAGCTGCGCACGGAGATGACGACCGGGAGAATATCTAGGTTGCACGTCTCCAGATCTGGAGATTTTCCTTGGTTTCGTTCTTGTTTCTTCAGGAATTTTTCTAGTGTTGTTTTCAGATCCCAAAAAGTGTCCGTGCACCACTTCTCCTCTGGTCTTCTTTATCCAGTGCATTTTGTTTGTATTCTGTACTAACTTCCCATGTTGATGTGCCTTGCTAATCTGGACTTCTTTTATTTTTTTATCGAATACATGTATGACTCTTGTTTAGATCTTGTTGAGCCGGGCATGAAAGGCAGAAAAAAATCTCTCTTATATATAAATGGAGATAACACATCGCGTAGCAAACTGTACCGAATAGTGCACACTCACCTTTTAGTAGAAAAAAAGAACACTTTTACAGTACAATCCTTGTGAAAGGAGGAGAGATAAAATTCACGCTTCTCTTGGAAAGCATACATGAAGGGACCCATTTTCTGAACACAATAACATTGCAAGGTGGGCGAAGAAAAATACTTTGCCCATCCGTAAGGAGATGTGCAGTGGTATGGCGGCTTTCCTGGAGCTGGAACATTAATTTGTGGTGGGCATGAGAGTGAAGATCTCCATGGCATTGAGAATTGGCTGCCGAGTCGACGTTGGTGTGGCTTCGATGGAGATCATGAACTCGCTGTTTCGCGCGGCAACGGTATTGTAGACAGCACCGTTCACGAGGTAGCCCGGCGTGTAAGCTTCCGGATACAACAGCTCTCCGTTGAAGCGGATGTAGAACTCGCGAACGGATGTGCCGCGGAGTAGGCGCAGCTCGGCAAAGTGCAGGACCACGAAGTATCCGGGCGACGGATCGTTGAGCTGCGGCTTAGAGCTCCAGCCAATCTCTATCTTGGTCTCGGAGGTTTTCCGGGGCATGACAGCCCTCTGCATCACTGCCGTTGGCGGTTCAAACAAGTCGTCGCTTAAGCTCTGCACCTTTTTGACGGTTGATATCTCGTCGAATTCTGTCCGATTAACCCAGGAGAGCCATATTCGGTCGCGTGCATCTTCAGGGTACCTGATCGAGAATCAATATCGATTGAGTATGCCATCTTGTCTAAGCATGGGTGCATGGTACTACACACCCCTAATTTCGTTTAGATATTAATTGGGGGGGGGGGGGGGGGGGGGGGGTTCCAGGAACGCGCGTACATCGCGCCTTCTGTTTTATATAGACACACACAGGGCCGAAGCCTAAAAAAAAGACTACTTCCCAAAAAGATCCGCAGATTGCCACACTATTGCCTCAAGCATGATGGCATCAAGCAACAAGGCTGGCGTTCGCGCCTTGTCCCGAATTTGGGGTTTTCCTTAAAAAAATATCTAAGTTATACTATTATTTTGTGAAGTTTGAGGGTTAATAAGTTGTGCTATTTGAGAGAAAAAAATGATAAAATTCGATGAATTTTATATTTAAATATATTTGCTACCACTTGTTATTTATTTAGTCTACATACTATAACAATTTTCTACTCTGAATATTTTTGTATGACATTTTATAATCTTGTACTCCATCCGTCTCATATTAATTGTCTCAAACTTGTACTCCCTCCTTCTCATATTAACTGTCTCAAAGTTGGATAAAAGTGGATGTCCAACTTATCTGCATCCACTTTTGTCTAACTTTGATACAATAATTAATATGAGATGGAGGGAGCGTAGTAGTCCCTTGTTTTTAGATCTTTTGTTAACACGACTACTCCAGAACTATTCCATGATGGACACACACGAAAAGTATATTTCGCTTACCTGACATAGCGGGAAGCATCGGTAAGGCCGAGGTTAAACCTCTTGTAGAGCACCATGCCCTGCGTCGCGGTCACCTGAGGATAGAGCTCGCTCTTCAGCGGCCTCAGGTCCAGCGCAGAGATGAAGGGCGTCCCGGTGCCAGTGTTCACCAAGCAGACACTCACGGAGTCCTCCGGCACGACCACAATAGCCTCCACGATCTGCGCCCTGTCCGCCGTCAAGATGTTCACCGTCACCCAGGGGTTGGCGCCGATGTAGAGGTCGAAGATGGGCAGTGTGTTGAGGCCGTCGTAGTTGCCATACAGAAAATAGGCGCGGATCAAGTACTTGATCCCAGGCACGAGGGAGCCGAGCGTATAGCAGTTGCGTTCGCTGTCGGGGAAGCTTCGTACGTTGTAGTATAACTTGATGAGCCTACTGTAGGTGTACTCAACAGAGATGTCGTAGTTCAAGCCGGTGTCGATGAAGCCGGTGTCAGGATAGTACGATAGCTCGCTGTCCACGTCCACGCTGTTTGTCGGCCCCGGGAGACCGCAGTCTATGCTTATGAAACCTGCAATGTTCCCGTGCACATTAGTCATGCATATATGAGACGCCGATATATGGTGAAACTGCACTAAACTACTCGTAGTAGACATTAATATTGCACTACAAACAAGACATGTGGTACTAATCTTTCCAGATAAATTGAGCGTACCATTGCTGTCAACCTGGGCACAAGCTTGAAGTACGCCGCCAGCGGCAGCAATGGCGAGGCAGAGAAGCAGAAACCATGGCCTGCCCGCCATTGTGTTCTTGCTACTGATTTCTGCACTAATTGCACATGCAAACTGCCAAACAGCTAATGGAGCATAATATGTCTTAGCACTAGGCGCGGCTCCATATATATAGCCATCCCATCATCGTCTGAAAGATTGAACGAAGTAAGAGATCTACCAATTCTCTCATGAATTAGCTTCCTAACGATCACATCAACACCACGCCATCATTAGAGATGCACGTCACTAATTAGAGTATATAATTAACTTGCACTGTCCCGTATATGTCAACGCAGGGGCACGCGACGAAACGAATACGGTGTCCCTGATGTGGTGCTCATCAGTGGTTGAGGATGGAAAGAATCGTACAAAAGGCAATTTCTAAAAAACATGTAAAGACCAAAATACTCTGAAGATATTAATAGAACACGATCTATTGATACTCCAATGAGTCACTGATTAGTGGCCCCTGATTTCTAACCTTAGCTGGCCACCTCATTGTGGCGCCCACTACAATGGTGGAATTTTAGATAATCCAAAATATTGAACATAACCATATATAACAGCTGATAGCACAACAAGATAATTGAGTTGACTTTGAAGTTTGAACATGTAAGTTGCTTGTTGAGCAGGCAACATCTTTGGACCAATTGGCATAGATTTACTACTAAATTTCGCGCCTTTAGACAATTTAGTTATTGCAAACAAAGCGTAAACGTCAAATTTTACGGATCAAAATAAATCAGAATGTAAGGAAATATATAAGCCACTGTGAATTAGTGTCAAGTAATTAAGGTATCTATAACATATATACTAAAAACAGGATCTAGGGGTTCTAATAGAGCAATCATGTTGAGCCGTCTCATCCAAATTATTCTGATTGTTGGATCTGAAATGTGTGGTTCTAAGAAGACAAAAAAAATAGGTATAGGCATTTCACCAGCCTCCTCCGCATTTGATAGCAAATTTTCATGTGCTTTTTCATGTGCTTTCCCTTAAATAGTGATTTAGAAATTGTCACCTCATAGGTGACATCACATTAGTAACTAAATCTGAAAATCTAAAACGAATTATCTTCTAAGGGAATATGCAATGTAGACATCTTAGCAATGTAACGTAGGATTGTTGATAAGGAAACAGAGAGAAACCAAAAAAAAAAAGTTAGCCTTCCCTTAGGTTAGAGACGATCTCTTAGTAAAAAAAATATTTTCTTCATTGTACGGGATGTCTTCTCTTGTTCACACGTTTTCTTGTTTTTGTTTGGAGTGAATTCCATTTTTTACCCTCTAGTTACGCATTTGTGACACCTCGTCTAGCTCAAAATCACCTAGATTGTCCATTTTAGAAACTTCCGACTTTATTTTCTGATGCATTTATATTGGGCGAGATACAAGTTGATTATTGAGACTCAAAAATATCGAGACATCGTTGTGAAATCAAACATATAGCAAAGTTAAAGCTGTACATTATCGTTGATGCCACCTAGTGGCGGATGTAGGATTAAAACCTAGGGGGTGCCAAACTCATCGTTCACAGGGGCATACCCAAGAAGGGCTGAGTGGGAACCTAGGCCCCCACTCAAATTTGGCAAATTCTTTGCAAATTTAAAGCTTTTCTATTGAATTTTTTGAATTTATATAAGAAGTGCCACCAGTCAAAGTGTGTGCCCCCACTAAAAATAATCTCTCGGTCCGCTTGTTCATAGTTTAAATTAACACGCATAACTATTTGTGACACATGTAACACACACATAATTAGACTAAGTGCTACAATATGAAGAAAACTAATTTTTAGGGGTGATGCCACCCTCCAACATTTAAATATTTTTATGAAGCACATATTACTAAGATGCTGGACTATTCTAACGAAACATGTGGCATGCCAAAATGGTGTAAAATTAAATTAAATTTTGTATATATATGGTGTATTTCTAATTTTGTTTCGCTAAATAGGGTAATAAGTGTCACAAATTTAGAACTATGGGGTAAAAAGTGGAATTCACTCTTTTGTTCAACAATCCCATAAATTTAAGAGGGAGTACTAAAAATCATATTTTCCTGGAAATTTTGAATTGTCCCTAAAAATCTTTTTATAGGCCTTTTTGAAAGGTACCTAAAATGGATTTTTTTTAATAGGTAGTGATTAAAACTGCCTCAAAATATATTTTCTAGTTGCTTTTGAGAAAATAATTAAGAGATCAGAACTAGCTTGCATATCTGGTTGATTTAATCCTAACACTTTTCTTCTACTCGTTCCCTTGTAGTTAGGGCGGTGGGCGAAACATTTTTTTTAGATAAAAGGTGTTTTATTGCGCCCACTTTGAATTAACAAAGCCCGGCTGAAAAAGGCAAAGTGAGAACACTAGCGGTGACAAAGGAAGAGCTGAGGTAGAGGCGCGACCTCATGGAAGTAGTCTGGAATGGATATAGTGGCAAAAACACCTGCAACACAGATGTGGTCACAGTGGCGTACCAGAGACGAGGGCAAATCTGTGGGCAATAAAATAAAAAAGGCAAAAGTACAGGGGACCTAGTCAACCAGCTCTCTTTCAACATAAAAAGTCGCCGCCACACCGGTTCAAAGGAGTGTAAACTCTTCGTCCCGTGCCAGCCCATGCTTCTCCCTTTTTTTTTTGTTGAGCCGATCGTGTCTTGAGTACAGGTTCGTACAAGTACCATGCAAAGAGACGATAATCGAACAAGGTCTTAGAGCATCTCCACCGCGCCCCCAATAGGCGTCCGGAGGAACCACAAACCCGAGACTTTCTCTCCCCTCCTCTTCTCCTCGTTGAGAGTCGACCTTCGCTTCCAGGGGCTTTCCCCGGCGCACTTCTCTTTCCCCTCGGGCGGCTTCGCTGGCCGGCGTGGAGGAGGATGTGTTGCGCGGGTTGTAGATATTAGGGGTAGGATTTCCTTTTCTTGTAGCTTGTCCCATGTGACGAATCGGAGTGGAGGTCTGGATCCCATCGGCCGGATCCAGGCTGTGTTTGCTTTGGTCTCCATCGTTGTTCGGCTCTTGTGGCAGGAGCTGAGGCAGGAGGTGGAGCTGCAGCGACAGATCTTGGTCAATAAGGCCGTCCTCCCCTCTCTGAGTTCATCTGCTCTGCTGTGGTGCGGTGTGGGGTGGTGGTGCCATGTTTTTGGTGGCCAACTTCCATGGTGGAAGCTTGCTGCGGAGGATCCGGTGCCGA
Source organism: Alopecurus myosuroides (assembly GCA_028641055.1). Taxonomy (NCBI): domain Eukaryota; kingdom Viridiplantae; phylum Streptophyta; class Magnoliopsida; order Poales; family Poaceae; genus Alopecurus; species Alopecurus myosuroides. Next base: position 87,480,740 of record CM054061.1, read on the forward strand.
CTCGGTTCAATAAGGACCACATATGCTTTCTTCAGTTCGGTGATGCTATGGCATGGCTTCTCCCTTTGTTCTGACGTGGTGGCCAGGAGATGAGGTGGTTGCTTGCTGTTGATGACAGAGCTGTGGAGGGTCGGGAAGTTCGTGGTTCTGCTAAAGTCCGGAGTCGATTCTCGGTGACCAAGGCGTGGACACCGACTGTGGAAGCTGGCGGGCAGCTTCTCCGAGACTTGGCGTTGTTGCGCCAGATTGCGTTTTCTTTGCTGTGTCCGAGCTCCTTTTTGGTTTTTCCAGGGACCTAGTTGATATTCGTACTTGTTGTAAGGTCCTCAGTGTAATTTGTTTGGCCGCTTTGACTTATGAATGCAGTGCCTAGGTTCTTTGGGAACCGTCCCTGTTAAAAAAAAAGGGCGTCCGGAGGGGGCGCCGGAGATAGCCCTTTCGGCTGTCCGGACGGGAGACCGACATTGGGGGTGCCACTCCCCACTCGTAACCCAAAACAGAGCCCCCAAACAAAAATCCTAATTTAAACTTCGATTTCATTCAAAGTTGTAGGAAATATTACAATATTTGAACGAAATTTAAACTAGAACTTAAAATATAACTAAATTCAACGTGTTCACTAGTTGAACACGTCGAAGTCCTCCTCCTTCACGTTGTAGTTGCCGTGGCTGCCGCCGCCTGGAGAGTGCAGTCAGTTGCTCAGCCACGCCACATCGTCGTTGGCCGTCGGGGCGTAGCCATCATCGTTGTTCAGGTCGATGATGCGCGCTCCGGTGAACTGCGTGTGGTCGACGACAGAATATGCGTGCGACATCGTGTTGTACGACTCGTTGAAGGTCGTCGCTAGGCCCTCCGGGTCGTCCTCCGTCGCCATGGAGCGCTGGAGGGCCGCCATCTCCTCGAGCAAGGTTGAGGGGCGTGGCTCCTACTTGACGCGCAGATGTGGCCTGGATACGGAGCAGCGCTGGGCAGACTGCGCGTTGTCACCAATGTGAAGGCCGGCGGCACGACGCATCGAGGAGCGCGGTTCTTGCTTGACGTGCATATGCGGCTGCGTCGAGGTGCGCAGCTCCATCTTCGGGACGCGCATGGGAGGAGGTGTGGAGAGGCGCCATGTGCCGCCCGTGGAGGAGGATGAGGACCTGGAGAGGGACAACGAAGGCGTCACCGATGCAGCCTCTGGTCCCAAACGGAAGGCGCATGCCATGGGAGGCACGGCTGGTTGCCGGCGGCGATGTGCGCCAGGACGAAGTTGAGGGTGGACTCCTTCTGCGTCTAGAACGCGTCGTGCCCCATCTGGTTGTGCCCGCTGGCAGGCGGCGCTAGCTGGGGCCATCCCAGCGGTTCCACTGCTTGTCGTGGAGGCGCTTGAACTCCTCCTCGTAGCGCGCTGTGTTCGCCGGGTACACCAGATCCCACGCCGGGTCAGCTAGCTGCTTGTCCGTCAGCACATCATAGAAATGGGTGAGCACCTCCGCGCCCCAGATGGCATCGCTCACCCGCGCGGCGCGTACGGGATGGGCATGCCGGAGCGCCCGATGGTGAAACCGTGCCCGGCGCGCACATCGGGGGGGGGGGGGCACGTGTACCCGGCTTCAAAGAGATCCCTCGCCTGGTGCTTGAGGAGGGAGCGGCGGAAGAAGCTGTTGGCGTCACCGCAGTGGAAGGAGAGGATGGCGAGGGATAAGATGGACGACGAGGGAGAAGACGGGGAGCAGCAGTGTGATGGAGGAGGGCGCATTATATACGGCGGAGAGCAGGCGAGAGGGCAGCGCATTTATGCCGGTTGCATGCGCTGGGAAGTGGCCCGGCCGCCGTGGGGCGCTACGACTAACAGACGGGACGGTTTGCTAGTTGCTACGCCCTTGCGACGCCTCGGGAGAAGACGAAGACTCCCGCCGCCGCTTTGACTGCCCCCGCGTTGCTGACACGCCAGTTCCACGCCCACGTGGAGGCGTTTTCTTCTCGTCCGGAGCCCCCACGGCAACCCCTACGCGACGGTGTTGGGCTGGGATTTCCGGACGGGAATTGGGGCGTGTCCGGACCGGAAGGCCTGTTGGGTACACGAGTGGACGTGTTGGGACTCATCCGAATAGGAGTTGGCTTTGAGGGGGTGAGTGGTGAGCCGCCATGCATGTCCATAGGTTCTAGGTTTTCCGGATGTGCATGCATATCCTGAGGTTGAAGACGACCCTGCTCCGTTGATCTTCTCTAATCTCCTCTTTCCCTCACCACTTACCCTTCA